>CM035419.1:20577914-21175414 GCA_020310875.1 Ceratopteris richardii | reverse complement strand
GAGCCACTAGGGGATGGTTGAGAAGATGGTCGTGGTAGGGTTATAAAGCTAGGAGACATACCTCCGACGAGAGTAGCACCGCCCACAAGAGTGACACTGGTAGGAGTGACATTGGTGAGAGTGAGGCCGATAGGAGTGAGGCTGGCAGGAGTGAGGCTTGTAGGAGTGAGGCCGAGGAGAGTGCTACCATGAGCAATCTAGTATTGTGATGGAGCGGCCATATACACGAGAGGTGCCTGAGATATAAAATCCAAGAACTGCTCCTCTATCATGGAATGTGGAGTGATTGGAGGACTGTCTCCCATTGTGCTCTAGAACAAAAGAACTCAAATAATTAGCATATGATAATAAAGGTAATATAGAGAAATAGTGGTGTACAAAAGAACATAGCAAAAAAAAAACATAAATTAGTATGTACAAGTGTTTGATTCAAAAATCCTCTATTTTAGCATCCTCTTGGAGATCTGATGCATAGAGAATATATATCTCTATATTGGTTACTTCTAAATCTCTTGGTATGCTAGCTTCTTCTTGATCATCATCTGTTGCTTCATCGTGTATCTCGTCTTCTTCAAAGACCTCTTCATCTCGGACAATGATCTCTTCCTCCTTGACTACCAAATGAATCTCAAAGTCCACTATAGATGGACATTCTTCTACATCTATGTTCTCAAAAATTTGTTTACTACATGGGGAGACTTGTAAAACAAGTAGCCACTCTACTTCTTTCAAATCTGGTATAAAAACAACTTGCTCATTGTGTTTGGGAAGTACAAATGTATCTCTTTCATCCGTCCATAGTTTTGTGGAGTCAAGTTGAAGCAAACCACTCTTATCCTGCCTCATTGTTACATTTCTTCCAGAGGTGACTACTATCGTCTCTTGCACTAGCTCTACTTTTTTGGAAAAAGTTCAACATCACCCCACTATCAAAAGTAGACCTATTTTTGTAGATTTTTGCGATCCAAAAGTGTCATCCATGAGACCATAGTGCACCGTATTTAGAATACTCCAAATCAGATTTCTTTGTGAGTTTTTCTTCTTCTTCAAAGATATTTTCACCTGCTGCCTTTGCTTGTGAAACCGCTATATCTAGCCATCTGCTCGTTGGAAAGGGTGGACGAGGTCGAAGAATTTTAAGGTGGAGGAAAAAACTGAGTGGAATGATTCTTTCAAAACTGAGCTCTTTCCTTTGTGTTTGTCTCCTTGGCAAGCTCATACCATTCTAACCACTTCTGCATAGGCTTAGAGTTAACGATGCAAAACCTCATTGCCTTCTCTCTGAAAGCTACATCCATTTTTCTTTACATCCCTTTACCTTGAGGTTCAATGCCTATGAGACGAACATTTTCACCATCCCTCCATATGCGAGTGATTTTTGGGTTCGACATGCGTAAAAACTCAGTTATGAATACAAGAGACTCTTGTACGAGCCATCCCTCTGTTATGCTGCCCTCTCGATGTCAAACAAACCCTTTTAAAGTATTCATAAAGCGCTCTAAGAAGAACATCCATCGACTATGGACACTTCCTACTATTACAACTTCATCTACCACATGAACCAATAAAATAAGTTGAATTGTGAGAATACTTGTGAGAAAGTATTTCTCTACCATACAAACAACCTCTATAGCATTGATTTTTGCACTCTCTATTCTATCTCTATTTATCTCTTTAGAAGAGATCCACCGTACCAAGGAACTGATTTTATAAATGGTTGTTCACACATCCTCCAAAAGACAATCTTTTAAAGCTATAGGGAGCACAAACTTTAAAAACTTATGCCAATCATGAGACTTGAGCCCCCAAGATCGTCATTTTGTGTGAAGGTAGTCTTTAGATACCTCATGCACCCTGTAGGTGTCCAAAACACTTAAATTATCTTCTTCACTTGTTGCTCTTCCATCCTACAAAGCACCCAAGGAGCTCTTGATAAAGATACTATTCCGTTGGGCTTAGTAATTGCCCACAACTCTTGCATATGACCTTGCTCTTGCAAGTCCTCCCTTTGTGCTTTGCTTTCTTTCTTTCCGATCAAAATCTTCCAGAGAATCTCTCCCATATTCTTGAAAATATGCATCAAGTCTACCAAATGATTAATCAATAACTCACTTCAATAAGGGAGTTCATGAAAGATCAACAACCATTTCATGCCAGCGACTAGTGTTTGAGTGAATCCCAAAATTGTTTCCAATCGCTAGCTTTCATTTGGCATGGCGCTTGTAGACCAATTTGCCCTTCACATAAAACATGTCCATCAGGCAAATATCTATGATGTCATTCATATATAGTTTTACAAAGTGCTTTGGAATAGCATGCTTTGAGTCGTGGTCCGCATAGGGGACAAGCATGGTAACCTGAAATCGATAAAAACGAACATTCACCATAACCAAACCAATCATGCATCATCCACATAAGTATGCCTTGCACATGCACGTCTCATCTTCTTATAGGTTGAGACATGCCACGCATAGTAATCCCATACCATAAAGTGCGCAGCTCTTCCACAAGTGGTGCAAGTTATACATCCATGTTTTTTACTTTATACTTACCTCGCACAATAAGAGTTAATAATAAATGGCCCTTCTTTGTGGCCAGCCATGGTGGGATGTTATAATAGACCAAACATATAGACCATATTCTCCATGAAGATCTACGTAAACCAAATGGATTTACTCCATCCATAGCTAGGCCTAGACCACAGTTTTGAGGCTCACTAGCAAACTATAGTCACTTACTATCTATGTGTTTCCAAGCATTAGCGTCAGCAGGCACTCGCATTACACCATCTGTAGACCTACTCTTTGCATGCCATGACATTAACTCAGCTATGGATTTGCATCTAAACATGCTCTTAATTCTTGGAATGATAGGAAAGTGGGAAGAACCTTTGTGTGGATTGCTTCACCCACAAGGTCTTCTCTAAACCTATTTGCTCCACACTTTGGACATATGTGGAGATGCTCATACTCGTTCCAAAAGAGGATTCAATCATTCATACAAGCATGAATCTTAGTGTAGTCCATTCCAATGGATTGTAAAAGTTTTTTTGCATCTCCACATGTGGGAGGCATGTCATTGCCCTCTTGCAAAAATTGATCTTTAAGAAGACTGCAATAAGCAATTAGAATGATATTAGAACTAAAGTTATTTTGATACAACAATGAAAGTTTATTTCAAATCCACTTACCTAAACAATTCAGAGACACTACTATCTGACCATCCATAAATGGATTGCACATTGAGCATCGCGAGTGATGCACATAGTACAAATATCTTTGCCACAATGTATAGTGGTAAACGAGCTAGTCTTCACATGTTCTTGTATTCTTCATCAGCTTCTTATCATGGAAATTTTGTTGTGCCCATGAAGCTCACGACATCTTCTCCACCATTGTGATCTTCATCCATCTCATAAAATGCTTCGAGCATTTCTTCCATATGTTCATTTGGTGTAATGCTATCAGTACCTTGTACTTCTACCTCCCTTTTTGTTCTCTTCTATCCAAAAGAGGTTACCACTGCAATGTCATTTGGGTCCACCTGCTCACCAGGGGGACCATGTGAATGGTAGCATAGGTTTTTTAGTCGACTTTTATAAACAAATCCATGTTCTCTAACATGTGCAGTACAAATCCATCGTTTTCGATAAATTTGATACTTTCACTGAGTGCAAGGACATGCCATCCTCTCCTCCGGATCCAAACTAGCCAATATGGACATTTTAGAACATTTGATTTTTCTTATTAAACCTAAAAATCATAATCCTAAAGACCTAAACCTAAAATATGTATATGTGTCTATGCATGTGTATATATTATATATATTTAATTTATATATTTAAATTAAAGACCTATATATTATCTAATCAAAACACTAGCTATTCTCATATTTATTTATTTATACTAAAATCCTATTTTTTATATAGATTTAATTATATATTCAAATTTTTGTATTTTCTTTTTCTTATATATATCTAATTTAATTAAAAAATGATAGATCCCTATTTTTATATATTTGATTGTATATATTTACTTACATATATTTATTTTTTTATATATATTTATTTATCTATACTAAAGACCTAAAAAAAACCTAAAACCCTAATCCTAAAGACCTAGACATAAAACATGTATATGTGTGTATGCATGTGTATATGTATATGTATTATATGTGTATATGTGTATAAATGTATATATGTTATACATGTCTAAAAGCCCTAAACCCTAATCATAATGACTTAGACCTATATATATATATATATATATATATATATATATATATATATATATATATATATATATGTATGTGTACATATATTATGTGTGTATATGTGTGTATGCATGTGCAAACAACCTAAAAACCCTAATCCTATTTTTATACATTTGATTTGATTAAAAAACCCTAAAATCCTAATTTTATATATTTAATTATATATATTTAATTGAAACACTAGCTATTCTCATATTTATTTATCTATACTAAAATTCTATTTTTTATATAGATTTAATTATATATTCTTATTATTTTATTTTCTTTTTCTTATATATATTTAATTTAATTAAAAATGATAAATTTCCTATTTATATATTTGATTGTACATATTTAATTATATATATATATATATATATATATACGCACACTAGAGGCCTAAGAAAACCTAAAACCCTAATTCTAAAGACCTATACCTAAAACATGTACCTAAAATCCTATTTTTTGTATAGATTTAATTATATATTATAATTTTTTTCTTTTCTTTTTCTTATATATGCATGTGTGTGTATGTATATGCATGTGTGTGTATGCATATGCGTGTGTATGCATATGTGTGTGTATTGTTGGTGCAATTTACAAGCCTACACATTTGGCTTGTAGCTCTTACACATATGAAGATGCATAGGAATCAATGCTAGTGGTTAATTACCACTTTATCCTTTTGTAAAAGTCATATTTGACTTGGAATCTTTGTAAACACCTACCAAGAATAACTCGTGAAAAAGTTAGGAGTTGATTGATGGAATATCTCCTATAATGGAGGATCACTTTTTAAAGAGAGCCAACAATTTGAATTCAAATTCAAATTGGAAGTGAACTCTTATATAAACCTCTAAGAAAAAGTCGCGAAGAGAGAAGACTCATCATCCCGAGCTTTCATTGTAATTTCTGAGTGTGTGTGAGGCATACATAGTAGCCTACACCCTTCTATACCATTAGGCTATGATATTCATGCCTATGGCATTGTACAACATTGTTCATTAATACATATATCTACATTGTTCATTTTTGAGTTCTCTGTCATAGTCTCTGAAAGTCAGTCAATGTGTGGAGATTATATCTCACTCATTTCTCCACCAAATTCACAGATCTATAGCTTGTTGGAACCAGATCAAAGACTACTACATGCAATAAAAATTTGAAGGATTTCTATTCAGCCATTTCAGAGAAAAGTTTGTCGAGGTGATCACTGGTCGAAGTTTGCAACAGTCCTAAAATATCGGGGGTAAAGGTTTACTTGCTAAATTAATTTCTCTGAGCATAGTTAAGCTTTTTAAGTGATTTCACTTGGAATAGTTAGCTTGCTAAGATAATTAGATACGCCTAAAAGGAATTTTTCCAATTCCTATTGTGCTGGTCATATTGAGCAAAAGATACAGCAGGTGTATGGTAAAAAATAGAAGGTTTTCTTGAAGGCTTGAAGTTCAAAGTTGTCTGTTTTGATTCAATCTTTTCATACATCACTTCTAAAGTACATAGGCCATTTTATGGTGTTATTGGGAAGTTAAGAAGGTCTACTTATCAACTCTGAAGCATCAAAGGGCTGGTACAAAGCAAGTTTTTGTAGTACCTACTCATCATCTTGAAGTGTCCATCCATCATTCCCAACATGTATGTATATGCATGTGTGTATGTAATATGTAAGTGAGTGTCTGTGTATAGGTGTGAGTGTGTATGTATATATGTGAGTGTGTGTGTGTATATATGTATGTGAGTGTGTATGTATTTTTGTGTGTATGTATATGCATGTGTGTATGTAATATGTATGTGAGTGTATGTATATGTGTGTATGCATGCATGCATATGCATGAATATGTGTATGTGATTATGTAATATGTATGTGTGTGAATGTATGCATGCATATGTTTGTGTATGTATATATGTATGCATGCATATGTTTGTGTATGTATATATGTGAGTGTGTGTGTATATGTATGTGAGCATGTATGTATATGTGAGTGTGTGTATGTATGTATGTATGTGAGCGTGTGTGAATGTATGTATGCATATGTATGTGTATGCATGTTTGTATATGCATGTGTGTATATGTGTGTGTATGTATGAATGTGTGTATATGCGTGTGTGTATGTATGCATGTGTGTATATGTGAGTGTATCTATCTCTATCTCTCTCTCTCTCTCATTCTCTCTCTTCATCTCTCTCTTTATCTCTCTCTTTCTATCTCTCTCTCTCTCTCTCTCTCTCTCTCTCTCTCTCTTTCTCTCTCTCTCTCTCTCTCTCTCTCTCTTTCTCTCATTTTCATCTCTCTCTCTCTCTTTCTCTCTTTCATCTCTCTCTCTCTATCAATAGAGAATAAAGCAATCACTTATAGCTATGTCCCTCTTTTGGATCGTTGTCATCAAAGTGTAATGAACGTTGTCTCTCATTGAATTCCAAAGAATCAATGCCAAAAACCTCTTGGGAAACCAAAGACAAAAGAAATTATAAAACAAAAAGCATTGAGAAAGAGAGAGGGTAAGAGTACCCACACCAGTTACCAAGAAGCGAGATCTAAAGAGAGAGAGAGAGAGAGAGAGAGAGTGTAGAGAGAGAGATCTCTGTGTGTGTGTGCACAACACAATGCAGCTCACAATTCAGTTTGTGCATGCAAATTCGACAGAAGCAATGCTCAAAATGTGCAAAATCTCCAATTTTTGCTCCCAGGTCCCCTATATGTTTAAAACGATGCCATCAATACCGGCATCGGTGTTGGCATCGGTACTGGCATTCGCACCGGCATCGATATGGGCATCGCTAATTCTCTAGAATTATCGACGCTCATACCGACACCCATACAGAGGCCTATACCAATGGTTGCAATGGATACTGACAATCCATTTTTAAACGGTCATACCGATGATCCAAGGATCATCGATATATGTAAGGAGATATTTGGAGATATTTTCAATGATCATATCAAGATCGGGGAATGAACATTGGTATGGAAAGCATCGGTATGCCCATCATATGTTGTAGTGAAAATATATCAAATTATTATAAGTGAACATACTAGAACTTAGTACAAAAGTAAAGTTCATGTAACAAAGATGTAAAAACTATATATATATATATATATATATATATATATATATATATATATATATATATATATATATATATATATATATATATATATATATATATATATATATATATATATATATATATATATATATATATATAAGAATTTGGTTCACTTCATGCAAGTAATAAAAAGCTAAACGAGAATTAAGGATATTATACTCCAGAGAGATCATAACTATGGACTATTCATGAAGAATCAAAATACACTATAAGATGGCTCGCAGAGATCATAACTATGGACTTTTCATGTAGAATCAAAATACACTATAAGATGGCTGGCAGAAGATATTAAGGAGTGAGCTTTCTTTAGTACAAAAAGCACATAAAATATTGGAGTTTCTTTTTTCAAATGCACCATTGTTTCAAGGGATCTATTCAAACTTTAACAATTATTTCAAGCAGTTGCAATATCTATACCAAAAATTTATATTCTTGCTGGTTTTGTTACTTTATTCTAATGGAATGCAAGTGACATACACAGAACAAAGGGGTCCATCGACAACGCCTATCTTTAGAAGTCCTTTTATCCATTGTATCATGCAATCCAATGTAGTCTTCCATCCATTGTATTGTTAAATCTATACAAGAGACCTTCATATGTTTAGAATATACACTACAAGATGGTTGAGAGAAGTGTTAGAGGAGCATTATTCTATCACCTTGTGGTTGCCATTTCTGCTCAAAAAATCACTTCATTAAGATTCAATTGAAGGTTCTTTCAAAGGATGTTGTGAAGAGTTGAAAAACCCATACGAATGGGTGCATCTTTATGTATAAATAAAATGACTTGGTTTAATAAAAGTCATGGATGCATTGGAATTTGGGTTGCATGAGTAGTTTCTATGGGGTATGCTTCTTTCTCTCCCCTCAATTGTTTCTGTGTATCCATCACCTTCACGAACAGGTCGCATCCTCGTTACCTCTATTGAGAGTGGACTTCGAGTCCCTCTCTAATACATGGTGCTCCTCTATGGGCAAATACGAGTCTCGATGCTCTTCCATGGGCGGACCCGAGTCTCTAGTGGCTTGAGCAGTAGCCTTTCTAGGCTATGGGGACATGAACCATTCAAGCAATAAAGTTTTGAGTCTTTTCCAAAAGTCAAGAATTTCTTTTACAGATCACAGCAAAAGATTCGAAGATGAATCATTTGCTTAGTATTGTTTGATTCCTTGAAATGAATCTCAAGATTTTGAAAGAATAAATTCTCCCTAGATGTGAGACTAGAATTCTTCAAGTAAGTTTAATAGTAAGTAGTTCCCAAGAATTCCCAAACCAGTTGGTAGTGGTGCTTAAGTCCAATGCTTTAGAATCTGAAAAGGCATTAGGATATGCTCAGATTTGAGTTGAGGGAAAGATCTCTAAAATCCTATGGATAAGCAAACAAACTTTTGATAGGTGAAAAAGATCTTAACAATAAAGACTAAGTCTTTATTCTTGTTGCAAGATCAACCAGAGTTGATCAAGCTTGGCCATGATTGTCCAAGAACTTGCGATTGGAACTAATATGAAATTTGCCCAAGTATTGGCAATAAAATTCCTTTTGAGAAATTTTCACTCAGGTTCCATTTATCCAATGGAAAAGTGTAAAAAGAGTAAGTCGTGCAAAGTTTGAACTGATTGAAAAAATTCCAAGTATGTAGTCTGCAACCATGATGATGGTACTTAAGTTTGTGGAAGGTAAAACATAATGCTTACCTATCCTTAAAGGGATTTTGGTAAAATCCAAAAAGCATGAGCAGATGCTTAGACCTAAGTAGTATAAAGATTCTTGTAAAGTCTTGGCTAGGGTAGCTACTAAAATCTTCAATAAGAAAGGAATCTAAAGACAAGAAGTAAAAAGCTCTTATCGCTACATATTGGTCAAGAATAAACCAATTAGACTTGAATCTATGAAAATTCAAGTACTTCGAATTCTAACTGGTTTTCATTTAAATGCCCTAGTAAAGTAGAATTGATATTCTATCAAGAGATTTTCGAGTTTCAAAGACAAAGCACGAGATCGTGAAACAATCATGTGAAGAAATCAAAACTTAGAATATCAAGTTAGAGGTAATTACTAACTCAAAATTTGTTTTAAGGGAATAAAAGAGAGAAGGTACTCTATGAAGATATGTTTAGGTTTTAGGATAAGTAACTATGCACATGTATTTTCTCAAATAAGGAGGCATTGCGCAAGGTGTTGTTGCACTATCATCGATTTGACTTAGCATGGACAAAGATGACACTCGGACTGTTGAAATTGACTAGAAGCTTGCCCTCATAGTTGATGTGACATATCTAAGGGGGAAAGTGGCAGGTCGGCAAGCTCATCTACCACCTTATTTAACTAGTGTAGCTATGGTGCTGCCATGGAGGCTTACACAGAATTAGAGACGACAAGGGAGAGAGCCCTTCTGGATGAGGCGTAGAGTTTTTCATTTTTGGGTTTTGTTTCTACATAACTTGCCACATCATCAAAAGAAATGCTACATTGCACTAGAAGTATCATCTATTAGAGACGTAATTCGTGGGAGGTTGAGGATCAATAAATTATATATAGTTTAGCTGCAACTCTCTAACCACAATATACCACGTGTAAGAAGTTATCATATTTTCAGAGCATTAAATCAAAGTTTTCCTCACAATCATAAAAATTCTCTGACATGTATTATTCATTACCACATGTAAGAGCTTACCATATTTTCAGAGCATTAAGTCAATGTTTTCCTTACAATCATAAAAATTTTCTGACATGTATTATTCGTAAATTTGGAATAAATTTCGATTACAAGCCGAAACCCCATGAACTAAAAATGCTCAATAAAAACCATGTCTCATTTCTATGTGTATGTTTTTATGAGATGAGCTTTTTAGGTGTGTGGTTTCATTTTCGTATGAGGGTTTCACAAGGGTCCGTGGGGAGGACTAATTACTAAGGGAGAGTTGTAAGAACTATTTTTAATATGTATGTATGTATGTATGTGTATATGTTTGTATGTGTGCATGTATGCATGTATTTATCGATATATGTATGCATGAATGCATGCAAGTATGTATGTATGTATGTATGTATGTATGTATGTATGTATGTATGTATGTATGTATTATGTATGAATGCATGTGTATGTATTTATGTATGCATGTATGTATGTACATACGTACATATGTATGTATGTATGTATGTATGTATGTATGTATGTATGTATGTATGTATGTATGTATGTATGTATGTATGTATGTATGTATGTTTGTACATACATACGTTCGTACTTATGTATGTATGTATGTGTGTACATATGCATGTATGTATGTGTGTGTGTATGTATGTATGTATGTATGTATGTATGTATGCATGCATGCATGCATGCATGCATGCATGCATGCATGTATGTATGTATGTATGTATGTATGTATGTATGTATGTATGTATGTATGTATGTATGTATGTATGTATGTATTGTTAAAAGTCAAGCTTCAAGCTACAAATTCGTGGGGAATCTTTTATGGACATGTGGAGCAATCAAAGGAATCCAAAAGCCACGAGATTCCATCAAGAAAAGTCACTCAACCACTCCCCAAGTCATCTCAACTAATTGCTCCAAGTTAGGAGGCTGATTTGGAAAGGTAGTTCCTAGATTTTAGGGGCACACCTCTCACTATAAAAGGAGCATGTATCCCGACTTCTTTTGGGCCATCTTCTTGGAGTTTTAGCTCATGTAAAGTGAGCACTAAGTGCTGGAGTTGTGATAAGCAAGCCCCTTGCTTAAGCAACCCCCTTGCTTAAGCAACCCCCTTGCTTAAGCAACCCCCTTGCTTGCTTGTTTGTTTTCTTTTAGTAGGCATATCTATGTGTGTGCGCAGGCAGTGTTGCAACTCTCTACCCCTGAGTTGTTAGCATTGGTTCTCCCTCATATGGTATCCATTTGATGTAATTCTTGTCTCATTGGATAGCTATAAGAGTCTATTTTATGCTTACCAATTCTCTAGAGCATTCTCTGAGTAAGCTGGGAGCAACATTCATTTTAGTGAAGTTGTGTGATTGATATCTCTCTCTTTGTGTAGGCTCTGTTGGAAATATTTTGCTCTCTGTTGTAAGGGCTGGTTCTCCTTCTCTATGTATCCATTTGCTATGATTTTGGTGTCATTGGGTAGCTATTAGAGTGCTCTAAAGTTGAATCAAGTTTGAGATTCATTCTCTGTATAATCTCTAAGAAAAGTTTGCTGGAGTGAAGTGAGGTCTCTGCTTGACTAGCAGTTGTGAGCATTCAACTAGCTCATGTTGTAGACATTGTTTCTCTTTGTGTAAGCATCCATTTCAAGTGAAATTTGTTTTGTTGGAAAGCCCTTGGTGTCTAATACAAGTTTACAAAAGCTCACTGGAGTTCTCTGCATAAGGTCTGAGTAAGAGCATTTTTGGTGTGCAGAGGTCAAAGAAGGATACCTGTGGAGGTCATTCGCGCTTCATCGTTGCTTAGGGGTTGAGATACTTCCCCCATCAGTGGTATCAGAGCATTTGGGCATCTTGGAGGTATCACATACAAGCAAGAAGACCTCTTGGAGTTGGTGGTTGAAGAGTTGCATCAACAAAAGCTTCTTGGAGGTAGCTCACATCAAGGGGGAGCTATTCTACTCAAATTTGCAAGAGCACAAGGTGTCCATCTAAGGAAAGCTTTGGATTGAGGTAACCTCAGAGCCTCATTTTCATTTTACACACATTGGAGCATTAGCCAAGGGCTAGGTCAAGTATCAAAGACTAGATATGGGAGACTTCAACACTCAAATTGAAAAGCTAAACAAAGGTAACTATCAACCATGGAGATTTAGGGTCTCCAACTATCTTATGGGCATTGGGGGTTGATTAGTGGAAGTGAACCAAGACCTAGGTTGGATGAGAATCCAACCAATGATCAGAGAAGGGCCTTTAGGGAATGGAATGAAAGAGACAAGAGGGTTATCTTTATCCTTTCCCAACACATTAGCAATAGCATGATCGGCCATATCCAAGACTTGGATTCAAGCATGAAGGTATGGGAGACACTTGAAAGGCTTTATTCAACAAGCACCAAAGCAAGGAGGATCCAACTCAAGAATGAGCTCAACAACCTTAGGAAGAGCTCAGGGAGTAGCATAAATGACTACATACTTAAGGTCAAGGAGTTATCAGATGCATTGGGATCCATTGGAAGCCACGTAGACGATGACGATCTTGTGGCTTATACTCTCAATGGTTTGAGAGATGATGAGAAGTGGAAACCCTTTACCACTTCAGTTTATGTAAGGGATAATCTTCCCGATTTTGAGCAATTGGTTGCTCTCATGGTCACGGAAGAAATGAACATAGGTGGAAGTTCAACTAAAAGCAAAGATGCACAAGTTTTCTATGCAGGTAATCAAAGGGGCAAAGGAAGACGAGGACAAGGAAGGGGCAAAGGAAGGTTTGGAGGAAGGCAAGGCCACTCAAGCAATCAAGGACATGACCAAGGCACCTCATCACAAAGAGGGAGAGGAAGAACAAGAGGAAGAGGAGGACGACATCAACAAAACAGGAATCAAGATGGTGAAGGATGTTACATATGTGGCAAGTTTGGCCACTATGCTAGAGATTGCTACCAAGGAGGAAACCAAAGGAGCTATAATCAAGGTTCTTCATACAAAGGCCAAGGTAATTATGCTTCTACAAGTTTAGAAAATGACAATCTCTTGATGATGCACATGAATGGGAATTCAAGCAAAGTAGATAACACTTGGTATATTGATAGTGGATGTAGCAACCATATGAGTTGCAATGCTTCTTGGTTTACTAATCTACATGTTCCCAAAGGTAAAGGACATGTAGAAACAGGTGATGATACAGCCCATGAGATCTCCCATGTTGGAGATGTAGCTTTGGATGACAAGGAGGAAGGAAGATGTCTCAAGGATGTCTTGCATGTACCTACCATCACAAAGAACTTGGTGTCCGTTGGGCAAATGGTTGAAAGAGGCTATCAAGTAAGGTTCAACAAAGGTGGATGCTTTGTGGAGAACCCTAAGCAAGGTTACAAGGTCATAGGAAGAGGAAAGAAGCAAGGGAGACTCTTCACTTTGGAGGTAAATTCTCATTCTACTCAACATGTCTACTTCACATATGGAAACAAGAGGATTTCGGAGTTGGACTTGTGGCACAAGAGGATAGGTCACATCAACATACAAAGAATGAAGGAAATGCAATTCAAGAGGCTGGTTGAAGGTCTTCCCAACTTCCAAGGACAAGGTATGAAGCATTTATGTGAATCTTGTCAACTAGGGAAGCAAGCGAGACTTCCATTCAAGAAGAGTGGCTACATAAGCCAACATCCATTGGAGTTGATACATACAGATGTGTGGGGGCCAACGAAAGAGCAATCCATTGGAGGTAACAAGTACTTTGTCACTTTTATAGATGATTGCACAAGGATGGTTTGGGTTTATTTCATAAAAAACAAATCAGATGTGTTTACATGCTTCAAAGCATTCAAGGCAATGGTAGAGAAGGAAACAGGTACATATATCAAGAAGCTAAGGTCCGATGGAGGGGGAGAATATTTCTCAAATGAGTTTTCTGATTTTTTAATGGATCAAGGCATCAAGAGGCAAGTAACATGCAGGTACACACCCCAACAAAATGGAGTAGCAGAGAGAAAGAATAGATACATTGCCGAGATCGCTAGAGCAATGCTTAATGAGATGAATGTACCTAACATGTTTTGGAGTGATGCAGCAAATACCGCCGTGTATCTAATGAATAGGGCTCCTACCTCAGGGATCCATGGCTTGACACCATATCAAGCCTATTATGGTAAGAAACCTGATCTTTCCCACTTGAAGATATTTGGATGTACTTGTTATGTACATGTGCCAAGTGAATTGAGGCACAAGCTACAACCAAAGGCAGAAAAGTGTGTGTTTCTAGGATATTCAAATGATCATAAAGGTTACAGGTGCTTCAACCCAAACACAAAGGACTTGAGGATATCAAGGGATGTAGCATTTGATGAGCTACTCCCTTGGTATAAGAAGTATGATTGTATGCAGGACTATGAAGAAGAAAAGCATGGACATGATGAAGAACAAATGGACCTAGAGCTAAGCGGCCCAAGGTGTTCCATCAATGAAGAAAGTTCAAGCATGAACTCACCATGGAGGGGGAGATCTTCATCAAGCTATGAAGCACAATCAATCAACAAAGGCAAAGCAACATTGGTGGAGTTGGATGAAGAAGGTAATGAAGTTGAAGATGATGGACACATGATGGAGAAAGAAGCCACGTCAAAGAAAGAGATCAAGTTCCCAAGGCAAAGGAGGTTTATTCCTCCAAAAGGTGAAGAAAGGAAGTCTTCTAGAGTTAAGTATCCAACTCAAAGGTTTACTTATGATTCATACATGGCAACACATTATGCATATATGAACAAAGTAGTAGAAGATCATGAGCCCGATTGCTATGAAGATGCAAGCAGGTACACCGAATGGAAAGAGGCAATGCAAGAAGAGATCGACGCACTTGAGGAAAATCAAACATGGACTCTAGTGCCCAAGAAGGAGAACATGAAGGTAATAGGTAATAAGTGGGTGTATAAAGTAAAGAGGAATTCAGATGGATCTATTTCTAGGTTCAAAGCAAGATTGGTGGCCAAGGGTTTTGCACAAACCTATGGAGTGGACTTTGAAGAGACATTCAGCCCCGTGGCAAAGATGAGCACCATTAGGACACTCATTGCAATGGCTGCTAGCAAAGGATGGAAGCTCTTCCAATTGGATATCAAGAATGCCTTTCTCAATGGAGACTTGGAAGAAGAGGTATACATGGAGCAACCACTAGGTTTTGTTCATAAAGAGTTTCCACATCATGTTTGTAGGTTGAAGAAGGCACTTTATGGCCTAAAGCAAGCTCCAAGGGCTTGGAACCAAAGATTGGTGGACTATTTGATCAAATGTGGTTACAATCAATGCAAGGCGGATCCATCTCTCTTCATCAAACAAAGAGGAGAACTTGTGGTCTACATGTGTGTGTATGTAGATGATCTTATCATTACAGGTAATGATACAAAGGGCATTGAGGAGATCAAGGCAAAGCTTGGAAAGGAGTTTAGGATCTCTGATCTTGGAGATCTTAGGTATTTTCTTGGCATTGAAGTTGTATACAAAGAAGAAGGTATTATGCTCATACAAAGGAAGTATATTCTAGACCTACTTGAGAGGTTTGGGATGCTACATTGCAAGCCTATTTCAAATCCCATGGAAGTTAATGTAAAGCTAAGCTCCATTGATGGAGAGCCATTAGAGGATGTAACTTTGTATCGATCTATTGTAGGCTCTTTCAATTATGCCACAATAACCAGGCCCGACATAGCATATGGAGTTGGAGTGTTATCACAATTTATGCATAGTCCAAGGACTACACACTTGCAAGCTGCAAGAAGAATGTTGCGATATCTCAAAGCCACTATAAATGAAGGATTGTTCTACTCATTTGATGATGATATGCAGGTCAAAGCTTATTCCGATACCGATTGGGCCGGTTCGAAGGAAGATAGAAGGAGTACAAGTGGTTACCTAGTCATGCTAGGTAGCAAGATCATCTCATGGATTTCAAAGAAGCAACCCACGGTGGCATTATCTTCCACCGAGGCTGAGTATAGAGCTTTGGCTCAAGTCACATGTGAGCTAATGTGGATTAAGAAGTTATTTATGGAGCTTAATTTGCAGGTTGACACATATCCAATTTTTTGTGACAACATGAGTAGCATTCATCTAGCATCGAACCCTGTCTATCATGCTAGAACCAAGCATATTGAAGTGCACTATCACTTCATAAGGGAAAAGGTGATATCCAAGGAAGTTTCAGTACATCATATTGGTACCAAGGACCAAGTTGCGGACATGTTTACAAAGGCTTTCGATGGGATGAAGATTTCAAAATTCAAGCAATGCATCAACATGAAGGAGCTTGAATGAGGATGAAGAATTGAAGCTTGAGGGGGGCTGTTAAAAGTCAAGCTTCAAGCTACAAATTCGTGGGAAATCTTTTATGGACATGTGGAGCAATCAAAGGAATCCAAAAGCCACGAGATTCCATCAAGAAAAGTCACTCAACCACTCCCCAAGTCATCTCAACTAATTCCTCCAAGTTAGGAGGCTGATTTGGAAAGGTAGTTCCTAGATTTTAGGGGCACACCTCTCACTATAAAAGGAGCATGTATCCCGACTTCTTTTGGGCCATCTTCTTGGAGTTTTAGCTCATGTAAAGTGAACACTAAGTGTTGGAGTTGTGATAAGCAACCCCCTTGCTTGCTTGTTTGTTTTCTTTTAGTAGGCATATCTATGTGTGTGCGCAGGCAGTGTTGCAACTCTCTACCCCTAAGTTGTTAGCATTGGTTCTCCCTCATATGGTATCCATTTGATGTAATTCTTGTCTCATTGGATAGCTATAAGAGTCTATTTTATGCTTACCAATTCTCTGGAGCATTCTCTGAGTAAGCTGGGAGCAACATTCATTGTAGTGAAGTTGTGTGATTGATATCTCTCTCTTTGTGTAGGCTCTGTTGGAAATATTTTGCTCTCTGTTGTAAGGGCTGGTTCTCCTTCTCTATGTATCCATTTGCTATGATTTTGGTGTCATTGGGTAGCTATTAGAGTGCTCTAAATTTGACTCAAGTTTGAGATTCATTCTCTGTATAATCTCTGAGAAAAGTTTGCTGGAGTGAAGTGAGGTCTCTGCTTGACTAGCAGTTGTGAGCATTCAACTAGCTCATGTTGTAGACATTGTTTCTCTTTGTGTAAGCATCCATTTCAAGTGAAATTTGTTTTGTTGGAAAGCCCTTGGTGTCTACTACAGGTCTACAAAAGCTCACTGGAGTTCTCTGCATAAGTTCTGAGTAAGAGCATTTTTGGTGTGCAAAGGTCAAAGAAGGATACCTGTGGAGGTCATTCGCGCTTCATCGTTGCTTAGGGGTTGAGATACTTCCCCCATCATGTATGTATGTATGTAAGTAAGTAAGTAAATATGTATGTATGTATGTATGTATGTATGTGTGTGTGTGTGTATGTATATATGTAATTATGTATGTATGTATGTATGAATGTATGTATGTATGTATGTATGTATGTATGTATGTATGTGTGTGTATGGATGTATGTATGTATGTAAGTAAGTAAATATGTATTTATGTGTGTACTTATGAACAAATGTACGTTATGTATATTTGTATGTATGTATATATATATATATATATATATATATATATATATATATATATATATATATATATATATATATATATATATATATATATATATATATATATATATATATATATATATATATATATATATATATATATATATATATATATATATATGTGTGTGTGTGTGTGTGTGTGTGTGTAAGTAAGTAAGTATGTATGTATGTATGTGTGTATGTGTGGTTGTGTTGGGTGTTTCGATGGGAGAAAGATCAATTTCCCTATGCAGGCAGCACTGATGCATAGATGGTCTCACATGCACACTCTTTGAACCTCTTCATGCAAATGAATGCTTCCCTAAACTCTTGAGGACTAAAGCCGAGAGCTTTTACATACATAGACTACACATAATGACCTTGCTAATGGAAGCTATGGCACTCAAAATGCTCACTCCTACTATGAGAGCCAATGTCTCCAAGCCTAAAAAGTTATCACCTTCACTAGGCATGGACATAGAGGCCACTATCCACTTCTCGAGCAATTTCTCTATTGAACATCTTTGGTTGGATTAGTGGTAGGTGGTGATAGATTACTTATTCTTCTTTTTATATTGGTTATCTTGTTTTGATTCCTTAGTTTATAGGGGATACTCTATCAATTTTTTTCCTAGGATCCTTTGACATCTACTTGGTCAGTTTGGAGACTTGGTGAGCAAGTTTATGCTCATGGTTTTATGTGCATGCTAGATGCATGGTTATATGACAGGTGGTTCACATGGTTTCCTTCTCCAATGAGACATGTTTGATGTGAATCATGCATATGGATATGGAAGTGTGTTCATATTGGTGATAGAGTATTATTTCTAGTATCTTGTTACATTGCTATTTTGTTGGATTTCTAGTATGGTTTCTTCTTGATGGCATTGAATTTATGAGATGGAAGGCTTATATGTGACATACAATGGTTCGTGCAAGATTACACATGTATGTACATAGAGATGCATAGAGGCCTCGTAACTTGCCTAACCACATATGGATGGATATCGATGCATTGGTCAGCTCCATTATCTAGTTACATCTTGTGGATTCTATATATGAGTTTGTGATGTATGAGATGACAAGTAGTACATTATGATAGATACTACATGATGTGTATGTGAGTCCATTAACTCCTATGAGATATAGGTCACATTGGTGGTTCTAATGTTGACATTGTGGTTGTGAGGTCCATACTCAATGACATCGCTTTAGATGGATATGATGATGGCATCAGAGACATGCATGTGATTCAAGTCAAGTAGTATCAGCATTCGAGAGTCTGATATACGAGTTGTTATGCAAAAAAACAAACACTGCAATAGCTATTGGAGCATTTGCACCTAGATTTGCCAATCATTTGAGAATTGACACATGCATAGATCGAGTGGGAACTTTGTAGGAATTTCATCAATTCTTGCATCAACCAGATGTGAGCTTGACTCTTATCGATATAATTCTAGAGCAGTTTGAGGTGCATGGATACACCTTGTTTGAGGCAGTTGGTGTAGGGTGATTGGTATGGGTTGAGATCCAGACTCTTGATGTACGTTATTGTATAGTACTCCATCATTCTTTGTATATATTGCCACTTATGGTCACATTGACTCTTAAGTGGGCGGTTTTTGGGATGTAAGGGCCATGTGACCTTACCTCTATATTTATATACATATATCATTCATAGAGCATTGCCTCAAGAAGATCATTATGTTGGCATCAAGGCTCCCATGCACGTGTGCATGTCTCTCTTCTCCTCTCTCTGCCTCCATTGCCTCCTTGCTCCTCTTATTGAGCCCACAAAATGGAGGGGTGTAAGCTTCATGTGGCCTCACCCCTATATTCATATACATATATAATTTATAGAGCATTGCCTCAAGAATACCATTATGTGGGTTTCGAGGCTCCCATGCACATGTGCACATCTCTCTTCTCCTCTCTTTCCCTCCATCTCCTCCTTGCTCCTCTTGTTCAACCCACCAAAGGCCTTCAATTTCTTGTCCAAGCCAAAACTAAGCAACATATCAAAATGCTCCATGCTTCAAAACAAGTTTTTTTAGCATGATATAATAGTCTGCAGTGTAAGCTCTTCTATGTCTGACTCTAGTACCCAAATAGGTGCAATATGTTCAATCTACAAAACGTCTATCCCAAGTATCTAGTGTGCTCCTTCAAATGTAGGATCCATGACTCGATTGATGCATCCATGTGTTGTAGATGAGTGAGCCTTCACTAGTTCAATAATAAAAGGATGTTTTCTTTTCAATGTATTAGCTTGCAATTTATGAAGATATTCATTTTGGAGTAGATGCTTTTAACCTGGACCTCTGCGTGTAATAGCTAGAAATGCCTTGGTACACCTTGAAGAAAAAAAGAAGATGGAACTTGTGGGGGAACACATGGGTTGAGGGATGGGCTTGAGAGCTGCCTCCTTCCATAGCAGGTAGAGGAGAGATGGAGGGAGGTTTGCAAGAGAGATAGAGGGCAAGGGAGTAGATGGTGCAATGAGGAGATAGAGAGAGAGGGGTAGAGGACACATAGAGAGAGAGGGGAGAACGGGGGGAGGGGGGTTGGTGATGGGGAGGAAGAAGGGGGTAGATGATGGAAAAAGGAGGGTAGAGAGAAGGAGGGAGGTCGATTCTGTTTTAAGTTTAATTGTTTTTTATGTTTTAAGCCTCAATTGTTTTTTATGTCATAAGTTCCAATTGTTTTTTATATTTTAAGTTCCAATTGTTTTCGATATTTTTTTAATGGATCCGGTTTTAAGTATGAGCATGAGTGCAACTGCTTCTTCTTTTAGTTCCACTATAATGTTTTTGGAAGTTTTAAAGCACTGGTGTTAATGTGGTGTTAAGTTTTATGTGTTTAATGTTCATTTTTTTTTCTTTTGAATGTTTTATTTCAATGTGTTATGTGTAATGGAAATTCAATTTCATGTAATGAAAGTGTAATACGGTGTTATCCAAGTCTAATGTGGTGTTCCAATGTAACCTTGGTGTAATATGGTGTAATCATGGTGTCGTGTAATGTGATGTAATCCAGTGTAATGTGGTGTACTCCAATATAATACAATGCAATGTGGTGTAATCCGGTGTGATCATGTTTAGCATGGTGTAATATGGTGTAATGTGGTGTAATCAAGTTTGGTGTGGATCAATGAAAATTACACAAGGGAAGGGTCATGTGAAAGATCTTCATTAAGAGCATCCTTCTTTAAAATGTGTGTAAATGGAGTTCCCAATGTAGCCTTGACATGTTCCAAATGCATTTGCTGCATTCAAAAATGTCAAATTCTAAAACATGGTGCAAGTATGAGAGAAGAGACACTTGATGAGATGCTCAACAGTACAAACCAAGTGAAGCATCTCTCACTATGGAAATAGATCACAAGCTTGGGGGGTGGGGGAGGTCAAAATGAAATTGGAATGCTATTACAAAAAAATGAGAAGCTTGTGGGGAGTTTGACTTCTTGGCTTGCAAAATGAAGTGATGAAGATTACTAAGAAATTATGAAAACCCAAAAAACAACTATACAAAGTGTGGATTTTGCTAACAAGAAAGGGATCTACTTATCCGTGAGGGTAAAATTGGACACTCTCCTCCTTCTCCTTAAATTTGAGGTTCATACTTAAGTCTTGAATTGATTTTGGAGGAATATCTAAGAAAGGCATTATATAATCCCATGCTCTCTTCAAGACTATTGGATCTTGCAAGATCCATTCTACAAGAATTTATGGGATGTCTGAGTTAGTGTCATCGACTAGATCCTCATCCTTAGTGAAATTGAATGCCTTCTTGTTGATAGTATTCTCATCCTTCATACTAGTATCCCCTCAACTTCAGTAGTGCACATCTTTCTTTGTATCTAAATTTCTGTTATCTCTTCCAAGGATAACCTATCTAGGGGATCCTCTTCGAGCACTTCCTTCTATTTTTCATTATTATCTTCACCTTATATGGAATTCTTACCGATTATGTGATCTATTATGAGTTCTCCTAGCCTTATTACTTCTATGTTCTCTTTAGGTTTGTTCATAGGAGAAGAGATAGTGCTGCAAGGTGGAGATTCCACTCCCATCCATTCTCGTGGCTCATCCTCATGATCAATACTACTTTTTAACCTCTATCCTGTTCGGTTAATGAAAGGAAAAGGTTCGGAGGGTCCTTGGTCGGTAAAATCTAGTATAAAATAGATTCCTATGTTTCTCCAACTTCTCAATTATCTTAACCAGTCTAGAAGTATTTATCATAATGCACAATTTCCATCAGAAATGACTTAGGCACAAACATTGTGTACTTCAAACTTCTCTGACACAAACATTACAAAGTTCAGTGTAGAATCCAATTACAATCATAGAATCATAAACAAAATAGAAAGAATGGAAGAGAACACAATACCTAAACTCAACATATAGTGAAGAAACTTCTCTTGTAGTGCAACAGATCGACAACTCGACATGTCTAGTACCTACCTTTCTCTCTACACTGAGAGAGAATCACCTTTATTACTATTGCAAAAGGTTACAAGTTAGTCTACTGATTCAATCAAGACTCTTCATCAAAAAAATATATAACTTATACAACAATGCCTTCCGATGGCCTAACATTGGCATGCATGGAGGACCTGAGCCCAAAAAAAAAGATAGATTTATACATTCTTTTATTCTACATCCTTTTGCTCATCATTGAAGGCAGTATGAAGATCTGTCTGAAAAGAGTCCTTGACATCCTAGAATGTATATTGAATTTTATTAATCATTTTCTTCAACAATTTTTGGACTTTGCTGGGTTGCAATGTCCCTGCCCTTTCAGTTGCAACACTTGAAGTGGAGGCCGATGTGACTGCAGCTTTACTTTGCACCTCTACCAACTGCAAACCAAATTCTTCTTGCAAGTAGAATTCTTGTTTCATAATGTGTTTTTGGTGGCATCATTCAACCTTTACAATTTGAAGAGCTTGCATCTTCAAAAGCCATTTCATGCTCCAATTGAGTCTGCAAAGTGTTAATATGATGTTGGAATTGAGCCCCAACTTCCTCTTGTTGAGAAACTTTGGCAAATAGTTGCTCATTCGTCTCCTACAATGCAACTATAGTCTATTGTAGAATCTCATAGTCTTGGACTTTCTACTAATTTTCAAATTTGACTTCATTAATAGTATCATTCTGCACCATCATTTCTTTTTCAAGTTCTTGAATGCAAAGTAGAGAGCAATCTTTTGCTTCTTGAAGATTTTGATCGTTCTTCTTGTATTCATTGGCTTTGCGCATAGCTTCCTCATAGAAACCCTTATAATAAGTTACTTGTTTTGATTCTCTATATAATGCTTTGGGGAATTTGTGGTTGTCAAACTCTTTGGTTTCTACTTCATCCTATAGATGTTGAACACGGTGCTACAACCACATATTATGATTGTTCAATGTTGTGCAAGTCTAGAGGGAATAATCCATGTCTTAGGCAATAAGATTTTGCATATGGAGAACATAAGTTCTAAGGTGATCGAATTCATGAAGGCCACATTGATCATTGACCACAAATTGCCAAATTTGTTTATGTCATGCCAGGAAAGGTAGAAGATTGGGTACATCGTCCTCAGTAGGATCTTCTGGTACATGATCATGCCAAGGAGAAAGGGGTGGAAAAGGTGATGACCATCCCCAACTATGAGGAATTCTTGATGGAGAATAATGTGGAGAGGAGGTGGAAGAAATGGATCGCAACAAAACACGAACAGGAGATGATAGTGGTGGGGATGATGAAGGTAGAGAGGGTACTGCATTCTACCTCACTTTATCTAGGGGGCAATAGGGTCGATCAACGGAAGAGAGCAAGTGGGGGAGGGTTGGACAGCACTACTGGTAGAATGGAAAGAGTCAGTGGAAGAGCCGATAGGAAAGGCTTGAGGAGCAATGATGAATAGTTTTGCAACAGGTCCCAAGCCAACACTACGGATGTTGGAAGAAGAGCTTTGGACTTCACAGGGTCTTTTTGCATGTCTAAAGATGAGGTTTACACTCTCTCTTCTTAGGTGGGTGAGGATGGAGGAGAGAGTGAACGCGAGATTAGAAGAACATGGATAGTGATGGGGAAGTCATGGGGATGGAGTATGGAAAGTAGATAGGGAAGGTGGGTTTTTGAGCAATGACTCTGGTCTAATTGCATATCAATCATTTGACATTCCCTATGAATTTGGTGAAACAAAATGACCGACCAATTAATCAGACCATTGGAGGTAGAGGAAATGAGGGAATAAAACTTTCTACTAATGTCATAGGGGCAACGTTGGAGACTCATCGCAATCACCATGAACTGAAGGATAGAATGCTCTGGTTCAAGGCAATAGCTAATAGTATATTCATTCAAACTATGATATGGAAACAATCATTCCATTTCAACATGGTGAATCGACACAACCGAGGAGCTACCATTGGTGGGCAGGAAAAAATGATGCCCAACCTCGGTTGGTGCCATGCTCAACTTAGTGCCACTAAGTGGAATAGTCTATAGCACCACATAAGTTGGTTGAACAATGATGGATCGGATAATACTCTCAACAGAGGGATGTGTTGCAGCCGTATCCCATTGTAGGAGAGTGAATTATGATATCCTACGGAGGTGTAGGAATTGCGAGGTCTCATATGAGAAGACAGTCAAAAGCAGCTCAAAGGATGAAAGAATATCCATAGTGGATGGATCTGAGAGCATTAGGACTACAACATGAGTGTGCAAGGATGCTAAAACAATGAATGATGGAATGTGCAACGAATGAAATTTAAACATGAAGGAGGAACACAAGCATTATGGTTAAAGGACAAGGGAAATGATGAATACAAGTTGAGGAAAGGTGCAATAAACTAACATGCAAAATCATGCAATCATGGGTGGTGAACAAATGATTGCACACATGAAGGATGATTGAAAAGGATGAAGCTTTGACCCATTGACCAGATTTTTAATCAGTTCTCTGATAAGAGTCTATAACCGAAAAGTCATTGGACCAAGCTTCACAGAAATTTAGTAGGGACCGAACCACTAGACTTTGAATTTTCCAATAGCATGATCCATCTTTGAATTGTAAAAAAGTACCAAAAGGTCTTCCCTAAATAGCGGGGTTCCAAGAAACCGATTATGACTTCGAGCCTACCAAAGTTGCACTTCTTGATTAACAAAAAACTCTCAAAACATTGTTCATCTAATGAGAAAAGGTCATCAATCTGAGCATACAAGGAGTCTTTAGGCAAAAGTTTCTTCTCAATAGCCATCTGTAGGCTAGGAACCAAAAGTTACATAGAAGCAGTTGTCTCAATCCCGTAAGCCAACTTTAAAGGTGTATAACCAATAATGACTTTATAAGTAGTCCAATATGCCCATAAAACAACAAGTAATAATTGATTGTAGCGTTCAAGATAATCAATAATAAGTTTCTTCAACAAGGTCAATAGGGTCTTGTTAGTACTTTCAGCTAAACCATTAGCTCTTGGATAATAAGGGGTACTGAATTTATGGGTAACATGGAAAGATTGTGTGAGGGCCTGAATCAAGTCATTAGCAAAATATGTGCCTCTGTCAGATACAATTTCCAAAGGAGGACCAAAACATGGGAAGAGATCTTGACCTAAACATTTAGTAGCATCAATGCTTTGGCTGACATGTCAGCCCATCAACGCTTTGGCTGACATGATAGCCCAGGCTTCAACCCAACGAGTTACATATTCTATACAGGTAAGAACGTCGATTACTAGTAAGGACCACATGAGGAGTGATTGGATCAATGACATCCAATCCCCACTTCTAAAAGGGTTCAAGAGAGAGGATGGGTTGAAGAGGAAAATTATGCCGAGGAAGGGGTTGGCCAGTACATTGACAAGGATCATAGGTCCACATATAAGCATGAACATCATGCTGCATCCTAGGAAATCAAAATCTGCTCTGCACAAGCTTCTTGTACCTTAAATCTATCAAACAATGACTACCATTGGGAGCCAAATGTGATATGACTAAGACTGAAGGAACCTCATGAGTGGGGACACAGCGGAGCCAAGCTCGCGAAGGATCGGAGTAGTATAATTGACCTACAATAATATGAAATCAGATGCTATACAATGCTAGCTTCTATTGAGCATGAATGGAAAGGGAATTTGGAGGACAAACTATAGTAAGGAAAGTCATTAGAGTATCATAATAAGAGTCAGCTAAATCCTAATGAACCAAAGTAGTGCTGGGCTGAATAGTGTAGATGATAGGAGACAAATCATCCACCCCAACCACAGCTTCATCGGAATCCAAATGAGAAAGGAAGTCAGAAATAGTGTGCAATGAACCAGGCCCATGAATAACATCATAATCAAATTCCTATAACAAGAGAACCTAGTGTGCTAGTCGACCACCCAAATTTTTGTTCTCGCACTAGATAAGTTAAGGTGGAATGATCCACATGGAAAGTGAATCTATAGCCAAGGAGATAATGTCAAAACTTTTTAAAGGAATAAATAAGCCCAATACACTTGCATTCAGTTATTGAATAGTTTCATTCTATAAGAGCTAGATGTCTGCTAGCATAGTATACCGGATGATACCATTTTCCATGGAGTTGCATTAAAACACTTCTAATATGGATATTAGTTGTGTCAACAAATACATGGAATGGTAAGTCCCATTGAGGAGCCTAAAGAATAGGAGTATATGTAAGGAACTGCTTAAGGTAGAGAAAATTAGTGCTACACTCATCAATCTAGTGAAAATCATGAGGAGGGACCACTTTAAACACGTGAGTGGGATAGTTAGATATGCAAGCTGTTGTAGAGTCATTGTATAAACTTTTTCATAGGAACCCCTTCTTATCCATCTTTCCCCAAAAATGCATAAAAACCTCTTCTTAGACTTTAGTGCACTTCTTTTTATAAAAGCCTTCCTTTTGGGTATTTATAGTATGGGAGCATATTTTGTATACGTGCGCATAAACTTCCCTCCCTCTCTCTCTAGTTTGTTACCTTTTTGAAATCCCACTACCATATAAAGATTTTCTTGATTTAGCACATGTGGTCTTTTGACCACATGTTTTTATTCACATATGCCTCTCTTCTCTATATAAAGAAGAGCCTCATTTGTAAAAGGGGAGGTCCCTTGGCCATGGCCTTGGCCTCCATTTTGGTAATGGAAGAAGGTGTCATTTGTTACTCTCTTGCCTCCTTGTGTGCAGTAGCGTTGGTCTTGGTGTATGGATTTGCATGTGTGTGTGCATGGTTGGGAGGATGTTCCCCTTTGCTCCTTGTGACGTTGGCCATTGTTGCCATTGCTCCATGAGTGTGGGTGAACCTCTCCTCTTATGGGGTCGAGCCACCTTTGGCTCCTCCACCTCGATTCTCCTGCTTCTCCATACCCCTTCGCTATGGCAGATGCACCCTACAGGGCCCTCTTCATCGGCTCTATTTCACTTTAGCATGTGTCATTCGGTGGGTTGCCCAGGGGTTGAGCTTCTTCTAGCTCCCCCTCCTGCGCATCTTCTCCTCAAGATACTCTGTGAAGGCGGGTCATGGGCAGAGACTTCCACTCTGTCATGGGTTGAGCTGAGCGTTTGCTCCTCCCTTGGCATCTCTCACTTGAGGTCATGCCCGCACTCTCCCGAGTACTTTGGAATATACGACGTGCGTCTTCCCCACAGAAGAAATGTGCCAAGGCAAGTCAAGGGCAGATATTCATTTCCTTTGGCTCCTCCTGATGGGTCGGCACTTCTCCTGCTCCGCACTCTTGGCTATGGTGGAGGTTGAGCTACCTCATGCTCTCCCTACCCTCTCTTTCTCCACTCGAATGGCGCCGACGACTCTGCCATTCAAAGGTTGAGACCTTGTGTCCACCTTGACACCGCCGTTCTCAGTATATGCATTTGGATCTCCCCCTCCTCGCAGTCATGCTCATCTTCTGTCCATCCATCTCTTCTGCAAGCCTACGAAAAAATCATTACGGGGATGGCCCGCCTGCGCGCACATCGACAGAATTTGGGGGAAAGCCTCTAACCTCCCATGCTCGGAGCTGAGATCTATGCCTCCTTTGATATCTTCAGCCAAAGGTCAAGTCCACGCATCCTCTCCCGTTCTATAACTGTTTCTCCATGCATGTTCCCCCATTTCTTGCAAAAGCTTCCTTGATATGCTGAGGCTTATTGCCTATGATATCGGCTTCCCTCTCTACCAAGGAGCTCTCTACCATGTTCGCTTCTACTACTGCCGTGGCTGGGGGTTCTGAGGGTCTGACCTTGTGCCATTTACTAGTCTATTTTGCGGTCATGCGGGACTCTCCCTTTTCAAAATAAAATCTATGGAGACATTTGGTGCTCACAGTTGACAGAAGCCTCGACTTTTGATTCCATGTAATTTTTTGATTCATAAGTGTGTCCTTGGCATATGCTTTCACTCAACAGATGCGGGAAGCATGACCGCTTTGGATGTTTATACGCTTTGTCTTCATGGTGGTTATGGTGATGATAAGGCATATGTAACTATAAAATGTTTTCAGTCATGATATGTGATGTTAAATGTTGCAGGAGACAGTGCCTCTAACGAGGAAAATGTACCAAAATTTTAAATGGTCCCCTTATGCCATTTTCATGAAGTGCCTTGGCAAGAATTCTAGTGTCTATTTCTGTATATGTGACCTACAATATACTTGCAAAAGTGTTCTCTATCTCTCTTGCTAGGACCGTGATGAGAGCTGCCTTGTGCAAGCACTCTGGTGATCCCCTTTGTTTTCCATATACCTTTTCACTACTCAGGTTAGGAAAAAAAAATGTACCATGATTTGCTTATTGCAATGTGACTACATTTATGGGGACGCTCCCTTCCATTGGGTAAAGGAAAGGTAAGTCTAGAACATGAGGCTCGTATAGCTTGTGGTGACTCCCAGCCCATATTGGTAGGAGTTAGTATGCACTTGCTCTATTGCTTGGCATTACAAAAGCGACCTCTTGCTTAAATGATTGGATATTGAGCATTCATCTATGCCCAATCTCATATTGGCTACTTCTGTGGGGCTCAGGTCATTCACAAGCTCCCCCTGTTTTGATTGGATAGTCGGTATGAGCTCTTTCGATGTAGTTGAAAAGCATGCATCCTCCTCAGGTAGTGCTCACTCATAAGCTTGGCTATATGTAAATTCTGGAATGCTCATGATTGTACTTCTTCCAATGAATGCCTTGTATGACTACATACAAGAAAATCCATGAAGTCCTTAAAATACTGGTCGGGTTCCTTCCTGCTATATGCAAACATTACAGGTTTGATGATGTCCAATGACATGCTGTATGACGAAATGGTTGAGCTTTTTTGCTCACAATTTTTTTTTGGTGTATGGCCTTTTGCGAGGCAATGTCTTCGATGCATGGATTTGAAATTCTTGATTTTGGGATGCTTGTTACAAGGTTGCTATGCAAATTTTCTCGAAACAGGAAAATTGACACTGTTTTGTGAAATCTCACCATATGTAGCTAGGTCTTGCTATCTGCGATGGCCTCAAGCTACTGTCAGGCTTATTGACAGATGAGGATGGAGTAACATAGAACGTGACATGCCCACCTTCAAAAGAATGATGTCCCCATCCTTTTCCATCACCCAATGGGTTTCACCAAAAATGGAGAACTTCTTGTTACGCGGATTGGAGGTTGTGCTGCATACTCTCAGGCTGTGGACTTTTGTTTATATGCATGGCCCGATCACGGGAATTATGTCCCTAGACAGTATCAACTATGCTCAGGCTTCAGGATGCTCCATGTCTTACTCGCTGGTTGCTTCCAAGTACCATCTGTGTTCTCTGCTAATTCTTGGAGTTGCAAGTTTTGGTGCCCTACCAAGGAGTGATGCACCTGATGAATTTGAAGACTGCTGACTCCTTTATGCACCTCATATCTATGCATTTATCATATACATGATCTTCTTGCTTGATGGAAAGCTTGCAATTTTGAAAGAAAGAGGTGCAAGAAGATTGTCATGCAGAGTTCTCTCTTGTAGTGCAAGTCTTGCAGCAATGGATGTTCCCTGAAGTGGAAACTAAAAATGGGATTATATTTTGTGGCTGGTTCTTTTCAAATACAATCTACTTGTTGTGTATGTTTAAATTTCACGTATGGGAGCTTCGAGAGAAGGCACATTGGATGGAGGTTGGGCTGACTGCCCCCCAAGGGGATTGTGCCGCTCAGCATTGCTGGAATGAAGATTTGAAGGCAGACGACTTGCTAATTCAAAAGATTTGCAGCCTTGCAAAAATTCAGACTGGAACTGCTGCATATTTGACGAGTGGAAGAATCCAAACTTGGACCAGTTCGGGACTGTTTTGCTTTTTCAGGAACTACACCAGGAATGGCTGCATATTCAGCAACAGAAGTCTTCTCTTTTGGATTGTTGGGCTGACTGCCCCTTAGGGGGATTGTGTCCCTCAGCATTACATGACTCTACAGTACACTGAAGACCTGAAGACTGAAGACTTGCAAATTTGAAGACTTGAAGTGCTGCAGATTTGAAGACTGAAGATTGAAGACTTGCAGCTTGAAGCCTTGCAGACTAAAGAATTGCAGATTTTGAAGACTTAAATTTTCAGACTTGAAAGACTCTACCTTGGGTCGGTTCAGCTATGTATGCTCTTCTCTTAGCTTTGTCGAGGACGACAAAGCTTAGGAGGGGAGAGTGTTGTAGAGTCATTGTATAAATTTTTTCATAGGAACCCCTTCTTATCCATCTTTCCCCAAAAATGCATAAAAACCTCTTCTTAGACTTTAGTGCACTTCTTTTTATAAAAGCCTTCCTTTTGGGTATTTATAGTATGGGAGCATATTTTGTATACGTGCGCATAAACTTCCCTCCCTCTCTCTAGTTTTTTACCTTTCTGAAATCCCACTACCATATAAAGATTTTCTTGATTTAGCACATGTGGTCTTTTGACCACATGTTTTTATTCACATATGCCTCTCTTCTCTATATAAAGAAGAGCCTCATTTGTAAAAGGGGAGGTCCCTTGGCCATGGCCTTGGCCTCCATTTTGGTAATGGAAGAAGGTGTCATTTGTTACTCTCTTGCCTCCTTGTGTGCAGTGGCGTTGGTCTTGGTGTATGGATTTGAATGTGTGTGTGCATGGTTGGAGGATGTTCCCCTTTGCTCCTTGTGACGTTGGCCATTGTTGCCATTGCTCCATGAGTGTGGGTGAACCTCTCCTCTCATTCTTTACCCCAACTTGGAGAAACCTATCACTTCCATGTGAGGCGGTTAAGGTTTGTTGTTCCCCATTTCTCAACAATTTGGCGCCGTTGCCGGGGATGTCGGCCTTTAGCCGTTGGTTTTTCCAAGTTTGCGTGTCCATACTTCGTGAGATGCACCTTGGCACTTGGAGGAGGATGAATACGTGTGGCCTTCGGTTGGCCTAGGGTACCTGTTTTCTTTTAATTTTTGAGTAGTTTAGTTCTTTATTTTTGTTTGTGGCACAAGAACAACCCCCTAACCCCTTTTTTTTTCTCTCTCTCTCTCACATTTACACTTCCATACACACACTCACCTTTGGCATCAGTATCCATCTCTGTCATCTCTGTTTTAGTGATTGCTTTGAAAAGGGAGCTGGGCTTCCTTTCTTTCCCCTCCCTTTTTTCACTTCAGTAAAAACAAAAGAAAGATGTTGATTCCCATCTCCCAACGAATATCATTTGTGGAATTCATACATGTGAGCTTACAAGCTCTTATTTGCGTAACATTCAAAGGCCTTAAGGGTTGTGGGTTGGGAATATCTCTACACCCCTTTCAGAGGACAAAACACTCTGTTTAGCCTTTATTTTCCACTCGTTTGGCCCTTCATTAATGTGCATTAAGTTACGTAGTACTGGCAAAGCTCCTCTCTGATATGGAGGTAGGCAAACATTCAAAATAGCATTCATTCACGCATGTCTTGGGGATGGTAAGCCCTCTCCTCCCTTTCCGTTATGGGGTCGAGCCACCTTTGGCTCCTCCACCTCGATTCTCCTCCTTCTCCATACCCCTTTGCTATGGTGGATGCACCCTACAGGGCCCTCTTCATCGGCTCTATTTCACTTTAGCATGTGTCATTCGGTGGGTTGCCCAGGGGTTGAGGTACTTCTAGCTCCCCCTCCTACACATCTTCTCCTCAAGATACTCTGTGAAGGCGGGTCATGGGCAGAGACTTCCGCTCTGTCATGGGTTGAGCTGAGCGTTTGCTCCTCCCTTGGCATCTCTCACTTGAGGTCATGCCCGAACTCTCCCAAGTACTTTGGAATATACGACGTGCGTCTTCCCCACAGAAGCAATGTGCCAAGGCAAGTCAAGGGCAAATATGCATTTCGTTTGGCTCCTCTTGTTGGGTCGGCACTTCTCCTGCTCCGCACTCTTGGCTATGGTGAAGGTTGAGCTACCTCATGCTCTCCCTGCCCTCTCTTTCTCCACTCGAATGGCGCCGACGACTCTTCCATTCAAAGGTTGAGACCTTGTGTCCACCTTGACACCGCCGTTCTCAGTATATGCATTTGGATCTCCCCCTCCTCGCAGTCATGCTCATCTTCTGTCCATCCATCTCTTCTGCAAGCCTACGAAAAAATCATTACGGGGATGGCCCGCCTGCGCGCACATCGACAGAATTTGGGGGAAAACCTCTAACCTCCCATGCTCAGAGCTGAGATCTATGCCTCCTTTGATATCTTCAGCCAAAGGTCAAGTCCACACATCCTCTCCTATTCTATAACTGTTTCTCCATGCATGTTCCCCCATTTCTTGCAAAAGCTTCCTTGATATGCTGAGGCTTCTTGCCTATGATATCGGCTTCCCTCTTTGCCAAGGAGCTCTCTACCATGTTCGCTTCTACGACTGCCGTGGCTAGGGGTTCTGAGGGTCTGACCTTGTGCCATTTACTGGTCTATTTTGCGGTCATGCAGGACTCTCCATTTTCAAAATAAAATTTATGGAGACATTTGGTGCTCATAGTTGACAGAAGCCTCGACTTTTGATTCGATGTAATTTTTTGATTCATAAGTGTCCTTGGCATATGCTTTCACTCAACAGATGCAGGAAGCATGACCGCTTTGGATGTTTATATGCTTTGTCTTCATGGTGGTTATGGTGATGATAAGGCATATGTAACTATAAAATGTTTTCAGTCATGATATGTGATGTTAAATGTTGCAGGAGACAGTGCCTGTAACGAGGAAAATGTACCAAAATTTTAAATGGTCCCCTTATGCCATCTTCATGAAGTGCCTTGGCAAGAACTCTAGTGTCTATTTCTGTATATGTGACCTACAATATACTTGCAAAAGTGTTCTCTATCTCTCTTGCTAGGACCTTGATGAGAGCTGCCTTGTGCAAGCACTCTGGTGATCCCCTTTGTTTTCCATATACCTTTTCACTACTCAGGTTAGGAAAAAAAATGTACCATGATCTGCTTATTGCAATGTGACTACATTTATGGGGACGCTCCCTTCCATTGGGTAAAGGAAAGGTAAGTCTAGAACATGAGGCTCGTATAGCTTGTGGTGACTCCCAGCCCATATTGGTAGGAGTTAGTATGCACTTGCTCTATTGCTTGGCATTACAAAAGCGACCTCTTGCTTAAATGATTGGATATTGAGCATTCATCTATGCCCAATCTCATATTGGCTACTTCTGTGGGGCTCAGGTCATTCACAAGCTCCCCCTGTTTTGATTGGATAGTCGGTATGAGCTCTTTCGATGTAGTTGAAAAGCATGCATCCTCCTCAGGTAGTGCTCACTCATAAGCTTGGCTATATGTAAATTCTGGAATGCTCATGATTGTACTTCTTCCAATGAATGCCTTGTATGACTACATACAAGAAAATCCATGAAGTCCTTAAAATACTGGTCGGGTTCCTTCCTGTTATATGCAAACATTACAGGTTTGATGATGTCCAATGACATGGTGTATGACGAAATGGTTGAGCTTTTTTGCTCACAATTTTTTTTTGGTGTATGGCCTTTTGCGAGGCAATGTCTTCGATGCATGGATTTGAAATTCTTGATTTTGGGATGCTTGTTACAAGGTTGCTATGCAAATTTTTTTGAAACAAGAAAATTGACACTGTTTTGTGAAATCTCACCATATGTAGCTAGGTCTTGCTATCTGCAATGGCCTCAAGCTACTGTCAGGCTTATTGAACAGATGAGGATGGAGTAACATAGAACGTGACATGCCCACCTTCGAAAGAATGATGTCCCCATCCTTTTCCATCACCCAATGGGTTTCACCAAAAATGGAGAACTTCTTGTTACGCGGATTGTAGGTTGTGCTGCATACTCTTAGGCTCTACACCCCCTTGTTGTCTTTGGAAGGTTGTGGACTTTTGTTTATATGCATGACCCGACCAGGGGATTTATGTCCCTAGACAGTATCAACTATGCTCATGCTTCAGGATGCTCCATGTCTTACTCGCTGGTTGCTTCCAAGTACCATCTGTGTTCTCTGCTAGTTCTTGGAGTTGCAAGTTTTGGTGCCCTACCAAGGAGTGATGCACATGATGAATTTGAAGACTACTGACTCCTTTATGCACCTCATATCTATGCATTTATCATATACATGATCTTCTTGCTTGATGGAAAGCTTGCAATTTTGAAAGAAAGAGGTGCAAGAAGATTGTCATGCAGAGTTCTCTCTTGTAGTGCAAGTCTTGCAGCAATGGATGTTCCCTGAAGTGGAAACTAAAAATGGGATTACATTTTGTTGCTGGTTCTTTTCAAATACAGTCTACTTGTTGTGTATGTTTAAATTTCAGGTATGGGAGCTTTGAGAGAAGGCACATTGGATGGAGGTTGGGCTGACTGCCCCCCAAGGGGATTGTGCCGCTCAGCATTGCTGGAATGAAGATTTGAAGGCAGACGACTTGTTGATTCAAAAGATTTGCAGCCTTGCAAAAATTCAGACTGGAACTGCTGCATATTTGACGAGTGGAAGACTCCAAACTTGGACCAGTTCGGCACTGTTTTCCTTTTTCAGGAACTACACCAGGAATGGCTGCATATTCAGCAACAAAAGGCTTCTCTTTTGGATTGTTGGGCTGACTGCCCCTTAGGGGGATTGTTACGCTCAGCATTACATGACTCTGCAGTACATTGAAAACCTGAAGACTGAAGACTTGCAAATTTGAAGACTTGAAGTGCTGCAGATTTGAAGACTGAAGACTGAAGACTTGCAGCTTGAAGCCTTGCAGACTAAAGAATTGCAGATTTTGAAGACTTAAATTTTCAGACTTGAAAGACTCTACCTTGGGTCGGTTCAGCTATGTATGCTCTTCTCTTAGCTTTGTCGAGGACGACAAAGCTTAGGAGGGGGAGAGTGTTGTAGAGTCATTGTATAAATTTTTTCATAGGAACCCCTTCTTATCCATCTTTCCCCAAAAATGCATAAAAACCTCTTCTTAGACTTTAGTGCACTTCTTTTTATAAAAGCCTTCCTTTTGGGTATTTATAGTATGGGAGCATATTTTGTATACGTGCGCATAAACTTCCCTCCCTCTCTCTAGTTTGTTACCTTTTTGAAATCCCACTACCATATAAAGATTTTCTTGATTTAGCACATGTGGTCTTTTGACCACATGTTTTTATTCACATATGCCTCTCTTCTGTATATAAAGAAGAGCCTCATTTGTAAAAGGGGAGGTCCCTTGGCCATGGCCTTGGCCTCCATTTTGTAATGGAAGAAGGTGTCATTTGTTACTCTCTTGCCTCCTTGTGTGCAGTGGCGTTGGTCTTGGTGTATGGATTTGCATGTGTGTGTGCATGGTTGGAGGATGTTCCCCTTTGCTCCTTGTGACGTTGGCCATTGTTGCCATTGCTCCATGAGTGTGGGTGAACCTCTCCTCTCATTCTTTGCCCCAACTTGGAGAAACCTCTCACTTCCATGTGAGGCGGTTAGGGTTTGTTGTTCCCCATTTCTCAACAATTTGGCGCCGTTGCCGGGGATGTCGGCCTTTAGCTGTTGGTTTTTCCAAGTTTGCGTGTCCATACTTCGTGAGATGCACCTTGGCACTTGGAGGAGGATGAATACGTGTGGTCTTCGATGGGCCTAGGGTACCTGTTTTCTTTTAATTTTTGAGTAGTTTAGTTCTTTATTTTTGTTTGTGGCACAAGAACAACCCCCTAACCCCTTTTTTTCTCTCTCTCTCTCTCTCACATTTACACTTCCATACACACACTCACCTTTGGCATCAGTATCCATCTCTGTCATCTCTGTTTTAGTGATTGCTTTGAAAAGGGGGATGGGCTTCCTTTCTTTCCCCTCCCTTTTTTCACATCAGTAAAAACAAAAGAAAGATGTTGATTCCCATCTCCCAACGAATATCATTTGTGGAATTCATACATGTGAGCTTACAAGCTCTTATTTGCGTAACATTCAAAGGCCTTAAGGGTTGTGGGTTGGGAATATCTCTACACCCCTTTCAGAGGACAAAACGCTCTGTTTAGCCTTTATTTTCCACTCGTCTGGCCCTTCATTAATGTGCATTAAGTTACGTAGTACTGGCAAAGCTCCTCTCTGATATGGAGGTAGGCAAACATTCAAAATAGCATTCATTCACGCATGTCTTGGGGATGGTAAGCCCTATCCTCCCTTTCCGTTATGGGGTCGAGCCACCTTTGGCTCCTCCACCTCGATTCTCCTGCTTCTCCATACCCCTTCGCTATGGTGGATGCACCCTACAGGGCCCTCTTCATCGGCTCTATTTCACTTTAGCATGTCATTCGGTGGGTTGCCCAGGGGTTGAGCTACTTCTAGCTCCCCCTCCTGCGCATCTTCTCCTCAAGATACTCTGTGAAGGCGGGTCATGGGCAGAGACTTCCGCTCTGTCATGGGTTGAGCTGAGTGTTTGCTCCTCCCTTGGCATCTCTCACTTGATGCAAGAGAGCAAGGATTACGACCACCACATACTAGAGAGATGACTCTCCTCCCAACCAAATGCCTCTATATATATAGCTCTCTCCAGGGGACTGCCTTCTTGGGCAGGTGGATACTAATCATCCAAGTGTCAGCCATGTAACTACATGTGCGCCAACTGTCCAGTGGATGCTTCTAGAAGGTTCTAGAGCTCTTTGGGCAAAATACTCTTCCCATGTACCTCATGGGGATTGAACCCAAGACCTCGTCCTTCACACCCTTGAGTCTTAACCATTAGGCTAAGTAGATTACTTGGTTACAAGAGTAAATGACCTACCAGTAAGTCTAGACTCGAGATCTTTGGCCACACAAACGAATGACCAAACGGAATCCGATTTCAGATCTGTCTGAACCAATCTGATTCCTAGATCACCAGCTTACTTTATTACATTCTTCCCCCCTTGGAAAAGATTTTCGTCCTCGAAAATAGAGCTATATACATACTGTAGGCAACCCCCGAGCCTCATGTTCTAAAATTGGAAGAACATGGTCATGTTCTAGAATTGGAAGAACATGTCTCATCTCTGTGGTGGCATCCTTACCCAAATGATTCAAAACACTATCTGGTTTTGCACTTTGATGAACAGGACAAAGTACAAACTAGTGAAGAATAATGAGGGTGGATCTAAATACATCCCTAGCTAATTCACAGTTTCTGGAAGTGCGATCTAGGCACAAACATGTGAACTAGGTGGATTCAAATTACTAGTCCATTTCTAGGCATAACTGGTGCATGGGCTTAGTAATGAAGGTGGGATTCTTATCCCTCGCAAGACTTTGAGAATTCTTGATTCACTTGAATTTGTTTTGGAGAACTTGAAGTTTGGTTGTCTCAAACATCTAACTTGGATGTTTGTACAATGGTTTACTTTGATCCAACAGTTACTTGATTTTTTCTACCCGACTAGAGGACTACTTTGTCCCAATGAGTTGAAAAAATCCTATGTAAATTGTAGGAGAAAGTTTACCATTTCGGTGGGATCAACCATACTAACTTCACCAATTCAAATTAAAAATGAAAATTGTCCAACTTAGGACAATTTTCTCAAAGACTTTTAACTGAAAGTTCTTGGGAATTGTCAATCTGATGAGCAATTCCTAACTTCCCTATTCTAGAGTATATTGGACTCTAGGAAATCATTTATGCTATAACTTGAAGCAAACTCAAATGAATAAGTCCACTTAGACTTATCACCTTTTGAAGATTGAAAAGGTTCTTGTACATAACATCTATCTAGGATGTTCAAGTTAGTTATTTTATTCTAACCGGCTAACCCTGGTCTTTTGCAAAAGGAATCAGATACCATATCTAAGCCAATTCCAAAAGATTTGGAAAGCGAAAAGAAATAACTAAGACTCTGTACAACCAATTCAAACTTCGAATATACATAAACTTGCTATGAGTCAAAGTCTAGTTGACTCAGGACTTTAACTTTTCAAAGATCTATTTCAACAAGATATTGAAGCATTGTCTTTATCTTTAAGAGAAATAAGCTGGATTCTCAAAAAGATTCAAAGCAACTTGAAAACATCATCCAACCACAAGATACTCGTGTGGAAAACCAACATCAGTGTGTCGACCCACTGAGGTTATGTTGATGAGTTTTGTATTCAAATAATGCTTCACTTGAGACTAAGTTCAGGTCACATTCAATCTTTTTGACTCCTAATTGTGAATGCAATTCTTGTGCATTTCTTTGAGTCAGAAGAGTGAATTTATCAAGTTACACTAGGAACTTGATACTTGACTTAGTCAATTGAATCTTTAGTTGAAAAGATCAACTCAAAGTCAAAGTCCAACTTCTTTCAGAAATTTATCAAATATGTCTGATCAATAACACTTAAGCTTGAAGTGTTCTAAGAAGATCTTGGAAGTTCCTTACTTCATATCTTCAGTTTCCTTGATCTCGAAGTTACCTTGAAGTATCGTAAGATACTACTTTCATCCTTTACGAATTAAACTTTCCTTGAAGTCTTAATTCCCTTGAGGATGAAACCTAACTTCAAAATCCAAACTAGGACTAAAAGATAATTATCATCCCACGGTCCGATGTCCCATACCATCTTTCCTATATCAATCTGAGTATAAAATCTGGTGTCCCATACCACCCTATTTTATATTCACATTAATGTGTGGGTGATTCTTATCCTAAAGTCTAAACATCTCTTGATAGAGTACCTTATCTCTTCAATTCTTTTACGAGAATTTAGAAGTTCCAGGTATTACCTCTAACTAGATTTTCTAGGTTTTGATTCCTTCACATGATCGTCTCACCATCATGTGCTTTACCTTGGGAACTTGAAAACCTGTTAACAGAATATCAATTCTTCTTTGCTAGGGTTTTCAAATGAAAACCAATCAAAATTCCAAGTACTTGAATTTTCTTGAATTCAAGTTCAATTGGATTATTCTTGACCAATTTTGTAGTGACAAGAGATTTTGACTTCTTGTCTTTAGATTCCTTTGTTTACTGTTGCTTTAGGTACCTACCCTGGGGACTTTATTTAGGAATCTCTTTACTGCTTAAGTCTTAAGCATCCGCTCATGCTTTCTGGATTTGTACCAAAATCCCTTTGAGGATAGGTAAACACTTATGTTTTACCTTCCACAGACTTAATTACCATTTTCACGGTTGCAGACTACATTCTTGGAATTTCTTTACTCTGTTCAGACTTGGAACAACTTACTCTTTTTCACAGTTTCCATCGAATAAATGGAACCTGAGTGAATAATTCCCAAAAGGAATTTTATTGCCAATACTTGGGCAATCTACAAAGTAGTTCTAATCGTACATTACTTGGACAATCATGGCCAAGATTGATCAAGTCTGGTTGATCTTGCGATAAAAATAAAGACTTATAGTCTTTATCTTTAAGATCTCTTAAACTATCTTTAAGCTTCTTTGCTTACCTGCAGGATTTTTAGAGATCTTTCTCAAGTCCAAGCATACACTTATGCCTCTCAGATTTCAAAGCTAAGAATCTTTGATATACCTTTAGGTTATATCACAAATAGGACTTGAAATACCACTTCTAGTGGTTTGGGATGTCCGGGAACTACTTACTTATTGTTTAAAGAGTATGAAGAATTTCATTCTCAATACTTGAAAGAATGCCATTTCTTCAAAGACTTGAGATTCCTTCTAAGGAATAACTTGAGCAAATGATTCATCTTGGAATCTTTTGCAATATTAAAAGAACATTTGAAAGAAATTCTTTCAAATAATATCCAAAAAATTTACTGATTCAATTGTATTCATTTCCTGAGTATCAAACTAGAGACAAAATATCACATTTTGGATATGGTTTTCCATGCCACTATGAAAGTTTAAGTTGAACTTTCATTTATGTGATATCGACTTCTATTCTTGAGTTTGATACAAAACTCATTATTATTGGTCAATCTTCAAATGTTACTAGAGTCCTTTAAACATATTTCACCAATCAAAATTATGTTTAAAGTCCAAGCATCTATTGATGATTGATCCAATAGTAATGTTACTGTGAACACAACTTTGAACTTTATAACTTGTTTAGGAGAAGTTCATGGATTTAAGATCCATTTCTTGGAACTTTCTACTCCTAAATGAAAAGTTCACACTTGCTTCAAGTCCTTAGGGACTTATATTATTTCCTAAAGACTGCTTAGCTAGTTGCATCATTTACCAGAGATGCAACTATAGAACCTAACATCCTTTTATTGACGTCAAGGATCAATTGATGTTGAGGTTTAACCTTTGATTTCCATCACCCCTTGGGATGAAATCAAATGAAAATTTATAAAAGATTGGTACCTTTATATCTTGGCAAAACATTTATATCCTAAAGAGGTTTTGCCTGCATCATTCCTTGGACCTATCATATAATATGAATTTATGTGTATTTTGGGAAGAGTTCATGAATCAATTAAGATCCTCTACTTGGAATATCTACCTTCCCAAAAATAAATTCATCTTAAACATGGTAGGAGAATGATCTCACATGAAATAGAAGGCTTGACTATTTCATATCTCAATTCCAAAAAGTTACTTACCGAGGTTTCATTATGAGATACAAATCTTGAAACCACAAAGAAACTTCTTTAAACTTTCGAAATCTTCTAAATAGAAGAGTACTCAAGGAACTTGGAAATATAGTTGACGTTCTCATCCAACCTTGGGATGCTTGAGAAGTTACATAAAGTATGTAACTAATCAAGTAAAGCTTATCCGCATGACTTTCTAAGTACATCCAGGACTTAGAGTCATCATACATCATAAAAGAGTTTGCAAGTAATTAAATTTTCTTGGTCATCAAGAAAATTTATTACTTAACTTTCTCTTAGTGCTTACTTATACCTAGCAAGACATCTATCATACTTAATTATCATTAAGTAGTTGTCTTTGATAGCGGAGTATCAACTTGGGAAGAAATCGACTAATTACTTGAGTTGCAAACTAGAACTAGTATGTCTTTGCAACTAACTAGTCCTTGGTCTTCCCTAATGTCAAACTGCGAGCTTTATAAAGTAAGCTAAATACTAAGAGAGTACATTCTCATATCTACTTGCAAACAGCATTCCATTCTATCATGCAAATGCATGTATCTACATGCAAAAGCATATGCTCACATGCGTATGCATGCATGTTCTTTGCATGACCAAAAAATAATACAACAATCATGCATGAGCTTGATGCACGATTTTTTCTTGTACTAAGAATGTATATCATGCAATCCTGATGCATGTATATCCTTTCCTTTGTCCTAATGCACTATGATATAAAAACATACCCTTGAAGTGCAATAGAAAACTTACTCAATGGAAAGGAAATATGTATTTAAACTACCAAAATACATTCTTTGATGCACAAGGATCTTTTTGAAATCAAGTCTTTCCTTAATGCAAACTAATGCTTGGAATGAGAAATGGATTAATTCATTATTCTAATCTAGACTTAATCAATGTGCATCTAGGATTAAGTGTAGAATAATGAAAACAAGATATTCAAGCATTAAGGCCAAGTAGAAACTGGAAAATACTTAGCTTTGATCATAGCTTCGTCCATCCCTTGATCCTTGCCAAGAGCTATTCACCATTCTTGGCTATTTCAATGTGCATCTAGGATTAAGTGTAGAATAATGAAAACAAGATATTCAAGCATTAAGGCCAAGTAGAAACTGGAAAATACTTAGCTTTGATCATAGCTTCGTCCATCCCTTGATCCTTGCCAAGAGCTATTCACCATTCTTGAAGCTTCCTCATCAAGTATTAGTCCCGGATGATTTGGTTCGTCAAGGTTGACGAAGTTAGGTCTCTGGATCTTCACTCCACAACTCCACTTCCATCAAACTTTGCTCAAAACTTTGGTAATCTTCGGATTTGCTCACCAAAGATATGCAATCGGATTTGGTTGGGGTAATCAGCAAACTCCAAAGATTAATCAGAATGAGAAGATCTCGGCTCGGGATTAGCAGAGTAGAGATAAAATCCGAACTGAATAAAATATGCACAGAAAGTGATCGCAAAAGACCTCTACTTCAGTGGATAAATCACTGTGGCCTTTCCAAAAGGTCACGAGATCAATTCCAGGCGCCCAACTCCTTTGTAATTCTACGCACAAATCAGATCAGAACTGCTGATGCCGATTACAGAGTATTCTTTTCTTCGTGGATAGACGAGCGCCTCCAACGATAGAGGTTCCAAGATCGAATCCTCGGCTCACAGCAGAAGTCGTAAATACTTTTGCTGCTTCATAAGGCCTTATTCTGCGCGAAAAATATATACAAACTATGCCCGTTTAGGCTACACGTCACGAACCCTCCTGTACTTAGTGGATAAGCGATCGCAGTACTGGGGGGCGAGGGATCGATTCCCGCTGGCAGCACACACAGAATTTAGACCTTTTTGTGCTCTTGGTTGTCTTCAACCGGAAGCTAAACCCATTTAAACTGCTGCGGAGTAATGTTTTATGAGCGTGCGTGAGCTTGTGGATAGGCGAGTGCGCTCTAAGCTAAAAATCCTGAGTTCGATTACTCGCGGGCACACACCAGAAGCACTTCGACTTCTTTTGCTCCTCAGCGCTGGCGTGCAACAAGATATGATCTCTGCATCTCCAACGTACAGCATCAACGTCCGTGGGCTCCTTGGATATACCAGTGCGCCCCAGTCGGGGGGGGCGGGGGTTCGAATCCCCTAATCTACATATGGTGCGCATAATCATTTTGGGCAATCTAACCTGCAATGACTGTATACGGCGAGGAGTAATTTGACAACGATGAAGAAGTGCTACAGTAATGGAATTTCGACGCAGCTCAACAAGAGCTTACAAGAAAAACGATGAAGCCAAAAGTCTCCATAGATCTCAACCTACAAGCTCTGATACCAATGCAAGAGAGCAAGGATTACGACCACCACATACTAGAGAGATGACTCTCCTCCCAACCAAATGCCTCTATATATATAGCTCTCTCCAGGGGGCTGCCTTCTTGGGCAGGTGGATACTAATCATCCAAGTGTCAGCCATGTAACTACATGTGCGCCAACTGTCCAGTGGATGCTTCTAGAAGGTTCTAGAGCTCTTTGGGCAAAATACTCTTCCCATGTACCTCATGGGGATTGAACCCAAGACCTCGTCCTTCACACCCTTGAGTCATAACCATTAGGCTAAGTAGATTACTTGGTTACAAGAGTAAATGACCTACTAGTAAGTCTAGACTCGAGATCTTTGGCCACACAAACGAATGACCAAACGGAATCCGATTTCAGATCTGTCTGAACCAATCTGATCCCTAGATCACCAACATACTTTATTACACTTGAGGTCATGCCCGCACTCTCCCAAGTACTTTGGAATATACGACGTGCGTCTTCCCCACAGAAGCAATGTGCCAAGGCAAGTCAAGGGCAGATATTCATTTCCTTTGGCTCCTCCTGTTGGGTCGGCACTTCTCCTGCTCCGCACTCTTGCCTATGGTGAAGGTTGAGCTACCTCATGCTCTCCCTGCCCTCTCTTTCTCCACTCGAATGGCGCCGACGACTCTTCCATTCAAAGGTTGAGACCTTGTGTCCACCTTGACACCGCCGTTCTCAGTATATGCATTTGGATCTCCCCCTCCTCGCAGTCATGCTCATCTTCTGTCCATCCATCTCTTCTGCAAGCCTATGGAAAAATCATTACGGGGATGGCCCGCCTTCGCGCACATCGACAGAATTTGGGGGAAAACCTCTAACCTCCCATGCTCGGAGCTGAGATCTATGCCTCCTTTGATATCTTCAGCCAAAGGTCAAGTCCACACATCCTCTCCCATTCTATAACTGTTTCTCCATGCATGTTCCCCCATTTCTTGCAAAAGCTTCCTTGATATGCTGAGGCTTCTTGCCTATGATATCGGCTTCCCTCTCTGCCAAGGAGCTCTCTACCATGTTCGCTTCTACGACTGCCGTGGCTGGGGGTTCTGAGGGTCTGACCTTGTGCCATTTACTGGTCTATTTTGCGGTCATGCAGGACTCTCCATTTTCAAAATAAAATTTATGGAGACATTTGGTGCTCACAGTTGACAGAAGCCTCGACTTTTGATTCCATGTAATTTTTTGATTCATAACTGTGTCCTTGGCATATGCTTTCACTCAACAGATGCAGGAAGCATGACCGCTTTGGATGTTTATACGCTTTGTCTTCATGGTGGTTATGGTGATGATAAGGCATATGTAACTATAAAATGTTTTCAGTCATGATATGTGACGTTAAATGTTGCAGGAGACAGTGCCTCTAACGAGGAAAATGTACCAAAATTTTAAATGGTCCCCTTATGCCATTTTCATGAAGTGCCTTGGCAAGAATTCTAGTGTCTATTTCTGTATATGTGACCTACAATATACTTGCAAAAGTGTTCTCTATCTCTCTTGCTAGGACCTTGATGAGAGCTGCCTTGTGCAAGCACTCTGGTGATCCCCTTTGTTTTCCATATACCTTTTCACTACTCAGGTTAGGAAAAAAAATGTACCATGATCTGCTTATTGCAATGTGACTACATTTATGGGGACGCTCCCTTCCATTGGGTAAAGGAAAGGTAAGTCTAGAACATGAGGCTCGTATAGCTTGTGGTGACTCCCAGCCCACATTGGTAGGAGTTAGTATGCACTTGCTCTATTGCTTGGCATTACAAAAGCGACCTCTTGCTTAAATGATTAAATATTGAGCATTCATCTATGCCCAATCTCATATTGACTACTTCTGTGGGGCTCAGGTCATTCACAAGCTCCCCCTGTTTTGATTGGATAGTCGGTATGAGCTCTTTCGATGTAGTTGAAAAGCATGCATCCTCCTCAGGTAGTGCTCACTCATAAGCTTGGCTATATGTAGATTCTGGAATGCTCATGATCGTACTTCTTCCAATGAATGCCTTGTATGACTACATACAAGAAAATCCATGAAGTCCTTAAAATATTGGTCGGGTTCCTTCCTGCTATATGCAAACATTACAGGTTTGATGATGTCCAATGACATGGTGTATGACGAAATGGTTGAGCTTTTTTGCTCACAATTTTTTTTTGGTGTATGGCCTTTTGCGAGGCAATGTCTTCGATGCATGGATTTGAAATTCTTGATTTTGGGATGCTTGTTACAAGGTTGCTATGCAAATTTTTTCGAAACAAGAAAATTGACACTGTTTTGTGAAATCTCACCATATGTAGCTAGGTCTTGCTATCTGCAATGGCCTCAAGCTACTGTCAGGCTTATTGACAGATGAGGATGGAGTAACATAGAACGTGACATGCCCACCTTCGAAAGAATGATGTCCCCATCCTTTTCCATCACCCAATGGGTTTCACCAAAAATGGAGAACTTCTTGTTACGCGGATTGCAGGTTGTGCTGCATACTCTCAGGCTCCACACCCCCTTGTTGTCTTTGGAAGGTTGTGGACTTTTGTTTATATGCATGACCCGACCAGGGGATTTATGTCCCTAGACAGTATCAACTATGCTCATGCTTCAGGATGCTCCATGTCTTACTCGCTGGTTGCTTCCAAGTACCATCTGCGTTCTCTGCTAATTCTTGGAGTTGCAAGTTTTGGTGCCCTACGAAGGAGTGATGCACATGATGAATTTGAAGACTGCTGACTCCTTTATGCACCTCATATCTATGCATTTATCATATACATGATCTTCTTGCTCGATGGAAAGCTTGCAATTTTGAAAGAAAGAGGTGCAAGAAGATTGTCATGTAGAGTTCTCTCTTGTAGTGCAAGTCTTGCAGCAATGGATGTTCCCTGAAGTGGAAACTAAAAATGGGATTACATTTTGTGGCTGGTTCTTTTCAAATACAGTCTACTTGTTGTGTATGTTTAAATTTCAGGTATGGGAGCTTTGAGAGAAGGCACATTCGATGGAGGTTGGGCTGACTGCCCCCCAAGGGGATTGTGCCGCTCAGCATTGCTGGAATGAAGATTTGAAGGCAGACGACTTGCTGATTCAAAAGATTTGAAGCCTTGCAAAAATTGAGACTGGAACTGCTACATAATTGACGAGTGGAAGACTCCAAACTTGGACCAGTTCGGCACTGTTTTGCTTTTTCAGGAACTACACCAGGAATGGCTGCATATTCAGCAACAAAAGGCTTCTCTTTTGGATTGTTGGGCTGACTGCCCCTTAGGGGGATTGTGTCGCTCAGCATTACATGACTCTGCAGTACACTGAAGACCTGAAGACTGAAGACTTGCAAATTTGAAGACTTGAAGTGCTGCAGATTTGAAGACTGAAGACTAAAGACTTGCAGCTTGAAGCCTTGCAGACTAAAGAATTGCAGATTTTGAAGACTTAAATTTTCAGACTTGAAAGACTCTACCTTGGGTCGGTTCAGCTATGTATGCTCTTCTCTTAGCTTTGTCGAGGACGACAAAGCTTAGGAGGGGGAGAGTGTTGTAGAGTCATTGTATAAATTTTTTCATAGGAACCCCTTCTTATCCATCTTTCCCCAAAAATGCATAAAAACCTCTTCTTAGACTTTAGTGCACTTCTTTTTATAAAAGCCTTCCTTTTGGGTATTTATAGTATGGGAGCATATTTTGTATACGTGCGCATAAACTTCCCTCCCTCTCTCTAGTTTGTTACCTTTTTGAAATCCCACTACCATATAAAGATTTTCTTGATTTAGCACATGTGGTCTTTTGACCACATGTTTTTATTCACATATGCCTCTCTTCTGTATATAAAGAAGAGCCTCATTTGTAAAAGGGGAGGTCCCTTGGCCATGGCCTTGGCCTCCATTTTGGTAATGGAAGAAGGTGTCATTTGTTACTCTCTTGCCTCCTTGTGTGCAGTGGCGTTGGTCTTGGTGTATGGATTTGCATGTGTGTGTGCATGGTTGGGAGGACGTTCCCCCTTGTGACGTTGGACATTGTTGCCATTGCTCCATGAGTGTGGGTGAACCTCTCCTCTCATTCTTTGCCCCAACTTGGAGAAACCTCTCACTTCCATGTGAGGCGGTTAGGGTTTGTTGTTCCTCATTTCTCAACACAAGCCAGCGAAGATGGCAACCATGCCAATGGATCCATCCCAGAAAGCGGAGAACTTCCTTCAAAGATTTCGGTGGTTGGGCTTGAAGTATAGCCTCCACCTTATTTAGGTCAACTTGAATTCCTTGGTGAGAAATAATATGTCCGAGCAATTTACTACATGTCACAACAAAAATGGATTTGACAAGGTTTAGACAAAGCCGATATTCTCTGCACTTTAAAAAACAGAGGTAGAGATGTTGTGGATGATCTAGTTTATCATCTGAATCTAAAACATTGTCGAGAAACATCCACATAAAATTGGTCAAATAGGGGGAAAATATTTCTTGCATACATCATTGGAAGGTACTCGCGGCATTACAAAGACCAAACCACATAACTGTGCAAGCATAGATTCCCCAATTCATAATGAAAGCAGTTTTAGGAATGTCTTCTCGGTCCATGCCGACTTGTTTATAACCACTATACCCATCCAAAAAGGAATATATTTCACTACGTGCTACTTCATCAAGCATTCTATGCAAAAAAGGTAAGGGGAAAGGTTCAGGAATGGATGCTACATTAAGCTTTCGGTAATCCACATAGATTCGTAGTTGTTTATTTTTCTTAGGTAAAATTACAATGGGGAAGATCCATTTGGCATGTTTGATAGGGGCAATGAACCCAACGCATAGTAGACAATCAAGTTCTTCCTTCACTTGTTTGGCATAGTGAGGATTCATCCTATAACTCTATTGCTTAACTGGATAAATGTTCAATTTTACTACAATTCAATGCTGGTAAATTTGAGGATCTAACCCCTTCATATCTTTGAAATCCCATGCAAACACATCAACCAATTTAGTTAATTGTGAGAGGAGTTCATGTTTAAAAGGTTCTTCCAAATCAGCTTTAATTTTTACTAGCGAGGGATTAACCTCATCAGCAAAGTGATAGGTGATCAATTGGTCCTCTAAGACATATGATTGGTGTCCAAGAATGTTATCAACCCCATGGATCATATGATGGTGTAAATCTACTAAATCCACTATATTTTTAGGAAACTTTTTGGTCTCAATTGAGCTGGGTTGGACCGTACAAGAACCAGAGACCAGTGATCCAATACATGTTGTAAATCCACAGTTCCTAAAGAGACTAGATCCTAGTTAGTTAAGAGGAACGTTGTTTCCTCTTCATTAGAGAGTCCATCCAACACATGGATGGACTCTCTGAGAGCCCATCCAACCTTTTAAATATGAGAGGAGGTCACGTTTAAAAGGTTCATCCAAATTAGCTTTAATTTTTATTGGCCGGGGATTTGCCTCATCACCCAAGTGAAAAGTGATGAATTGGTCCTCTAGGACATATGATTGGTGTCCAAGAATGTTATCAACCCCATGGCTCATATAGTGGTGTAACTCTACTAAATTCGCTTTATTCTTAGGATACTTTTTGGTCTCAACTGAACTAGGTTGGACCATAAAAGACACTGGAGATTAGTGATCCAATATGTGTTGTAAATCCACAGCTCCTAAAGAGAGTAGATCCTAGTTAGTGGAGAGGAGTGTTGTTGTTTTCCTCATCATGAGAGAGTTCATCCAACATATGGACAAGTTCACTGACATAAGGTCTAATGTGTATTTCATAGGGTTTAAATTCATCGAGCGGAACTGTATATTTTTGGTGATTGCATTTAAAAATGATCTCATGAGATGATGAATCTTGCATCACTTTGGCTTGTTTAAGCCAGGGTCATCCGAATCATAAGTTGTAATCTAAAGTAGACTCTGGAAGGTCTAGAATGAAAAAATTCATATGGAAGACAACACCTTGGAGAGTGATCATAATATTATGAATTAATCCAATAGGGTGTACTCTAGATTGGTTAACGATTTGGACAAAGAATTTCACCGACTCGATTCGGTTACAACCTAATTTCTTGCACAAGGTCATAGTAGTGATGTTGACTCTCAAGCTGCAATCTATTAGAAGCTTCATAATTTTATGATTTTTGTACTAGGCCATAATCAATGGAACCACATACTCAATAGTCATGTCTAGTTTTTGGATGTACCGTACCTATAGCAAGTGTCGAAATCTGGTCCTGCTAACCTATTGCTAAAATTTCCATCAGATGATAGGTACTCACGTTAACAGTTGTTCCAAGGGTAAAGTGATAGGTTCTTTTGATTAAATATCCCATGCCTTACTATGGAATGATTCTTCCGATGGTTTATCCAATTGAGCTAATGATTCCGATGTGGTTGGCACTCATGGTTCTACTGTTCGAGAATTCATGAGTGTAGGAGTGGGCAAAATTGGAGCTTCTGCTTGAGCCCATTTTGTTGCCTTAGCTAGCATTCTTTGTTGTTCTTTAAGGCTAGGTTCAAACACTTCTGCCGCTGGTTGTAGCAGTTTCCTAGTTCACATCTAGATTGTAGTAGCCTGTGCTTTTGTAGGTGTGATGATGACAACATTTGTCATTGGATTCTGCTTGTCCTTCTTCCGTTTATCATACTGAGAGTTCCATGCTCCACCCTTTTGTTCAAGTTCACTTTCATTCTCATGCAAGCACATTTATCCCACATGTAAGAGAATTCTGCCAAACTTCATATAAGCAAGACCTCCCTTCGCTCCATACAAGCTCATTCACCCTAGCCCGTTGCCAAGAGTGTGCCTTCTCTCCTCATGGAGTCTCCATGCTGATAGAGCATCATTTGTAAGTCCTTCTTTATTTTCTCAATTCATAATGTTTTCTTATCTTATGTTCCTTCTTCCATAGCTTGTTAGATGTGTGCATGTGGTTAGAATAGGAGAGTAATTATTCATTTCGACATGGTATTAGACCATAGGTTATTTTGTTTGAGTTCTTTCTTTCATTATCTTCACATTAACATGCATCTTATTCGTAATTCCTCCCATTATCGTAGATTTTCTTTTGAGTTCATGTTCTCAACATCTCCATCATCACCATAGATTCAAGTTATGTTCTCTTAATCCCTCCTTCCCACCCATATCTCATTTTAATAATTAAAGTGCTTCTCAGCACTATTTCCTTTTGTCATTAAGCGTATGATTTTTTGTAATTAAGCATATCCTTCACACGCATGCCCCATTTGTCAGACCATTTTTTCAGTAATTTCTTAATCCTTTGCATCATGGAGACCTCAATGATATGAGGTGATTCGTCCATTTTAGTGTGGTAGCGTAAGTAAATAACAAGTTTGTTTTCTCTTTACACACACATGTACTGCGTCCAAGAAAAGCCCCTCCTATCTATGCATAGGAAAGCTAGAGAAAGATCAAAGCCCCTATACATTTGTCGATCATCAGAAGTATGGATTTCATTGTCATGGTTGCCATGTCAGTTCTAGGATCTGATTGCCACCAGTCACCCCTCTCGGAGTTGGTGCTTAATGGGAAACACCAACATCAGAGAAGTTAATTGCTGCAGCTACTCCACACACTTGCCATTGAAGATCCAACCAACAAATATTGTACTGCTATTTTAGACGACGATGGAGCATAGCGGCGGCAATAGATGCTACAGCACAATAATCACACCTGATGGAGAGCTACACTATATACTGCCTCACTATCTTGGAGGCTATGTTACCTTCAGTCAGAGAGGAATGGCTGCCATACCACCATCCCTAGTGGCTTGGAACAGAGAACAGGCATATTACTATCATCGAAGTTTGACAGAGAGACTCCAATAACACAGAAAGGCGAACACACCACAGAGAATGCATCAGTTCCTCAATTGTTTTAGAGAGAGAGAGAGAGCGAGAGAGCGATGTGCAATACGCCAGCAATGATGAAGCATGATTCAAGCCACCTTGATTACCTCGATTCAAGGAGTCACCATTGGCATCTGCATCATGATTCTGCAACTCGAAGAAAGGATAAACAATCCCACTGCCATTGAGAGAATCAACTATGTGAGCATGCATGGAATAAAGAGACATCATGTGCCATGCAACACAGAAGGAGTGCAAGGAAATCAGCTATCTGTTGCCGACCTAAGCAGTGCAGCATGTAGCTGGAATTGAATGAGGATTCGCCGTGCATATACTGACGTGAAGAGGGGTAAATGTGGTTCTATGGTCCAAATTCAAGTCCTCAGGTAGGAATAGATAACTCTATAGGCTAAGGAGATTTTTTTTTTTTTTTCTAAATGGAGGTTCGGCCGAAGTCTACTCCCCCGGACTTTAACTTTGAAATTGCAATTGTACAAGGAAGGGCATAGTACCCATGGGACCCCCCTTATCCCACAATAACAGGGGTTTACAAGACTGGTTTAAACGGCGGTCAACACTATTGCAGGGATAGACAAACGGTGGCACTCAGCCACAATGCAAGATCTTTCCAGATTACATGTCCCTTACATGTTGCTGCGAGGGATTGAACCCTTGCCCCCACCTCAAGAGGCGAGAGGCCCAACCACTAAGCCAACGAATTGGGACAAGCTAAGGAGATTAGTGAATGCTCTATGGACACGTGTAAAGTCGTCAACAGAGAAACGCAGATATTAGTCGAAAGATATACGGTTAGATGACATAAGCAATGATGTCATCATACATTTTCTTGGCTTGCATCAAACCAGTGCTACATGCATTAAACTGAAGTGTCAGGGCTAAGATGGAGCAATCCTGAAGCTGTACATCTCATCCATCTTTCAGAGCTGAAAGCCGAAGTGATGCTAGCTAGCACACTTCAATAAAACAAAGAGCTCTCTATTTTTCATAAAAGAGTGCCAAAGTTCAATTAACATTTTAGATCTTTCTAGAAGATATTCCCTATTCTATCTCCCGCGAACACACATTAACTCGCATCTTTTGCTTATTTATAATACATAATTATCTCATGTAATTGAAATTAAAACTATCCTACTTTATGAAGGTTCACTCACATGCTAAAGCCTCATTGTATACACATTTTTTTTATTGGCATACAACTATGGCTATTTGTAATGGGATTAGACACCACCTTCTAATGAGGGTAAGAACTTCCCAATGCCATGACAAGTTACCAAGATTATTATGGCTATGTGTTCACTCTCTCACACATCAAAAATGTACCTCCAAATGTACTCGCTCAAGCAGTAGATATCCAAGTCATCGGAAGAACACAACCAAAGGCAACCAAAAAGGGAGCTCATCAACATTCTCCGAGATTCAATCCATGAAAGGCTACATCAACATACAAGGAACAAGAGGAGCAAACAACTAAAAGCTCAAAGGACCTCATAAGGATATCAAGGTCTAAATGGGTCATATATAAGCATTGCCTACCCCATGATGTAAACCCTCTTGTATGTCTAGGGATCATATATGTCCCTAGATCCCAAAAACCACTTCGGTCCCAAATGTCCAAGTATATGTCTTGGGATCTCATATGTCTCAAGATCCCCGAGATGCCATATGTCCCACACACCATGGATCCCATATGTCCATGGAACTAAAAACCAAGGGATGCCATATGTCCCACAGTTGGATGCCATATGTCCAAAATATGTATAAGGATCCAATATGTCCCTAGATCCTAAAAACCAATGGACTAAATGATCACATACATAACTAGTCCCCTACATTACAAACAAAAGGGTAATCACCTAGAGGGGGTGTTGAGTAGGAGTAGTACTTATTCATTTCAACATATCATACTCTTGAGCGTCTTTGCAATATCGACGAATATGGCCCATCTCCCCACAGAAATGACAAAGCAGTTGAATGCTCTATTAGGAGTATTGATAGTACCTTGATTCCACTGTGACTCGTTAAGATTCCCTAATTGTGTATGGAAGTTTATATATGGTGAGTAAGCTATATTGCAAAGATGAGGTGGAACATAATTAGCAGAAGGTTCTCTCGATTCTTATATGACAACATTCACTGCTAGGAAATTCCGAATTTTGACAATATAAGGACATGTTTTAGTTGAATGACTTCCATTTTAATAGATTGCACAGTATACTTGATTCAATGCATGATTAGCTGCAACATGGCCTGGATCTTTACATTTTATGAAAAAAATTGTTTTAGAATGTCCTCTGATTTATTTTTTTTAGTCTTCATCCACTCTAAATTTTATGCAAAACCATCAATTTTATGTTCAAGTTGCAAAGACATTTCAATAACAATGTCCAAATTCATACCACCAATACATCAGATAATCATAATTTGATGTAGTTCTAGGCTAAGAACATTGATGAACCATTGGGTGTTAACATGTGTGGGTAAATTGGGATTTGCCACAGGAAGTTGTCAGAGATGAGTGTCAAAAATTGTTGCATACTCCTTCACATCCTAATTTGGCTTTAAGAAGTCAAAAAATTGTGCTATATTTTTCTTCAACCAAAATCTTTGCAAGAATGCTTCCTTGATTGTGTTATACTATTGAAAATGGTCAAAATCGAGTTCCATTAACCATCATGTAGCTTCATTTTCCAGCCTTGATTGGAACATTTGAGCTTATACTCATTATCATTCGGGTTGTCTGATACATTGTAGGTGATTTCAAATGTGTGAACATGAGCATCTGGGTCATCAACTAAATCTATCGAGTTCAACATAAGTTACTCTGACTGGATGCTCCTTTCTTTGTTTACTTTGTGGGTCTACCATCGATTTGGGGTTGAAATATTCAAGTACATCCACAAAATCTTGAGAATCGGAACTAGTAGGTGATGCTTGACCAATAGTTCATACTAATCTCCCTCAAATTCCGAAGTTTCGATGTTGGAGGGATTCTACTTCTTTTGTCTGAGGTGCTTTTCTACTACTCAAAAATCTCAGAAAGGCACTTTCAATTTGTCACTCTATAGGCATTCTGCACCCTTCTCTAATACTAATCGCTTTTGTCAATGGGTTTTCTGAAATTTTGGTGATATCTACTACAAATTCTAGTGGAGATTTAGTTTGCACATATTGAGTAATTTGTATCTTTTCATTCCCAAAAAAAAAAACTTTGGACTGTCTCGCGTTTCACCGGACATCGAAGCATGACCGAACACCGAAATTTCACTAGAAAACACCGAAGACGTTTCTCATATGCCCCATGGATTGGAAACTAAAAATGATGCTACAACTCGTTACAATCTTCTCATCGGGCATTGTGACTTAGCCTATTGTACGTTCTGGTGTAACTAAAGTATTGTTCAGTCAAATGGAACGTTTTTCACTTTTATACTTTCGATAGGATTTTCCAAATCACGTTCACTCAAACGGGACGCTTGTCACTTTTATACTTTTGGTAGGATTTGCCAAATCACATTACCTATTAGGATCACGAGTATCTATTCCGGTTAAGGGAAGGAACATGTTCATAGGGTGGTAGAATCTAGTATGAACTAGATTCTTGTGTTTCCCCAACTTCTCAATTACCTTAACTAGAATACAAGTATTTATCATAATGCACCATTTCTATCATTCCATTGTTATGAAATTAGTTGCCTCTAGTGTTGTACAATTTGGCCCAGCCTCCATATGCACTTGCTTTATGGCATCGTCCTCTTGTACCCCACATTGGGTCTCACCCCAAGTCATGGATAAGCTTTTCATGACGAAGCTAGGACTATTAAATGAGCAATGAAAAGCTTCCAGATGCATGTGGTAGCTAGAGTACTACAAAATCTAGTATGCGAATGGAAGCTTAGACATCCAATGATATCTTTTCCACCAGTCCCACTAGTCTTACTTAGTCTGATATGCCATAGTCATTGTGAATTATGCTTCTTTGGAAGTCCGGAGCCTTAGTTGCAACATGGTAGCCTCTGGCACATTGATCCAAAACCCTCCATCAATGATGACTCCTTAGAGCTTGTGCCCCAAAATGCATACAATTACCCGAGGACCATGATAGTTTGGGCACCATAAAAAAGGTACCTTTGCCACAACTAATTAAGGTTGGCATGCTTAGAAAATCTTTCAACTTTAACATGTATCCTCTAAATTGAGCATCCAATTGTGCATGATGTTGTAGATAATAATTTGTATGTATGTGTTTCTTAGCATTTCTTCTACTGATAGGAGAGCTTTGGAGAGATCCATTGGTGGCCTAGTTGTATCATCCTTGAGTTCCTATTGAGAAGCGAGATAGGGCATCACACTATACTTTTGCCATGGTCATTAATTATTGCCTTTATCGATGTTTAAATTGGTAATATCTTTAGGCCTCTTAGTGCTTTACCAACTCTTCTTGTGCATACATGTTCCTGATTCTTGAATTTCCTATACCTCTTCTCGTTCTCTTGATCCGGTTGAGCCTTAGTGCATCCACCTGAGGTAGCTCTTCCAACTAGACCATCCAAGTGGATGGTGAGGGGGTGGAAATACCTTGGGAGTCAATCAGTTCTATGGTAATGTGGAAGGAGTTGTTGGTTTTTCTCGGCAATGGCTTCTTTGGATAGTCTTTTTGTATAACGATTATGGCTATCTTGATATTTCTTGCAAGGTGGTGCATTCTTTGATAGAGGTCACTTAATTTGGAAGTGATCATACTTTCCACATCAATAACACATGATAGGTTCCTTGGACATTTGCACATTCCACTAGCTACATCATTGGCACCGTTCATGGTCCTAGGGGTAGAAGTAGAGTAGAAAGTGGGACATATGAGGCTTGCTCGAGAATGGGAGGTTGTGAAACACGGGCAACTTGCCCCCAATATGTTTCCAGTTGAGGGGCTAGAAATCCCTTGAGGTCACAGAAATGACAAGTTACCTTGTTGGGACGTTATGCACGTGTGCCCTTATGCTTATGTGCATAGTTTTCTTCTTCTTTTCACTGACACACATATGAGTGTCTCTATGCCATCTATTACTCTTAGTGAGTGTCCATGTGAAAGTCCAAATGGCTATCATACACTTTTGTATATCTTCATTAATAATCATATAGTGGCCTTATCACCCATAGACTATAAGTTTGACCATATTTGTAACACCTAAGAAATCTGTGTACGTTTTCTTTGTATACTATGTTTTTCTACATATTTTGGAGGCTTATGTGGAGTACTGTGTGTGGCATCCGGAGCTCAACAATGGTATCGATGTGGAGCTCTTTGTTACCATTAGTGTCCATGTGAAAGGCCAAATGGCCACCAAAAAATTTTGTATATGTTAATAAAGAAAACATATAGTGGTCTGGTCAACCATAGATTGTAAGTTCGATCATGTTTGGAAAACCTAAGAAATCTTTGTTCGTGCCCCTTGTGCACTCTGTTTTCCTACACATTCTACAGCCTTTGTGTGGAGTACGGTGTGTGGCATCTAGAGCTCAGGTTTTCTACTTTGAGGGTATCATTGTGGAGCCCTTGAGAAGGAGAATCCATTGTAGTGCATCACCATTGAGATACTTCATTGGTATCATAGCATTTTGAGGCAAAAACGTTGCTCTATTTGTAAGAGTGAAGTGAGCATCTGCCTACCCACACAAGGCTTTTCTCTAAGGCTTATGATTAACGTGGTGATCATAGCATAGACCTTGGCATACTTTGTCATCCAAGTCATTGAAGTCACGATTGGCACCATTGGATGTGCACAAGGGAGGACCTCAATGATCAAGGAATGCAAAGGTCCCTATTACTTCTCATGACATCACCCATCTCAATTTGTTCCCCTTGAAGCTCACTTAACTGACAATCTCTTACCATTAAGCGACACTCTTGTGGTGCTTGATAAAGGGGAAAGACTAAGGTTCACATTACCTTGAACATGTTTTGGGCTTTCAAAGCTTCCTTCTTTGCTTTCAAAGGCTAGTTTGAAGCATTTTTGGGGTGATTTTTGGAGTCATTTTGGAGTACTTTTGCAGATAGTTCTCATTACACAATTTCAATAACATCATGAAGAGTGAACTTTTACACTTCTCCATCAATGAATATTCATCTTTGGGGCTATGTTTTCAACCACACTAGTAAATCTAGAGGTTTCTTGAAATGTTTTCAATTGTGGTGGAAGCAGCCATTACAAATTTATGCAAGTTCTTGAGCATAAAGCACAGAGTTGACAAACACTTGTAGGTATTGGCTAGTGTTTTGGTTGTGAATTCAAACTTTTAGTGCCATTTTATTGCATATATTGAGCATATACACATTATGGACACTTTTGTGGATATCGCTGATGTTAACGGTAATCAAGGATTAACCAATTATAGGGTTCTTGGGATGGACATAGGTCTATATTACAGAGGTCCTATGATTATTTTCCCAAAGAAACATTCATTACACAGAGTTTACTCATCACTTTACTCTGACTCTCCACCAACACACTTGCAATTAAACAATTTCACTACCAGACGTCCTAAAGGCATGCGCACTTGATCATCGCGATAAAGATACAACATTAATTAATGCAAAATAATACTGATTCTTCATAGGCAAGTTACACACAACCATAGTTGGATTCATATCTTCATCAACAAGATATCATACAAACAAGATCACTGGAATGGCTAAACACACAGAACAGTAGGAATTCAATACACCAGTTTAAATAAAAGTTTCTCTGAAGCATCCCACGGGCGCACCGCACAGACTAACAGTCGGGAGTCTTGCTCCCCACGCATCTAGTTTCACAAATTTTCCATTATCCAAAAAGATACAAGTGTTACACTACATCCTTTCAATGTGCATCTTTTCTAATTACATTTTCGGGTAATTACCATTACTTTTCGGCACCCTAACACTAACATGCATGGTGGACTCGAACCCAGAATTGGTTGATTACAAAAAGGTAACTAGGAATCATCAACAATGCCTTGAATATACATAGCACGAGCTAATTTCAAAGTTCGCCAAATCTTCTGCTTTAGAGACTCTAACATTTCCTGGAGAACGTGCGGTTCTACCAGATGAGCATCCGTGTACACCAAACTGGAAGCAATAACTTGAGATAACAGAAGTTCACTTTGGCTTTGTAAGAAAGCTTCTTGGAGATCGAAGTCATTTGCTATAGCTATATCATGGCATAACTTAGCATCAACAATCTCTACATCAATATGTGAAAGATGTTCCTGTTGAATACCTAACTGCTTTTCTCGACGGTCCAATTCTTGCTGTCGAAACTGCATTGTTTTAAAGAAATCTTAGCGCTCCTTTTGAATAGCCTCAGTATCTTTCTTCAATTCAATATTGCGACCGATTTCATCATCAAGCAGTTTTCCTTTTTCAAACAGTTGTTCTCTAGCCTATAGAAGTCTTGTTTCACCTTGAAGCACTTTGTCAAAGAGTACCTTAAAGGCATGTTCGATTTCTGCCAATCTGGTGCGAGTGTTGGCCAACTCACAACCAAACCCAGTCATAGCATCACTTTTGTCAATCAGTGCCTGCTGGAGAAGAGCAATTTTCGTGTCTTTAACTTCAATGACATCATCCTTAGGCTTAATTTGTTCCTGTAATAAGCATTCATTTGCTTTAACCACCAAAATTTCTTCCTGCAACAGAGCGATGTCTGCCCCTAATACATCAACCTTCAATTGAAACTCGTTTTGTAGTGACTGTTGAGAACCATTCAACTGAGTGGGGAGTGGGATAAATCAATAAGAAAATCACCAATCTGGGCTAATTGGAGAAAAGAATCCAATGCTAAAAAGTTCGACAATGGGAGAGAAGGTTTCACCAATACCGTAGTAGAAGAGGAAGGGGGGGGGATAATTGGGTGAAGAAGGTATTGGGCGAGAGTGTGATACTACAACCGAGTGAGTAGGGGAAGAAGGGCATAAACTGGGGGGTAAGGGTGCCTGAGAAGGTGAAGGAAGAGGGGTTACCAGATTCTCTGTAGTGTTACCGTCAGGCATGGACTTCGGTGGAGATGGAGGTGCAGTTGAATCAACCTTGTCCGGCTGTGATTCACGGTGTATGGTGTATTCAACCATTACTTCCTACATACTTTGATGGGTGGTCTCAGCCACATTAGCCTTTGGTGTTGTCTCATTGATGACTTCCTGTTGCTTGTCCGCCGTCTTAATGTGTTGAACATCTGCCATAATAGTATCTTCTGTAGCTTTATCTTTAGGCGAGGGTGGGGCAGAAGAATCACGCAGGGATGACACTATGTCATTCAAGGTTACCTTACTAGTTGATGCATGAGTTGTGCTCTGAGAAGGACTGACTTTCTTGTGTTACTCTCCGAAAAATTTCAAACTATCTTCATCATCATCATCATCATATCCCATCACATGATCAAACTCTTCGCACAACAGCATATTACCCGTCAAGAGGCTCGAGATAGGGTTCACAACCAAGAGGAGGAACGAAAGAAGGTGAGTCAGACAGGTTCAAGGACATTCACCTTTGGATAAGTATAGCATGATGGTCTAGCATTCACAATGGATGCACCAAAAAAAGAACGATGCCCAATTTATAGGTTCACGAGCGGCAACGTCAATCAGAGAATAAAAATGTCGAGAGATATTGTAAGTGCATTTTTGAAGGTTAAGGACAGTCACCAAAAATTGTAACGCTAATCACTTTGGCTCAACTTGGCACAGAAAGATGAATTCGTTGGAGGAATGTCAGGGAAAAAGCTGTTTCATCGTAGCCAGTGGGAGAGGGGGAACTTTAGGATGACCTGCTTATGGAAGATGAAACAACTCGACCACCGTGTTAATGGAAACCACCGTATGCGGACTAAGGTAGGTGAGAGGCCAACAAGATTCAGTCAGGGTGACATCGGCAATTGCCCCAATCGGTGCTTCGAAATAAGGATGACATTCTATCAAATGCCGTGACGACTCGACGAACGTCAGCAAACCGCAAGGACCAAAAAACTCCACAAGGTCAGGGGAAAGACCGGCACGGAAGATGGTGATATTTGCAAGAGCTTCCATGGTGCAACAGGTTAGGAGAATGCACAAGAGTATGAAGTGCACAATGAGACTGAGCATAAGCAAAATGATGAAGAAAAAGAGTACAAGGACATCGGTTAAGTAGAAAACACAGGGTGAAATCATGGGTGTAGGACATAATCATCACAAGCGGAGGGAAACATGCATGGATCATTACTACAAAAGCACATTAAGGATTGCCAAATCGTGGAGTACGACGGCAACACGGTTAATCAATTAAAAAAAAAAGGGAGGATTACAGTGGTGTGGTCAATCAAAAAACGCGTAGCGTAGACAATGGGTCGAAGAAACCGAAACAAATGTGATCCTAATGAAGGTGAAGTGAAACATATGCAAAGTTAAGGAGAACTGGGTGGCATGCAATACAAATGGAGTTTAGATCCATTAATGGGTTTAGGGAGTAGAGTGCCAGTTAATGTAGATAACCGAAAAGTAGCGGGACCAATCTATTTTGCAATGCGATAGGGACTGAACCACCGAAGCTTGAACTTTCCTTCCGAGCCATTAGACTTGGCATTGTAAAAAAGAACCAATTGCCCTATTGTAAAGACAAGGGTCGTGAGGAACCGATCATGTGTTTTAGCTTGTCGCAATTGGACTTCCTGAAGAACCAAAAAACTTTCCAGATGGTGCTCATCTACAGACCGTAAAACATCCAGCCTGAAAGGGAAAGAATCTTCAGGTAATAACTTGTGCTCCAATGCCACCCCTAAGATGGGTACAACCAATTCCATAGGTGCAATTTCTTCAAGTCCATATGCAAGTTTAAAAGGGGTACTTCCGGTAGCCACTTCATAGGTAGTTCGGTAAGCCCATAAGATTGAAGGAAGAAATTGATCCCATCTTTCCGGGAACTCCAAAACAAGTTTCTTTAGCATATTAAGAAGATTTTTGTTAGTACTTTTGGCCAATCCAGTTGCCCGACGATAATAACGGGAACTAAATTTATGGAAAATTCTGAAGGTTTGGGTTAAAACTTGCTTTAATGTATTAGCAAAATGAGTGCCTTGATCAAAAACAATCTCCAAAGGAAGCCCATAACGAGGTAAACCATCACAAAGTAAACATTTAACGACCCCCCCAGCAGTTGCCGACTGTAATGCCCAAGCTTCAGCCCAACGAGTAGCATAATCAACACATATAAGGATATAACGATGATTTGTAACAATAGTAGGAGCCGTTATAGGACCAATAAAATCCAATCCCCACTTTTGGAAGGGCTCAAGGGGAAGGACAGGCTGAAGCGAAAAATGGTGCCAGTGTAAAGGTTGTTGAGTACGTTGGCAGGCATCACACTGCTGAATATAAGCAACAATATCATGATGCATTGTGGACCACCATAACCCACTATGTAGAATTTTTTGGTACATAAGATCGATCGAAAAATGCCCACCGGTCGGAGTAGAATGAGCCATTGCAATTATCGAAGAAACTTCATGTGGTAGAATACATCGTAAGAGTGTGCTAGATGGATCCATATAATACAATTGACCCAGGATTATGCAAAATCAACGACTATATATAGCCAATTTATGGCGAGCTGACGTCGAAGTAGTATTTGGAGGACATCCGCTAGTTAAAAAAATCATGAGGGTATCATAATATGAAGGGGAGATAGGTAACACCTGGGAGTCATCCTGAACTAAGTCTGTCACATAGATGGCCGGAGTGGTGTCATCAATGCCATGGGGAGGCTCACTAGAATCCAATCGAGAAAGGAAATCTGCAAGGGCATGTGCCGATCTCGGGCGATGCACAACATCATAATCAAATTCTTGAAGAAGCAACACCCACCAAGCTAATTTGCCACCTAAATGTTGTTGTGGTACAAGATAAACCAAGGCTGCATGATCCACATGGAAGGTAATTTTGTGTCCCAGCAGATAGTGCCAAAATTTTTTAACCGAATAGGCTAGCCCAAGAAATTCTGGTTCAATAACAGAATAATTACGTTCGGCGGTTTCTAGTCGTCTTTCATAATAAATAGGACGAAAACACTTATCATGCTGTTGCATTAACACACTTCCAATTCCAATATCAGAAGCATCCACGAAGACATGGAAAGGAAGTTGCCAATTAGGAGCTTGTAAAATAGGAGCTTGTGTAAAGACATTTTTCAATCAATCAAAAGCCAATTGAGATTCCTGCATCCACACAAGCTATTGAGGGTTACTAGTAATCAAATGATTAAGCGGTATAGCCACATGAGGGAGCCACTAGAGATGGCGACCATGCCACCGGATTTGACCAAGGAATCGCATAACTTCCTTTGGTGTAGCAAGAGGGGTTGCAGTCAACACCGCACAAACTTTATCAGGGTCCACTTGAACTCCCTGTTGTGAAATAACATGACTCAATAGCTTGCCTGAAGAGACTAAAAAGACGAATTTGTTGGGATTTAAACAAAGTTGGTACTCCCGACACTTGGAAAAGCAATATGTGAGGTGATAAAGGTGAGCCAATGTATCACCAGGTAATGAAAAATCATCCAGATACACCCTCATAAACGTAGTTAAGTAAGAAGAAAAGATTTCTTGCATACATCACTGCAAAGTGCTTGGAGCATTGCATAAACCAAACCACATCACCGTACAAGCATATACTCCCCAATTTGTAATAAACGCGATCTTGGGAATATCCATTTCAACCATTCACACCTGATTATAGCCATTATAACCATCCAAAAAAGAGTACATTTCTCGTCCTACAACATCATCTAGCATAGTGGAAATGGATCGGGTACCATCGTCGCATTCAGCTTCTGATAATCAACATAGTATTCTTAATTGTTTGTCTTTCTTGGGGATGATGACAATAGGAGAGATCCATTAGGCATGCTCAATGGGAACAATGAAACCTACTTTCAATAGCCGATCCAGTTCAACTTTCACTTGTGCATCATAATTAGGATTCATTCCATAACTCTGTTGTTTAATTGGCTAAGCATCCGATTTCAACATCACACGGTGTTGGTAGATACGAGGATCCAATCCCTTCATATCGTGATAGTCCCAATCAAATACATCAGCAAATTCCTTCAGCAACTGTAGCAAATTGTTTCGAAAATATTCAAGTAATCTGGCCTTAATCTTGATCGGGCACGGGCTAACCTCATCACCCAAATTGCAAGTGATTAATTGATCTTTCGGTACATAAAACTATCATGGCATGGAGATATCCTTAGGTGGGGGATTGAGTATTGAAGATCAGTGGCATCCAAAAAAAATCTATAACTAGTTCCACTTCTTCAGTGAGAGGGACTAACGTACAAGCGATCGGAGACCAATTATCCATTATGGCTTGTAAATCAACTATACCCAGTGCTAACAAATCTTGGTTAGCATTTAGAAAAGCTTCTGCTTCTTCATCCGAAAGACCATCCAACATATGCACGGGTTCTACCACGTAAGGTCGTGCATGAAAGTCACAAGGCATCATATCATCCAAGGGTACAACATATTTTTGGTGATTACTTTTCAAAATAAGTTCATGTGCAAACCAATCCTGCAACACTTTTGCCTGCTTCAACCAGGGCCTTCCGAATAATAAGTTGTAATCTAAGCTCGATTCGAGTAATTCTAAGACAACAGAAGTCATTTTGAACACTGCTCCTTGTAGGGTAATGGGTATATCATGCACCAAGCCCACTGGATGTACCCAAGATTGATCAGCCATTCTTACAAAGAACTTGATGGGTTCCATCTAAGTCCATCCCAGCTTCTTACAAGGTGCGATTGTAGCAATATTAACCCCTGAGCCTCCATCAATTAATACTTATGAAATTTTGTGGTTTTTATATCATACTGTAATTAAAGGAACAACATGATCCATCGTAGAGTCAGTTTTCGAGCTGATGGTTGCTATAGAAGGTGTGCACGAGGATCCCAGACTGATTTGTTGCTAAAATTGTTGTCGAATACCAGGTACCAATGATAGAAGTTGCCCTAACGGGATAGTAATAGATGCTTTTGATAAAATATTCCACATAGAATCAAAATTTTGTGTATCAGATATCAAGTCCGATGTGTCCTCCAATCATATTTGGACCTGGTCCATCTCTTTTCGTGGGGTATTTTGTACTGTGTGTTGGACCATGGGTAGCAGATCGGGAAAGAAAATTGGTTCTTGACTTGCCCACGTGCTTGCCTTAGTAAACATCCATTGTTGTTCTCCAATTCTCGGTTCAAAAATCTCAGTAGTTGGGTGCAACTTCTTATCAGATCATGTTTGAACTGCTACCGCTTGTGTATCTACCGCTGAAATGTATACCATATTTGCCATTGGATGTTGTCGTTCCTTTCTTTGCTTATCATATTCAGAAGCTTCTTTACAATATCTGCAGATATGTTTAATTTCTCCACAAAAATGGCATCTTATTGGTGGGAGAGATGCACTCTCACCGGTTTGTCCCGAATTCCAACGAGGCTGTTCAAAATTGTTTGGTCGTGGTCCTCTATAATTCTTGTAAGTTTGATAAGATGTATTTCTCAAATGTGGTGGTATGTAGTGGGCGGACAGTTGTCCCTGCTCCTGTATTATGGCATTTACGGTGGTTGTGGTCTATACTTTTGCATTATATGGAACAGTTTCGGTAGAATGACTTGTTGTATTACAAATAGCACAGTACATTTGATTTAGTGCACAAGCTGAAGTAGTATGCCCCGGGTTCTTACATTTGGTGCAATAGATTTGTTTCAATGGATCATTGTTCGTACTCTTGGAGGCTTTTAACCAATCTAGATCTTTTGTACCACCAACCTTATGTTCCAACTATAATGCCATAGCAATGACTGCATCCAAGGTCATACCACCCACACATCGGATAATCATAACTTGTTTGAGTTGCGGGTTTAGTCCATTAATAAACCATTGAGTAATCATGTCATCCAGTAGGTTAGCATGCACTTGAGGAAGCTACCATAGATGAGTACAAAATAAAGTTGCATACTCTTGCACACCCTGATGTGGTTTTTGTCTATTGTTTTGTAAGTAATCAAAGATTTTTGCCGCATTTTTCTTTAATCGAAAATGTTGTAAGAAGGTATTCTTAACATCTTTGTATTGTCCAAAATGATTAATATCATATTCGATTAACCAACGAGCAGCTTCATTAACAAGAGTGGATTGAAACACTATAGCCTTATATGCCAGATTCGTTGGATAGTTTAGTACAGCATAATTAATTTCGAAAGTACGGACATGAGCATCAAGGTCATCACTTGGAAATCCACCAAATTTAGTATATGTGACTCCGGCATGTATCGATCATGGGTGTATGAACTGCTGTTGTTGTTGCTGTTGTTGTTGTTGTTGCAGATGTTGTTATTGTTGTTGTTGTTGTTGTTGTTGTTGCTAATGTTGTTGTTGCATACTACTCATGTCATCGAAATCAAGAGGAAGTATCAATTTGGAATTAGTTGAGCAGGTTGATTCTAATTGTTGTTGTGTCGTGTAGTTGCTTTGCAAAATCTCCGATCCTATTGTATCGTTGATTTGATCACACACGTCTGAATTCAACTACCATTCCTCGTATTTTATTACTGAGATGGACTTTTCACCAAAACTTCCACTCACAAATGTACTAGTCCACCAGAATCAGAACTAAAAGTTTGGTTGCCACTAGAATTCATCGGGTTATCACCAGAATTAGTGCCTACTCCACTCACCACACTTTCAACATATTGAACGGGTTGTAATTCTGGTATACTCTATAATCCTTGAATAAAAAAATGATGTGGTGCCACTCCACTAGTCCGTGTATCACACTTTCCTTTAGATGATTGTCCTTCACCACTACCACCGGAGGGTGTTTCCAATGTACTAGTAACCTTCCACAGATGTTGATCACTTTGGTACTTCGAATAAGATACACCGGAACGCGTTACAAGCATATATCATAGAATTCTTTCTTTCATCCGACCTTAATCTGCCCTCGGACTGGCTATTCCACCCCCCATGGTCGGCACCAGTGTTAACGATAATCATGGATTAACCAATCATAGGGTTCTTAGGATGTAAAGGGGTCTGTATTACAAAGGCCCTATGATTATTTTCCCAAAGAAACATTCATTACACAGAGTTTACTCGTCACTTTACTCTGACTCTCCACCAACAGACTTGTGATTAAACAATTTCACCACCAGATGTCCTAAAGGCATGTGCATACATCACCCCGATAAAGATATGACATTCATTAACACAAAATAATATTGATTCTTCATCGAAATAATATTTCTTATTTCGGAACACTTCAAGCTTAAGTGTTATCGATCAGAAATAGTTGATAAATTTATGAAAGAGTGAGACTTTGAATTTGAACTGAACCTTTCAACTAAGGAATAGATTGACTAAGTCAAGCTACAAGTTCCTAGTGTAATTTGGTAAATTCACTCTTTTGACTCGAGAAATGCATAAGAACTTTGGTAAATTCACTCTTTTGACTCAAGAAATGCACAAGAATTGCATTCTTAGTAAGGACTCATAAAGATTGAATATAGGCATGAACTTAGACTCAAGTGAAGCATTGTTTGAGTAAAAACTCATCAGTAGAATGTCAGTGGGTCAACACACTGATGTTGGATACCACACTAGTATCTTGTGGTTGGATGATGTTTAGATTTACTGTATGAACCTTTTTGAGAATCAAATTTATGTCTCCTAAAGATGGAAAAAATAAATGTTTCAATATCTTGTTGAAACCAATCATTCAGAAGTTAAAGTCTTGCGTCATCAAGTATTTGACTCATAGTAAGTTTATATCTTAGAAGTTTCAATTACTTATACAGATTTTTAGTTGTTTCCTTCGGCTTTCCAAATCTTTTGGAATTGAATCAGATATGGTATCTGATTCCTTTTGCAAAAGTCCAGAATAGTCGAGTGGAACTAGATAACTAAGTTAGACATCCTAGATAGATGTTCTGTATAAGAACTTATTCAATCCTCAAAAGATAACAAGTCCAGGATTGACTTATTCATTTGGGTTTGATTCCAGTTACTAGCATACCTCTTATGAATTTCTAGAGTTTAGTACACTCTAGAACATTAAGGTTAGGAATTTCTCATCAGATTGACAATTCCCAAGAATTTGTAGTTAAAGTCTTTGAGAAAAGTATCCTAAGATTGGATTATTTTTATTTTGAATTTGACTTGGTCAAGATTTAGTAAGGTTGAACCAAAGTAAATGGAAAACTTTCTCCTACAATTTACATAGGATTTCCAAGCCTATTAGGACCGAGTAGTCCTCTGGGTGAAGAAATCAAGTGATTGCTAGTTGGGAGTTAACCATTATAAAAACATCCAAGTCAGATGTTTGGAGAAACAAAACTTCAAGTTTTCCAAATTAAATTCAAGTGAATCAAGAGCTCTCAAAGTCTTGAATGGGATAAAAATCCCACCTTAGTTACTAAAGTCCATGCACCAATCATGCCCAAAAATGGACTAGGAATTGGAATCCATCCATTTCATATGTTTGTGCCCATATCACACATCGAGACACAATGAAGTGGCTAGGGATGTTTTTAGATCCACCCTTATTATTCATTCACTACCTTGTACTTTGACCAGTTTATCAAAGTGCAAAGTTGGATGGTGTTTTGAATCATTTGGGTAGGGATCCCACCACAGAGATGAGACATGTTCTTCTAGTTTTAGAACATGAACATATTCTTCCGGTTTAAGAACATGAGGCTCGGGGGTGGCCTATGGTTATTATATATAGCTTTATTTTCAAGGATGAAAATATTTTCCAGGGGGGGAAGAGTGTAATAAAGTAAGTCTATGATCTAAGGGTCCGACCGGTTCAGACATATTTGAAATGGGACACCATTTGGTCACTCATGTGTATGGCCAAAGATCTAAAGACTATACTTAAGCATAAATCCATGTGCTCTCTTAAACAAGTAAACCACTTAGCCTAGTGGTTAAGTTTCAAGGTTGTGAAGGAGGTCTTGGGCTCAATCCCCATGAGGAGCATGGGGAGAGAGTTTTGACCAAGGAACTCTAAGCCTTCTAACTCAAGTTAAGGTGAGTTAACTTGAGTCCAGTGGACTTAACTCGAGAGGTGAGTACACCAACCACTAGTAGAATTTATTGGAAGGTACTAAAGTAGTGGTCGAGATTAGTGCAGCCACTAGTAGAATCTAGTGGAAGATATGAAAGGAGTGGAGGAGATTGCACATGCACTTGTGGACTCTAGTTACATTTGTGGTCCTTGTTGATTCAAGCAGCTATATATAAAGACATAAGGTTGGGAGGAGAGTCATCTCTCTAGCATGTGGTGGTCATAATCATTAGTTTGTTGCACCTTATCTAATTGACATGCCTCACATCTGTATGTCATATGTTGACCTGCTACATTAGGCAATCCAAGCACTGAACCATCGTTAATCATATCCTTAATACCTCTTTCATTGAAATGTCCAAGTCTTTTATTCCAAAGATCTAACTCAGAGATCTTATGTCCTCCATAAGTAAACGAAGCATGACCAACATTACCTTGAATCTTCAATGTGAAGAGACTTCCTTCTTTCTTCCTTGAAACAATTTGTTTATACCCATTGCTAGGGTCTTCCACAAAAACTCCCTCATTAGTGAACCTTACTTCATAACCTTTTTCAACAATTTGCCCTACACTTATCAAATTCTTTGGAATTGTAGGAACATACAAGACCTTACTCAAAAGAGTACTTCCATCCTTGGCCTTCAATGATCCAATTGACTTCACATTGTGCTTTGTATTATCACCTATTTGAACTACATGATTAGTTACCTTATTCTCCGAATCAGTCATCAAGGCTATATTACCACTCAGGTGATTGCTACACCTTGAGTCAATGTAGAAGACTCTTTGGTCTTCACTTTGTCTTTCACAAGTTGCATTCATGATTAAGGTTGAATCTTGTTTCTGATCTGAAGCATAATCGTAGTAGGTATTGTTGTAGGATTGACTTTGGAAACCTCTACCTGCATTTCTTCCAAAGTAACCTCTACCATCTCTACCTCTGAAATTACGTTTTCAGTTTCTACCACCTCTTCCTCTTGAATTAAAAAGAAGTCTTTTACCAAAATATGAACACTCAGCTTCTCTATGAGAACTAGCTTCACTCATAAAAGTCTCCCTCACAAAATTAACCCATTGACTGATGAAATAATTAAAGTTTTCTATGAAACTTTGACACAACACTTCTTGTGTTTGTGCAACTACTCTAAGTTAAAGTTCTCCAAAAGAACTTACAAAACATTAGATTTACTCCAATAATTAAACCTGTGTCTGAAACAAGAACTTTCTACAGGCGACTTTTACATAAGCAAATTTAAACAGTTGCTTCTCCCAAAATATAACCCATTTAATAAATTGCTTTTAGACATAGATAGCTTATCTTCCAACTTAGATTTTGATTCCTCATTTGTGTAAAACTTTACACTATGCACTAAAATCTTATCAATTCATTGATCATCGAGATTGCACCTGTTTTAGAAGACACTTATCACTTCTTCACATATAAACGTTCCTACTTACAATTCTCTTAGCTTGATTACAATTAGGCTCTCAAATTTTGACCATAGATACATTAACTATGGACTTAAACATCTACAGAAAGTATTCCTGAAATGATCAAACAGAGAAGGAGAGATGGAGAAAAGATCACAACACAAATCTCAAAAGTTTTCTTCTATTCTCATGGAAAACATCTGATTGATGAGTCTCATACATTCATCATACATTTTCTTCTTCTACTCATCTATTCTTGTTCTATATGCATCCCAAATCTATACTAGTATATATAGGCATATATGTAGAAACTCGTCACCATTACAAAACATAAGTGAACTAATTACATGCTTGATGTACATGTATATACAAATCACTATCTTCTGATTTTCCTCTTTCCCTCATGCTCCATTCTTTATTCTTTTCTTCATCTTCACTGTTCAATCTTCATTGTGTCCCGACTCTATACTAGTATATATAGGCATATATGTAGAAACTCGTCACCATTACAAAACATAAGTGAACTAATTACATGCTTAATGTACATGTATATACAAATCACTATCTTCTGATTTTCCTCTTTTCTTCATGCTCCATTCTTTGTTCTTTTCTTCATCTTCACTGTTCAATCTTCATTGTAATCATCAATTAATGATTGTTCTGCTCCAACAGCTCCCTGTCAATCTTTAATTGTGATTACCTGCCTTTTCTTTATACCTGCCACTTCTTTAAACCTCTACAACTTAGGTCCATCCAATCTCTTTGTCAACATATCTGCAACTTGATCTTTTGTAGGAGTGTACATGATCTCTATCTCTTTGTCAATTACCTTTTCTCTCAGAAAATGATGTTGGATCTCAATATGTTTAGTCCTGGCATGAAACACAGGATTAGCTGCCAAATATAAAGAACTCATATTATCTCCATAGATAATTGGAATACTCTGATTGATGTCAAAGCTCTTCATGAGAGTGTTCAACCATATCACTTCCTTTGCAGCTTCAATCATGCCTTTATACTCTACTTCTGTGGATGATAAAGCAACTGTGTGTTGCTTCTTAAAACACCAAGAAATCAATTTATCTCCCACATAACACAAATACCCATGTGTTGATCTTCTATCATCAAAGTTACCTGCCCAATCTGCATCACTATAAATCTTGATCCTTGTATCTGATGTGAATCCATAATACAAACCTTCTTCAAGTGTACCCTTGATATATCTTAGTACCTTTTTTCCTGCAATCCTATGTACCTTTCTTGGGCAATGCATGAAGTGAGATAAAACTCCAACTGCATATGATAGGTTAGGCCTTGCTAATGTAGCATAAATCAAGCTACCCACCAAACTCTGATAGAGCTTCATGTCTTTGAATCCTTCTCCTCCATATCTACTCAATTTGTGATTAACCTCCATTGGAGTTGGTGCTATCCTGTAATCTTCCATTTTAAATTTGATGAACAAATTCTTCAGATACCTTTCTTGAGTTACATATACTCCATGTTGAGTATATAAAATTTCCATTCCTAGGAAATATGACAAATCTCCCAAGTCACTCATCTTGAATTCTTTCTCCATTTGCCTTTTAAGCTTCTGAATGCCTTTGTCATATGTACCTATAAGTATTATGTCATCAACATAAATACAAACATATATAAATCCATCTTCACTTGCTTTGACTAGCAAGCTAATATCTGCCTTTGATGTTTGGAAACCAAGTTCCTTCAAAAGCTTTACAAGCCTGTAATTGCATGCCCTTAGGGCTTGCTTCAAGCCATACACAACTCTCTTGAGCATACACACGTGATTTGGATAAAATGGATCTTTAAAACCATATGGTTCTTCCATGTAAAGTTCATCTAAAATGTAACAATTCAAAAACGCATTCTTCACATATAATTGAAGTAATTTCCAACCTTTGCAAGTAGCAATAGCTATGAGAGTCCTTATGGTTGTCATCTTTGCAACAGGACTATAAGTTTCATCATATTCCACACCATATGTAGGTGCATATCCTTTGACAACAAGTTTGGCTTTGTACCTAGATTAATCTTTTTGTTTTGTAAACCCACTTACATCCAATTACCTTCTGATTAATTGGTTTATGTAATAATTCCCAAGTCTGATTCTCAATGAGTGCATCATACTCTTCCTTAGCTTTTTCCCAATTCTCCTTTCCTTTGGCTTCTTCATATGTAGATGGTTCTTCATCTGCTTTTATCATGTAAGCATAATCTTTAGCAGTCAAGAATGAAGTATCATAGCTATACCTTATCGGTTTCCATTTGTGCCTTGATGATCTTCTGAGTTCTCCACATTCTGGATCAAAACTTGGCATCTCTTCAACTTCAACTAATGCTTCATTGTTCTCTTCTTCTTCAAATATTTGAATCTTTGATTTACCTTTCTTCTGATTCAATGTTTCTTCAAGACTTGCATAAGTATTATTTGTACCCGAGTACCAAGTACTTTTGCTCATCAAATGTGACATCCTTTGATACAAGAAATTGCTTTGTAGATGGACTCCACAACCTGTATCCCATTAGCTTATCATTGTTGATATATTTAGGTAGTGATGTGTGTGAACACACTAGGACCACCAGGGCACTTTTTTCCCACTTTAGGAGGTTTTTTCCCCCCGGCTTGTATATACGCCTATTGCCCTAATTGGCCACTTATCTTTATACATTCTCTAGTAATACATTTAGTATTGTGTGTTGTGCTCCAAGCTTCTTCTTCTTCCTTGTGTTGTTCACGTGCTTTTGCAGATGTCTAACTCCAACAATTGGTATCAGAGTAGGTCGTCGTTTCATCTAGGGTGTCGTTGACACTCCTCCATTTGCAGTCTCAGAATTGCACGAATTTTGGTGAGCATATTCAGCGTGTTTTCATGATCTGAGCTTGTTTCGGCCTCCGAACGCACTATCACAATGCTTGTGCAGGCTACTTTGTCTTTTTGTGCCAAAGGTATATACCAGTTTTTGTTCACCAGTATAAACGTCTCGAAGTCTACTACAAGTCTAGCGGAATTTGTCTGGGCAGTTGTGTTCAACTTTTTGAGATATAATCAATTTTCTGCATCAAGGTATTTTAGTCACCAGCCATGGCTGAAAGCAGTGATGTATTCCATATGTTGGCTGTTGAGGATAAGTTGGATGGTACCAACTACCCATTATGGGCTTATATGATGTGACATGTGTTGGTTGCAAAAGGACTGTGGAACATTGTGCATGGTGTCAAAAAATGTCCTATCACACCTGTAGCTGTTACAACTGTAGGTACTGAAGCTGATGCAGAAGGTGTCGAAGATGATGATATTCTACATATTCCTATTCGTGCTCCGGTTTTTGCTGCACCTACTGCAGAGCAGATTCGTTAGGATGGTAGAGATGCCCAGGCACATGCATTGATAGCTTTGTCTATCAAATGTGCCATTATTCCTCGCATTCGCTCTTGCAGAACAACTAAGGATGCTTGGGATACACTAACCACATGTTGATATATTTAGGTAGTGATGTGTGTGAACACTCTAGGACCGCCGGGGCACTTTTTTCCCTCTTTAGGAGGTTTTTTTCCCCCGACTTGTATATACGCCTATTGCCCTAATGGGCTACTTATCTTTGTACATTCTCTAGTAATACATTCAGTCTTGTGTGTTGTGCTCCAAGCTTCTTCTTCTTCCTTGTGCTGTTCGCGTGCTTCCGCAGACATCTAACTCCAACAATTGGTATCAGAGCAGGTCGTTGCTTCTTCTAGGGCGCCGTCGACACTCCTCCATTTGCAGTCTCAGATTCGCACGAAATTTGGTGAGCATACTCAGGGTGTTTTCGAGATCAAAACAGCTTCGCCTTGTGGTGCCGAAATTGCGATCTGAGCTCGTTTCGGCCTCCGAACGCACTATCGCAGCGCTTGTGTAGGCTATTTCGTCCTTTTGTGCCAAAGGTATATACCAGTTTCTGTTCGCCAGTTTAAGCGTCTCGAAGTCTGCTACAGGTCTAGCAGAACTCGTCTGGGCAGTTCTGTTCAACTTTTTGAGATACAGTCAACTTTCTGCATCAAGGTATTTTAGTCACCGGCCATGGCTGAAAGCAGTGATGTATTCTGTATGTTGGCTGTTGAGGATAAGTTGGATGGTACCAACTACCCATTATGGGCTTATATGATGCGACATGTACTGGTTGCAAAAGGATTGTGGAACATTGTGCAGGGTGTTGAAAGACGTCCTGTTACACCTGTAACGACACGTACTACAAATACAGGTGTTGGAGCTGATGAAGATGGTGTCGAAGATGATATTCCGCAGATTCCTGTTCGTGCTGTTGTTTCTGTTGCACCTACTGCAGAGCAGATTCGTTGGGATGGCAGAGATGCCCAGGCACATGCATTGATAGCTTTGTCTGTCAAACGTGCCATTATTCCTCACATTCGCTCTTGCAGAACAGCAAAGGATGCTTGGGATACACTTACCACTTTGTACCAGGCTAGGAATGAGGCTCGTGTTGCTTACCTCCGAAAACAGTTGGAGAGTGAGCACATGAATGAAGGTGATTCGATGGACAGTTTTCTTACAAAGATCAAAGACCTGAAGGAATAATTGATTTCTGCTGATGAGGTTATACCAGATAGCTCACTTGTGTAGACCATTCTGAATGGCCTTCCTGATTCATATCAGAGTTTTGCCTCTACTCTTCGATTGATGATGAAAGGAAATCCGAATGCCTTGTCATTTGAGGAATTAGTCTCTGTTCTGTTGCAGGAAGATCAGTCCAGGCAGAACAGGTCCATTATGCATGTTGCAGACCAAGCTTTCCTGGCTAATCAGAAGGGCAAAGGAAAATGGAGCTCTTCTACTAGTAAGCAGAAATCTGCAAATGTTGCACAATCGAAGAACCAGGATAAAGATGAGAAGAAATCAAAAAAGCAGAAATTGTTCTGCAAGTACTGTAAAGGAAATGATCATATTATAAAGAACTGTCCAAAACTGGCTGCTAAAGAGGCAAAGAAGAAAGAGGCAAAGAAGAAAGAGGCTGGAATGGTTGTTGCAGAGGCCTCTACACCAAAAACAGAGTCTGCAAATCTTGTGCAGGAAGAAGAATGGGCGTTTACTACTGTCTGCAGTTTTGACCCATCTTCTCATGATCAGTGCATGTCTGCAGTAGACTCAGATGTTTGGTACTTTGACAGTGGGGCGACCAAACATATTACCTCGCAGCGCAGTTTCTTCTCTTCACTCGAGCCTGCCCCTACAGAGAATACTGTCACATGCGCCAATAACTCCTCTTATCCTGTTATGGGAGTTGGTAAGATCATTCTGACTACTGCTGATGGTAGTTCTTTCACTTTGTCAGATGCTTTATTTGTGCCAGGGATCAAAAAGAACCTGTTATCAGTTTCTGCATTAGCCAAGATTGGCTTGGTTGTGAAATTCGTTGATGACAGGTGTACAGTCCATGATCTCTCAAATGGCGATGTGATTATTGCTTCTGGCATTTTATGTCGTGGGCTGTATAAGCTCATAGACTATGAAAGATCTGTGAATGATTCGACATGTGCAGTTCATGATTCTCAGGCTATGTCAGATGCAAAGCTTTGGCATGCACGCTTTGGTCATCTGAATTTTGCTAGTTTGTTACGCCTGCAGAAATCTGAAATGGGGTCCTCTTTGCCCAAACTTGAGGCACCTGGAAAACATGTTTGTGAAGGCTGTATTTTGGGCAAGATGCAGCGTTCTTCCTTTCCAAAAGATGGTTCAGTTCGGGCTATGCAGAAATTGCAAGTTGTACATAGTGATGTCTGTGGTCCTATGCAAACACCCTCTTTTGGAAATTACCTTTACTTCGTGACTTTCATTGATGATTTTTCCAGGCATGCATGGGTATATCCACTCAAAGCAAAGTCCGAAGTGTTCATGTGCTTCAAACAGTTTTTGGTTTTGGCTGAAAATCTGTCAGCATGTAAAATGGGCACCCTCCGTTCTGATCGAGGGGGGGAATATATGTCTTCAGATTTTAATACATTTCTGGCTGAATGTGGGATAAAACACCAGTGTACAGTGCCGTATACACCTCAACAGAATGGAGTTGCTGAACGAAAGAATAGGTCACTCATGGAGATGGCGAGGTGCATGGTCAAAAGTCAGGCTTTACCACATAGTTTCTGGCTTGAGGCTGTCATGTGTGCAGCATATGTACTGAACAGGTGTCCCACCAAAGCGTTGCAGTCTATCACTCCATATGAGGCTTGGCATGACCGCAAGCCATCTGTTGCTCATCTGCGTGTTTTTGGTTGTTTGGCATATGCATTAGTGCCTGAACAACATCGCAGAAAATTGGATGATAAGGCAGTAAAATGTATTTTTGTTGGGTACAATTGTGAAAGTAAAGGCTATCGTCTGTATCATCCACAAACTAAACGCATTCTGGTTAGCCGTGATGTTGTCTTTGTGGAAGATGCTATTCAGCCATTGCTTTCATGTACTAAGGAGACATCTGTTAGCTCCAAAGACATGTATGATACTTTGATGCCTATTTTTACAGGTGGACAGGCTAGTGCTGGTCCTAATGAGGCAACTTCTCAGCCTTTGCAGGTTTCATATGATGATGCAGATCATTCCATTTCTGATGCAGATTTACATGATGCACTTGTTGATGAGAGAGCTGATATTGAACAGGCAAAAACTATGCCAAAATGGCTGGTGCAGACTTTGCGTGACAGCAAATTAGATGCACCTTTGTCATATCGTACTCGTTCAGGCTCTCATAGTACCTCCTTTGCATCAGATTGCTATGCTATGGCTGCATCTAGTCTCTGTGATGAGAATGAGCCTGTTTCTTTTGATGAAGCACAAAATTCAGAAAATTGGATGGCTGCTATGCAATCTGAATATGATGCTATAATGAAGAATGGTACATGGCCTTTATGTGACTTGCCTCCTGGCAAGAAGGCCATTGGCACTAAGTGGGTATACAAGCTGAAGGGTAAACCTGATGGTACAGTTGACAGGTATAAGGCTAGGCTTGTTGCAAAGGGTTATGCGCAGGAAAGAGGCATTGATTTTGATGAGACCTTTGCACCTACATGCCGTATGACTACTGTTCGGAGCATTTGTGCACTTGCAGCCCATCATGGTTGGAATGTACATCAGTTGGACATTAAAACAGCATTTCTGAATGGTGACTTGCATGAAGAAGTGTATGTTTTTCAGCCCCGTGGCTTTGTGCAGAAAGGGCATGAAAACCAGGTGTGCAGGTTAAAGAAGGCGTTATATGGTTTAAAGCAAGCACCACGTGCTTGGTATGAGAAGATACATGCCTATCTGATTGCACATGGTTTTGAGAACAGTCCAACTGAAAGCACCTTATATGTTAAGCGTGCTAATGATGTGCTTCTGATCATTGTTGTCTATGTAGACGACATGCTGCTCACTGGTCCTCTTGAGAAGCATATTGCTGATTTCAAGGCTGATTTGCATGCCTCATTTGAGATGTCTGATTTGGGGCATTTGCATCACTATTTGGGCATTCAGTTTATGCATGTTGATGGTGGAATGGCTTTGTGTCAAACGAAATATATTGACACATTATTGCAGCGTTTTGGCCTTGAAGACTGTAAGCCTATTGCCACTCCTATGGAGACAGGTTTACGATTGAGTCTTCATGATGCTGGAAATGCATTTGATGCTATTCTCTATCAGTAGGCTGTTGGATGCTTGATTTACTTATGCATTACTCGGCCAGATATTCAGTTTGCTGTCTCACAGATGAGCAGGTTTATGCCAAGAGTCACGCATTGGAAAGCGGTTAAGCGCATCTTTCGCTACTTGAGTGGTACTCGGCTACTTGGGTTGTTTTATCCCAAGGGGGGATCACTACCGCCAGATTTGCATGCTTTTTCTGACTCAGATTGGGCTGGTTGCTATGACACTCGTGTGTCCACCAGTGGTTTTTGCTTCATGCTTGGTAGCTCATGTATATCTTGGTTGAGCAAGAAGCAGCCTACTGTGGCCACTTCCAGTTGTGAGGCTGAGTATAGGGCAGCTTTCACAGCGACTGTTGAGTGTGTGTGGCTCAGACGCCTTATGGCTGATTTGGGTGTTGGCTAGTCTTCTGCCACCACCATCTTCACTGACAGTCAGAGCGCATTGGCAGTTGCGAGGAACCCTGTGTTCCATGCTCGCACTAAGCACATTGAGGTGCATTATCACTATGTCAGGGAGAGGTTCTCTGCTGGGGAGATCAGCTTGGCATATGTGCCCACGCAGGAGAACATTGCAGACCTTTTCACGAAGGCTCTGCCTAGGGAGAAGTTTGAAGCTTTCCGCAAAGTTTTGGGCTTACTTCCTTTTGTGGAGTGATTTCCACATAGCTCGGCACTTCTTATACATGAGTGCCAGCTCCTTGTTCACCGCATCACTCCCAGGGGGGATTTGTTGATATATTTAGGTAGTGATGTGTGTGAACACTCTAGGACCGCTGGGGCACTTTTTTCCCTCTTTAGGAGGTTTTTTTCCCCCGGCTTGTATATACGCCTATTGCCCTAATGGGCTACTTATCTTTGTACATTCTCTAGTAATACATTCAGTCTTGTGTGTTGTGCTCCAAGCTTCTTCTTCTTCCTTGTGCTGTTCGCGTGCTTCCGCAGACGTCTAACTCCAACACCACATTGTACCAAGCTAGGAATTAGGCTCATGTTGCTTACCTCCAAAAACAGTTGGAGAGTGAGCACATGAATGAAGGTGATTCTATGGACAAAATTCTAACAAAGATCAAAGACTTAACGGAACACTTGATTTCTGCTGATGAGGTTATACCGGATAGCTCAATTGTGCAGACCGCTCTGAATGGTCTTCTTGATTCATATCAGCGTTTTGCTTCTACTCTTCGGTTGATGATGAAAGGCAATCCAAATGCCTTGTCATTTGAGGAGTTAGTCTCTGTTCTGTTGCAGGAAGATCAGTCCAGGCAGAACAGGTCCATTATGCGTGTTGCAGATCAAGCTTTCTTGGCTAGTGAAAAGGGCAAAGGAAAATGGAGCTCTTCTCCTAGTAAGTAGAAATTTGCAAATGCTGCACTATTCGAAGAACCAAGACAAAGATGATAAAAAATCAGAAAAGCAGAAATTTTTTTGTAAGTTCTATAAAGGGAATGATCATATCATAAAGAACTGTCCAAAACTGGCTGCAAAAGAGGCAAAGAAGAAAGAGGCTGGAATGGTTGTTGCAGAAGCCTCTACATAGAATAAGGAGTCTGCTAATCTTGTGCAGGAAGAAGAATGGGCATTTACTAGTGTTTGGAGTTTTGACCCATCTTCTCATAAGCAATGCATGTCTGTAGTAGACTCAGATGTTTGGTACTTTGACTGTGGGGCGGGCAAATATATTACCTCGCAGCGCAGTTTCTTCTCTTCACTCGAGCCTGCCCCTACAGGGAATACTGTTACATGTGCCAACAACTCCTCTTATCCTGTTATGGGAGCTGGTAAGATCATTTTGACTACTACTGATGGTAGTTCTTTCACGTTGTTAGATGCTTTATGTGCCAGGGATCAAGAAGAACCTGTTATCAGTTTCTGCATTAGCCAACATTAGCTTGGTTGTGAAATTTGTTGATGACAGGTGTACAGTTCATGATCTGTCAAATGGTGATGTGATTATTACTTCTGGCATTTTATGTCGTGGGTTGTATAAGCTCATAAAACTATGAAAGATCTGTAAATGATTTGGCATGTGCAATAAATGATTCTCAGGCTATGTCAGATGCAAAGCTTTGGCATGCACGCTTTGGTCATCTGAATTTTGCTAGTTTGCTACGCCTGCAGAAATCTGAAATGGTGTCCTCTTTGCCCAAAATTGAGGCACCTGGAAAACATGTTTGTGAAGGCACCTTCTTTTCAGAATTATCTTTACTTCGTGACTTTCATCGATGATTTTTCCAGGCATGCATGGGTATGTCCATTGAAGGCAAAGTCAAAATTTTTCATGGTTTCAAACAATTTTTGGTTTTGGCTGAAAATCTATCAGCATGTAAAATGGGCACCCTCCGTTCTGATAGAGGGGGGGAATATATGTCTTCTGATTTTAATGCATTTATGGCTGAACGTGGGATAAAACATTAGTGTACAATGCCGTATACACCTCAATAGAATGGAGTTGCTGAACAAAAGAACAGGTCACTCATGGAGATGGCGAGGTGTATGGTCAAGAGTCAGGCTTTACCACATAGTTTCTGGCTTGAGGTTGTCATGTGTGTAGCATATGTACTGAACAGGTGTTTCCATATGAGGCTTGGCATGACCGCAAGCCATATGTTGCTCATCTACATGTTTTTGGTTGTTTGGCATATGCATTAGTGCTTGAATAACATCGCAAAAAATTGGATGATAAAGCAGTAAAATGTATTTTTGTTGGGTACAGTTCTGAAAGTAAAGGCTATCGTCTGTATCATCTGTTGATGTGTAAAACACCACAAGAAATGAATTAATGTGACACTAGAACACCTCTATGGTCACCATTAACTCATTGCCACTCCAAACTTTGAGAAATGATAGTCTAAAGTGAGAACTTTGCTTCTACAGAAATTCCTAGTCACTGAAATGACATACCTTCAGTATTTTGCTAATTTCTCTAAGCCAAAATAGTATTTCTCCATGATCTTTTAGTAGATAAAATTAGAAGAGAAGAGCTTTCCAACAAGCTATCATATGCAAGAAACGGATCTTTAGAACTCAAGTTATGGCCTTTACAAAATCACCCTGTATGACTTGCCAAAACTGGAAATTTTTCCTGTTATAGTAAAAAGCGTCTATCTAAAATTGGAATTAGATGCATAGCATCGACTCGCAACGAGAATTCGATGCCGGGCATCGACTTGGGGTGTTTTTAACCACTTTTCAGCTGGGATTCGATGTCAGGCATCGACTTCCTGCATAAAACCTTGACCTTTCAGATGCCAAAACAATAGGTGATTTCATACACACTTGGAATATGACTTATCAACTGGAATTCGATGCCAGGCATCGAGTTGCTCCCACAAAGTCATGATTTGCAAACACTTCAGCACTGAATGAAAAAGATAAATGAAAATATGACTTATCAACATAGATTCGATGCCAGGCATCGAATTGCTTAGAAAACTTGATCTTTTGAAACGATCACACAGTAAGTAATCATGGAGATGATGGAGAGAGTCTCATACATAGAACTTTAACTATTTCTTCTCATAGCTATGAAAAAATCACAAGTTTTACAGGTGCTTTCTCACTCAGAGAAGCCCGACTATACTTAGTCATACAAAATGAACTCCTACTAACATTCTCTCACTCTCTTCCACTTCTTCTCTCTACGCGTCAGTTGATACAAACTAACTTATATAAATTTTCTTATTCTCGTGATTTTTAAAAAACTTCTAGAACTAAAGTGAACTAACTTTACAAATATAATACACTTGTGAATTTGTCCCTTCACATAGGCATGTGGTTTTCTTCTAAAGCTTTGACCTTCAAATATATGTCCAATTAGTGATTGTTTCTCCAAAAGCTCCCCCTCAATCATTAATTGACATTCTCTGTTTCTTCATATCATCTTCTTTTCTTTTACTCCTGCCATGCTTTTGAATCTGCTGGTCTTCACACCATCCACGCTCTTTGTCATTATGTCTGCTATCTGATCTTTTGTAGAAATGTACTCCACTTCAATTTCTTTCTCCATTACCTTTTCTCTCAGGAAATGATAATGTATCTCTATGTGTTTTGTTCTTGCATGAAATACTGGATTTGCTGCAAGATAAAGTGAACTCATATTATCTCCATGAATTGTAGGTATACCTTGATCAATGCCCAAGCTTTTGAACAATGTCTGCATCCATATGATCTCCTTAGCTGCTTCCACAAGTCCTTTGTACTCAGCTTCAGTTGATGATAATGCTACTGTATGTTGTATCTTTGAACACCAACTTACAAGCTTATCACCAATGTATATAATGTAGCCATGAGTTGATTTTCTGTCATCCTAGTTACCTGCCCAGTCTGAGTCACTATAGGCTCTCAACTTCAAATCTGATGTAAAAGGATAATATAATCCTTCCTTTATAGTTCCTTTGTGTTGAGGGTTCTACGGTTCAACACAACATCGAATAACTAGCAAAATCAGATTTACTAATCTTTCCCATTGTGCACTGATCTTTACTTCCCTAGATATTCCACCGGAAACGTCTCAAGAAATCACCGAAATATCACCGGAACATCACCAGAATATCACCGGAATGTCACCGGAATATCACCAGAAACGTTCATTCAGTTAATTTTCTGCTAATTCAGAAGTTACACAGTCTTGCTACACATTACACTTGTAAAAGATTCACAGGTTTCTTTTTGCACTCACATATATTTCAAGTCATTGCACTCTGACACAGTACAGTCTGAGTCACTCAAATAGACTTAACCGGAAATAGAAGATTTTCAACACTATAACCTTGCTACGCAGTCATTGGTTGATCATTCATTGGTAAACGTAACACCACAAGTACAGATTGTTTTCTTTTGTAAAGATTAGAACTTCATTATGAGAGTTTGATTATGCCGCAAAGATTTTCATTCAATCATTATCTGCCTACTAGTTTCTCTATAGAACCTGGTCTTTTCTGGTCCTGACAAGGGAACTCCTTCTTCTTTTACTTCTTCTTACAGTTGATGCACCTTCACTTCTTGCACCCTCGTTTCTCTTCTAATCATTGCGCCTTTACTTCTCGTACCTTTCCTCCTCTTCCCGTTGTCGTGTCTTCGGTCCTCGTCCACTTTTCTCCTCCTTACGGTTGTTGCTAACTCCTTTCTTATAACTTCCCCTTCTCTTGCGACATGCCCTTTTAAATCTCCACATAGCCATCTTTTTCTTTTGATTCTTATTTTATTCCTCCAGATTTCCCTGCCTTCAACACCTGGCACAACCTGGTGGGTAATTTTGTCAAAAATTAAACTCGAATTTCACAATCCCTTGATCATATATCTCCCATGACTGTTTGGAAATCTGCTCTTCTTGTACTTTTAATTCTTCAACTTATCAATATCTTCCTCTGCACCATCCTGCTTTTCTGGAACATTTGCATCAAATATCTCCACCTTTTCTTCTAGTTTCTTTTTCAACAACTGTTCCCGCATTTCTGCAATTATATGTGTCTGTTCTTCAATATGCTTTTGTTGTTTTGAAATTATACATACTAAATCTTTTTCATGTTTTGAAACAAAACTTGTCTGCACCTGTTCATATTGCATCTTAATCATACCGAACCAACGACTTTGAAAAACACTCCAGATGTCCTGAACATATTTATGCAGATGCTGCTTCACTTCTCCTATTTCCATCTTCGTCATTAACACAACATCTAACTGCACACCTTCCTCTTTTAATATTTGCTCTTGTAATTCCTGCAAAACTTTTATTCTCGACTCAAGAACTACCTGTTCCGCCTGCAATGTAGCATTTACCGCTGAAAAATTCATCATTTCTTTTTGAATCTGCGTTTGTACAGTCATCTGCCATTCTTCAAATTCCTGAATAGACTTCTTTGTACTAGCCAATTCTACCACCGATTGCTTCTTATCATGCTGCAACTCTTCCAACATACATTCCTTCTTATCCAATGTATCCTGAAGTTCTTTAGTCTTCTCCTGCAAACACTGATAATCAGTCTTATTAATAAATACTTTATTTTGTTCATGCCGAAACAATCTTTTCTCCTGAAAAACTAAAAAATCCGACACTTCCTGCAACTTCTTCTTCATCCATGACACATCATAATCTGAAATCTTATCATCTTTCAACATTTTTTCGCCTTCAGCCTGTAATTGCTCTTCCACTCTTCTTTTCCTAGACAACCTAAAAGCAGTTCCGAATGCTTTCCGATCCTCAATACTATCTGGCACCATCAGCAAAATATCTTCCTGTATCTTTGCTTCATATATATCAGGCTCAATGATTTGACTAACATGTTTCCTTTCTTGTGCCATATCACCAGCACAAAGAAAATCTTCAGAAGTCGGTGAAGGTCTATTCATTACCGGTCTCACTTCTAACTGTTCCTGCTCTTTACTCATCGCTTGATGACCACAAAATTTGATCTGCTTTGGCCACATTATCTTCTGATCTTCAACAAACTGCACAAATTTGAATAAAGCAACTAAATATGTTGATAATCAACTATTTGTTTGCATCTTACGCCTATCCCCAACGAAGATCTCACTCTGTAGGTGATCATACATCCAATGAGCCCAACTCACCTTTTCTCCTGCCTTTGCATAGGCCAAAGGTGCAAAATTCTCCCTAGAAATAGAATCATATTTAATGATAAAACATAATCTTTCCAAATACCATTTTAGTTGTTCCCTTCGAACATAGCTTACGTTCCTCATCATATAGTACTGCCGACTTCCTTCTCGGGGTCCAAAGTCTTTCTTCAAAACCTCCTCCGAACATTTGGGGACTACAACATCATCGTATATAGGCAATTGAAATACTTCTGCAACTAATTCTCGTGAAAATTTTACCTGAAAGGAGAGCTGACCCTTCATTTTCCGCATAATCTCCAGCTGACTCTTTACATCATAATTGCATCTCCAACGTTCCCATGGCAACATAGCAAACTGTAATAATCCAATTCTTCTGAGCCACTTCTTCTGCAGATCAGACTGTGTGTCTACTTCTACTTTAAAATCTATGAATGACCCCATAAACGTATGCACACCCTTAGTCTTTGTAGATGGTGTTGAAATTGCATCTTCATCTTCCCCTTGTAATGAGCTATCACTCTCCTCCGATGTGGTTTCCTCCCTTCTCACTGTCACTTCTCTCTTTCTCATACACCCTCTCATGACTCCTGATTCAAGCACTAATACAGAAAACGCTGAAAAAAATATTATCCTAGAAGCCTTTATGTAGAACCAAAAATATTCGTTCCACAAGTGCGAATGCTTGAACTGCCACTTTCTGTAATGATAAACATACTTACGCACATAACACTTCATGCGACTCAATAATATTGTAGTGTGGGTTATCATAAAAATCCTCCACAATCGATTGCCCCACTTATCAATAACCCGCTGAATGAAACTTCCACGCGTGCCAGAAGAATCATGAAATAGAACACTCATTCGTACCTCAAGAAGATGAAATGGATATTTTATCTTCTCAATACTGCATTGTATAGTGCAAAAACTTTTAACCATACAGTTATGACAGATTGTACTTTGCAAGATAATAATTGGTCGACTACTAACTTCGTTTTCATATTCTCCTCGATGCCTCTGCCTCTTATGGATCTGCTGACTCGTAATACAAAGCATACTTATTTCGAACATATCATTATTTGCAGACTCAACATATTCCTTAGCTTGTCTACCCTGATTCGACAATACTTCATTATCCATCATTGACCCTGGGCTAGCCCATAACGCACTGTTGAACTGCAACTGTAAACCATGTGTCCATTGTAATCGTAAAAATTTACTCAATGTAGTTTTAGACCAACACGAGGTTAAAAAAAACTGTACCACCGATAAAAATGTAGAAAAATACACTCTGTTACTGCGATGATCACAAACATTGCTGATGTGTTGTTCTGAGCGACGTACAACTTGCACCACATTAGCAGATAACCAGTCCACATGTGGCGGCTTCCCTTGAAATAATTTCAACCAAAATCCATTTATTGGCTTGTCCAACCATGTGCCAAACACATCGGCCACACGAAAAGTGCCTTGACCCAAATCTTGGACAATCTGATATGGGCCCCTGTATCTCAATGTGAGCTTTCCTGGATGGAGTCCTAGCTTAGAATTATACACCATCACCCAATCACCTTCTTTGAATATCTTAAACTTCACATTCTTATTTACCCAGGCTTGTCTCCGCCTTTGAATCACTTCCGTAATATATGCACTTATCAAACGATCCTCCTCCATCTGTAAAAGGTATTTACTCCTGTGTTTAACTGAGACTTCAGGCGACATCTTTTCTGCCGTAACCCTCAAACTTGGAACTACAAACTCCATGGGTACTACTGCCTCCAATCCATATACCAACCGAAAAGGTGTCATCCCTGTTGTCACTTTAAATGCTCTTCTGAATGACCACAAGGCTGAGTCAAGAAACAAATCCCACTTTTTCTGATTTTCATGTACCAACTTTTTGAGATATGTATTTGCTTAGAAAACTTGATCTTTTGAAACGATCACACAGTAAGTAATCATGGAGATGATGGAGAGAGTCTCATACACAGAACTTTAACTATTTCTTCTCATAGCTATGTAAAACTCAAAAGTTTTACAGGTGCTTTCTCACTCAGAGAAGCCCGACTATACTTAGTCATACAAAATGAAATCCTATTAACATTCTCTCGCTCTCTTCCACTTCTTCTCTCTACGCGTCAGTTGATACAAACTAACTTATATAGATTTTCTTATTCTTGTGATTTTTAAAAAACTTCTAGAACTAAAGTGAACTAACTTTACAAATATAATACACTTGTGAATTTGTCCCTTCCCATAGGCATGTGGTTTTCTTCTAAAGCTTTGAACTTCAAATATATGTCCAATTAGTGATTGTTTCTCCAACATCATCCAGAAGGTTAGCCGTGATGTTGTTTTTGTGCAAGATGCTATTCAGCCATTGCTTTCATGTACTAAGGAGACATTTGTTAGCTCCAAAGACATGTATGATACTTTGCTGCCTCTTTTTACAGGTGGACAATCTAGTGTTGGTCATAATGAGGCAACTTCTCAGCCTTTGCAGGTTTCATGTGATGATGCAGATAATTCTATATCTGATGCAAATGTACATGATGCACTTAGTGATGAGAGAGCTGATGTTGAGCAGGCAAGAACTATGCCAAAATGGCTGGTGGAGACCTTGCGTGACAGCAAATTAGATGCACCTTTGTCATATCATACTCGTTCAGGCTCTCATAGTGCCTCTTTTGCATCAGATTGCTATGCTATGGCTGCATCTAGTCTCTGTGATGAGAATGAGCCTGTTTCGTTTGATGAAGCACAAAATTCCGAAAATTGGATGGTTGGTATGCAATCTGAATATGATGCTATAATGAAGAATGGTACTTGGTCTTTATGTGACTTGCCTCCTGGCAAGAAGGCCATTGGCACTAAGTGGGTATACAAGCTGAAGCATAAACTGGATGGTGCAATTGACAAGTATAAGGCTAGGCTTGTTGCAAAGGGTTATGCACAAGAAAGAGGCATTGATTTTGATGAGACCTTTGCACCTACATGTCGTATGACTACTGTTCGGAGCATCTGTGCACTTGCAGCTCATCATGGTTGGAATGTACATCAGTTGGACATTAAAAAAACATTTCTGAATGGTGACTTGCATGAAGAAGTGTATGTTTTTTAGCACGAGTTGTGCGGAAAGGGCATGAAAACCAGGTGTGCAGGTTAAAGGAGGCATTATATGGTTTAAAGCAAGCACCACGTGCTTGGTATGAGAAGATACATGCCTATCTGATTGCACATGGTTTTGAGAACAGTCCAACTCAAAGCACCTTATATGTTAAGCGTGCTAATGATGTGCTTCTGATCATTGCCTCATTTGAGATGTCTGATTTGGGGCATTTGCATCACTATTTGGGCATTCAATTTATGCAAGTTGATGGTGGAATGGCATTGTGTCAAACGAAATATATTGACACATTATTGCTGCGTTTTGGCCTTGAAGAATGTAAGCCTATTGCCACTCCTATGGAGACAGGTTTACGATTGAGTCTTCATGATGTTGGAGATGCATTTGATGTTGTTCTCTATCAGCAAGCTATTGGATGCTTGATTTACTTATGCATTACTCGACCAAATATTCAGTTTGCTGTCTCACAGATAAGCAGGTTTATGCATTGCCCATGAGTCAAGCATTGGCAGGCACTTAAGCGCATCTTTCGCTATTTGAGTGGTACTCGGTCACTTGGGTTGTTTTATCCCAACAGGGGATCACTACCACCAGATTTGGATGCTTTTTTTGACTCTAATTGGGCTGGTTGCTATGACACTCGTGTGTCCACTAGTGGCTTTTGCTTCATGCTTGGTAGCTCGTGTATATCTTGGTTGAGCAAGAAGCAGCCTATTGTGGCCACTTCCAGTTGTGAGGCTGAATATAGGGCAGTGTTGAGCCCATAAAAGTCATGTTAGTCAAAGCCAACCGGTCAAGCCAACAGGTGCAAAGTCAAAGTGCCTAAGTGACAATTGATTGTCCCGCAAAGGGTAAATTAATTTTCCTAAGGATCAGAATGTGTTTTAAAGTAATTGGGAAGGTTTAGGTGAACCCCCTTTAGTACACAAAGGAAGAATTAAAAGGGAATGTGAAGGCATGTGAGGCGGAAAAGTGTACGCACAAGTGAAAGTATGACCCCCATTAAAATTTTTGGTTTTACACTAAAGTCACTACAGGACAAAGGGCAATTCGTTGGCCGCCAACTAACGAGAGAATCTTGGGACACCAAATGAAGCCCAAGAGTCCATGGCAGTTAGAAGTCACGGGACCGGCGGGTTCAAGAGAAGGACAAAGGCTATTCTTGGACACATGGAGAGAAGGAGAAGAGGGAGTCCAGAGGAAGCAAAAAAGGAAGCAAGAAGAGCCACCAGTGTGGGACGACACTCAAGAGTGCAAGAGGTGTCAAGAGGAAGGTGTGCAGAGAAGGCGGATTGGATTCCAAGAATCCCAAGGTCCATTGTGTGTGTGCGCCGAGATACCAATTCCTTAGCTTGGTGGAAGCTTAGTGCAAGGTGTGCACAAGGGAAGCGTGAAGCAAGTGAAGGATTGGTGCAGGAGAGGCCGCCGCCAGAGGACTTGAGATAAATGGTCTTCAGTAATTGATATTCTCTGAAGTTGTATTTAGTCATTGATTAGACTGTATGCAGTCATTGTAATTGTTGCAAGATAATCAATATTCAAGGTTTCCAGAGTATTCCTTTGCAGAAGTTCTCACTGTTATTCCATTTTCATCATCTCCTTTTTTTTCTCCTACAAACCCTCAAACTCCTTCTTGTCCACGAATCCCCAACAAATTTGGCACGCACGGTGGGACATCCAAGGAGATTTGAGCATAGGAGAAGATATATTCTCATTGGAGAGCAATATTCCAGTGTCGACAGCACTACTCCAGTGGGCCAAAAGGTACATACTTTTTATCAAGTGTCTCATTTTAAGTGGACTATGAGCAGCTCATGACCGCGACCCGGTCACAAACATTGAGGGTCAAGTGCAAGCAGACAAGGAGAAAGGCGGTCAGAGGATCATCGAGTCCACTTTCATCAACTTCATCGGTAGGAAGCATGGCGGGACAGGTAGATCTAGAGACCTTACTCTCCAGATTAAACATAAAATTTCCCTCTTTCAGAGGTTTAGCTCATGAGGATCCAGATGAGCACATTCGAAGATTTCAGGCATTGTGCAAGACTAGAGGTCTAATGGGTAGGGAAGATGCTTTCTTGATACTCTTCCCTGCCACATTGGAAGGTCTGGCAGACAAGTGGTTTAGCCAGTTTGCTGAAAATCACTTTACCTCTTGGGATTTGATGAAAGAGGCTTTTAAGAATCAATTTCAGCATGGCAACACGGCTGAGATCATTATAGAAGAATTGGAAAACTTGAAGTTGGGTCCAGGAGAAAAGTTCCTAGAGTTCGTGACCAGGGCCAAAGCACTAATGGCTAAACTACCGGATCCACCACACGACTTCTTTGTCAAGAAGTGGTTAGCCAAACCTCTACCTGTGGTCACCCAATGCAAAATAAAAGAGTTAGTGCTACCTACTGCCTCTGTTGAGGAGTTCATCAATACGGCCACCCGCTTGGAACAGATAAGGCACCAGTATGGTGCGACTTCTTCCCAACCATCATATGGTACAGAATTGGAGGACCCAGTGAGCCAGTTAAGAAGGGAACTGGAGGGCTTGAAAAGGAATAAGCCCTACACAGAGGAGGAGACTACTGTAGCTCAACTGAGAAGAGAGATTGAAGCCCTCAAGCTCCAAAAGGAAGAGGAAGCCCAAGCAGAGGAACTAGCTCAGCTGAGGCAGGAGTTGCAAGAACTAAAAGGAGGCGGCATTAAGAACGGACTCTGGTGCTCCATGTGCAGCAAGCAAGGACACATAGTAAGTGAATGTCCTTTGCTAAATGTGACTTGTCAATTATGCAGGAAGATTGGGCATGAGGCCCATGAATGCCAAGTAAGGGGAATACCGACAACGACATATTGGACACAAGGAGGACTTTTGCCACCAGCAAATGTAATGGCAGCAGCAGCAGCAAACCAAGGTAATAACTATAATCCTAGACCGAGAACTAACTTTGCAAATGGGCCTAGAAGGCCAATTATTTGCTTCAGATGTGGAGAATGTGGGCACTACCAATCTAGGTGCACCCTCCCAGAAAATGCACCTCCTTGCAGGAACTGTCCAGAGGCCAGGGATCACTATACAAACTGTTGTCCTAAGAATCAAGCCTCTACTTCCGGACCCCATCTCCAAATGATCTCTGTATTCAAGGAGGAAACACTCCCTGAGGTGAATGAACCTTCACCATCTACTAGAGTGGTACAATTAGAAGAACTGGAATCTTTTGCAGTACAGACAAGAAGCAAGGGAACGGCAAAGGTGGTAGAAAATCAAGAATTGATAATTAAGGAATTGAACAAAGACAGAGTTGCAAATGAAGACAAAGATACTACAAGTGCAGACACAAACCACAATGAATGTCTCATAGGCACCAGTGATGCCATTGGGCATGCCTTCAACAGGGCTCAAGAAGAGTTTGGCAAAGCAAATGAAGCTCACTCTCTTAAAGAGTCAGAGGCTTCAAAACTGCTCAAATCAATGAAGAAGGAGGTTAGTATTTTTGATTTAATAAAGATGGATGGGAAATTCAGGTCAGAGTTATTGCAGATAATTGATGAGGCTTCTACTACAAGCTTAGTGGCCAAGACTGCTATCTTACATAAAGGGATAATTAAGGGGGAAGCACCCCTTACAGATTATAAAAGTCCTCGACTTACAATATCAATCAAGGGTCATGAATTTCAAGGTGTTATTGTAGATGGTGGTTCTGGCATTAACCTAATGCCTGAACATACCATGAAAAGGATTGGACTCCACCCTTCAAGACCTGCAAATTTCACGGTTACTTTGGCAGATCAGGCCCTTGGGGGTAATCCCAAAAGTTCAACTTGAAGTACAAGGTAATCTATTCATTCTGGATTTTGTGGTCTTAAGATTGCCCCAGGTTGAAGGAGGATTTCCTCTCTTAATTGGAAGACCTTGGCTGAGGCATGCCAGTGTCATCCATGATTGGGGTAAGGACACTATGTGGGTACAAAAGAAAGGGCAGGAGCTGACACAAATTCATTTAGAAGAAGGCCCAGACAATCAAGGAAACACTAGTATGATGCAAACAGTGAGCATTTGCATGGAAACAGAAGCAGAGGATCAACCCCAAATAGATTTTGAGGAAGAAGAGGATATTCTAAGTTGGCTCCATGCAGGCAACTCTTCTTCTTGTTTTGGAATCTTTCTTGATAATCCTGGCACGACTGAGGATTATGATGAAGACAAAGAAAAGGTCCAGGTTGATGGATTAGGAGAGCCCATCACTGACCACAGAAGAGGCAGGAAGATACCCCTCAAATACAAATTGGAGGAGGATGTGTCAACAACGGATAACGAAGTTTCTAAAGCTAAAAACAAGGTAAAAAATTCTGAGGTTGAATGTTCTTTCCCAATTCAAGAAATCCCTGCAGGATGGATGCAGGACAAGGAGGAACACATCGAGATCCAAAATACACCTGCTTATGAAGCAATGCACGAAAAGCTAGTAGAAGAAGAAAAGGAAGCAAATGCACAGGGAGATAATATGGTAACAAGAAATCCGGTCCAAGAAATATACTTAGGCACTCAAAACAATAATCAACCAGTTTTGGTGGCCACTTGGTTGTGGAGCCACCCAGAGCTCCTGGAAAAGGTAAAATCATTCTTGAGCCAGTATGCAGATGTTTTTGCCTGGCATTATAAAGACTTAGAAGGAGTGCCTGCATCTTATGGAGAGCACAGAATCCCTCTGGTTGATGGAGCCAGACCTATCAGAGGAAGGAGTTATAGACTTAATCCAAAGTATGCCGAAGCCATCTATGTGGAAATCCAAAAGATGGAGGATGCAGGAATCATCATTCCTATGGAACACTCAGAGTGGCTCTCACCTATGGTTATAGTACCGAAGAAGAATACTAATAAAATCAGAATTTGTGTTGACTTTAGAGCTCTCAACAAGGTGACCATTCCAGATGGGTTCCCTATGCCTTTTGCAGAACAGGTCATTGAAGAAGTGGCTGGGCATGCCTTATATACTTTTATGGATGGATTCAGTGGCTATAATCAAATATCAATACATCCAGAGGATCGGGAAAAGACCGCTTTTATCACACCTTGGGGAACATATGTGTATGTAAAAATGCCATTTGGGCTCAGAAATGCTCCAGCCACCTTTAACAGAACGGTCAATCTCATTTTTGGCCCCCTACTGCTGGAATCACTTAGAATCTTCATGGATGACTTCTCTTCGTTTTCAGGATCTCACAAGAAAACTCCTCTAGATTGTTTGGACCACCACTTGAGGCAGCTGCAGAATGTTTTCAAAAGATGCAGGGAGACTAAGTTAAAGCTCAATCCAAACAAATGTCATTTCCTTGTGACAGAAGGAACCCTCTTAGGACATGTGGTGTCGGCTAAAGGTATGGCACCAGATCCTGACAAAATCATTTCTATATTAAAGTTGCCTAAACCTAAATCCCCTAAAGAGATCCAGAGTTTCTTGGGGCATACTGGTTATCACAGAAGGTTCATAAAAATGTATGCAGAGATAGCTAGACCTCTGACTAGACTTACAGGTAAGGAGGTACCCTTTAAATGGGAAGAAGAGGAGGAAAAAGCATTTCAGACATTACGGTCACGGTTAGTGTGTGCTCCTATCTTGGTCACCCCGGAGTGGTCAAAAATCTTTCATATACATGTAGATGCCAGTGCATATGCAGTGGGGGCAGTTCTGACTCAACCCAGTGAAGACTTTAAAATGGACAGGCCAATTCAATATGCTAGTAGAATCTTGACCAAGGCTGAAAGGAATTACAGTACTACTGAAAGGGAAGCACTAGCAATGGTCTTTGCCGTCCAAAAATTCCGCCATTACTTATTGGGGGTAAAATTTATTATTATATCAGATCACCAACCACTAAAATACCTCCTCAACAAACCCCAGGCCACTGGCAGAATATGGAGGTGGCTATTGTTGTTTCAAGAGTTTGATTTTTCTGTAGTACATAAACCAGGAAAAGACAATGTTATGGCGGATCACTTATCCAGAATAAATATGATGAATCAATCTAGTGGAATCAATGATGACTTTCCAGATGCTCATCTGTTTGCTGTAAAAGCTCAAGGCTCGTATTACGACATTAAAAATTTCATTAAAACTGGATTGTATCCAGAAAAGGCTAGTGCTGTACAAAAGAAGAGCCTACTAATCAAGAGTAGACCATATACCTTCATCGAAGATAAATTGTACAGACAGGGCAAAGATGACCGGTTCAGGAAATGTTTGGAAGAAGAAGAAGTGAGAGAAGTCCTTCACTCTGCACATGAAGGTACAGGTGGTGGGCACCTCCCAGGACACATTATGAGTCAGAGGATACTGGATGCGGGTCTATGGTGGCCTACACTATTTAGGGATGCAGATGAATGGGGAAAAGCATGTGACATTTGCCAAAGGTGTGGCCCTAAGCCAACAAAGCAGAGACATAACCCCTTGGTTATTTCCACCTCCTGGCAACCATTTGAAAAGTGGGGGTTAGATTTTGTCGGGCCAATCTACCCTCCTGCGTTTCCGAAAAGAGAAAAATATCTCCTGATAGCTACTGATTATGCCACAAAGTGGGCTGAAGCTATTGCCTCCTCCGATTGCACTGCCCAAACTGTTGCTGATTTCATTTATAGTCACATCATTTGTAGGTTTGGTTGTCCACTTGAAATTTGTACTGATCAAGGTACCCATTTTGTCAATAAAGTCCTACAAGAAATCTTCAACAGGTATAGAATTCTTCATAGGAACTCTTGTGCTTACTATCCACGAGCAAATGGACAGGCCAAGTCCACGAACAAGGTTTTAATTGCAATGTTAAGAAAGGAGTGTATGTTGCAACCCACTTCATGGGGCATTGCGTACCTAGGTACACTTTGGGCATACAGGCTAGCCTACAAAGAGGCCACTGGCTATTCCCCATTCCAACTGGTCTATGGCATCTTACCTATCGAGCCCTTTGAATTTTTACATGGATCACCTAAGATAGCATTCATGCAGGGAAAGACGGATTGTGATATCTCTCAGAGGCTAGGAGCACTACATAAAGTGGAGGAGATTCGTCTGCTTGCGACCAAACAATTGATAGAGACTCAGATAAAAAGAAAGGAGGCTCATGACCGAAATTTATGGCAGAACAAGTTGAAGCCCGGTGATTTAGCTCTATTACACCGACCACAATTGTCTAATCAAACTAAAGGGAAATGGATCCCTCACTGGGAAGGCCCTTTTTGCATTACGAAAATGCTGCAGTGGGGTGCTGTGCAATTGAAAACACTGGATGGCAACACCCTACCCTTGGTAAACATCTCCAGACTCAAGGGTTACCACCAAAAATCATAAACATTGCTTTTTTCCTATTTTGTTCCTCAGTGTTTTTGAAATGCTTTAATAGGTCAATAATAATCAAAATGCTCACACGTTTTTTGGCGTTCGATTTTTTTATTTTCACCCACCAAATGAAGTTCAATAAATGTGGGCGCATTATTTTGGATGGCTCTTGCTTCTCATTACAACTTTCAATACTTCCCTTTCTTTTGTTTATCTCTTGAATGGATGAGATTAGACCTTGCATCTCCTCTCTTTTGAACTCTCTTTTGGGTTGAACCATTCATTCCTGTGAGGTACTCTTTCATCCCTCCCTGCTATATAATGTGCTTTCTCCTTCATTCTTGATCCCCTCAGCATCAGTACGGTTCTCATTTACAGTTTCAGAAAGATCGAAGTTCCTCTACGCCACATCCACCATCCTCCACCTTCACCGCCCCCACCCTCCACCCTCCTCCACCTTGCTCACCCACAACCCACCCCTCCTCCACCCTCCTCACTCATCCACCACCCCCCCCCTCTCTCCATCCCGCAGGCGTTCCCCCCACATCCCACCCCTCCACATCCCACCCCTCCTCCACCCCCCTCAACTATCCACGACTCCTTACCCTACCCACTTCCACGCCACGCCGCCGCCGTCCACCCCCGTCCGCCCCCGCCATAAGCCCCTCCTCTCCTCCCGTCCTCTCCTCCCGCCTCCCTCTCCTCCCGCCTCGCCCCTCGCCCCCGTCATAACCCTCCTCTCCTCTCGCCTCCCTCTCCTCCCGCCTCCGCAAACCCAACCACTTTCGACCTCCCCACCACTCCCGCCCTGCTGCCTTCCCCCTCCGCCGACCTCCCTTGCCCGTTACTTCCCCGTTACCCCCTTACCCCCTCATTGTCGTGCCTAACCCCTCCCCTCCTCCCCCGCCCCAACCCCTCCCCTCCTCCTCCGCCCCCCTCTACGCCGACCCTCGCGCCGCCCATGTAGCCTCCGCCCTCCTCGTGCACACCCCGCCCCCTACATCCTCCGACGCATATCCATACCCCTACCTCCGACAAACCACAGGCCGCCGACATCCACTTCACAGCCCCTTGGCCCGCACCAGCTGTGGTCCGCCGTAGTCTGCCATCTCCGCTGGAGCCGCTGCCGCTCTGAACTGGAGCCGCTGCCGCAGAAGCCGCCAGTCCGCAGCCCTCTCCCCGATGCTACCCGCTTCCGCCGACCACCGCTGGCGCCTCCTTATTCCCCGCTCCGACCAGCCTCCGCCCGGTGTGGTTCCCGCTAGGCATCTCCGCCGCCCCCCCGCACCGCATCTCCGCAGCCTTCGGCCATCCCTCCGCGCCGCCCGCTGGGCATCTCCGCCGCCCCCCGCACCGCATCTCCGGCCGCCCTCTGCACTGGAGCCTCCCCGCCGCCGCCGATCCCAGCTTCCGCTGCTCCGCCGGCCCTCTCCGCCGCCTCCGCGCCGCCCGCTGGGCATCTCCGCCGCCCCCCGCAGCGCATCTCCGCCGCCTCCGCAGCGCATCTCCGCCGCCTCCGTAGCGCATCTCCGCCGCCTCCGCAGCGAATCTCCGCCGCCGACTCCTTCGCAAGCCATCTCACCCGACTCCTTCGCAAGCCATCTCCCCCCGCTCCGCCGCGCCCCGGCCCTCTCCGCCGTCTCCGCGCCGCCCGCTGGGAATCTCCGCCGCCCCCGCTCCGCCGTGCCCCCGGCCCTCTCCGCCATCTCCGCGCCGCCCGCTGGGCATCTCCGCCGCCCCCCGCAGCGCATCTCCGCCGCCCCCCGCAGCGCATCTCCGCCGCCTCCGCAGCGCATCTCCGCCGCCTCCGCAGCGAATCTCCGCCGCCGACTCCTTCGCAAGCCATCTCCCCCCGCTCCACCGCGCCACACACCACCTCCGCCAGTCCGCCGTCCGCAGCGCCATCGCCCTCCGCCGGTCCTCCGCAGAGCCTCCACCCCCTCACCACATCCGCCGCCCCCCCAACCCCCCCTCTCCTGCACACTTACCCACCCCCTCCCTCTCTCCCGCACAATTATCCACCCCTCCCTCCCCACAGGCACACCATCCGCAGGCACCACACCCGCCGCCCCCCTAACCCCCCACTCCTTCTCCCCTAACCCCCCACTCCTTCTCCCACCCGCAATCTGCCACCCCCGCCCCACTCCCACCCCCGCCCCAACTCCCTTCCCACCCCGCAGACGATCTCCCATCCTCTACCCAATCTCCCCCCACACCCGCATGCCAACCCCTCCGCCGCCCGCAGCCCAGTCCGCCATCGCCCTCCGCCGCACCCTCCGTAGCCATCGCCTAACATCCATCCTCATCCCCTCCGTAGCAATCGCCAAGCACTCCTTCTCCTCCTCCACGTCCTCCGCCTCGGACTACGCCAAATCACCAATTCTCCGCCCCTTCAACCTCGCAGGCAAACCCACTCCTCCTCCGACCCCCTCATCACCTCACCCGGACCCTCCACCATCTCCATTTCCCCATAACTACAAAATCTTCCTGTCTCGGCATTCTCCATTTCTTCTATGGCTAATCCACCCCCCAGGACGATCCTACGGCCTTCACACCTCCGGAGGTCCGAACAACCAATCTTCATTATCCTCCTTCAGAGTCTACTCATCCGTCGCATACCCAATACCTTCCCACCCAGGTCTACCCGGTCCCGTCAGTGCCCGCCTCTCTTTCCCCAACGTTTCCTCCATCCACCCTCTCCCCTTTTCCCACCGCCGATGCCTCAACTTCTGCCATTCCTCCTCCACCTATCAATATTCCTACTTATTCCATTCGCTCTGATTCTACCGATTACTCTCCCCCATCCCTTCCTCGCCCCCCCTCCCCCTCTCCCTCTCCTTCTGCTTCCCATAATTCAATCCCTACAGGCGATTATATGAGCGTTTTCCTCCCAACTGATCTACCTATCCATATCAATATTCATTTATCTCCACCTCCAATTGACCTCCGCAATCTCTTCTCGACCGAAAATCTTAGGTATGCAGGTCTTTTAGGCTTGGCAGACGTTGTGTTGCAGGCCCCTTCCAACCTTAATGACGTCTACGAAACTCTTCGGCTATTCCCCCAATTTCGTATCGGCACTCTTACCATCCCGGACATCGCCAACTGTATAGGATCATCCCTCATCGACTTCATAAGTCCCCCACTCTTATATTCGGGAGTGTCACCCGTGGAAACAATTGCTTTTTGTAACGAGCGTTTTGAGAACCAAGCCCGTTTTTCCATCCGCATGCAAGCAATACTGACTTCATTTATCTTCTTCTTTTTACTTAGAAGCCCCACCGCTGCGCTTCCCCTTTCCGACATTCGTATTGCGGATCCCCTGTACTGCTTCCTAACTAGCCGCCCCTACCCTTACGCCGCCCTCCTCTATAGTTCCTTAAGCGTACGTTCCCGTCGACTCCGTGAAGCTATCCCTCGCCGCTCCCGTTCCTTTAACATATACTCTGCCCCCCTCCTAGCTTGGGTCTATCAAATCCCTGCACCATTGGCTAACCCTTCCCCTATTTCCCCATCCCCTCAATTCCCTGTTAGCAACCCGCCCAGTGACCCGCCGAGTGATCCCACTATCCCTTCCATATCCCGGCCTCCCCCCTCCCCTTCACTCTCCTCTGGCTCAACATCCGCTTCAACCCACCACTCTGCACCCCCGGATATCCCTCCACCTAATCCACCATCTCCTTCCCCTATCATTACCACATCTCCTGCCAGGGCCCCCATTCATCCTCATACTCTTGTTCCCCCACATGGCTCATCTTCATTCCGCCCACTCATTCAAACCCAGCTGAACCCCCACAACCCTACCTGTACTCCCCCACGTCCCCCTGTTTCCCAATTTCATACTCCAAGTAATGCACCACCCTCCCAACCCCATCAGTTCAATCTTCATCCCCCACCCAGGACCTCTCCCATTCCACCCAATTCTCCAACTCCGCCGGTAGCCCCTGTTCCTCCATCTGATACCCAGGCTGAACCCTCATTTTTCCTATTACTTCGCGAAGCCAGTAACATTGCTCAGGGAAGTGCTGACGCTTCCAAGTTGTCCCTAGATTCCATTTCAGCTGCCGCCAGCATTCATCAACAATATATTTCGACTATAGACAACATAAATCGCATGGCCACCTCACAGTGGCAATCTCTCACTGAATCCGCCCGCTTGCTCAAGGAGGAGCGAGATAGGTATCGCGACATTGCGGATTCTGCGCTCCAGACTTTAGAGGATCTTCAAAATCGTTTTCAGTTAGGTTTATGTGATAATGCAGCGTGTCGGCATATCAAGCGCGAACGGGACCATCTTCGCAATTGCCTGAGTTCTATCCAACACCTTATAGAGCAAGCTTCCGTTCCCCTCCCATCTTCACCTCAGCCAACTCCTCAATAATCTCAATCTAGTTTTAATAATGCGCTGGCCACTTTTCAATAAATTACATGGCTTCAGCCGTAGTTCTAGCTTACCAATAATTGTATCCTCCTTCTGCTTATGTCAATCAGACTTCAATAATCCTCGGATATTGTCTTCTTTTCTTTAGTAATCACCAAAAGTACTTTTTCTCTCTTTTTCGGATTTAATTTCTCTCTGTTCATATAAATGTTCATTTTGGTTCTTAAGCTATTCTTGTATCCAGTATGTTGTCTCTCCGGGTCGGAGAGTCCTTTAGGTGGTGGGCATCTGTTGAGCCCATAAAAGTCATGTTAGTCAAAGCCAACCGGTCAAGCCAACAGGTGCAAAGTCAAAGTGCCTAAGCGACAATTGATTGTCCCGCAAAGGGTAAATTAATTTTCCTAAGGATCAGAATGTGTTTTAAAGTAATTGGGAAGGTTTAGGTGAACCCCCTTTAGTACACAAAGGAAGAATTAAAAGGGAATGTGAAGGCATGTGAGGCGGAAAAGTGTACGCACAAGTGAAAGTATGACCCCCATTAAAATTTTTGGTTTTACACTAAAGTCACTACAGGACAAAGGGCAATTCGTTGGCCGCCAACTAACGAGAGAATCTTGGGACACCAAATGAAGCCCAAGAGTCCATGGCAGTTAGAAGTCACGGGACCGGCGGGTTCAAGAGAAGGACAAAGGCTATTCTTGGACACATGGAGAGAAGGAGAAGAGGGAGTCCAGAGGAAGCAAAAAAGGAAGCAAGAAGAGCCACCAGTGTGGGACGACACTCAAGAGTGCAAGAGGTGTCAAGAGGAAGGTGTGCAGAGAAGGCGGATTGGATTCCAAGAATCCCAAGGTCCATTGTGTGTGTGCGCCGAGATACCAATTCCTTAGCTTGGTGGAAGCTTAGTGCAAGGTGTGCACAAGGGAAGCGTGAAGCAAGTGAAGGATTGGTGCAGGAGAGGCCGCCGCCAGAGGACTTGAGATAAATGGTCTTCAGTAATTGATATTCTCTGAAGTTGTATTTAGTCATTGATTAGACTGTATGCAGTCATTGTAATTGTTGCAAGATAATCAATATTCAAGGTTTCCAGAGTATTCCTTTGCAGAAGTTCTCACTGTTATTCCATTTTCATCATCTCCTTTTTTTTCTCCTACAAACCCTCAAACTCCTTCTTGTCCACGAATCCCCAACAGGCAGCTTTCACAGCTAGTGTTGAGTGTGTGTGGCTCAGACACCTTATGGCTGATTTGGGTGTTGGTCAGACTTCTACCACCACCATGTTCACTGATAGTCAGAGCGCATTGGCAATTGCGAGGAACCCTCTGTTCCATGCTCGCACTAAGCACATTGAGGTGCATTATCACTATGTTAGGGAGAGGTTCTCTGCTGGGGAGACAGCTTGGCATATGTGCCCACACAGGAGAACATTGCAGACCTTTTCACGAAGGCTCTACCTAGGGAGAAGTTTGAAGCTTTCCGCAAAGCTTTGGGCTTACTTCCTTTTGTGGAGTGATTTCCACATAGCTTGGCACTTCCTTATACATAAGTGCCAGCTCCTTGTTCACCGCATCACTCCGAGGGGGGGATTTGTTGATATATTTAGGTAGTGATGTGTGTGAACACACTAGGACCGCCGAGGCACTTTTTTCCCGCTTTAGGAGGTTTTTTTCCCTCAGCTTGTATATACGCCTATTGCCCTAATGGGCTACTTATCTTTGTACATTCTCTAGTAATACATTTAGTATTGTGTGTTGTGCTCCAAGCTTCTTCTTCTTCCTTGTGCTATTCGCGTGCTTTCGTAGACGTCTAACTCCAACAATCATCATAACCAGTGAACACATATTTTTCATCCTTTGGTTCCAACTTGTGCCTTAATTGAGAAGGAACATAAGCATAGGCTAAGCAACCAAATACTTTGCAATAATCTAATTTAGGTCTCTTACCCCACCAAGCTTCATATGGTGTCATACCCTGCAAAGCTTTACATGGTAGCCTATTAACCAAGTATGTAGCTGTATTTACAGACTCAACTCAGAAATAATTAGGACAATTCTTTTCTTTCATCATTGATCTTGCAAACTCAACAAGAGTTCTATTTCTCCTTTTTGCTGCACCATTTTGTTGAGGAGATTACCTGCAAGTAACTTCTCTCTTTATACCTGCATTCCACAAATAATCACTAAATTCATTTGAGAAATACTCTCCCTGCCCATCTGATCTTAACCTCTTCAATTTTTGTCCTGTAATTCTTTCTGCATATGCATGATAGTGTTTGAATGTACTACTTCTGACTTATCTTTGATCACATAAATTGTGATCCACCTAGTAGCATCATCAACATATATGACATAATATCTTGAACCATTTATGCGAAAGTCCTTTGAAGGACCCCACACATCTGTATGTACCAATTCAAGTCTTTCTGAATACATGAAACCATGCTTATTATATGATTGCTTATGAGCCTTACCTAATTGACATGCTTCACATCTGTATGTCATGTGTTGACCTGCAACATTAGGTAATCCAAGTACTGAACCATTATTAATCATCTCTTTGATACCTCTTTCACTGAAGTGTCCAAGCCTCTTATGCCAAAGATCCAATTCAGACACCTGTTGCTCTCCATATGTAAACATGGCATGTCCAACATTACCTTGTACCCTCAATGTGAAGAGCCTTCCTTCTTTCTTTCATGTAACAATTTGCTTATACCCTTGGCTAGGGTCTTTAACATAAACTCCATCATTAGTGAACCTCACCTCATATCCTTTATCCACAATTTGTCCTACACTAATCAAATTCTTTGGCATTGTAGGAACATACAAAACCTTACTCGAGAGAGTACTTTCATCTTTGGCTTTAATTGATCCAATTGACTTCACTCATAAAGACTAAAGGTAGCCATATCATAGCAATCTAATGCAAAAGAAGCACTGTGAGAGCCTAAACGAGCATGATATGACTGTTACACTTATGTGTTCCTCGAGTAGCTTTGATGTGAACCTTTTCCCTATACATGGACACTTTTTACTCTAGTGCTGGCTAGAGGTTTTTTTCCCATGTTATCACATACTTGATACTCTCATATGTGGTGGTACTTTGTACTTAGGGATATTATTCAGCTCTTACTTTAGTTTAGTTCATCGTCAATAGAGAGCTATTCTAGCCATCGTCTTCTCCAAGTGTCTTGCTGCATTTGTGCTCCTTGTGTGTGCTTCTCGTGTATCTCTTGCACTTTTACACACACCCAATAGTGGTATCAGAGTAGGTTCAACTCCTTCTCAAGTTTCGGTTTTTCGCGTCGCGGTGCGCGTGCACTTTTAACAGTGCAAATCAACTTCGGAGCATAGAACTGTGAATTTCAGCAACCAAGAAACATTTCCACCAAGTGCGTTGGGGTTTTACCCCCATTTCGAAGCCATTCGTGCAGTCAGAATTTCCATTAAAGTGATGGTTTGTGAGCTGAAATTTCAGCATTCATTTCAGCTTTCGTCAAAGTGAAGATTTTGTCACATTCTTGTTCTTTAGTGAAATGGCGGGTAGCAATGACTTGTTTGGCATGCTTTAAGCTGAAGATAAGCTTGATGGGACCAACTATCCGATGTGGTCTTACATGATGAAGCATGTTCTTGTTGCTAAACAACTTTGGAACATAGTGGCGGATGTAGATCGAAGACTGGCAGGTGCTTCTACTTCACAGTCTTTTGTCATAGGAGCTTCTTCTTTCGAGTACAGTGGTTTCTCCTTCTCCACCTACACAAGAGTAGCTTAGATGGGATGGAAAAGATGCTCAAGCTCATGCATTGATTGCACTTTCTGTGAAGCATCATATGGTTCCACACATCCGTTCATGCTCTAGATCACGACAGGCATGGGACACTCTTGCTTCTTTGTATGATGTGCATAATGAAGCACGTGTTGCATACTTGAGGAAGCAACTTGAGGATGTATGTATGGCTGAAAATGATTCGGTGGATGTGTATGTGACACATATCAAGGACTTGAAAGAGCAAGTGGCAAACATAGATGAGATCATTCCGGATGCATCACTCATTTCTACATTGTTGAAAGGATTACCAGAATCTTTTCAAAGCTTTGCTACTACACTCCGTTTGGTTGCAAAAGGAAATCCTAATATGTATGCATTTGATGAGGTTGTATCTCTTCTTTTGCAAGAAGAGCAATCTAGAGTGAATAGGAGTGGTTTGATTGAGAGAACACAAGCACTTGCTATCTCACAAAAGGGGAAAAGCAAGTATGGTTCAGCTTTGGGTTCATCAAAACCAAAGCCTCAAGCTTCCTCTTCCACTCATTCCTCTAATGATAGTGATTTGCAAAAGAAGAAGAGATGCAAATATTGCTGGAAGGTTGGTCATACTATTGACGAGTGTAGAAAGCTTGCTAAATCCAATGAAAAGAAGAAGGAATCTAGCATGTCTATTGCTGAAAATTCAACAAATGTAAAGAATGATGAAGCTAACATGGCTCAAGATTTTTGGGCATGTGTTGTTACATGTCATTATGATGCTTCTTTGCATTCTAAATGTATGGTTGTGAGTGAGGCTGATTCGGATTGGTTCTTTGATAGTGGTGCTTCAAAGCACATAACATCATGCAAAAGATTTTTTGCCTCTTTGAAAGATGCACCCAAAGGAGGACATGTGGTGTGTGCAAACAATGCCTCTTATCCTATCATTGGAGTAGGAGAAATTGAGCTTACAACTGCAAATGAAGGTGTGATTCTCTTGAAAAATGCATTGTATGTGCCCAGTATCAATAAGAACTTAATTTCAGTTCCGTTGATTGCCAAAGTTGTACTTCATGTACACTTTTTTGATGATAAGTGTATGGTTCATGATTTCAGCAATGGTGATGTTATCGTGATGTCCGGTACATTATGTGATGGTTTGTATCGCATGGATACATACAAGAGGGCTGCCTCGAATGCCTTGGTTGCTCATACTTCTTCCATGGCTGAAATGGAGCTTTGGCATGCTCGTTTTGGTCACTTAAACTTCAATAGTTTGCTTTACTTGCAAAAGAAGGACATGGTTATTGGCTTGCCTACACTTGAGTCCATTGGACAAGGCAAAGAAATGTATATTTGTTGGTTATAGTGCTGAAAGTAAGGGATATCATTTGTACCATCCACTGACGAACACAATTATCGTGAGTCGAGATGTGGTATTTGCTGTCCCTATACTTGAATGCAAAAAACAGCCAACAATTAGCTCGCAAGATGTGTTTGATACACTCATGCCTTTGTTATAAAGTGGTGCGCTTGACTATGGCCATGTAGACTAGCCAACTGAGGTTCAAAGGGCTGAAAAATTCCAGCCAAACATGGCTGAAAATGTAGAGAATTTTGAGCCAAACATGGCTGAAAAATTCCAGCCAAACATGGCTGAAAATGTAGAGAATTTTGAGCCAAACATGGCTGAAAAATTTCAGCCAAAAATTATCAAAACTGTTAGAAATTTCCAGCCACATATGGCTGAACATTTGCGTGAAAATATGGATGAAAATGAGCATGAAATTCAGCCCACGCATGATGTACATATTGAAGATATATTGCATAATGAACGCATGTCTATCAAGAGTGCACAATCTATGCCAAAGTGGCTGAAACAAACTTTGCAGAACAGCAAATTGAATGCACCTTTACTTGGTAGAACAAGATCAAGCTCTCACCAAGCATCAAGTAATTTTGTGGATTATTCTCTTATTGCTAGAGCATGTAATGAAGAGCCACTTTCTTTTGAAGATGCATGTGACGATCCGCAATGGATGAGTGCTATGCAATCAGAAATGGATTCCATACATAGGAATGGTACTTGGGAGTTATGTGAATTGCCAAAAGGAAAGAATGCCATTGGTTGCCAAGGATATGCGCAACAATATGGCATTGATTACGAGGAAACATTTGCACCTAATTCACGCATGACTACCATTCGTATCGTGGTTGCATTGGCTACCCATCGAGGTTGGAAAGTGCATCAGTTGGACATAAAGGCAACCTTCTTGAATGGTTATTTGCAAGAAGAGGTTTATGTGAAGCAACCTCCTGGATTTTCTATGAAAGGGAAAGAGCATATGGTTTGTCACTTGCATAAAGCCTTGTATGGTCTCAAGCAAGCTCCATGTGCATGGTATGACAAAATCCATAAGTACTTGATTGCTCTTGGCTTTACATGTAGTCCGATTGAAAGCACACTCTATGTACGCAAAAATGGGGCTGATCTTATAGTGCTTGTTCTTTATCTCGATGACATACTCTTGACTGGGTCATGTGATGCAAAAATTGACATTCTTATGGCTGATTTGCAGCATACTTTTGATATCACTTATCTTGGTCTTTTGAGCTACTATCTTGGCATCCACTTTGTATCCGTTGAGGAGGGAATTGTTATGCATCAAGCAAAGTATGTTGAAAAACTACTTCAGCGTTTCGACTTTGAGGATTGCAAGCCAGTTTCCACACCAGTTGAGACAGGATTTAGATTCTCAGTTGAAGATTCCAATGATGCATTTGACACTTCTTTTTATCAGCAAGCTGTGGGATGTCTTATATATGCATGCAACACAAGGCCAGATATATAGTATGCAGTTTCCCAGTTGAGTCAATTCATGCATAGCCCTGGCACTAAGCATTGGCAAGCGGTGAAATGTGTGTTTAGATATCTTCGGGGCACTTTGAGCTTATGTCTCTTTTATGGAAGAGATATTCAGCCATGCTTGCATGCTTTTACAGATAGTGATTGGGCTAGTTGTTATGATACTGGTGTGTCCACTAGTGGTAATTGCTTTTTTCCTTGGAGACTCATGCATATCTTGGTTGAGCAAGAAGAAACCTACAGTGGCGACATTGAGTTGTGAAGCTGAGTACAAGTAGTTTTCACAGCTAAAGTGGAGTGTATATGGATGAGATGCTATTGATGGATCTTTGCATGGAGATTGATGCTGCTACACATATTCTCACTGATAGTTAGAGTGCTTTGGTTGTTGCACGAAACCTAGTGTTTCATGCACAGACCAAACATATTGAGGTGCATTATCACTATGTGAGAGAGCACCTTCATGCAGGAGATATTGATTTGGTATATGTGCCTACACATGATAATGTGGCAGACATATTCACCAAAGCTCCTCCACGAGAAAAGTTTGAAGCTTTTCGCAAAGCTTTAGGCTTATTACCTTGTGGGGGCTGATCTATCACTCCCTGTATGTCCTCACATCATTCGCTCCAGGGGGGTTTGTTACACGTATGTGTTCCTCGAGTAGCTTTGATGTGAACATTTTCCCTATACATGGGCACTTTTTACTCTAGTGCTAGCTAGAGGTTTTTTCCCCATGTTACCACATACTTGATACTCTCATATGTGGTGGTACTTTGTACTTAGGGATATTATTCAGCTCTTACTTCAGTTTAGTTCATCGTCAATAGAGAGCTATTCCAGCAATCATCTTCTCCGTGTGTCTTGCTCCGTTTGTGCTCCTTGCGTGTGCTTCTCGTGTATCTCTCGCACTTCTACACACACCCAAAAATGACAGAGGTGCATCTAATTTTCTTTCTCGCAAAGTCTACACTAGCCATTTAGGCAATGTCTTTGCCTCCTCTATATGAGTTCTCTCATCAACAAGTGCGTCATGTAAATCTGCATAAGAAATGGAATGATCTGCATCATCACAAAAAACCTATAAAGGCTGAGAAATTTCCCCATTTGGACTAACTCTAGACTATCCACTTGTAAAAAGAGGTAGCAAAGTGTCATACATATGTTTGGAGCTAACTCATGTTTCCTTAGTACATGAAAGCAATGGTTGAATTGCATCTTTCACAAAAATAACATCATGACTATCCAAAATGCTGTTGGAGTTAGACATCTGTGGAAGCACGCAAACAACACAAGGAAGAAGAAGAAGCTTGGAGCATAACACACAATTTTGAATGTATTACTTGAGAATGTACAAACATAAGTAGTCCATTAGGGCAATAGGCGTATATACAAGCCGACGGAAAAAAACCTCCTAAAGAGGGAAAAAGTGCCCCAGTGGTCCTAGTGTGTTCACATACATCACTACCTAAATATATCACCAAATCCCCCCTGGGCATTAGGGGAAAAAATGATCCCTACATGGGCCTTTTAGATTAAGGAGTGTTTAGTGATGGACCAATGAGAAGAGGGTGGTGGACACAATCTAGTCCCTTAATCACATAGGCTAGGCATAGGGTTCCCTTGTTTTTGTTTGGTCAAAGAGGAGAAAACCACCTGAAACTTGTGGTTTTAGCTATTTGAATGGTTTTGAAAGGCTTCCAAATCAACTAGAGCCCTTGGATTGGCTTAAAGATCTAGTGATTGAGGTTGAATAACAAAAGTCAAGGCGGCATTGTATTTGGACCCTTAGATTTGCTTGAAATCGGATGGCTTAGATGAAAAGAGCCTTCAAAAAGGTGCCTTTCAACGTCCACCCTTGGATTGGGGATGCAATCTAACGGTTGCGCTTGAATCGTATGTTTTTTGAGCACCTTTGCTTGTAGCCATAGGATCTAATCTTGATGTAAGGGCTCAGAAGGTTGCCCATCATTACAACGGCGCCTTTTGTTGTGCTCCATTGGATGTAAAGCTGATCGGACGGCTCACAACATGCAGACAGTTTAGATCAGCCCCAATTACGGATCTACGTCCAATTTGAGCTTGATCTAGGGGCCCAAAACACACACAAAATAGATCTCAGCCCCAAATGCGCTTGGTCGTCCAATTAGACTTGATCTAAGGGGTGAAAACTTTGCAGAGAGTGTCCATGAGAGTCCCCACGCCTAAGATTTGTCAGAAACGTTCTCTCTCCTATCTTTTATATGTTAATCTTGGCCATTCATTTCAAAGATCCAAAGGCCATGAATCATTCCATTTCACAATGTAATAAATTGGTGTAAGATATAATATTTTATTTGAGAATACCACTAGTGGTTTCATATGGCCCCTTAATCTCCTTGATTTAGTTTTTTAATCCCTAAAAATTAGGAATCCTTACAAGGCCCATGCAGGGTTCACTTTTTCCCCTAATGGAGTGATGCGGTGAACAAGGAGCTGGCATTCATGTATAAGGAAGTGCCAAGCTATGTGGAAATCACTCCACAAAAGGAAGTAAGCCCAAAGCTTTGCGGAAAGCTTCAAACTTCTCCCTAGGCAGAGCCTTCCTGAAAAGGTGTGCAATGTTCTCCTACGTGGGCACATATGCGTGGCTGATCTCCCCAGCAGAGAACCTCCCCTTGACATAGTGATAATGCACCTCAATGTGCTTAGTGCGAGCATGGAACACAGGGTTCCTCGCAACTACCAATAAGCTCAGAGTGTCAGTGAAGATGGTGGCGGCAAAAGTCTGGCCAACACCCAAATCAGCCATAAGGCGTCTCAGCCACACACACTCAACAGTCGCTGTGAAAGCTGCCCTATACTTAGCCTCACAATTGGAAGTGGCCACAGCAGGTTGCTTCTTGCTCAACCAAGATATACATGAGCTACCAAGCATGAAGCAAAAGCCACTAGTGGACATACAAGTGTCATAGCAACCAACCCAATCAGAGTCAGAAAAAGCATGCAAATCTGGCGGTAGTGATCCCCCCTTGGGATAAAACAACCCAAGTAGCTGAGTACCACTAAAATAACGAAAGATGCGCTTAACTGCCTGCCAATGCTTGACTCCTGGGCAATGCATAAACCTACTCATCTGTGAGACAGCAAACTGAATATCTGGCCGAATAATGCATAAGTAAATCAAGCATCCAATAGCCTGCTGATAGGGAACAGCATCAAATGGATCTCTAGCATCATGAAGACTCAAATGTAAAACTGTCTCCATAGGAGTGGCAATAGGCTTAACAGTCATCAAGGCCAAAGCGTTGCAATAATGTGTCAATATATTTCAATTGACACAAAGCCATTCCACCATCAACTTGCATAAACTGAATGCCTAAATAGTGATGCAAATGCCCCAAATCAGACATCTCAAATGAGGCATGCAAATCAGCCTTAAAATCAGCAATATGCTTCTCAATAGGACCAGTGAGCAGCATGTCGTCAACATAGACAACAATGATCAGAAGCACATCATTAGCACGCTTAACATATAAGGTTCTTTCAGTTGGATTGTTCTCAAAACCATGTGCAATCAAATATGCATGTATCTTCTCATACCAAGCACGTGGTGCTTGCTTTAAACCATATAATTCCTTCTTTAACCTGCACACCTGGTTTTCATGCCCTTTCTGCACAGAGCCACGGGGCTGAAAAACATACACTTCTTCATGCAAGTCACCATTCAGAAATGCAGTTTTAATGTCCAACTGATGTACATTCCAACCATGATGGGCTGCAAGTGCACAAATGCTCCGAACAGTAGTCATATGGAATGTAGGTGCAAAGGTCTCATCAAAATCAAAGCCTATTTCTTGCGCATAACCCTTTGCAACAAGCCTAGCATATACCTGTCAACTGTACCATCAGGTTTACGCTTCAGCTTGTATACCCACTTAGTGCCAATGGCCTTCTTGCCAGGAGGCAAGTCACATAAAGACCAAGTACCATTCTTCATTATTGCATCATATTCAGATTGCATAGCAGCCATCCAATTTTTTGAATTTTATGCTTCATCAAACGAAACAGGCTCATTCTCATCAAGGAGACTAGATGCAGCCATAGCATAGCAATCTGATGCAAAAGAGGCACTATGAGAGCCTGAAGGAGTATGATATGATAGAGGTGCATCTAATTTGTTGTCACGTAAAGTCTACACCAGCCATTTTGGCATAGTTTTTGCCTGCTCAATATTAGCTCTCTCATCAACTAGTGCATCATGTAAATCTGCATCAAAAATGGAATGATCTGCATCATCACATGAATCCTGCAAAGCCTGAGTCCTGTATTGTAAGGTTTATTGACCAAATATAATATAGCTTGATGATCAATGAAAAACTTGAAGTTGTTGGCCAATAAGTAGTGTCTAAACTTTCTCACAACATATACCATGCCTAAGCCTTCTCTTTCTGTTGTGGTATAGTTTCGTTCAACAGCATTCAATTGCCTGCTAGCATATGCTATAGGCAAACCTAAATTTCCTTCGCTTGTTCGTTGTGCTAGCACACACCCTATAGCATGATTGGATGCATCCACATGGACATGGAATGGTTTATTCCAATTAGGAGTGGTCATTATTGGTGCTGAGCACAAACGTCTCTTCAGCTCGCTAAAGGAATTCTCTCATTCATCATTCCACTCAAAATTTATCAACAACCCATAAAGAGGTTTTGCTATGATTGCATACATGTGGATAAACCTACGGTAATATCCACAATGGCCCATAAAGGCTTGTACCTCTTTAACATTCCTTGGTCTTGGTAACTCTGCTATGGCTCTTACTTTATTCTCATCTGTAGATATTCCATTCTTAGAAACAATGTGACCTAAAATTTTACCTTGTCGTACCATGAACACACACTTCTCTGGGTTCAGACACACTTGATATTCTCTACATTTATTGAACATATGTCTGAGCTCAGGGATGTGGTATCTTCTTTCTTGGGAATGAGCGCATTAATCATCCACATATACTTCTAAGATCTTTCGCAAGAACTCTTTGAGGACATGACACATGAGCCTCTGGAATGTTGCAGGTGCATTGGTGAGGCCAAATGCCATCACCCGGAATGCAAAGATTCCCCATTCAGTAGCAAAAGTTGTCTTGTGTTGATCTTCTCAGGCAATGGCTACTTGGTTGTAACTTGAAAATCCATCAAGGAAGCTATAAACTTCCTTACCTACAACACACTCCAATAAATGTTCTGTGATTGGAAGCAGATAACTATCTCTGATCGTAGCAGCATTGAATTTTTTAAGGTTAATACACACTCGCAATTTTCCATTCTTCTTGGGCACCACTACAATGGGGGACACCCATTCAGTATGCTCAATTTCAGAGATGAATCCAACTTCAATCAATCTGTCAATTTCTTCTTTTATTTTTGTAGCATAGGTGTCATTATATGTGTAAAGCTTTTGTTTGGTGGGTTTGGCATCAGCAGTCATGGGGATAGTATGAGAGAAAATTTTCGGATCTACTCCCTTCAAGTCTCTATAGTTCCAAGCAAACATGTCTCTATATTCCCTTAATAGAGCTACAAGCTGTGATTCTTCTTTTGCACTTAGGTCATCTCCTATGTATGGGCATCGCTCTTCGTTCCCTTCAATGGTTACAACAATTTTTTTAGTTTTTTCTTTATTATCATATGATTCTCCTACGATGGCTTTTCTCTTAGGCATTCGTACCAAAATCTTTTGGTCTTCCACTTCATATTTCTTGAAGTTTTTTGGTACTTCAAAAAATGATTCCTCCTCTTCTTGTTTCACTACTTTTCTTTTTTTTTTCTTTTTACTACCTTCACTCCCATCCTTTGAATTTATAGTTTTAATGCTTGTGAGAGGTTCTTCTTCTTTTTGAGTCAATACTCCTACATCTTCTAGATAGTGCTCCTCTGAGATGAAGCAACTATCCATCACAATGGACTCTAGATCATCGTCATTCTCTTCTTCTTCTATGACATCACTAGGGTCACATTCTTCCAACAAGGGCTGACACATGAACACTGAAATATCATAACCCTCCTCATCACAATGAGGTGTCCATTGTTCTTCATTGACTGCAATGTCCATGGTAGCTAAGATTTCTACCCAACCATGAGGCTCAAATTCCTCATCTGGAAATATCATCGGTGTATAGGCTGGGTCTTTAACTGGTCTATCTCCTTGGGGAGTTCCTTCTTCTCTCACTTTCAGATGTCTTTCCTCTTCCTCTACGACCTTGCACATCCACAAGTGAGTATCTTCATGCAGCCATGATGGATCAGGTGAACTTCCAGAATGCACAGAGATAGAATCTTCTTTCGCTTTGTGGATAGGATTCCACTGTAGGGGTGGTACGTCTTTGAAGGTGTAATCCTTCAAATTGACCTTGGTGGTGACCCCTAAGTGTTGTAAGTACTAGGAGTTGGTTCCCCAATCCTGTACTATTTGCAATTGTCATAGGAAGGGTCTTCCTAGGATCATCTCATAAACATTATTTTTCTCAAAGTCACATATAGCAAATATATGTTCAAACTCTACACCAAAAGTGCTTAGAGTTATCCCTTCTAGCAATCCTAGAGGTCTTTCAAAATGACCATCTGCCATTTGAAGCTTCATTCTAGTTGGTCTTAATGTGGGTTTGCCCCATCGCTTCCACAAGGAAGTGGTCGCAATAGCAACACCAGCACCTGAATCTACGATTGCTTTGGTTGTGAATCTTGATAAGTGATCGAAAGATAAGTATTACCTTCTTCACCTTCACTCATGTATCCTATTTTATCAAGAGGTATCTCTGGAACTTTTTGCTTAGAGCATGTTTTTGGCATTTTGGAATCAAGTTCTGGAACCTGATCCTTCACATGATTCCATAGCTCAGGTTTTGCTTTGAGGAGCTCTTCTACAGTGATATGACATTGAATCTTCGTGTTCTTCACGACGTCAGTGTTTCTTGGAACCACTGAGTCTTCATTTCTTACCTGTATTGTGGGAGCTCTGATCTGAAGAGATTCAAATTCCCATGGGCCTGTGAATTGTGGAAACTCTTGTAAAGAATTAGATTCAAAATCTAATCTCTCATCTTCTTGTTGATCTGCTTGGTCTCCATAGATAGACAGAATGTCTTGGGGAAATTTGTCATGAAGGTCATCAATCTCAGGAATAGGAGGGGAATTACCCTTCTCCTTGGCCCATTTCTCCTCTTGTATTTCCCGCAAGAACTCTTGAGAGTACTGTTGAATTGAAAGAGGTGTTTCCTCATTCATGGAATCTGGAACATAAGTTTTCATTTGTGGTGAAATCTCTCTTTCAACAACCGCTTGAGCCTATGGAGGTAAAGAAACCTGCGGCTTGTTTACCAACTGCTCCAATCTTTCTAGTAAGCCCTAGAAATGCAAATTTGGTTTGATAGAGTTTGTCTGATTGAACTTTTGAATAGTCTCGAGCATAGCTTGAGACTAGTCAAAAGTTTTTTGTCCGTTCAATCTCTAAATCTGCTCTAGGGTAACTCTTGTCCACGTTTTTGTCCGTTCAATCTCTAAATCTGCTCTAGGCTAACTCTTGTCCACGTTTTTTGTCTGTTCAATCTCTAAATCTGCTTTAGGGTAACTCTCGTCCACGTTTGCAGCTGTCGGCCCTTCTTGAAGTCGAGCTTGGTAGGCCTTGAACATCATGTCCAAGCCTTCTGGTGTTGGATCTGCAAGAACAGACCCTGGTTGCAGTCTATTTACAATGAGTGGTGGGGTGGGATGAGGTGGTGTGGATGGAGGTTCGGCATGCGAGGGACTTTGAGATGCAATGTCTTCTATTTTTGTTTTGGCATCTTTCATGTTTTCTTCTATTTCAGATAACTTTTTATTCCATTTACGATTGGTTCTCTCCCTGATATCCTTCCATGTTCTTGTTTTCCTTTTACTAGGCTCTCCGGAGTCACTTGGCTCTGATTGCTCAGCTAGTTTATCCTATTTTAATGCCTATGCCCTAGTAACTGCCTGTACAGGAGCCACATTACTGCTACTTGAACTTGAATCTGCCACTAATCCTACCACATTGATGGGTGTAACCTTGGGTGCACTAAAGAGGTTCTTGGGACATTCCCTCGGGAGATGTTCTTTGCCACACTTAGGACAAAAGCCTTGTATGGTGATGTTTTTTCCTTGTCCGAGAGCTGGTTGGTGAGGGCATTCAGGAATGAAGTGGTCACCTTGACATCTAAAACATGGTCCTCTAGGGGCGTGTGGTCTTACTTGTCTCAATTGGGGCCTGGGGTTGGGATTCATATATATGACATTGGAGTATTCTGGCTCCCAATTTTATTCCATGAGTGGTGTCTCGTATTGATATGGAGAAGTCTCACTTTGCTTAGGTGAATCTATGTAATAAGCATGTGGACTACCTTCATGGGAGTAGTATGAACTATGAGCATGAGAGTCATTTTCTAAGACCAATGGGGTTAGCGGCACCAATGCTCTATTAGGGTTTTCCTCTGCCACTGCATACTTAAGTGGAATCACATTAGCAAGAGCTGGTGGTTGGTTTCCTAGGACTGGTTGTGGCCTGTATGGTACCTGATATTGTTGTTGGTATTGAGGTTGATATTGTTGTTGTGGCCTATAATATGGTTGTTTGTACTGGTTCTGATACCTACCTTGCTGGTAAGGTTGCTGATAATTTTGTCTAATCGCCTACCTATTGTATGGATAATCTTGAGCCATATGATTTGTGTATTTCCTCTCAATGGTGCAATATAGAGCATTAGGGTTTCCTTGGGGCTGAGCCATCATTAGGCAAACATTAGCCATGTGGTCTCCTCCGCATATATAGCATCGCTTCAATGGGATGACCCTTGGCATTTGTCTATTCTGAACTCCTAGCTTCTTGGCCACCTACTTAGCTATCTCATCTATCTCCGTGGAGGTTCTAGAGGCATGACTAGTAGAATTGTAAGAATCCTTATAGAGTTTGGACAATTCTAGTTCCTCACCCAAGTTGTCTTCTATGTCTATGCACATCTGCACACACTCTTCTATGGATCTTTGTTGCTCTAGCACAATGGTGAGAACCACGTTAAGAAGCTTCACCTCCTTAATGTCAATCCGAGGGAGAGGTAGGAGTGATATGAAGATCGTGAACGTGAGATGATGTGAGAGTGAAGGTGAGAAGCACAAAGATGCACACACACATACACACACACAATGAAGAGACAAGCAAGACACAATGGAAGGTGGGAAATTAGCTCTATTACTCAAGAATACTCTTACAAGCTCAAAAGAACTCTAATCTCAAACAAGCTACAATGAACCAACCTCAAAAATGAGCTCTCTAGCTCTTTTTATAGTTTCTAGACTAGTTTTGACCGGTTTCACATCTAATGACCGGCCTAGTTAAAAAATAGGTCCTAGATGCTATTTGGAAGGGTAAACGATGTCTAAAGATAACGAAATTTGGTACGAGTATTCTACCTAAGCTCCTCAAGCTCGAGGACTCCTCGGCTTGCACAAAATGGAGCTATGGATTACAAAATTGGGGTTTTCTCTATATTACATATGTTACAAGAGTGATGAAAATCACTGTTGGATATTTGAAGAAGTAATAAAAATATAATTTGTTTTGAAAAAATGATCCGACTGGCTCCCTGCTTTGTCTTCACATGCTTCCGTGGCGTCTGTGCCTCTGACTGCTTCCAACACCCCCCTCCCTCTCGCTTCTGTCGTCCCCGACAGAACCTTGTTGTGAGGTCTGCCGGATGTAATTCTGTAGGAGGTCTTGAGCGAGGGTGTGCTCTGATACACGAATACCTCGGTCTAGATCAGCCTCGAGTTTCTCCCAGTCGATAGGTTGCGGCTCGTCTGGTGGTGGGAGCTGATAGTGTGTGGAGTACACCATTCGTTCACAGGCGAATAATTGCAATAAATGTGTCGGCCTGCTTATGAATACTTCTGAATGGTACTCCCAAAAACCGGTGGTGAACATTTCTTCGAATGTTTGCTTGTAACAGGCCGGTAGATATTTGATCCTGCAGTGCCAGGCGTAACACACCCGTAGCGATGGCGTTGTGCTCATATCATAGACTAAATCCAAATTGCCATGCTCAAAGCCCGGGGTGTTGACATGGGGAGCCTTGATGCGCCGGAAGACTTTAAAGACCATCTGCATCATGTCAAAGATTTTGACAGTCATTTGCGCGGCTATATCATCCATAGGTTTTAATCGAGGGAGCCAGTGGCGGATCGTCGCCATCATATAGCCAACTGTGGGTAACGCGACTGGTGGCTTGAAATAGGGGTAGTTCAGCCAGTCTTGGCACTGCTTATTGTTCTGTAGCTTTATAGCGAAGGCAGTCCAAGAGCGGCGTCGTGGTACTGGTCCCCAGCACGGATTGAATTTTAAGTGAAGAGGCGCTTTTACCCACGTGCTCATCATTTCTGGATAATTTTGCAGTAAATCTTTGCGCCAGTCTGGTTGATGGATTTCACCTCTCTGCGCCCTTGGTGGCAAGTCCTCTGGCTCGAATTGAGTTGCATGCGTAGGTTTCTTGCCGGTTTCTTTCTCTATGGTTAATTGATATTCTGCCATTAACATAAAGTATGGTTTATACTGAAGCTCATGCCCGGATATGTATCTTCGCGGGGCCATGTGAGCAAAGAATGGTGATTGTAAAATTTTTTCTTCAATTATGGCCATTGCATGTAGCTGTGCCTCTACTCTGGCCGAGTGTGTTGTTCCGAGTTCTTCTACTGTCTTCATCCACGCGGGGGTAGGTAGTTCGTAGGTCATCTGGCCTTCGGCCGTGACACGTCCGCCTGGGATGGGTATTGGTTCATAAGCCTCTTCGAAGGTCTCCTCCACCGGGATAGTGACAGTCTCTTCCTCAGCTGGTAGCTCAGGTGGGGAGTCTGGCCGTGGTGGTGCTTCATAGATGGCAATCCTAGATTCAAGGTTTGTTACCTGGGCCCGAAGTGCGTTGAGTTCCTCTAAAACTTCAGGGGCAGGGTCCACAGGCGCTGGTAATTCCGCTGCTGCTGGTACCTGTTGTGTGGTTGGTTCTCTGAGCTGTAGCAGTTTGTGATCTTCCTTTAACTTTTGATACTCTTCGTTCATACGGTCATAGTCCTCGAGCAATCTAACATGGTCGTCTAGCAACATCCGCATCGACTCAGATGGGATGGCCTTGAATCTGCTCGGACTTAGTGGCTTGTCTGGATGATCTAAAGCCGCCTCCAAGTTCTCTCTGTTCTGCTCTTGGAGTCGCTGGTTCTCCTCTTTAGCTGCGGCTAAATGTCTTCTTAATAAGCCCATATTTCTAGTAAGCGTTGCATTGCGGACAGTCTGGGCTCTAAGTAGGTTATCTAAATCTGCGGTGGCCTCTTTGCTTTTTTCCTCACTTTCTATTTCTAACTTGTGATAAGCCTCGCGTAACTCCTGGTACCGGCTGTTCAGTGAGGCGTTCTCAATTGACAACAAATTAAGCTGCGTTTGTAAGTCGTTCGTCGTTTTCTGCAGCTGTTGATAATTGGTGCCGAGTGATGCAAACTCGTCTCGGACTTGCGTCATACATGCGAACATGTGTTGAAATGCCGTGTCTACGGTGGGCGATAGCAGTAGTGAAGTGCTAAATGAGGATGCAGTGATGGTAGATGCAGTGGGAATGGGAATCGGGGTTGGGACTGTGGATGCAGTGGTGATTGTGGAAAATTGTGAAGTGCCTAAATACGAGGGTGTTGTGAGTGTAGTGGGTGGTGGTGAGGTGGGTGGTGATATGTCCATGCCATTGGACGTGTTTAATGTTGTGACTGTGAACAGTGGTGTGATTGGGGGTGGTTGTGTAGGTGTGAATACGGGATTTACAAACGTAGAGTAGTTTACAGGGGGAATAGTTTGGTGAAACGGGGAAATAGGGGTTATGGCAGGTTGGGGAGGTGAGACGGGTGAGAAGGTTAGCGGGGTTAGGAAGGGAAATGGGGTTCTTAGGGGTGGGGGAAACGCTGGGAAGGATGAAGGGGCGAAGGGGTTAACATAGGGATGTAGAGGGCTGGGAGTGGGCCTGGTGGTATGAATGGGTAAGGAAGAGGTTGGGGCTATATTGCCTTGTACAGGTGTGGATATGGGGAAAGCAGGTGGGTGTGCGGGTGATACAGGATGGGTTGGTGAAAGATGAGGTGAAAGAGGAGTCGAAGGGGTGGAGGTTATTTCGAGGATTGTAGTGGTATGTACAATGGTGGTACGGGGGGGCGAATCTACAAGAATGGTTTCTGCGGTTACTGAACGTTCGGGGGCGAGGCGTGCCTCCCTGGCTTGTGCTGAAGATTGGGCTCCTGTTGGTACACGAATATACTCCCCGGGTTTTGAGAGTAATCGCACTCGGCGGGGATCAAATTGTGGTAGTTGCTTTCTTTGTAAAAATCTGAGTGCTTCATGGGAGCCTACTGATTGGACTAACTCTCGGAACCCTCTGATATAGGCGTCTTCGAATCCTCCGGAGATGAGTTCCTGTTCGATTAATGCCTGGCTCTCCTCTTCAGTTAACTTCTTTCGTGCCCAGACTTTCTCCATGGTACGATATAGTTTCTTTATGGCCAATGTATACGCTGCGGCTTCAAAAGTTTCATCTTCATATGTGCTGGTGTCGCCGTGTGTGTCCGTCTGTTGGCCTTGGCCCTCTGTCTGTTCCTCTTGTGAGTCCTGGCTGGCCTCATCGTCGCCTTGATCGTCGTCTGTTTCGGTTCTTTCTTCTTCAGAGCCCGACACAGCTTGTCCCAGTGGCAAGTCTCGCGGCGTAGTGGGGTAGCTGGGGCGCTCATATTCCTGGGAGAACAGTGGTGCTTCTGAATACTGAAACTCGTTTGAGAATGCATCAGGCATCTCAAAATCAAATGTCGTGTTTATGGGGTCGTTCTCCATATGTGGTATCGGGAAAGAAAACGCTTCCGCACCAATGGTGGTGGGAGCTTCTGCGGTTGTGGTGGCGGGTTGTGAGGTGGTAGTTGCCTGAGGCGCAGTAGTACTCGTGGTGGCCTCCGTAATTACTGGTCTGGACAACCGTATGCGAATAGGTTGTACAGTGGGCTCAGCTTCTGTCTGTGGTCGCTCGGGAGAGGGTTGTGGTGACGGCGAATCTGGCACTTGGAGGCAAGGGATGGTGCCTCGCATGCGCTTACCTGCCCGTGTCCTACTGGGCTTCCTAGCTTTCTTCGCTGTGCTCTTGAATGCCTTCAATTCCTCTCCTGTTAATGCACGCTCGATGGGCAAGTCATAAGCCAAACACATATACACAATTCTTGTGAGGGCACAACATCCGTTAAGCACTTTTTTACGCTCCCATCTGTGCTGTGCCAGGTACATCTGATCTATGATCCAGCTAGCCAGATCAACTGTTTGAGGTCCCGTACATGCCAAATATAATCCAAACCATATTCTTTTGTGTGGCATGGTAAACCTGTCCTGAGCTGGAAAGGCAAAATGTTGCATGCATATTCTTAGTGGCTTTGACAACTCAGGTGTGATGGCTGAAATCTCTTCCCACTTCGTGACATCCCCACGTTTCATTGGTTCTGGAATCAATCTCTCTCGGTCTGTGGGAGTGTGGGTTCCATGAATCTTGATGGCTGCTCTGATTAGGTCCTTAGAGAGATAAAATCTCTTGTACGGTGGATCATCCACTAGGGTAGGCAAGATGAAGGTTCCTGGGATGTCCTTATTCTCTGATGCCAGTAAGGTAGTGATCAAGTAATAGCACCTATAAAAATCTGGTTTGGGTAGAGGGTCACTGAAATATTCTGTGAAACCGGCTCTGGCCCAAACATGAGTTAAATCTTGGGTGTTTTGTAGGGCTTCGAATTCTCTGGAGAAAAACTGGTACTTTCCCCACGTGCGGTCATCAAAAGTCAGAGAGGATTCAAATATAAAGTCTGCGTCCGCGAGGGGTCCTGCCAGGCCCTGAAACCAATGAGAATTCCTGTGTATCTTTTCTGTGTAGCCCATAGGGGGGTTATCGATGGGCATGGGCCCTGGAAATCCCTGAAATTCCGGCGGTGGAGCGGTCGGGTGGGACTCTGCTCGTAGCACGTTGAGTGGTACTGCTGCTACACTGGGGCCTACTCCTGATGTTCCTTCGTCAGTTTGCATGGTGGCTGGTGCGCTAGTGAGAAAGATCTGCTACAAAAGATTAACACATTAGCATGGAAATTAATCATGATCCCATTAAAGTGAGACCGCAATCCCTTTCCATAACTGATGCGTAACCCGTGTAGCCAAGTGTTGTGATGTGATGGATGCAATGTTTCTTGCAGCACTAGTGCAGGTCTCTAGACACCTATATGTTTCAGATCATGCATACATTCCTTGATGAGATTACGAGTGATGTGTGATGATGGTGGGTGAAATTATACAAGGTTTAAAGGTTAGTGATTTAGTACAAGGTTGTATGTTAGTTGGGGGGGTAGTTTTATCAGACATGGGGTTAGGGGAAGACGGTTGGACACGTTTCGGTATCCATTTCCTAAGGATCTTGGAGTGAGTGGTGGGTTTCTGCTGAGGGGTAAAAGGTGGTATCGGGTGTGGTGGTGTAGAGGGATGAAAAGGTTTGTAAGGATTATATATTACATGGCATATGGTTTGAGCTATGATACATGGTTTGGGTACCCAAATCTGCGTGGGCGTGGGTCTATGGGTAAGGTACTTCTTGGCGATCCACATTTGTCGAATGGTCTGACCTATAGAAGAAGGTCGAGGGGATGGTGGATGTCGATTCTGTTTCTGTTCTGCCTTTTGTTTGTTGATCTCTGCTTGGTTGGAGTTCTTTGGTGCTTTTTGTCCTTTTGGCACCCACATTTGTCTGGTGCCGCTTCCTTTGGGAGGCCTAAACTGCTTTCCTTGTTGTTTCCTCTGATACTGCAATCGGTCTGGGTTCCTTTGTCGTGGTCGACTCTGTTGTTGCTGGATTTGAGAGGTCGGATGGACACTCTGCTTTGGAAAAGAAGGGAGTTCCAACACTTGCGTGACCTGCCCATCAGGAAGTGATGCCTTTTGTAACTTTAATCTAGGCCAGTCCGCAACAAGCTTGGAAGGATGAGCACCGTAGGGTGTCGTGCTCATTTGGCCGCTGATGCAACCCACCTGACCTCTGATTGTGCCCTTCTGCCCTTGCTGTTGGGTAACTGTCTCTTCTAGTTTGCAGGAAGTCCCAGGGAAGATCTCCTGTCGTCCTTCTGATTGACATTCATCCATCGCCAAGCCCGAGTGGGTTGGTGTGGACGTAGCGTGATTGAGCTGATCAAAGATCTTCCTGTCTTCCGTCGCATGCGTTTCCTTGGGTCTAGGGTCACAACCGTCAAGCGGAATGCCGTTAGGGAAGTCAAGCGGTATCACTCGCTTCTGCTCTAAGGTTCCAATCTGTAAGGAGCCTTGTCTAAGATTTAGGTCCACTGAGTGATCGTATAGCCAATCTTGGCCAAGGATTAGGGGTTCTATCAGGTCGTCATCATGGCACACTAGTAACTTCGCTGTCATCGTCATATCCTTAATGAGGATAGGAAGGTCCACCTCACCCATGCAAGGGGTTTCCATGCCTCCTAGGCCTATGAGGTATGCCTCAATTGGCCGCATTTCTATTCCTGAATCCTTATAGTGGGACCATCTAATCGCACTAGTCGCAGCACCTGAGTCAATCAAAGCCCTGAGTTCTTGGCTATGTTTACCGTGCTCTAGCTTTACTGTAATGAATGGTCTCCTGTCCACTATGCTAGGATCAGTGGTTGACTTTACTTGACACATGGCCATAGGGTATCTGGGTGATGTTTCCAGATGGTTATAATGTTCTCTTCCTAGTCCTTGTCTTCTTAGCTTCATGCGCTTAATGCGTTCTATAGCTTCTGCCTGAGCTTCAGCTCGTATTCTATTTTCTTCCTCCTTACGCTTCTTTGCCAATGTGAGTCGTCTAAGCATGTCCTCAGTAAGAGGTTCTTGATATAGCCTGACTCTACAGCCACTAATGTAATTAGGCATTATATCTCCTTCTAAGGTGGCTAACTGTACTTCTCCACTGGTCGAGAGTCTGTTAATGATCATAGGTCCATAACCTCGCTTTTCTAACTTCCGTGCGTGTTGTTTCAGCGTATATACTAGAACTAAATCTCCTTCTTTTAGACCTTTATCTTTCACATGCGCATCAAAATATGCTTTCTGTCGCTTCTTCGCTGCGTATATTCCTGCTGCTGCTTTCAGCCTGGTTTCTCCTAAGCGTTCCAAGTCCATTATTCTCGCTGATAATTCATGGCCGGTCCACTGATGTTCTTGTGCCACCTTAAGGGTCGGTATCAAGAAGTCCAAAGGAAGCACTGCATTCTGACCAAAAACCATTTGAAAGGGAGTTGCATTGAGTACGGTCTTGTAGGCCACTCGATATGCCCAAACAGCGTGGTGTAGCTGTTTGTCCCAATCTGAACGTTTATTGTTCACGAGTTTCGTCAGTACGTTACAAAGTATCTTGTTAGTGCTTTCAGCCTGACCATTGGCCTGAGGATGATATGGTGCAGATTTCTTGTGAATCACCATAAAATCCTGTAACAAATATTCAATGACTTGGTTTAGAAAGTGAGTGCCTCGATCGCTCACTAACTCTATAGGCAGTCCATATCTTGTAAAGACATTTTCAAATAAGAATTTTGCCGTCGTGTGAGCATCATTCTTTTTTGTGGCTTTTGCCTCTACCCATTTCGTCAGATAATCTGTAGCAACAATAATGTATTCCGCATGTGTGCCTTTTGCAGGGGGGTTAATGGGTCCTACAAAGTCTATACCCCACTTAGAAAATGCACGTCCGCCCATCATGGGTTTCAATGGCATTTCATCTCTGCGAGTAGGAAACTGCGTTCTTTGGCACACGTCACATCTCTTTACATAGGTATGTGCATCCATGTGAAGAGTGGGCCACCATAATCCTGCAAAGAGGATGGCTTTGATTATCCTATCTGGTCCAAAATGACCTCCTGCAACACCTTGGTGTGCAGTCTCTAGTATTCTCAGATAATCGCTCTCATGAACACATTGTCTTAGATATCCATCTCGTCCTCTTTTGTATAGATTATCGCCAATAAGTGAATAGTCTTGAGCTTCCTGCTCTAGACTGCGTTGTCGAGCTAAGGTCATTCCTTGAGGGAACGTATTCGTCCTCAAGTATGTCACTAAAGGCTCACTCCAGTCTGGTGTGAGAGACACGTGATACAATGTCGCATGCTCTACCGGTGGTCTTTCACCACACTCCTGACATTCTTTACACAACTTGTAGACATCTGCTTCCATAGAAGGCCAAAATACTCCTAGTCTTTGCAGAGTCTGTAATGTTCGATGTTTTGAATGATGTTGCTTTAGTGCACCTATGTGTGCTAATTGCAACCATTTCGCATGTTCTGATTCATCTACACAACAAGCAAGAATCTTTTGATTATCCTGTTTGTATATGCTTCCTGCCATTATTTGATATCTCTGAGACTTGGTAATCTCTCCTTCCTTGATCTTTATCCTAGGATTCTTGGGTCCGTATGTGAGAATAGGGACTAAAGGCTTAGCCCATTCTGGAGCTATCTCAAGGTTAAACAAGTATGCATCTGGTAGATCATCCGCTACTCCTTGAGGAGCTTCTCCTGAGGTTAATCTTGAGAGGTGGTCAGCTCTAAGATGCGTCTTTCCTTTCCTAACTACCACTTCAAAGTCATACTCCATGAGCAATAGAAACCAACGTATCAGTCGTCCGGTGTTACATGGTTTGTTGACTAAATATAATAGGGCTTGATGATCTGTAAAGAACTTGAATTTGTTGGCCAACAAGTAGTGCCTGAACTTCTTTACAGCGTAGATCATCCCTAATCCTTCTCGTTCCGTCGTGGTGTAATTTCTCTCTGCTGCGTTCAGTTGTCTGCTAGCGTAAGCTATGGGGAGATCTATGTTACCTTCATTCGTGGGTTGTGCTAGCACACATCCTATGGCGTAATTGGATGCATCCACATGTACATGGAATGGCTTACTCCAATCTGGGGTGGTCAATATAGGTGCTGAGCACAAGCGTCGTTTGAGTTCATTGAATGAATTTTCGCATTCATCTGTCCACTCAAAATTGGTTAAAAGAGAGTACAGAGGCTTGGCTATGATTGCATACATGTGTATGAATCTCCTATAATAACCGCAATGGCCCATAAATGCCTGTACCTCCTTCACATTAGTTGGTCTAGGTAATTCTGCAATTACTTTCACCTTTTCCTCGTCCGTAGAGATTCCATTTTTTGACACAATGTGTCCTAGAATTTTGCCTTGTCTGACCATGAAAACGCATTTTTCTGGGTTCAAACAAACCTGATATTCTCGACATTTGTCAAATATTTGTCTTAACTCTGGGATATGTGTCTGCCTTACATCTGAATGAGCACATAAGTCATCGACGTAAACTTCCAAGCTCTTGCGTAAGAATTCCTTAAAAACATGACACATGAGTCGCTGGAAAGTAGCAGGTGCATTTGTCAAGCCAAATGGCATTACACGAAATGCAAATATGCCCCATTCTGTGGCAAAAGCCGTCTTGTGTTGGTCTTCTGGAGCAATGGCTACTTGGTTATAGCCTGAGAATCCATCAAGAAAGCTGTAAACTTCCTTGCCCGCAACTCTTTCCAATAGGTGTTCCGTGATAGGAAGAGGATAACTATCTCTAATCGTGGCGGCATTAACTTTCTTAAGGTTAATACACACACGCAATTTTCCATTCTTCTTGGGCACAACCACAATGGGGGATACCCATTCGGTATGCTCAATTTCGTAAATGAATCCTGCTTCTATCAACCGATCTATCTCCTCTTTAATCTTCGCAGCGTAATTATCATTGTACGTGTAAGGTTTCTGTTTTGACGGTTTCGCATCTGGAGTCATAGGGATTCTATGAGAACATATATCTGGGTCTACTCCCTTCAAATCTTTGTAACTCCAAGCAAAAACATCTCTATATTCGCGCAATAGGGCAACTAACTCTTCTTCTTCTTCAGTCGTCAAATCATGCCCTATGTATGTACATTTTTCTTCTTCTCCTTCTATGGCAACTATTATTTTCTTGGTTTTCTCTCGGTTATCATACACTTGTCCATCCTTCTCTTTTCTATTGGGCATTCGTACCATGATTCGTCTATCGTCGATTTCATATTTCTTGAAATTCTCGGGTACTTCAAACAAAGATTCTTCTTTTTCCGTCATGGTTTCTTTCTTCTTTCTCTTCCTGCCTTCACTCTTAGTGGTCACTTCCGTGGCTAACCTTACCTCGTTCGTAATTTCCTCGTGTCTCTGAGTGTGAGTCTCTACTTCGTAGAAATATTCTTCCTCTGATGCAAAGGGTGGGTCCATGATAATTGAGTCTAAATCAAAATCGCTTGCGTCCTCAAATGCATCAGTGTTAGGTTCGCTTTCTTCCAAAATTGCATCGCACATGATTGGCTCTATCGTGAAAACTGAAATGTCATAGCCATCCTCATCACAGTGGGGTGTCCATTGTTCTTCATTGATGGCTACATCCATGGTTGCTAGTATTTCTGCCCAGCCATGGGGTTCAAACTCTTCGTCTGGGAATACTACAGGTGCGTAGGCTGGATCTTGAAGGGTTCGTGGGTGTTGTTCCGCACCTAAGGTCCTTGCTTCTAAACGTTCTTCCTCTTGTTTGGCTACTTTACACATCCATAAATGGGTATCCTCATGCAACCAAGAAGGATCTGATTCTAATGAGTGCACGGATTCCGTCTCTACCGGTGTCTTATGGATGGTATTCCATTGTATTGGGGGTACATCTCTATGTGAATAGTCTTTAAGGTTGACTTTAGTAGTCACTCCTAAATGTTGCAAGTACAAAGAATTAGTTCCCCAATCTTGTACAATTTGCAACTGACGCATGAATGGTCGTCCCAATATCATCTCATACGCATGATTTTTAGCAAAGTCACAAATGGCGAAAGTATGCTCAAATTCTACACCACAAGTGGTGAGGGATATGCCTTCTAGTAAGCCTAATGGTTTTTCTATGTGTCCATCAGCCATTTGTAGCTTCATCCTAGTGGGTCTGAGTGCTGGCTTACCCCAACGTTTCCATAAGGCGGTAGTAGCGATAGCTACTCCGGCTCCTGAATCTAAGATGGCTTTCGTGGTGTAGCCCTGATGGGTTATTGGAAGATATGTGTTACCCTCCTCTCCTTCGCTTACGTCTCCAATCTTTTCCACGGGTATTTCTGGTACCTTCTTCTGTGATCCTATCTGAGAGGGTGTGGTAGCTAGCTCAGGGAATTGATTTGCTACGTGCTTCCACAATTCTGGTTTTACCTTTAACAATTCCTCCAGAGTGAGATTGCATTGTACTTTGGTATTTTTGATCACTTCCGTATTTCTAGGGATCACTGATTCTTCATTCCTCACTATTATCGTGGGTGCTCTCATACTAATAGACTTAGCTTCCCAAGGTCCTGTGAACTGAGGTAATTCTTGTAAAGAATTAGACGCAAATCCTGTGGGTTCACTCAGTTGTTCCACCTCTACATCATCATATATAGAGGGGATGTCTTGGGGAAATTGTTCCTGCAAATCGTCTATTTCTTGAATAGGAGGATGAGTTCCTTGTTCTTTTCTCCATTTCTCTTCTTGGATTTCTCTTAAAAATTCATGTGAGTACCTATGTATGGAAGACAAATTGTCTTGACTTTCTGTATTGGGTACTTGAGACAGGGATGGTGCATTCCTTTCCTGTGTCTCTGGGACAATAGGGTTCCTATGCTGATCCTTTTTCTCTTTGCTTTCTATCAAGTGTTCTAGCCTCTCCATTAGTCCTTGAAAGTGTAGTTCCGGTTTTGCCATGTTATTCCAATTAAGATATCTAGAGGCTTCGAACAACGCTTGTGCTAACTCTACCATTTTCATGCAAAGTTTAGTTCTCTCAATTTCTAGATCAGCTCGAGGGTAGTTTTTACTCATTTCCGTTACTTGAGGTCCTTCTTTTATTCTAGCCTCATATGCACGAAACATCATGTCTAGATTTTCCGGTATGGGTTCCGCTAAGACTGATCCTGATTTCTGAGCTGGGATTTCTTGGTTTGATTCTTGTGAAGCCAATTCTTGTATTTTGGCTCTAGATTCTCTTAGACTTCCTTCCAACTCACTTATCTTTTTACTCCACTTTCTCTTTAACCTTTCTCTAGAATCTTTCCAAGATTTCGTCTTCTTGCTACTCGATTCTGTAACCTCACTAATTTCGGCTACTTTTTCATGATTAAGCTGTTGGTTTTGTAAGAGCGCCTGGGCTCTGGTTATAGCTTGGATAGGCACGTACGTAGGGTTGGATCCATCTGCGTTGTTTACAATACCTATCACGTTGATCGATGTCACATTCGAAGAGTTAACTGGGTTCTTAGGACAATCTTTGATTATGTGCTCCTTGCCACAATCGGCGCAAAAGCCTTGGATGCTGTAGTACTGTGATTGCCTTGCTATTGGAGGATGTGGACAATCCTTTATGAAATGGTCTCCTTGGCACCTAAAGCATGGTCCTCTAGGGCCCTGTGGTCTCTGCTGTCTCAATTGGGGCCGTGGGTATGGGTTTGCGTACATCACATTAGTATAGTCTGGCTCCCAACTAGGTTCCATTGGTGGACTATCATAATGATATGTCTCCACATGCTCTGGTGACTCCGTGTAATAAGCGGGTGGACTAGTTACATGAGTAGAGTCAAAACTGTTAGAGTTTGGGTCACTTTCGGTGATCAGGGGTGAAGAAGGCACTAAGGCCCTACTTAGGTTCTCTTCTGCAGCAGCGTATTTGACTGAGATGACATTCGCTGGTGGGGGTGGCTGCTGAGCTAAGACGGGTTGAGGTCTCTGTTGAGCCTGGTATGGGTAGTTCTGGGGAGGCCTATAGTAATAAGGCTGAGCATTGTATTGGCCTTGATACCTACCGGGTTGCTGGTATGCTTGCGGGTAGTTCTGTCTCACCGTTTGTTTATTGTATGGGCAGTCCTGAGCCGTATGATTTGTGTATCTTCTCTCAATTGTACAATATTGGCCACTAGGGTTGGCGTGAGGTTGAGGTGCATTGGGGCACATGTTTGCCAAATGATTTCCACCACAAGTGTAACAACGTACATTTGTAGGTAGCTTGGGCACCTGTTTACTAGAAACTCCTAGTTTTTGGGCCACTTTTTCTGCTAGGTCCTCTATCGAATTAGACAATTTTGTGGATGCTAGAGAAGAACAATCTGAGTCCTTATAGACCTTTGAGAGTTCTAATTCATCTCCTAGGTTGTCCTCAATGTCTATACATATTCTCACACATTCTTCTAGCGTTCTGGGTTCTTTTAGGTACACATAGGAGCGTAGTTTAGCGCTCAACAAGCCATCCAGGAACAGTGATACTTGTTTGGCTTGTGAGGGTAGCTCTTGCATTGGACATCGCTCGACATATTGTCTGAATCTACGACCTGCCAGTCTTACTGTTTCCTGAGGGGTTTGCTTAAAACTATGAATCAACGAAGACGTGTCATGTCTAACCCCACTTTTAGAGAATTCAGTAATGAATGACTCTAAAAAGTGATGGATGTCTCTAAACTGCCTTTGTTGCAGTGGTTGGAACCAAGTTAAAGCTGTATTCTTTAACGTTAGTCCAAATGCATTGTACTGCGTGAACATGTCTTCAACTTGTTCTGCTCTTAGTACTTGCTTGAATTCTGCGACATGGTCATAGGGATCTCCTGTCCCATCAAAGTAATTCTTCATTGATTTTACCAACTGTGTGGGTCTCAATACTCTTGCATGTTCACGTGGTCTAGGTAGAGGAAAATCATCTCTACCACCTAGTATTCCATGATCTCTTTGTCTATCCGTCCTATTAGTGTTCGTGGTTGTTCCATCTCTCCCTATGGGGTGAATGAAGCTTACTTCCGGTCTCTCGTGATTTCCATGGGCTGAGGATGTTCCTGCCCCTTGTTGATTTGTATTCACGTTTGTTCTAGGTGGAGGGAATATCAATTCACCTCTCCATGTGTATGTGTTTTTAGCGCGTTCAGGCACCACAAAGACTCTTTCTGAAGTCTCATCCAGGTATACAACCTTTCCAGGTGTATCTGGGTCCTTGAATTCATAGATTGTAATGATGCCTACCTCACTGGGGTTTTCCTTTCTGTACCTCCAAAAGGCTTCATCTGTCTCTTTATTTATGAACAACTCTGTGCTCCTGTTATCTTGAGGGATCCACTCTGGGATGAGTACTCTTGTTAATACGGATTTCCCTCTAGGTGTTCTAGGTTCTTCTAACGGTTCTTTTCCTTGAAATTTCCCTTCTGTCTCTAATTGGATTGTGCCAAACTCATTAGTATCGTTTGGCTGCGTACTCAAGATATACATGGTTCCTTCTTTGTCTATGTACGCGTCTCTCTCAAACTTCACCACTGGTCTTTCCAATCCAATGGGTTGATCAGGATTGTGCAGTTGCACCACTTGCCTCTGCAAACCATCCTCATAGATGCGAGCACCTAGTCGGTTGGTTCGGAGAAACTCTAACTGCGTTCTATAGGGTCCTTCAGGTTTTTCTAGGTATGCTACATGAGATCCTCCTGCTGGTCTGTCTGTGCTAAATGCCATTTCTGACTCACTTGATTCTGAGCTCAACTCGTAGGGATAGCTACTGTTCAATTGCTGAGCCCAAGATCGTGCGGTGGTTCTTACACTGGCCTCCGATGATCTAAGGCTTCTTCTATCCGACTTACCTATGTGTTTGCCCGATCTAAGGTTCATTAATTTCCTTCCTTGCTCACTCAATTACACACTTAGATCGTCAATGGTTCTTTGTGATTAATTCTTGGTTCCTTTTAATTTTTCTTTGGATTCTTGTCTTAATTTATGCGTCAGGAATTCGACTTTCGTGATGATTTTAAGTTTTCGTTCCGTCAGACTTATGTTCTTTTCTTTAGGTTTTCGCGTCACACGCACCTTTACTTTAAGTCTTAGACTTGAAATAATTAGTATCTTAAACTTGAGGCGTTCCTATCGTCGTTAATCCACAACTACCGTTTAGCCTAAGCTAAAAATTGACTGAGGGGGTTGAGTAATCTTCCAACCTCGAGTCGACTTTTCTGTTGCTCTGGTGTTCCGTTGCCCAAGAAGCCGTGCTTCCCAAGCTCTGCTGTCTTCACTGCCTTGCTCGCTTGCCTGGATTGCCCTTGCTAGACCTGGAAAAATTCCAATATTAGACCAATTCACAAGATGATTAACACTTGAGTATATTCACCGTTTAAGTCCCTTCTCTTTTTGCCCAACTTTTTAATACTTGCCCCCTGACTTCCTAGTCCCAAACTAGGTGAACCTCAAATTAGCCTATCCAAAAATAGACGTATACTTTATGAAAAAAACAGTTGAGGTCACGTAGTACTCGTCACGAGCTTTCTAACGAGCTATTAAGCTCAAAAAACGGACTTCGGATGAGAAGGTTACACGTGTTCAGGCCTCGGGGGTAAAAACTGACAATCCAATTTTCCTTCAAATATGAGCTAAGGGGTCTCCTATGAGTCTAATGGTCCAAAAATTTTCCAAAAATACCCTCAAATTTGGTCAAAAATTGAAGTCCAAAATTTGCGATGGTCTGGGACCGTCGCGATGGTCTGAAAAAACGAACAATCGCGATGGCGCGAAAAAGTGGACAATCGCGATGGCCCAAAAAAGCGAACCGTCGCGATGGCTCGAAGTGAACAATCGCGATGGCGTGAGGTCGAACCGTCGCGATGGTCCAAAAAGTGAACCGTCGCGATGGCGTGATCGGGCGGACAATCGCGATGGCGCGGTCAACGGTCAACGGTGGACAATCGCGATGGTCCGAAGTGAACCGTCGCGATGGTCCGCGATGCGATGGCTTGAGCCAATCGCGATGGTCCGATTTTGGGCTGTCGCGATGGTCCGAAAAAACGAACCGTCGCGATGGTTCAACGTGACACGTGGCACTGTCGTGGCGATGGCATAGGCCAATCGCGATGGTACGGGCTCAAATGAACCGTCGCGATGGTCCAAGTGGACCGTCGCGATGGCTCAAGTGAACCGTCGCGATGGTCCGAAAAAGCGAACCGTCGCGATGGTCCGGCCGAGCCGTCGCGATGGCGTGAGCCTATCGCGATGGTGCGACACAATCGCGATGGTCCGAGCCAATCGCGATGGTCCACCAAATGACGAATTTTTGGGATGCGAGTATGGATTCCTAGTGGCGCAGGTGTGCTCTTCACGCTGGTGTGGTCGCCTTCTCCAAATTCCGAACTTGGCGGACCATCGCGATGGTCCAACACAGTCGGAAATTTCTGACAGAAACTGAAATTTTTACCTTTTGGAAGCTTCCCTGATGCTCTGAAGCTCTGTACCTGCAAGAAAACTCAAGAAAACACAAGCACAAACAATCGCAAAAACTCTCTCTCGCTCTCTCGCATGCACAAATGGGGGGAAATGAGGTGAATGGGTGGATATGGTGAATTTTCTGATTTTTTTGGAAATGGAGATGATGATGCGATGATGAAGATGGAGTGTGGGGGAGGTGAAAAACACTAAAAACTAAGTAAAAACAACAACAAAAACTGAGATTTTTACCTTCCAACGCCTCTTCTTGCTATACTCTTACCATCACACATTCGTCCTAGATTCGATCCCCGGCAACGGCGCCAAATTTGGTGTTGCTCTAGCACAATGGTGAGAACCACGTTAAGAAGCTTCACCTCCTTAATGTCAATCCGAGGGAGAGGTAGGAGTGATATGAAGATCGTGAACGTGAGATGATGTGAGAGTGAAGGTGAGAAGCACAAAGATGCACACACACATACACACACACAATGAAGAGACAAGCAAGACACAATGGAAGGTGGGAAATTAGCTCTATTACTCAAGAATACTCTTACAAGCTCAAAAGAACTCTAATCTCAAACAAGCTACAATGAACCAACCTCAAAAATGAGCTCTCTAGCTCTTTTTATAGTTTCTAGACTAGTTTTGACCGGTTTCACATCTAATGACCGGCCTAGTTAAAAAATAGGTCCTAGATGCTATTTGGAAGGGTAAACGATGTCTAAAGATAACGAAATTTGGTACGAGTATTCTACCTAAGCTCCTCAAGCTTGAGGACTCCTCGGCTTGCACAAAATGGAGCTATGGATTACAAAATTGGGGTTTTCTCTATATTACATATGTTACAAGAGTGATGAAAATCACTGTTGGATATTTGAAGAAGTAATAAAAATATAATTTGTTTTGAAAAAATGATCCGACTGGCTCCCTGCTTTGTCTTCACATGCTTCCGTGGCGTCTGTGCCTCTGACTGCTTCCAACAATCTTGGCTCTTTCAAGTACACATATGATCTTAACTTGGTGCTTAGTAAGACATCTAAAAACAAGGCCACTTGTTTGGCCGGTGTGGGCAACTTTGGAACAAGGCATCTTTTTATGTACTATCTGAACCGTCTTCCTACAAGTCGCACGGTCTCTTAGGGTGTCTGCTTGAAGCTATGGATCAACGATGATGTATTATGCTTGATACCACTCTTAGAGAATTCTACAATGAATTCTTCTAGCAATTGCCCTATCTCTCAGTAGTTGCGACTATTCAGAGCTTGAAACCAAGCTAAAGCAGTACCCTTAAGAGTCAAACCAAATGCCTCAAACTGTGTGAACAAGTCCTCAACCTGTTCAGCTCTTAACACTTGTTTGAACTCGACCACATGATCATAAGGATCTCCGAATCCATCAAAATAGTTCTTCATTGCCTTGACCACTTGAGAAGGTCTAAGGGTTCTTGAGTGCTCTTTGGGTCTGGGTAATGGAAACTGATGTTCATCTCTATGATGCCTATGTGCTTGATGTCTCTCTCTTTCAGGTCGTTCACCTTCATGTCTTGATTTGTCTCTGCCCACTTTATGTGCAAAGCTCACCTCGGGTCTCTCTCTAGTTCTTTCTCGCTGTTTTGCAATTGAGCCTTGGATGATCGTGCTCCTTGGAGGCCTTGGGAAACATTAGATCTTGGTGGAGGGAAAACTGATTCACCTTGCCAAGTGTATGCATGCCTATCCTGCGCTGTTACCAAGAACAGTTTCTCTGAGGTGTGATCTAGATAGACAACTTTCCCTACTGTCTCCGGATCCTTGAACTCATAGATGGTGACTATTGGGTTAGGTTGATCTAGCTTGAATCTGCAAAAAGCTTCCTCTGTTTCTCTATTTAAGAACAATTCTATGTTTTTGTTGTCTTGAGGGATCCAATCTGGAGTGATCACTCTAGTCAAGACTGACTTACCTCTGGGAGTCTTGGGTTCTCTTCCTAGGTCTCCTTTCTCTAGGTCTCCTAGCTCATTCTCAAGAATGATGCTTTCCCAACTCATCTGTCCTATCTGGTAGGCTGGTAACCACATACATGGTTCCTTCCTTATCAATGTATGCACCCTCTTCGAACTTGACCACTGGGTGTTCAAGTCCAAAGGGTTGGCCATGATTTTTGAGTTGGACCACTGATCGTCTTAGACCATCCTCATAGATGTGAGCACCTAATTGGTTGGTCTTGATATACTCCAATTGTGTCTTATAGGAACCTTCTGGTGTTTGTAAATAAGCAGTGCCTGAACGACGTGTGGGTCTTTCCATGCTAAAAGACATTTCTGAATCACTTGTGTGGGAACTTAGTGTGTAGGGATACCCACTTAGTTGTTGTGCCCAAGACTTGGTTGTATGGTTGACACTAGCCTCAGATGATCTAATGCTTTGTCTATCCTTGCCTAACTGCCTCCCAGATCTCAGGTTCATAAGCCTTGTCTTCTAGTCCGAGGGTTCTCTTGTATTGCTCAAAATCCTTTTAAACTCCTTGATTTCCTAGTCCACCTGAGGGTCAACTTCAAAATACTATATCTAATAATCCCCACGAGCTTTCCTACAAACCCACGATCACAACAAATGGATTTCGTATGAGAAAGTTATGCCAGTTCAGGGTTCTGGGGGTCAAAATAGGGAAACAGGATCTTTGTGGGAGCTCAGAACAGGCGATACGATACTAGATTTTCACGATACGATACCTTCATTTATGCGGTACCACTACAGACAATACCACCTTAGATTATACGATACCACCCAAGCGATAACAACTTCCAGGATACAATACTGGGACTGGTCACGATACGATACCTCTGATTTGCATGATACGATACTTGATAAGTTCACGATATGATATCACTGAACCGACACGATACGATACCTCCAGTTGGGCGATACGATACCGCAAGGTACGCGATACGATACCAGAAATGAGGCGATATGATACTGAAGTAATCCGTGATACGATACTGACTCTTTGAGCGATACGATACCAAAGGATCTGACGATACGATACCGACTTGGCCGACGATACGATACCACAAGGTGCATGATATGATACCAAATTAAGAGGTGATACAATACTAAGTGCACGATACGATACCAATTGGACCACAATACAATACCACTGGTGCGATCGCGATCGTGATACCAACACTTGACGATATGATACCATAATGGTATCGCGATACCTCAAGTGGGTATGCATGATACGATACCTCGACAAGTATCGTGATACATAGGAGTTCTGGTATCGCGATACCAAATCTCAACCGGACACGATACTTGGAGTTTTTGACACCCAAATTCAAGTTTTTTTGCAAATATGAGTACCTTGTGTCCTCCTTGTCACTTCTATCAGCCTGTCGATGCAAGATCTATCTCCAAACTGGCGATACCACCCGTGTGATACCAAATGCAATCCTTGTCACTCTACGATATTGTTGATCAGATTTTTCACATTTGAGGTGGATTTCAAGGATATTTCTTCAGTGTTTCAGCTCTAAACACCCTCTGTGCTTCTTCCGCACAATCGCGAGTGAAAAACGAGGTGGATACATTCGAAAATGGAAAAAATCAGAGAATATGAAGGTGGGAGAAGATGGAGCTGATGATGAAGATGAAGAAGAAGAAAAACTTAGAAACTGAACTGAAAATGGTCTTTTTTTTACCTTCCAACGTCGCTATTCTACGTCTTACTGTCACACGCTTGTCCTCCAAGCTCTCTCCCCGGCAACGGTGCCAAATTTGGTGTCACTCTAGCACAATGGCAAGTACCAACGTGAGGAGGTACACCTCATAAATGTCAATCCATGGAGACATGAGGACCGGTATGAAGACCGTGAGCAAGTGATGGCACAAGTGCATGAGTGAAAGCACACAAGCATGCACACACATACACACACATGCACAAGGTAAGAGCAAAGAGTGGAACAATGGAAAGCTTTGATTACAACAGAAATCTCTTACAAAGCTCAAAACTACAACAAGCTAACCCCAAAAATGAGCTCTCCAAACCTTTTTATAGTTTTTTGAGTGGTTTTGGCCCTATCGAGACCTAGTCTCTGGCTTAGTTAAAAGATAGGTTCCAGGGCTTATTTTGTGAAGAGAGATGGTGGATGCAATCCAAAGATGAGTAGGTGTTGCTACAACCAGCTTCACACCAGCCAACTGAGACTTCAGAGTTTATTAGTAGACCCTTTAAGCTTCCTAAATCCACCAAAATATCAGCCAAGTACTTTGGAACATGTATCCCAAAAGTTTAAGTCAAGACAGACTAGTTGCGAAATGACTAGCTCCCAAAACTTGCTATTTTTGGACATACACCTGCTGGAAAAAATGAACAGTGCTCTCAACCTGGTAGGAATTAGAAACATTCCTTTTGGGCATAGCAAATAGACTTAGCAAGCTTCCCAATCCAAGTTAAAACACTTCAAATGATGGACTGAGCACTGAGAACAAGTTTCATCAATTTCTGGAACATGCCCACCATTCTCGGGGCTCTGCAGAGATCGACCAGTGAGCAGTAAAATGCAGATATCTCCAAAATTATAAATTTAATGACCTTGAAAATTGATATGCAAAAAGTAGACAGTAAGAGCTATCCAACGCATATTAAATCACTGAAAAAAGATCAGTATAACTCGAGATATGACTTTCTGAAGGTACTACTCTAAGTGAGTATAGCAGAGAACAAAACAGAGAAGTAGATGATAATAAATGTATAGATTCACATATGATTACAACCACATTGGCAATGAATCTTTGCACAATGGGAGTAGAATGATAGAGCTATGGAGTAAGCTCTTCAATCTCTACAAAATGACATGAAGTTGTCACGTACAATGCTTGCTAATCGCCTCTTCCTTCTTGCTCTTTTTATAGCTATTCTTGGAGGGAGTTTTGAATTCGAATTCGAATGGCTCCACCTAAAAGTGATCCCCAAAGTTAGGAGAGATTCCCTCAGCTCTAAATTTCGTGGTTTTAGGTAGTTAGAGCCACGAATTTGCTTTTACATCATGGATGAGGTAAGCCATCCTTTTCCTTTTTTCTTTTTCCATTTACAAGAGATAAAATGTACTCTTTTACAAGAGGTGTTCACATGACTACTCATGTGACTTACAAATGAGGATAATATCAAGCATATCAAGCATGTAGGCTTGGGCAAAATGCACCAACAGCTCCCCCTCAAGCCTAACATGCTTGGCCTTCAAATAATTCTTCAATTGTCCTTGATTTCCTGCAAGCCAATCATCAACTTGAATCTACTTAACTTCGTACCATCAAGAGCTTTCGTCAACATGTCTGCACATTGCATATCTGTAGAGACATAGGATAGTTGAATATCCTTGCTCAATAGCTTCTCCCTTACATAATGGTAGTTGACTTCAATATGCTTGGTTCTAGCATGGTATACCGGATTAGCTGCTAGATGTAGTGAGCTTGTGTTGTCACCAAAAATATGAGGTGTTGAAGAATGAAGTCCAAGATCTGTGTACAAAGACTTTAACCACATGATTTCTTGAGTTGCATTAGCCAAACCTCTATATTCGGCTTCGGTAGAAGATAATGCCACAGTTGGTTGCTTCTTCGATGACCAAGAAATGATTTTTGAACCTGCAAATGATATATACCCTGATGTGCTTCTTCTATCATCTTTAGATCTGGCCCAATCCGCATCTGAGTAGACCTTTAGCTCAATATCTGAAGTATATGAATAGAACAAACCTTCATTCATGGTCCCCTTTAGGTACTTGAGGACTCTCTTGGCCGCTTCCATATGTGGTCTTCTCGGCTTATGCATAAACTGACTCAATATGCTAACACTATAGCATATATCCACCCTTGTGAGTGTTGCATAGTTCAAACTTCCAACCAAGCTTTGATAGCTTGTGATGTCTTCAATTGGATCTCCTTCATAAGCACTAAGCTTATGATTTTGCTCCATAGGTGTACCTGCACACTTGGTATTTTCCATCTTGAACTTGACGAGCATGTCATGGACATACTTCCTTTGTGTGATGTATATACCTGAATCTGTGTAGATAAACTCCAATCCAAGAAAATAAGTGAGTGGTCCGAGGTCACTTATTTTGAACTCCTCCTTCATTTGACTCTTTACCTGTTTGATTCCTTCAAGATCATTACCTGTGATAATAATATCATCAACATACACACATAAATAGATCACTTCAGATCCATTCCTCTTTATGAACAAAGAGGTATCCGCCTTGCTAGCTTTGAATCCTTGGTCCTACAAATAAGTCACCAATCTGAAATTCCAAGCTCTTGGAGCTTGCTTCAATCCATACAAAGCTTTCTTTAGTTTGCATACATAGTTAGGATGATGTGCATCCTCATATCCAGGAGGTTGTGCCATATACACTTCCTCAGAAATCCATCCATTCAAGAAAGCATTCTTTACATCAAGTTGATAAAGATTCCAATTTCTAGATGCAGCAAGACTAATGAGAACCCTAATTGTAGGCATTTTTGCAACAGGAGAGAAAGTCTCCTCATAATCAATACCATGGGTTTGAGCAAACCCTTTAGCAACTAACCTTGCTTTGTGTCTATTTATACTTCCATCTGGATTCCTCTTGATTTTGTATATCCATCGAGATCCAATTACCTTCATAGATGGCTTGTTAGGTACAAGCTCCCAAGTGTCATTCTCCTTCAAGGCTTCCATTTCTTCATCCATTGCATCTCTCCAAGCTTTCTTGCTTTGTGCTTCTTCGAATGTGATAGGCTCTTCATTGGTTGAATCTTTTGCAATGTAGATTGAGTGCTTTGTGACCAAAGAAGTATCATAACCAAACCTCTCTGGTTTCTTCTTCTCCCTTGAAGACCTTCTAAGTGGTTGATGTGAGCTCTCGGGTCCATATGTAGCATCCTGCATCTTTGCTTTTCCTTTGTTCTTCCATAGCTTTAGTCTTTCCAAGTCTTCTAGGTCAATCTCTAAATCACTTTCTTCAATCTGCTTTGGCTCCTTTGGATGAAGTGATGGAAAATCTTCATCCAAGTCATATGGCAGCTTCACTTTCCTGTCATCATCAAACCATGATTTGTTTTCATCAAAAATTACATCTCTACTCACAGAAAATCCTTTATTGGTTGGATTGTACAATCTATATCCTTTTTGGTTTTGGTCATAACCAATGAATACACACTTCTCTGCCTTGGGATCCAATTTCCCTCTTACTTGAGAAGGAATGTGAGCATAGGCTAAGCATCCAAAGATTTTGCAATGCTCTAGACTAGGTCTTCTTCCATTCCACACTTCATATGGAGTGGTTCCATCTAGTGACTTAGATGGAAGTCTATTTATGAGATATGTGGCTGTAGACACAGCCTCTGCCCATAGGTAGTTTGGCAATCCCTTTTCGTTGAGCATGGACCTTGCTGCTTCGACAATAGCTCTGTTCCTCCTCTCTGCTACACCATTGAGTTCGGGTGTATACCTTGTAGTGACTTCCCTTTTAATGCCTCTTTCATGCAAGAAGGCATCAAATTCAGAAGAGAAGTATTCTCCTCCACCATCTGATCTGAGTCGTTTCAAAGTCCTACCTGTTTGGTTTTCAACAAGAGCAATATACTTCTTAAAGCAATTAAACACTTCATCCTTGATGGAGAGTGTTAATCTCCAAAAGAACAAGTTGAACTTGAATTTAGAACACCTCTATATCAAGAACAACTTCAGACTCCACCAAAATTAGAGAACATTCCACCAACTTATCAGAAAATCAATTATTTTGAAAACCTCAACTTCTCATGAAAGTCTGCTGCAGATTAATCTCTAATTGACTGACAATTTGTGTAAAGTTTTTTATGAAACTTTGTAGGTTGCTTCGCCTTAAGGTTGCGCACCTTTTGCAACTTAAATCTCCTCAAATGACTGAGTATACTTTGAGAAATAACTCAAACACTTTACCTATGTGTAAAACTGCTTCTCTGCAGTAGCGACTTTGACACCTGCAACTTCTTAGCTTTGGTTCTCCCAATGTCAAACCCGTTTGATCAAATCCTTTTAGCTGTAGATAGCTTATCTCTCAACTTAGATTTTGAGCTATCATATGTGTAAAACTTTACACTGTGCACTGAGCACTACTCATTTCATTGAACTCGAAATCTGCGCCTGTTTTAGAAGACTGTGAACATTTTTTACATATGAATGTTCCTACACACAATTCTCTTAGCCTGATTACAATTGAAAGCTGAAACTCTAGCCATAGATTGATTAACTATGGACTTAGATATCTTCAAAAGGAATTCACAAAAGATCTACTACACGAGGAGAACACACAGAAACTTTGGGCGCAAAAATTCTTCTATTTTTCAGAAACTTACAACTGAGTTATGAGAGAGACTTCTTCTCATTTCCATAAACTCTAATGAGTCTTACAACTTACAAATGCACTATTCTCATACTCTCCTATTGTCTCTCACTTGCCCCGACATTTTTCCAAAGTATTTATAGGCAAATATATACAAGCTTATGACTAATCAAAAGTCTAAGTGATCTATGTCTTTACTAATGTACATATGTGTACATGTCTTCCAATCTGTGAATGTAACCTTCTTCTTTGCTTCAAGTCTTAATCTTATCTCCATCTTTTGTCCTTCAAACTTCAATTGGTGATTGATCTGCACCAACAGCTCCCCCTCAATCATCATTTGAGGTTTCTCTTATCTTCTTTATGCCTGCCATGTCTTTGAACTTCTATAACTTTGGTCCATCTAAACTTTTTGTCATCATATCTGCAAGTTGATCTTTTGTAGGAGTGTGTATGACTTCAATCTCCTTATCAACAACCTTCTCTCTCAAGAAATGATACTGTATTTCAATATGTTTAGTTCTAGCATGAAACACAGGATTAGCTGCCAAGTATAGAGAACTCATATTGTCTCCACAAATAATAGGAGTACTCTGAATCACATCAAAACTCTTCATGAGTGTCTTTAGCCATATTACCTCCTTTGCAGCTTCCACCATACCTTTGTATTCTACTTCTGTGGATGACAAAGCAACTGTATGTTGCTTCTTAGAACACCATGAAATCAATTTGTCTCCTACATAACACAAATATCCATGTGTTGATCTTCTATCATCTACATTACCTGCCCAATCTGCATCACTATATATCTTTACTCTTGTATCAGAAGTAAAACCATAGTATAATCCTTCTTTGAGTGTACCCTTGATGTACCTAAGTACTCTTTGTCCTGCAATCCAATGTTCCTTTCTAGGACAATGCATAAATTGTGATAGCACACCAACTGCATATGACAAATCAGGCCTTGTCAATGTAGCATAAATCAAGCTACCAACCAAACTTTGATAGAGCTTCATGTCTCTGAATTCTTCTCCTCCAAATCTAGACAATTTATGGGTCACTTCCAATGGTGTAGGTGCAACCCTGCAATCTTCCATTTTAAATTTAGTTAGCAAATTTAAGATACCTTTCTTGGGTCACATATACTCCATGTTGAGTATATAAAATCTCCATTCCCAAGAAGAATGACAAGTTCCCCAAGTCACTGATTTTGAACTCTTTCTCCATCTGCTTCTTGATCATTTGTATTCCTTTATCATCTGTTCCTGTAAGTATTATGTCATTAACATAAATACAAACATAAATGAATCCATCTTCACTTGCTTTGACTAGCAAGCTACTATCTGCCTTTGATGCTTGAAATCCAAAATCTTTTAGGAATTTTACAAGTCTATAATTCCAAGCCCTTGGGGCCTGCTTCAACCCATACAAAGCTCTCTTGAGTTTACACACATAATTTGGACTCACTTGATCTTTGAACCCATCTGGTTGCTCCATGTAAACTTCATCTGAAATGTAACCATTCAAGAAAGCATTTTTAACATCTAGTTGAGATAATTTCCAACCTTTGCAAGCAGCAATTGCTATGAGAGTCCTGATGGTTGTCATTTTTGCCACAGGACTATAGGTCTCATCATAGTCCACTCCATATGTTTGTGCATACCCTTTCACAACAAGTCTTGCCTTGTACCTAGACACACTTCCATCTGCAAATCTTTTTGTTTTGTAAACCCACTTACATCCAATAATTTTCTGGCTATTGGGTTTAGGAACCAGATCCCAAGTCTGATTCTCTATCAATGCATCATACTCCTCTTGCATGGCTTCTTCCCAAATCCTCTTGCCTTTGGCTTCATCATATGTAGATGGATCTTCATCTGCTTTTACCAAATAAGCATAATCTTTAGTAGTCAAGAATGAGGTGTCATAGCTATACCTTGTGGGTTGCCATTTGTGCCTAGATGATCTCCTAACTTCTGCACTTTTTAAAGTCTCTGGTTCATCACATTCTGGATCAAACCTTGGCCTCTCTTCAACTTCAACCTGTAATTCATTATTCTCATTTTCATCAAGTAATTGAATCTTTGCTTTACCTTTCCTTTGATCCACTACTTCTTCAACATCTGCATGTGCATTATATTTACCTACATACCAAGTACCTTGCTCATCAAATGTAACATCCTTGGACACAAGGAAGTGCTTTGTGGATGGACTCCACAACCTGTATCCCATTTGCTTATCATCATAACCAATGAATACATATTTTTCTGCCTTAGGTTCCAACTTATGCCTCAATTGTGATGGCACATATGCATATGCCAAGCATCCAAATATTCTGCAATGATCCAAGGTAGGTCTCTTGCCCCACCAAGCTTCATATGGTGTCATACCCTGCAAAGCTTTACAAGGCAATCTATTAACCAAATATGTAGCTGTATTAACAGCCTCAGCCCACAAATAATTTGGGCAATTCTTCTCTTTCATCATGGACCTTGCAAATTCAACAAGTGTCCTATTTCTTCTTTCTGCTACCCCATTTTGTTGAGGAGAGTACCTGCAAGTAACTTCTCTCTTTATACCTGCATTCCACAAGTAATCATTGAACTCATTTGAAAAATACTCTCCCCCTCCATCTGACCTTAGTCTCATCAATTTTTGGCCTGTAATCCTTTCTGCATATGCATGATAGTGTTTAAATGTATTAAACACTTCTGACTTTTCTTTAATCACATAAATTGTGATCCACCTGGTAGCATCATCAACATATATGACATAATATCTTGAACCATTTATACTAAAGTCCTTTGAAGGACCCCACACATCTGTATGCACCAACTCAAGTCTTTCTGAATACATAAAACCATGCTTAGAATAAGGTTGCTTATGAGCCTTACCTAATTGACATGCCTCACATCTATATGTCATGTGTTGACCTGCAATATTAGGCAATCCAAGCACTGAATCATTGTTAATCATTTCTTTGATACCTCTCTCATTGAAATGTCCAAGTCTCTTATGCCAAAGATCCAATTCAGATACCTTCTGCTCTCCATATGTGAACATAGCATGTCCAACATTTCCTTGTACCTTCAATGTGAAGAGCCTTCCTTCCTTCTTTCCTGTAACAACCTGTTTATACCCTTGACTAGGGTCTTCAACATAGACTCCATCATTGGTAAACCTTACCTCATATCCTTTTTCCACAATTTGACCTACACTGATCAAATTCTTTGGAATTGTGGGAACATAAAGGACCTTACTCAGAAGAGTGCTCCCATCTTTAGCTTTGACTGAACCAATTGACTTCACCTTATGCTTTGTATTATCACCTGTCTGAATTGTATGATTAATTGCATTATGATCTAGATCAGTCATCAAAGCAATATTTCCACTTAAATGATTACTACACCCTGAATCAATATAGAACACTCTCATGTCCTCATGTGAGGTTTCACATGTTGCATTCATAATGAGAGTCGAGTCCTCCTTCTGATCTGATGCATAGTTGTAGTAGGTGTTATTATAGGATTGATTTTGGAAGCTTCTTCCTCCACCTCTTCCAAAAGAATTCCTACCACCTCTACCTCTGAAGTTTCCTCTCTGAAATCTACCACCTCTTGCTCTTTGATTAAAGTTCTGATTAAAATTACCATTGTTTTGATTATTGTGCCAACAATCATGAGATAGATGATTGGTCTTACCACATATCCAACAAGCTCTTGCATTCTCTTTGTTGTTTCTGCCTCTTCCTCTACTTCTGCCATTTCCTCTTCCTCTTATGAAGTTTGTTTGGTTTGAAGTACCTTCTTCTTCACCTGATTGTTGCTTTCCTTTGTTAGCTTTCTTCTTGTCTTTAGAATACATTGCATGACCTGCACTCTTGTCAACATGTCCTTTGATATCATTCTCAAAAGTTAGCATATGACCTAACAATTGATTTAAATCAGGAGTGAAGTGATCTAATGAAAGTTCTGTAGACAAAATAAAAGGCTTCCATTTCTCATCTCCTCTTAGCCCTGTGAGAATTTGTCTTACCAATTTATCTTCTTCAATATCTTCATCCACTGCACCTAAAGAATCTGCAATGTCCTTCATCTTTGTCACATAATCAGAGATTGATTGTGAGGCCTTCTTCTTGAAAGTAGTAAACTCTGCCCATAGTGAAGCCTTCCTTGATTTGGTTGTGTTTTGGAAATGCTCTTCCAAAGCATTCCAAATGTCACATGCACTTTCAAGTCCTCTAATGTGAGGAAGCAAATAATCATTGACTGCCATGTAGATTATGCTCCTTGCTTGAGCATCCTTCTTCATCCAATTCTTCATGTCTGCAAGCTCCTCTCTAGTTGGAACACTAGAGTCTCTAAATTCTGGCTTTTCTTCCTCTCCTGTGATGTATCCCATCAGATCTTTGCTCATAAGATGAGCTTCCATCCTCATTGACCATGCAGGATAGTTCTCTCTATCCAACTTCTCAATTTGGAGACTATCTCCCATTGTTTCTTTACCTGTATTATCAAATCTAGATCCTTTATGAGAAATGAATGTACCTTGACTTCAAATCTTACTCCTTCTGATCCTTTCGACAACTTCAATGTGTCTTCCTTCAAGTTTTCTTCAACCTTTATTCTTTTGCCCCTTCTAGATGTAAAGATTTGTATTTCTGCAGCAGTCGGAGTCTTCTTCACTTCAATTTTGACACAACCTGCTCTGATACCACTGATGGAGAGTGTTAATCTCCAAAAGAACAAGTTGAACTTGAATTTAGAACACCTCTATATCAAGAACAACTTCAGACTCCACCAAAATTAGAGAACATTCCACCAACTTATCAGAAAATCAATTATTTTGAAAACCTCAACTTCTCATGAAAGTCTGCTGCAGATTAATCTCTAATTGACTGACAATTTGTGTAAAGTTTTTGATGAAACTTTGTAGGTTGCTTTGCCTTAAGGTTGCGCACCTTTTGCAACTTAAATCTCCTCAAATGACTGAGTATACTTTGAGAAATAACTCAAACACTTTACCTATGTGTAAAACTGCTTCTCTGCAGTAGCGACTTTGACACCTGCAACTTCTTAGCTTTGGTTCTCCCAATGTCGAACCCGTTTGATCAAATCCTTTTAGCTGTAGATAGCTTATCTCTCAACTTAGATTTTGAGCTATCATATGTGTAAAACTTTACACTGTGCACTGAGCACTACTCATTTCGTTGAACTCGAAATCTGCGCCTGTTTTAGAAGACTGTGAACATTCTTTACATATGAATGTTCCTACACACAATTCTCTTAGCCTGATTACAATTGAAAGCTGAAACTCTAGCCATAGATTGATTAACTATGGACTTAGATATCTTCAAAAGGAATTCACAAAAGATCTACTACACGAGGAGAACACACAGAAACTTCGGGCGCAAAAATTCTTCTATTTTTCAAAAACTTACAACTGAGTTATGAGAGAGACTTCTTCTCATTTCCATAAACTCTAATGAGTCTTACAACTTACAAATGCACTATTCTCATACTCTCCTATTGTCTCTCACTTGCCCCGACATTTTTCCAAAGTATTTATAGGCAAATATATACAAGCTTATGACTAATCAAAAGTCTAAGTGATCTATGTCTTTACTAATGTACATATGTGTACATGTCTTCCAATCTGTGAATGTAACCTTCTTCTTTGCTTCAAGTCTTAATCTTATCTCCATCTTTTGTCCTTCAAACTTCAATTGGTGATTGGTCTGCACCAACAATCCTTGTGCTTCATGAAAAACAGAATGGTCCACCTGCTACAATCATCTATGAAAGACACATAATATCTTGAGCCTGATATAGATGGCTCCTTACTTGGACCCCACACATCTGTGTGCACTAGATCCAAAGGATTTTTTGATACATATATCCTTTCTTATTGAAAGGTTGTCTATGAGCCTTGCCGAGTTGACAAGCTTCACACTTATAAATCATGTGTTGCCTTGTGATATTAGGCAAATCAAGTACACTTTGGTCCCTGCAAATCTGTTTGAGTGTCCTCTCACCAATGTGAGCAAGCCTTTTGTGCCATATCTCCAACTCTGTTAGAGTTTGACATCCATAGCTAAACAAAGCTATGTTCTTTGTATCTTCCACTTCAAAAGTGAAAAGCCTTCCTGTCTTTTCTCCTTTGGCAATCCTTCGAAAGCCTTGCCTTGGGTCTTCAACATATGCTCCAAATCGATTGAATCTAACCTGCAATCCTTTTTCAACAATTTGTCCAACACTTATTAAATTTTTGGTAATTGTAGGGACATACAAGACTTTGCTTAAGAGGTTCATATTCCCATCTGATGTCTTCACATTACCTATCTTCTCCACTGAGTGCTTTGTGTCATCTCCTGTCTGCACTTCATGCTTGTTATGAGGATCTTCCAAATCAAAAAGTAAAGCCACATTTCCTGCTACATGGTTGGAGCATCCCGAATCAATGTAAAATATGTGATCATCATCCTTACGCTTCTTCGCTGATAGATTCATAATCAATAATGAATCTTCTTGACTTTGGTCCTCTGCATAGTTATTGTAATCTCTTCTTCCTCTATGGCCACTTTGATAGTTGTTGTTGTTGTTGTAATTGTTGTTGTAGTTGTTGTTGTTGTTGTAGCCTCCATTGTATCTACCTCTATTTGATCCATAGCGTGTGTCCACTTCCTTGATGTGCTTCCATGCTTATAGATTTTTCTTGATTCTGGCACAAATAAAGCATCCAACAATGTAAAAGAACTACTATCAACTATAGTCAAAATGATCTTACCAACTCCCATGGTAGGATAAGAGTAGTTGTTGGCACATGTGACAGTATTCCCTGTAGGGTCAGGCTCAAGTGAAGTGAAGAAACTATGCTATGAGGTAATATGTTTGGTTTCCCCACTATCAAAGTACCAAACATCTGAGTCTACTACAGACATACACTATTCATGAGAACATGAGTCATCAATGCAAACTGTAGTGAATGCCCATTCTTCATTCTGCAAAAGATTAGTAGACTCTGTTTTGGGTGTAGAGGCCTCTGTAACAACCATTCTAACCTCTTTTTTCTTTGCCTCTTTTGCAGCCAATTTTGGATAGCTCTTTATGACATGATCATTTCCTTTACAGTAATTGCAAAACAATTTTTTCTTTTTTTGTTTTCTTCTCCTCTCTGTCATCCTTCTTTGATTGTGCAAAATTAGTAGATTTCTACTTACTAGTAGATGAGCTCCATTTACCTTTTCCTTTTGACTAGCTAGGAAAACTTGATCACAACATGCATGATGGACCTTGTTGGAAGATGAAGCAAGTACGAGCATACATGCAGATCTAGCACTAAGGCAACCTATTAAATTTTTCCAAACCTTACACCATGTTAAAAGTGATTCTCATCACTAAAAACCCTTGTAAATATGGTTTCACCTTTTTGTAGCTCCATTTTGTACAAGCCGAGGAGTCCTCGAGCTTGGGGAGCCTTAGAAGTAGTTGCCTGCCAATTTTCATAATTTTTAGATCTCGTTTGAGTCCTCAAATAAGCCCTGGAACCTAATTTTTAACTAGGCCAGACACTAGGTCTGGACAGGGCCAAAGCTAGTCAAAAACTATAAATAGAGCTAGAGAGCTCATTTTTGAGCTAGCTTCTTGTAGTTTTGAGCTTGTATGAGAACTTTGTTGCAATAGAAGTGATTCCATTGTCTTACTCTCTTTGTTCTTGCCGTGTGTGCACGTGTGTGTGTATGTGTGTGCATGTTAGTGTGCTTCTCACTCACACATTTGTGCCTTCACTTGCTCGAGGTCTTCATACCATCCTCATGTCTTCCCGGATTGACATTAAAGAAGGTGCTACTCATCACTGAGCTACACCAAATTTTGGCGTCGTTGCCGGGGATTCGAGCTTTGAGGATGAGCGTGTGATGGTAAGACGTAGAGAGGACGCGTTGGAATGGTAAGTAGTAGGTAAATTTCTGACTTTTCTCCATCTCCATCTCCATCTTCATCTCCTTCTCCACCTTATATTCTCATTTCCAAACCATTTCCTCATTTGCTTCGTGCGAGTTTGAGAGAGAGCGAGTGTGTGTTCTTGCTTGTGTGTGTTTTTTTGCATGTTTCTTGCAGGTTGCAGCTCCATCATCATCTCCAGCAAGCTCAGCAGGTACGGATTTTGTCTGCGCGAGCCCCGAGGCGTCGAGCTCGAGCTATCGCGACACTCCGAAGACTTCACCCAATCACGATTCTGAGTGCACCACGACACTGCGCAGGCCTAGAGCTCCTAGGATCACTAGATAGAACAGCAAAATTCACCATAACCCGACCTATCGTGACACCTTGAAGTATCGTGATACCCACGACTTATCGCGACACCTCGGAGTATCACGACACTCCCAAGTATCGCGACACACCGACCCCACCTATCGCGACACTCCCAAGTATCGTGACACCCTGACTTATCGCGACACTTCCACCTATCGCGACACACCGACCCGACCTATCGCGATACACGGCCTTAACGCATGAAAATTTTTTAGTAAATTTTTTGAGTGAATTGAGGTCTATTTGGGCTTAATTTTAGACACATTGGGATAACATTAGAGCCTTAGGAGTGGGCAAAAAACCTAGAAACCAGAGAGGGATCTCCTGAACCCTGAGAGCCTGTTTTGACCCCTAAGTGCCTGAATGGTCATAACTTCGCCATACGAACTCCGATTGAGGAGATTTTAGAACATGTATTTTTAAGTTGGCCTTTAAGTGGGACTAAGTGGTCATAAGGATTTGGGGGTACAGTGAGTTACTCCAGGGGGGCCTGTAAATGTTGATGTGTGTCTTTCAATCCCTTGTGGTAATAGAGCTATATTGACTTGTGAACTTTTGCAGGAACATTGTGTGCAAGCGAGGCATTCCAAGGCAAGCTAGCAAGGGTGGGTACCAAGCTTGGGAGAAGGCTTCCTGGGCTTGTGCAGCAATCTGAGCAACCAGAGGATTGAGTTTGGAAGTTCTCTCAACCCTCCTTTGTCAATTCCTAGCCTAGGCTAAGTACGACTTAGGTGTGGTAATTAATTAGGTCAACGTCAGGCACGAACTAAGTCTAAGAGAACTAATCAACCAAGTGCAAGCATTAAGTAGGACTTAAGTGCGAAAACCCTAAGAAAAAAAAAAGTAGTAAACTTGAATCGATCAATTATCAAGTGCGAAATTCACTTAAGTATTCTGGACGCCGAGATATCAGACAAGTTCATAAACATAATAATCAACTAAAAAGAACAAAGTGATTGGTGCAAAATAACCTGCAACGAGAGTGTACTTGGGACCAAAGGGGGTAGATAAACCAGGCATATGAACCTTAGGTCAGGCAGACACTTAGGCCGAGACAGAAAAAGCCTCAGATCTTCTGAAGCTAGTGTCAATCACACTGTTAGGTCTTGGGCCCAGCAGTTGAGTGATTACCCATACACTCCACGATCGGAAACAAGTGATTCTGAAATGTCCTATCACATGGAGAGACTCGTAGGTAGTTCAGGGGTGGCTTATCTAGAAAAGCCAAAGGGACCTTACAAGACTCAATTGGAATACATCAGGACTAATCGTCTAGGTGCTCGCATCTACGAAGACGGGCTGAGAAGATCTGTGGTCCAGATTAAGAACCCCGATCAACCCCATGGACTAGAACACCCGATAGTCAAGTTTGAGAATGGAGCATACCTAGATAAAGAGGGGACTATATATGTAGTCACCACTCTTCCAGATAGAACAGATGAGTTTGGAAATGTGATTGCGGAGACCGACATGGGTGATATAGAGCAAGGGAATTTAGAGAGAGAGCCAAGAACTCCCCGGGGTAAATCTGTCTTGACCAGAATCATGACTCCAGAGTGGATTCCACAGGATAATAAAAGCATAGATTTGCTTTTAAACCGAGAAACCGATGAGGCCTTTTGGAGATATAAACATGCTCAACCTCAAGAAGTGAGTGCTCTCACAATCTATGAGTTTAAAGACCCTGACAGCCTAGGCAAAGTAACCTACCTAGACAATACATCAGAGAGGATCTTCGTGGTCACCGAGCATGGCAGACATGCCTACACATGGAAGGGTGAATTTGTTTTTCCCCAACCACGGTCCAATATGTCCTACAGTCACCAAGGAGCTGGCACCTCCCAAGCTCATGGAGCTCAAAGAGATAGAAGTAGAGACAAACCTGAGGTAAGTTTTGCCAACTCCCTGGGAAGAGAAAGAACGGGAACGAAAAGAAATAGAGGGGAACCTGAGGGACATAGAGCCCCATGGAATCAAAGGAATGCTGACGATTTCCCTTTGCCAAGGCCGAGAGAACACACTAGGACTCTAAGGCCAACTCAACTGGTGAAGTCCATGAAGAATTACTTCGATGGCACTAGAGACCCTTATGACCATGTGGCAAAATTTAGGCAAGTCTTGAAAGCTGAACAGGTAGAGGATCTATTCACACAATATAATGCTTTTGGTCTAACCCTTAGGAACACTGCCCTTACGTGGTTTCAGCCACTAAACGAGAGGCAGTTCAGGAGCATAGACCAGCTTCTAGAGGCATTCATTATTGAATTCTCTAAAAGTGGCATAAGACATAACACTTCCTCGCTGATTCACAGCTTCAAGCAAACCCCTCAAGAAACCGTGAGACTTGCAGGAAGAAGATTTAGGTAATACTTAGAAAGATGCCCTGTTTCGGAGCTACCCACACCAGCTAAGCAAGTGGCTTTATTCTTGGATGGATTGCTAAGTACCAAATTGAGATCTTATGTGTACTTGAAGGACCCTAGGACCATAGAAGAGTGTGTACGCATGTGCATTGACATCGAGGATAACCTAGGGGAGGAGTTAGAGGTTTCCAAGATATACAAAGATTCAGATAGTGCCTCTAGCCTCTCTTCCACGCAATCCACATCAATTGAGGAACTTGCAGAGAAAGTAGCTCAGAAATTAGGTGTCACTAGCAAACAGATCCCAAGGTTTGCCCCTGTGAAAAGATGCTATACTTGTGGAGGTGACCACATGGCGAATGTATGTCCCATTATGGCTCAACCCCAAGTAAATCCTAGTAGCTAGTATTGCACCATAGAACGAAGATACACAAATCACACCGCACAAGACTGCCCTTACAATAAGCAAGCGGTCAGGCAAACCTACCCTTAACCATACCCTCAACAAGGCAGATACCAGAGTCAATACCCACCACAATAGTATACTAGGCCTCAACAAAATTACCAACCGCAATATCAGGCCCAACTGAGACCCCAGCCAGTGCTAGCACAACAACCACCTGCTCCTACTAATGTGATCCCAGTAAAGTATGCTGCTGCAGAAGAAAACCTGAATAGAGCTATAGTCCCAGTAACACCATTAATTTCAGAAAGTGATCCCAGTGACCATAGCTTTGATTCTACACATGTTGATAGCCCCCAGGCCTACTACATGCAGTCTCTTGAACATGGTGAGTCCTACTATAGTGAAGAGCCAAATGAACCTAGTTGGGAGTCAGATTACACAAAAGTCATGTATGCAAACCCCAACCCTAGACCTCCACCTAGGCAAGTAAGACCCACATTCCCTAGAGGACCATGCTACAGATGTCAGGGAGATCATCTCATTCGTGATTGTCCCTTGCCTTCACCTACACAACCCCAATCAATGACGATCCAGGGCTTTTGCCAAGAATGTGGAAAGGAGCATCTCTTACGAGATTGTCCAAAGAATCCCAGCAATATGCCAAAAATCACTCCCATTAACGTTATTGGGTTAGTAGTAGACTCTACAGGAAGTGTGATGTCCACTGCACCAGTACAGGTAGTCATTAGAGCTCAAGCATTGCAGCAAAACCAAGGGGTAGGCCAGGAAAAGAGCCCTGAGGTGAGTGAAACAGAGAGCATGACAAAGAAAAGGACTAGAGCTTGGAGAGATAGTGGGGAAAGAATGAAAAGACACTGGGCAAAGAAAATGAGTGAACTTGAGGAAAGCCTAAGACAAACGAGAGCCAGGATACCCAAACTCACATCTCAAACTCCCTCTCACACTACCCCACCTCCACCATTCCCAACTCCATCCGATCCACCACCTTCCAACCCACCTAACACAATTCCACCACCCCCTAGAGTAGGATCAGTCTAGCAGATCCCACTCCTGAGGACTTAAACATGATGCTTAAAGCATATCAGGCCAGAATCCAAGAAGGGCCAAACGTAACTGATCATGAAAAGTGCTACCCTAGAGCAGAACTAGAGCTAGAACGAACCAAAATTTGTGCTAAGATGGTGGAGCTGGCTCAAACCATGTTTGAAGCCAGTCGCCTCTTTAACATCTCTAGTTCAGCTAAGATGCAATTGCACTTTGAAGGACTGTTAGAAAGAATAGAGAGGCTGATTGCACAATCAGAAAAGGAACCCGCCTCTCAACACAAGGACAAGGCAAGTGAAAGTGCAGGTCTTCCTGCCCAGGAAGCCTATGTGCCTAACTCTACGGAGCCAGACACATCATCTTCTATGAATCGGTTCACACCAGAATTCCTACGAGAGATTCAAGAAGACAAATGGGCTAAAGAAAGTGAAGTCCCTCCTCCCATTGAACTTGTGGATGATGCACATGACCAATTCCCACAAGACATCCCATCCATTTATGAGGAGCAGGAGAGTACTCAGTCTCACGAGAGATTAGACTTCGAGTCTAATTCCATACAGGAGCTACCCCACTTCACAGGCCCATGGGAAGCTAAGTCCACATGTATGAGAGCACCCACAGTCATGGTAAGAAACAAAGACTCAGTCTTACCTAGGAACACAGAGGTAGTGAAAAACACTAAAGTACAGTGTAACCTCACCTTAGAAGAGCTACTCAAAGTAAGGTCAGAGCTATGGAAACATGTAGCCAAACAAGTACCAAAGATAGCAAAACCTCGTTCCCAAGTAGGATCCCAGAGAACAGTGCCAGAAATACCATTAGACAAGATAGGAGACATGAGTGAGGGCGAAGAGGGAAACACATATCTTCCTATCACCCATCAAGGATACACCACCAAGGCCATTTTAGACTCAGGCGCAGGAGTTGCAATTGCTACCACTTCCCTATGGAAGCGTTGGGGCAAGCCAGCACTCAGACCCACGAGGATGAAATTGCAAATGGCCGATGGTCACATAGAGAGACCCTTAGGACTGTTAGAAGGAATAACTCTCACCACATGTGGTGTTGAGTTCGAGCACACATTTGCTATATGTGATTTTAGCAAAAATCATGCCTATGAAATGATCTTGGGACGACCCTTTATGAGACAGTTGCAAGTGGTACAGGACTGGGGAACCAATTCCTTGTACCTGCAACACTTAGGTGTTACGACCAAAGTGAATCTCAAAGATTACTCTCATAGAGATGTCCCTCCTATCCAATGGAATCCCATCCATAGAGCCAAAGATGATACGGAATCGGTGCATTCCATAGGATCAGGATCCTCATGGATGCATGAAGACACCCACTTATGGATGTGCAAAGTGGCAGTAGAAGAAGAGAAAAGAGAAAAAGTCAGAGAGGTAGGTGCAAAAGAAACACATAGATCAATTCAAGACCCAGCCTATGCACCTGTAGTCTTTCCTGACGAGGAATTTGAACCCCACGGCTGGGCAGAAATCCTAGCAACAATGGATGTAGCCATCAATGAAGAACAATGGACACCTCACTGTGACGAAGATGGCTATGACATTTCAGTCTTCTCCATAGAGCCAATCATGGGAGAGGCAATGTTAGAAGAGTGTGAACCTAGCTGTTAAATGTTAATCATTAAACTTCCAACTTCAAACTCCGAACTCCTTCAAGTTCAGACGTCCCTAATCTTAACATGAAGATACATCTTAGCCACGTGGGTCCTTGGGAGTGGTAGGGGTCTGTTAAACAGAGGCCCTGTACTATTTTCCCAAATTATTACACAATCATAATTACTTCTAGTGTCTTAGCTCCGTGCGCAATTCTGAACAACCGATGACTGTTCATTGTACTGGACTTAGAATTTCTGAACTAATCCTGCTATGATGGTCCGAGCAGTAGTCCGGTGACTTGTGTCCAATAGAATAATCTACTTCAGTAAACGAAGATCACCTAATACGTACTTTTTCAGAACAGACAGGTATACCAAACACATATATATATATATACTGAAATTATACAACTCATCGTATACCAATTATGAGCAACAAATGTCCTGACAACAAGCGACTCGTTACCGACTTAACAATGACCTACTCGCACTTCAACCGTTACGGATGCTAGTTTTCTTGTGATCGGAATCAACAGTGAACGTAGACCACTGCATCGAACTTGGTCACTTACCAAAATTGTTAACACGCAAACAGTTCGGGAATACTTCCACACTTCCTTGTTCAGTATACTACTGAAAAGTAACACACTGCAACTTATTAACACTCAGAGACACACTCAATCATTACCGAACAGATTCGTAACACAAGATTACTAATTCGCAACTCTGCACTACGGAGTGAATAAATGACTAGACCAAGCGCAGAACAGAACAGAAATCAACACAAACAATACTCAGACTTCGTAACAGTGTAATAATAATCTGACAAATAATCAGGCGAACAAACTAGCAATTCCAAGAAAAACGTCTCTCATCAGCTTCTCTGACCATTCTCCTTACATTACTTTATATAGATTTACAAAGTGCGCGTACCAACTTTTGCGCGTAATTCAAGGAACTCCGTTACATCTGGCATATATTACTCCGGCGGCCGACTAACATAGCCCTGATGCATTTGAGGATGCAAGTGACTCCGATCTAGAGTCAATCATTATGGACCCACCCTTTGCATCAGATAAAGAATACTTCTATGAAGTAGAATTTCAACCCCAGAGGCATGGAGAGCTTACAAATGATGTAAGGCTAGCCACACATGTGACCCCGAAGGAGGAAGGAAAGAAAAGCAAGAAGAGAGAAGTCACACCAGAAGAGGAAGAATCTTTGTTTGAGGTTCTGGAAAATTTTAAGAAGTATGAGATAGATGACAGGAGAGTCATGATCAGAATGCCTAAACGAGAGGCGCAATCAGGGGAGGCCTATGATAACAAAGAAACCACCAAGAAAATTGTGGTAGCTGTGGAAGAAGGAGAGGAGAGATTCACGTACATAGGCCATGACCTGACGGAAGACGAAGAGCATGAATTGATAGCCTTGCTAAGAGAATACAGAGATGTATTCGCTTGGAGCTACAAGGATCTGAAAGGTGTTGACCCAGACATATTCTCACACACAATCCCCATGACCTCAGATGCCAGACCCTCTAAGCAGAAGCCCTACACATACAATGACAACTACGCCGCCAAGATTAAAGAGGAGATAGACCGCTTGGTGGAAGCCGGGTTTATCTATGAAATTGAGCACACTGAATGGGTATCCCCCATTGTAGTGGTGCCCAAGAAGAACGGCAAATTACGAGTGTGCATTAACTTGAAGAAGGTTAACGCAGCCACTATCAGAGATAATTATCCGCTTCCTATCACTGAGCATCTATTAGAAAGGGTAGCAGGCAAGGAAGTGTACAGCTTCCTAGATGGGTTTTCGGGCTACAATCAAGTAGCCATTGCTCCAGAGGATCAACATAAGACGGCTTTTGCCACGGATTGGGGCATATTTGCCTTTCGGGTAATGCCATTCGGGCTTACTAATGCACCTGCTACCTTTCAAAGATTGATGTGTCACGTGTTTAAAGAGTTCTTGAGGAAGAATTTGGAAGTCTATGTTGATGATCTGTGCGCTCATTCCAACATTAGACAGACCCATATACCTGAACTCAGACAAATCTTTGATAAATGCAGAGAATATCAAGTCTGCCTGAACCCAGAAAAGTGTGTTTTCATGGTCAGGCAAGGCAAAATTCTAGGACACATAGTGTCTAAGAACGGCATATCCACTGACGAAGAGAAAGTGAGAGCCATCGCAGAACTACCTAGGCCAAAGAACGTCAAGGAAGTACAGGCTTTCATGGGGCATTGTGGTTACTACCGCCGGTTCATCCACATGTATGTTGTCATTGCAAAGCCCATGTACGGACTTCTGACTAACTTTGAGTGGACTGACGAATGTGAGAATTTCTTCTAGGAGCTTAAACGAAGATTATGTTCAGCACCAATCTTGACCACACCAGATTGGAACAAGCCATTCCATGTTCATGTGGATGCCTCCAATTATGCTATTGGATGTGTACTTGCACAACCTACGGGTGAAGGTAATATGGATCTCCCTATTGCCTATGCCAGTAGACAATTGAATGCTGCTCAACGGAACTATACAACCACTGAACGAGAAGGATTAGGCATGGTGTACGCGGTTAAAAAGTTTAGACACTATTTGCTTGCAAATAAGTTCAAATTTTTTACTGATCACCAAGCTCTACTGTACCTCGTAAACAAGCCGTGTAATACAGGCAGATTAGTAAGATGGTTTCTCTTACTAATGGAATATGACTTTGAGGTAGTAGTGAGGAAAGGCAGGACTCATTTGAGAGCAGACCATCTCTCTAGGCTCACATCTGGAGAGGCCCCACAAGGAGTATCAGATGACTTACCTGATGCTTACTTGTTTAATTTGGAAGTGGTGCCGCAGTGGGCTAAGCCATTAGTGCCAGTATTGACATACGGGCCTAACCACCCAGTAATAGCCACACAGGATAGAGAGGTAGTAAAAGCCCAAAAGTACCACATCATGGCTGGAAGTATGTACAAGCACACAGATCAAGGGATCTTGGCTTGTTGTGTAGAAGAGGACGAGTACGCTAAGTGGTTGCAATTAGCACATGTAGGTGCATTAGAGCAACTTTACTCAAAACAACAAACCCTATAGACCCTGAGGACACTAGGAGTGCATTGGCCGACTATGGAAGCTGATGTCCAGAAGTTGTGCAAGGAATGCCCAATCTGCTGCATTAAACCACCTGTGGAACATGCCACTCTTTATCAAGTGTCCATAGTGCCGGATTGGAGTGAACCCCTAGTATCCTTCCTGAAGACGAAAACATTCCCTCCAGACATGACTATGACGAGGCAAAGAAGTCTAGAACAAGAAGCCCTAGATTACTCACTCATTGGTGATAATCTATACAAGCGTGGAAAAGATGGTTACCTAAGACTTTGTGTTCACGAGAGTGAATATCTAAAGATCTTGGAAACTGCTCACCAAGGTGTAGCAGGAGGACACTTTGGACCAGATCGGGTGATCAAGGCAATACTATTTGCGGGCTTCTGGTGGCCGACCCTTCACATGGATGCACATACCTATGTGAAACGGTGTGATGTGTGTCAGAGAACTCAGTATCCTATACGCAGAGATGAGATGCCACTGAAACCTATGATGGGTGGACGTGCATTCTCTAAGTGGGGAATAGACTTTGTAGGCCCTATTAATCCCCCAGCTAAGGGTTCACATGCTGAGTATATCATTGTGGCCACTGACTATCTGACTAAGTGGGTAGAGGTAAAAGCCACAACAAAGAACGATGCACAAACAACAGCTAAGTTCTTGTTTGAGAATGTGTTCACCAGGTATGGATTACCTATAGAGCTAGTGAGTGATAGAGGGACTCACTTCTTGAATGAAGTTATTGAAAATCTGCTCCAAGAATTCTTGGTAGTACATAAGAAGTCTGCCCCCTATCACCCCCAAGCTAATGGCCAGGCTGAGAGTACAAATAAGATCTTATGCAATGTACTGACGAAATTAGTAAACAATAAACGCTCTGATTGGGACAAACAGCTACAACATGTTGTTTGGGCATACCGAGTGGCCTATAAAACGGTACTCCAAGCCACACCCTTTCAGATGGTGTTCGGTCAGAATGTGGTGCTACCCTTGGACTTTTTGATACCTACATTGAAAGTAGCACAAGAGCATGACTGGACAGGCCATGAACTCTCCTCTCGAATCTTTGATCTTGAACGTCTAGGCGAGACACGATTGAGAGCTGCAGCAGGAATCTATGCAGCGAAGAAGAGGCAAAAGGCATATTTTGATACACATGTGAAGGATAAAGGCTTGAAAGCAGGAGACCTAGTCCTAGTCTACACATTGAAGCAGCATGCACGAAAATTAGAGAAAAGAGGCTATGGACCTATGATTATAAATAGGATTTCAACTAGTGGGGCAGTACAACTAGCCACTTTGGAAGGCGATATTCTCCCTAGCTACATAAGCGGATGTAGAGTCAAGTTATACCAAGAACCCCTGACTGAAGAGATGTTAACTCGGCTCAACACTGCCAAGAAACGTAAAGAGGAGGAAAAACGAATTCGAGAAGAAGCACAGGCAGAGGCCTTAGAGCGCATCCGACGAATGAAACTAAGGAGGCAAGGGAGAGATTAGCCTATGATTGACACTCAAGAGTCTCCAGGCTATCACATGGCCATGTGTGAGGCTTCAGGTGAACGTGCCCATAAGATAGTGGATCGATGACCTTTTGTGACCCTAGAAGTTGGACAAGGAGACAATACAAGGACCGTAAGAGCTTTAATTGATTCAGGTGCAGCCACTAGTGCAGTTCGGCTTTCTTACTGCCAGCAGCTGCAATTGGAGGTAAAACCCCTAGAAGCATATCTGATAGGATTAGGAGGTGTTGAAACCCCTTGCATGGGAGAGGTGGAACTTCCCCTCTACATTCAAGAGGTCCTCATGCCAGCAAAAGTGCTAGTGTGTGAAGACGAGGATCTTACCGAACCTCTTGTCTTGGGCCAAGACTGGATCTATGATCACGCAGTCAACCTCAACCTAAGAAGTGGAATTCTTCAGGCTTGGGTAGGCCAAAGCTATCTTACGATTGAATTAGAAAATCAAGCACTTAAACTAGTAGGAAGGGCACCAACTCCTGGTCTCTCCAGGAATCCACATGAAGATAACAATGTTGTTCTTGTCCAGAGTTCTATGGTGCAGAGGAGTGCCCAGCTTACCGACGGTACAAGAGCCAATAAGGAGTTCCCAGCTGATCCAAAGAAGATTCTAAACAGGCAGACCGAACATCATTCGACACGAAGGAGGCCGCTGATCAAGAGGCAGGAGCGCCAACCAAGGCAACACGGAGTACCTCGTGACGCGAAGCAGATCTGGATACGCAAGGATGGAAAACCCACAGCTCTAGTAGCAAGTTCTCGGGGAGCCAAAAAACAAGCCGTACCATCAAGGACAAAATTGAAGGAGTACCCTAGGCAACCTCCTAGGCACACCATGTCTAGTTGGGTCCCTAAGCGGTCAATGAAGGCTAGCCCGACTGCCCGACACATATGGGTGCCCAAGGCCTGTTTACAAGCCCAAATAGCTCCAACTCTAGTCACTAGCATAATTCAACACTCACAAGTCCTCTCGACAAACAACGCAGGAACTCTACCTAAATACCGCCCTGACCCACACTCAGTCAAACCAAGGAATGTCTGGAAATGGGTACCCAAAAGGTCCCAAATCCATCACACTCTAGTCCAGAAATCTTTACCTGTCTTTAGCTCTAAGAGCTACGAATCCTCTATCAAAGTTTGGAGACTTAAATCGTGTATCAAACCCCCTGACCCAATTTTGTAAATCCGTCCACTCTGACATAAGTGCATTCTGAGTCCATTGCATAACCAAAGTATGCATCTAGGATGACACTGACCTCTAATCACCACTCACATCTATCACAAACACTTCACCTCTAACCACTGACCTTCGGGATTGTCATGTTAGTATTGTGAAGGGAACACCATTACATCCTGTTTCCTATGCAACACTAATGTGCCTTTCTTCTTCTAGTAGATAAGCACCCGATTCCCATGGCAGCAGCAGCAGGCACAAGCTCTCAGGCAGGCACTAGCACTCAAAGCAATTGGGATACCATGCCTGTGGAGGCTCCACCGACAGCTAGGCCTGAAGAGTTTTTAAACGTGAGAAGAATTCCCATTCCGGATCCACCAAATGGCCTAACAGAAAGAGTAAAGGGGCATTCTCATTGGTTCAATGAGATGTCAGGAGACTTGGGAGACGCAGATCATATCTGGGAATCCAAGTTGGAATTCGGAGGAGTATGGTGGACATTCCAATTCTTCTCAAGAGAATTTGAAACGTTACAGAATGCAGCTCCTATTCAGGATATCTGGCAAAAAGCGGGATTGCAAGATTACTTTAGTGCAGCTTTGCCTAGACCGGATTTTCTCAGGTGCTACTACTTGATTGCCACACTGAAGCCGACAGGAGATAAAGATCATTCAGGCACATTCCTGGTGCCCTCTCTATCAAACCAGGAAGAAATGAAGAAGTTTGAATTGAATATTACTTTAATCAGGGAAGCCCTTCAGATGTATGGCACCCATGTACCCTCTGATCGAGATCCCTTGATACCAGAGTCGATGAAGAACAACGAAATCAAGAAGTTGAAAGAAATGTGTGCCCTCACCCCCAACATCGCCATACCACTGCGGATGTGCCTTCAACACTTCGCATTTCCAGCTCAAGTCCGCTTCACCCAACCGCATAAGAAAATATGGTATGGATTATACCTAGCAGAGACTGGAGGCTTGCCAATTAAAATGCCCGTATGGATTCTGGACCAGTTATATGAAGCAGGCAAGCGAGGCGTGAGGAAGCATACCTTGAATGGCTGTTGTGCGATTACCAGGATTATCTATAGATGCCTTGCCTATGATGTGCCGATCGCAAGGGCCCTTAAATACTCACAACTGGAATTCTTCAAGGGGTGGAAGTGAGGGGTTCAACCTGCGAAAAGAATGCGGGATCACTTTCACAAGTCCTGATCCCTCGTGAGGCCACAACAGAAGCTCCCCCTAGAGAAGAGGCCCAAGTAGACCCTTTCACCATCCATCTCCAAGGAACACAATCACGGGATAGGGTACAGCCCACTCCATCTGCCCCTCCACTACCCACCGATGCTGAGTTTGCATCCATGGCCACATTCGCAGAGGATCCAAATTTTGACTTTGAAAACTTCCTGCAGACTGCCCACTTATGTGATAGTGAGTGTTTTTCTGACAATGCCGGTCCCGGATCATCATCCCAAAGAGAACAGCCACAGAGTGAGGCAAGAAGGGTACATTGGGAAGATCAGGCACAACAGCCTCATGCTCAAAGCACACAGAATCAGGAAGAAGCACGGGAAAATGAACCAGAGGAGAGTGAAGAGGAAGCTCCTGCCTACACGACACAACTCAAACGGCTCTACAGGACAATCAAACAGGTACAGAAAAGACACAAGTTATCAGAAGAGGCAAATAGGGCACTGGTGAACTAGATGCTGCATGCGGAGAATGTTGACCCGCATTTTGTTGAGTCATTGAATCTCTTGGCAAAAACATGCGGAATAGGGGAAGCCATGAGGACCATGGTACAGCGCACCACCCATCAATATGACCAACGGAGGATCGATACGCGACCGCAAAGGGGAAAAATGATTCAAATGGAAGTCTCTACCGCCCTGCCTACCACCACTTCAGAAGATGTTCAAATGGCCAGCCCAACTCACAGTGAGGAACCTGATGTCAATACACAGATACCATCTCCACCATCACCTCCCATCCAGCCCTCAGAACCCTTCCCCACTAGTCTTCCTGAACAACCAGTATCCACCCATGGTGAAACCGTTATACACACCACCATTTCTCCATCCTTCCCTTTACCTACATCCACCACTTCCACCCAATTTTCTGAACCCCATATAGGCCATCCTGCCACTGATCAAACTATAATAGGTCACCCTTCATATCTCCCAGCCCTCGGGCAGCCACTTACCACTAGCCAAACCGTAACACACCCATCTTCATCCACCAATACATTTCCTACCTCCCAACCCCTATCCACTGTATCCCTTTTAACCCCCTCGGAATCAACCCAAGTCACCCAACCTTCATTCTGGATAAACCTTGTAAATATACTCCAACAAGTTGAGAATTATAATAAAAAGTCCCTTCCCCAACCCACCTCCCCCACATTCACGGCCACCACTAACACACCACCTACCATTCCCGTGTTCACAATTCACACGTCACACACTATCACGTCCGAGCCCATGGACATTTCACCACCCACAGGAGCACCCACCACCACGGTTGTTCCAGCATCATCACATTTCACTTCACTCATAGGCACATCATCCACTTTTCCCTTCCCCATTTCCCGACCCTTTGCATTTTCCACCTCTACCCCTGCATCCACATCATTTGGTAATGCACTAGACACCATGTTCAAAGCGGCCACTCTACTTAAGCAGGAATATAAGTTACTGGAAGAAAACAACACAGAGCTATGAAACCTCTCGGCTCAACTCCAGGCACGTGTCAATGCCTTGGAGATAAGTAACTCAACATTACAAAACGAAGTGATTGTCCTCCAACAATCGAATGCGGAGATGGAAGCCAAGTATATGGAGACAGGTAAGGCTATGGAGGAACGACTCAAAGACCAGTTGGGTCGCAATGCTCATCTACAAAGAAACATGACTCTACTTCGTCGCCACTTAGCAGCGGCTCAAGAAGAAAACAAAAGGCTACAACAACAAAACCAGGAGAATCTAGAAGCAGCAATGGAAAATACCCCTGGAGCCCCTATAGACCCTTCCAAATTCCAAGTTGTTCCCTCAGAACATATTCAACAAGCGTTAGAAGCATATGCAACCCTCTTGGAGGCACATGACCAGTTGGCAGATCAAGTCAAGGAATTACAAAGACCCCAAGTGCCTACACCACACCCATTCAAATCTACAGAGATGGTCGATGCCGCTACTTCACCAGAACCTGAACCTTCAACGAGCAATGAGGTACTTGAGCTACGGAAATAGGTTGCAGAATTAAAGATCAAGTTGTTACAGTATGAATGGCCTCCTTCTCCACCTGAGCAACCCATAGAAGAAGAAGCAGTCATCATTCCAGTGGAGGAAGCATTTGGAGAAAACTATGAGCCTCAACCTCTTCCAGGCGGCAGAATCACGGAGGAAGGACAAGATACATATGAGGAACCCCCATCGGCATGGATGAAACAAGTAGAAGAAATGGGGCAGACTCATGAAGAACGTATCTCCACCCAGATGTTGGCCATGAAGACCATTGAAGAAACCATACTTCAATCTGAATACTTCAGACATCTGGCCCCTAGAAGACTGATAACTAGTTCAGAGTTATAGTATAAACCATATTTTGTACTGTTGGCTGACTATAATCCTAAAATCAAACGCCTCACCAACAAATACCCCACCTTCGCAACTCAATTCGAACCAGAGGATATCCCAGAGGCAGCCAAAAAGGGGGCCATATTCCAACCTATCTGGAGGCAGAAATTATTGGAAACATATCCGGAAATGCTACGGACATGGGACCATGCTCCCATGCATTTAAAATACAACCCTTGCTTTGGGCCAGTTCAAAGAAGGAGATCATGGAAAGCATTCACCATCAAGGTTCAGAACAATGCAAATTGTAAACAATGGCTAAATTATCCCTCCATTGCACCCCCAACAGGCACACCTACCGTAGCATATATGATGGCTACTATCAGACATTGGCTTCCACGCCTCCACCCCATGCCAGACGTAGCTGCCCAGATGATGCTCAAAATATTGGATATGATGCAGGTAGTGCTTAAAACCTTCCGCAATGTATGTCACATTCAGCCTCCGATTCCCGAGTTCGTTAATGGTAATTATGACCTACTATATGATATGAGCACAACCCCGATCATACGAGTTGCTTATGCATGGCACGCACGAATCCGATATCTCCCTGCCTTCTACAAGCAAACTTTTGATGATATGTTCACCATGGGGTTCTGGGAGGCACACTCAGAGGTGTTCGCCCCACGGCCCACTCATTTGCTATAGCTCTTCGCATGCGAACAAACGATGCATTCAGAGCTCTACACAACACCACAACCGAACATACCGGGAGCAGTCAATTGGGATGCCCTTCAGAGAGACCTGATCAGAGGGCTACGGATCAAAGAACATGACTTGGCAACCGACATTCTCCAGAACTACATTGACCAAACCGCAGAGCAAAGGTCTATCAGAGGCGATAGACCCTAGGGGGGGGAGAGTGTTGGCAGATGAAGCAAGTACGAGCATACATGCAGATCTAGCACTAAGGCAACCCATGAAATTTTTTCAAACCTTACACCATGTTAAAAGTGATTCTCATCACTAAAAACCCTTGTAAATATGGTTTCACCTTTTTGTAGCTCCATTTTGTACAAGCCGAGGAGTCCTCAAGCTTGGGGAACCTTAGAAGTAGTTGCCTGCCAATTTTCATAATTTTTAAATCTCGTTTGAGTCCTCAAATAAGCCTTGGAACCTAATTTTTAACTAGGCCAGACACTAGGTCTGGACAGGGCCAAAGCTAGTCAAAAACTATAAATAGAGCTAGAGAGCTCATTTTTGAGCTAGCTTCTTGTAGTTTTGAGCTTGTATGAGAACTTTGTTGCAATAGAAGTGATTCCATTGTCTTACTCTCTTTGTTCTTGCCGTGTGTGCGCGTGTGTGTGTATGTGTGTGCATGTTAGTGTGCTTCTCACTCACACATTTGTGCCTTCACTTGCTCGAGGTCTTCATACCATCCTCATGTCTTCCCGGATTGACATTAAAGGAGGTGCTACTCATCACTGAGCTACAGACCTGTTCTCCCTAGATCGATCTTGCTGCAAAAGAATAGAGACTTACTCTTCAAATGTTAAGGCATTTGGATTGCATTTCATCATCAATCAAAGAGTAGAAGCAAAACTGTGATATGAATATGGAAGACCATTCAGAAGAGTCTACACAAGTGAACTATCAAGCAAGACTTCATCAATAGAAATAAACTACTCCTTCAAATATTTGATCTTTGTCAAAAAACTATCCTTGAAATCTCCTTCATTCATGTGCTCACTCTCCAACTGTTTTTGGATGTAAGAAACATGAGCCTCATTCCTTGCCTAGTATAAAGTGGTAAGTGTACCCCAAGCATCCTTTGCTATTCTTCAAGAGCGAATGTGAGGAGTAATGGTAGTTTGACAGAGAAGGCTATCAATGCATGTGCCTGAGCATCTCTACCATCCCAATGAATTCGCTCTATAGTAGGTGTAGCAAGAACCTCAATACGAATAGGAACCTGAAGAATATCACCATCTTCAATGCAATCTACATTACCTTCAACAACTGTGTTTGCAAGTGTAATAGGACGTTTTTCAACACCTTGCACAATATTCCATAGTCCTTTTGCAACCAATACATGATGCATCACGTAAGTCCATAATGGGTAATTGGTACCATCCAACTTATCCTCAACAACCAAAATAAAGAATACATCATTGCTTTCAACCATTCTGACTAACCAAAATACTCGGATGAAGAAAAATGATTGTATCTCAAAAAGTTGAATAGCACTACCCTATTGAGTTCTACTAAACTTGTCGCAGAATTTGAGGTGCTTATACTCACAAACCAAAACCTGTATATATCTTTGGCATAAAAATATGAAATTGCATGCACAAGCACTACGTAGTGCATTCAGAGTCAAAACAAGCTTAGATTGTGATTTTGACACCACAAAGCGAAGTTGTTTCAAACTCCTAATCAACCTTAGTATGCTCATTAAATTTCATGCGATTTTTAGGTTGTGACCAAACGGGTGTTAATGATGCCCTAGATGAAGAAATTACCTACTCTAATACCAATTGTTGGGGTTTGATGTCTGCAAAATCACATGAGCAACATAAAGAAAAAGAAGAAGCTTAGAGCACAACACACAATACTGAATGTATTACCAAGAGAATGTACAAAGATAAGTGAACCTTTAGGGTTATAGGTGTATATACAAGTCGGGGGATAAAACCTCCTAAAGAGGGAAAAAGTTTTGCGGTGGTCCTAGTGTGTTCACACACATCACTACCTAAATATCTCAATACTATATGCATCTTTTACTCTTATTAGGAGTATTGCACATGCCAAGAATATGTTTGAAATCCCGCAAATCCTTCATATTCAATGTGTGACTTAACTTCTTTTTGAGAATTGACAAATCATAAGATGACTTCCCAACAATCAACATATCATCGACATAAACCGTCAAGCATGTGAAGCTTCCATCAGAGCATCTCTTTGTGTAGAGACAACGATCCTCATTACTTTGAGAATAGCCTTGAGACTTCATAAAATCATTGAAATTTTGGTACCTTTGTCTACGGGACTATTTAAGTCCATATAAGCTCTTCTTTAGCTTGAGAACTAGAATTTCCTTGCCAAGAACTACATAATCCTCTAGTTGTTCCATATATATCTCGTGTGTAAGATCTCCATGCACGGAAGCAATTTTCACATCCATTTGGACTATCTCTTAGTCTTCAATTGCAATGAATCCAAGCAACATTTACAAGGTAGTCATCTTGATCACTAAAGAGAAGGTTTCCTCAAACTCAACATCATGTTGTTGCTTAAAACTCTTTCATTAACTCATGCTTTATACTTTGGAGAAGCAGTTTCTGATGTGAATTTCAGCTTATATACTCATTTACATGGTAAATCTTTCTTTCCCTTCGGCAAAGGTACTAAATCCCAAGTAGTATTCTTGTGAATAGAATGCAGCTCACTCTTCATGGCACACTCCAAATTGACATGATCCTTTGTCTAGATAGCCTCTTTATATCAAGAAGGCTGACCAACATCTGTTAGCATAACAAAATCAAAGCCTAGAACATATCTATCACATCCATATGAGACACGTAGAGAGCATCTCAATCGTTGTTGAACAAGAATATTTATAGGCTGATTTGATCAGACATTCTCTTGAGCATCCCTATGTGCAACAATTTCATGCATCCTAATTGGAGGACTAGAATCATCAAACAACACTCTTCTCACTTCAACCTCCTTAATGGGTAGTTTATGCATCTTAGACACATTGAAAATGACATCGCTACTTTTCATCAATGACTGTATTTTAGGATCCCATAAACAATATCTAAGTTGACCTTCTCTCCCATATCCAAGAAAAATGCATTCCTTTGACTTACGGTCCAACTTTTATCTAAGATTCTTGGGTATATGAACATATGCTTTACACCCAAAAACTGAAAGATGATCAATATATGGTGGCTTCCCTATCCATAACTCTTGTGCCACTTTTAGACCCTTGGCATTACTAGGCAAAAGGTGAATCACATAAATTGCAATCAATACTGTTTCTACCCAAAAACCTTGTGAAATGTTTGCATAATGTAGCATAGAAACTACTGTATCTTAAATAGTTCTATTCATCTTTTCAGCTATAGCATTTTGTACTAAGGTATAAAGAGTTGTAAACTCTCTATAAATTCCTCTAAACTGATAAAAAAGGTTGAATTTATATGGGGTATACTCACCCCCATTATCTGAACGTAAAGCCTTAAGATTAGTTCCTTTTTCAATATCAATTAAAGCGAGCCATATTTTGAAAATAGGGAATGCCTCATCCTTCAGTTTAATAGGATCTACCCAGACTTTTCTAGTAGCATCATCTATGAAAGTGAAAAGGGAAAGAGAACCACCTGATGACCTTATGGGCATAGGACCACACACATTTGTATGAACGAGATCTAAAGGCTGAATTGAAGAGCCAATGTGCATTTTATGCACATTTCTAGTTTGCTTTCCATATTGAAAATGCTCACAAAATGAAAAATCATAGAAAGATAATATAGGTAAGTAGCGAAAATGAGAAAGGTTTTCCATTCCATTACAAGATATATGGCCCAAATGGCCATGCCAAATACAAGCCCTAGGCTATTTAGTAATAGCTAACAAGTGTTCTTTCTATGATATAAATAAAGGATATAGTGAGTCAACTTTGCTTTCGTTTGCAATAACCATATTTGCCTTTAATATGTGAAAGGGCTGAGCATAGAAGACCACCTTGTAATCAAGGTCATCAAGTTGACCAACTGACATCAAACTACATGATAACTGAGGTACATGGCATACATTATGCATAGCAAATTTTGAACCATTAATGAACTACACAAGTACATCTCCAATATTGACAACATCACACTGGTAAGAGTCAGCAAGTCTCACATTACCAAGGGACCTTGCTGCATAAGTAGAGATCCATTCTCTATGTGGTTTCACATGCAAAAAATAACCAAAATCCAGGAGACACATGTGGGAGAGAGGATCATTCATAAGAGCCTCATTAGGCATAATACTATCAAGTGACATCACATCAATATCATTAGAAATAACATTGATTTCTTCAATCTTCAAAGTTGACGTAGATGGTGTAGGTAGTTGCTTAACATGCCCATCAACATTTTGTCCTTTACATTTAGCATGTTTTAATGCATAGCAATATTTCTTCATGTGTCCTTTCTTATGACAATAATGGATATCTCTCTTCCTTGATTTACTTTTACTTTTATTCCATTGTCCATTCTTTTCCTTGTTCTTGCTCCTGCCATGTTGCTGATTCTTTCCTTGATAAGAATCATGAACATTATATGCATCTCCACTATGAGTTCCAACCATAGATTTCCTATGAATCTCCTCACTCACGAGTGATCCACACGTCATCATAGAACAATTTACCACCAAGTGCACTATTGCTAATAGCTATGCCAAATGTATCCCATGATGATGGCAAGGTGCATAGCAACAAGATTGCTTTCATTTCATTGTCCATTTCCATTTTCTGAGCCTATAACTGAGAGAATATAGCATCCAACTAGTTTAGATGAGTAGAAACACCATGTGTGTCCATGGGAAGTTCATATAACTTTCTCATCAGATAGATTTTATTTGATGATGTTTCTTTTTCATATGTATTGCATAACTTCTTCCAAAGCTCCTTTGCACTTTCATAGCCCAATACTGTAAAGTAAACATTATCTATAAGGTGCAATTGAATAGTGGACCTAGCCATTTCATCCAACTCATCCCAATCATCTTCATCCATGTCAACAAGCTTCTTTGAGATTCCCTTTACTAGCTTCCATTGCCTCCTCTAAATCAACCTATCTTTAATCTCATTCGTCCATAGAGAAAATTTATGCCATCACATTTTCATATCTCAAAATGGTCTTTGTTGTGCAATTTGTAGGTCCTCCTAAGAACACTAGCACTAGACCTTGATCCACCAAACATTCCTGAGATCTTTGATGCCATGATGATAGAGAATTGACTAGAATGGTGAAGGTGCTAGAATAGTCCAAAGACCACTAAGGCTCAAAAAAGGATGATTAAGTATCAGATTCTAGGAAAAATTCAATAGAGTCTCCCTAAAAAAATAGATTAATGAATAGCAATGACAAACGAAAAGGATTATGTGAGAATGTATGTGCTCACAATGAATAGGTGTGTCAAGAGTAAAGTCCACCACTATATAGTTGAAAAAAACTGAAGTTTGGAAAATTTGTGCGAGAGTCTCCTTTGCAAAATGAGCATTGACTAGTGTCAGAAAAACTTAGTAACTAGAAAGTACTTACGTGTGAATGGGCATGGTGAATCACTACGTCCACTGCATATAACCACTTAATTGAAAGAAGCCAACTACGCTTACCATGCACTTGTGAACAATTTTCATACATCTCCTATGGCGAGGTTGGGTAAGTCTTCAACCTACATCGCTGAAGGGACTCTAACATTTGGGTGTCTCCCACCTAAGAAAACCTCACCATGACCCTCTTTATCAACATCCAAGGCTTTATGCAAATACGTAACCTCTATATCAATGGCCACATGGATGTATGTAAGTGTTAGGCCACCGGAATGTAATGTTAATTATCGAAAATGTAATTAGAAAAGACACACATCAAAAGGATGTAGCGTAATGCTTGTATCTTTTTGGATAATGGAAGAAGTGCAGAAGAAGATGCGTGGGGAGCGAGACACCGGACTGTGGGTCTGTGTCGTGCACCTGTGGGATGCTTCAGAGTAAGTTTTATTTAAACTGGTGTATTGAATTCCTATTGTTCTATGTGTTTAGCCATTCCGGTGATCTTGTCTATATAATATCTTGTTGATGAAGATATGAATGTGTCCCATACCATCTTTCCTACATCAATCTGAGTATAAAATCTGGCATCCCATACCACCCTATTTTATATTCACATTAATGTGTGCGTGATATTTATCGTAAAGTCTAAATATCTCTTGGTAGAGTACCTTTTTGCTTCAACTCTTTGAAGTTTCAGGCATTACCTCTATTTTGATATTCTAGGTTTTAACTCCTTTGCATGATTGTTTCACAATCTCGTGCCTTTATCTTGGAAACTAGTAAACCTCTTGATAGAATATCCCTTTTTTTTTGCTAAGGTTTTTTCAAATGAAAACCATTTAGAATTCCAAGTACTTGAATTTATCAATTTCAAGTCTAATTGGTTATACTTGACCAATTTGTAGCGACAAGCGCTTTTCACTTCTTGTCTTTAGATTCCTTTCTTAACAAAGCTTTAAGCAGCTACCCCAGGGACTTTATAGGAATCTCTCTACTGCTTAAGTCTAAGTGCTTTGTTGGATTTTACCAAAATCCTTTTAAGGATAGGTAAACTTTATGTTTTACCTTCCACATATTTAATTACCATTGATATGGTCGCAGACTACATACTTTGAATTTTTCACTCTGTTCAAACTTGGAACATCTTACTATTTTGATTGCCAATACTTAGGCAAACTTCACAGTAGTTCCAATTGCAATTCTTGGACAGCCATGGCCAAGATTAGTCAATTTTTTTTTATCATGAAATAATAATAAAGACTTTGTCTTTATCTTTAAGATCTCTTGAACTATCAAAAGCTTCTTTGCTTATCCATTTAGAGATCTTTCCTTTACTCAAGTCCAAGCATATACTAATGCCTTTCAAATTCTAAAGCTAAGAATATTTGATACACTTCCAGGTGATATCAATCATTTGGACCTTAAGTACCATTTCTAGTGGTGCGGTATTCCTGGGGAACTACTTACCAACTAAAAAGTATGAAGAATTTCCTTCTCACTACTTGGGAGAACATTATTCTTCAACAACTAGAGATCTATTCTAGGCCATGACATGTGTGCATCCAATCATCTATGCACAAACAATCTATCTTCTACCTTACAAAAAGTTATAAATATACATGTGCACAGACTTGAGTCCATCCTATTCCTTTTGCACGCAAGAAGAAAATATAAATTGTGCATGAAAACATTCTTTCATATATGCATGCTTGTGCTTAATGAGTGTTTCAATATGTTTATGCTCTTTCATGTAGGTTTCAATAATTTGCATCAAGATTATCAAGAATGAAGTTTACTACCATACTTCAATGATTAAAACGCATCCTACATGAAACCAAAGAGCAAAAACAAATATTGAAGCCAATCATTAACTTGGAAAATACTTATCTCCCAATTAAGCTATGTCCAAAAAATTGCCAAGTTGGTGTAGGACAGTCCTCAATTATCAAAAACTATAAAAACCAAAAAAATTAGTTCAATTGACACTTGCTCATAGAGTGGTATCGCCTGCAGATAGCGACTAGTATCGCCTGAGTGGTATCGTGCTATTCACGCCCTCAACGTTACCTAGTGAGCTCAAGACTCAATCAAGGTATCACAAAGGTAAGCTACCTCAAGACTTTAATATCAAAAACACTATAGAAGTGCAGTAACACATGATTAAAGGTGCATCCGGTATTGTGGGGTGGGATAGAGAGATTTTCAGAGTTTTATGAGTGAGATAGAGGGTGAGGAGTGAAGAGGAGTGAGAGAGAAACTAGGGAGTGGAAAAATTTTTGCATTTGGAGCTACTTTGGCTGTAGTATCGTGATCGATTGAGTTTTGGTATCGCGATACCAAAATTCCCTAGTATCGTGATACTCGTCGAAGTATCCTATCGTCACATACCACTTGAGGTATCACGATACCATTTTTGGTATCATATTGTCAAGTTGGTATCGCAATCACGATCTGCCAATGGTATCGTATAGCGGTCCACTTGGTATCGTATCGCCCCGATCACGGTATCGTATCGTCGATCGAGCGGTATCGTATCGCATACAAATCCAGTATCGTATCGTTGTCTCTCTTGGTATCATATCATGTGTAACAGGAGTATCATATCATGTAGAACTCAAGTATTGTATCGTGTACCCGATCGTGTATCGTTGAATCCTCTGATATTGTATCGTGATGAGTCTTAGTATCGTATCATGTGGATTTGCGATATCATATCGTGACTTGCACTGGTATCGTATAGTTAGGATTCCCAGTATCCTATCGTGTGTTGCTTCAGTATCGTATCGTGCTTTCAGGTGGTATCGTATCACCTGAGCACCTAGTATCGTATTGCATCGGGCACTGGTATCGTATCTTCAAAAGCCCAAGTATCGTATCGTCACCTGTTGTGGTATCGTATCATCGACATTCTGGTATCGCCTAGTACAGTATCACTAGAGTGGTATCGTCTGTGTCATCCAGAACATTTTGAACTATTTAAAGGGCAAAATTGAGGTGTTTGAAGAGCCAATTAGGGAGAGAATTAAAGCCCAAGAAAGCCCTAGGAGGGTGGATGAACTTGAGGTCAGGAAGGGTGCTAAGTAGCCGGAGAAGCGTTATATCATCGGTAGGAAGTACAGTTCAGGTTAATCACCGCTCTGCCTCTCCCGACACCTCTAGTGATTCAGAGGAGGAGATACCCATGGCTTCAGAAGACATGCAAGGTCCGGTTCCCGAGAGAAACTTCATGTGTACTGTAGAAGGGGAATACCACACCTCTCTGCAATATGTGTCGACTAATGCCTAGGAGATTCCCATCTACGTGGATGGTCTAAATAGATCAGTTTCTTGGATGGTGACCTCCACCAATTCCACAATTGTGCCCAGACTAGTTTTCAAGTATGAAGAAGGAGCATACATGGATAAGTTGGGTCACATCTACGTAGTGACACAACACCCAAAATTGATCAATGAGAGAGGAGGATTGGAAGGGCAAGAACATTCAGGAAGACCAGACCCTCAGGAGTTGGTAACGACTCCTAGAGGCAAATCAGTGGTAACTCGAATCTTGAGAGGGGATTTGATACCTCAAGATGATTATTTACTGGAGGTTTATTTGATCCATGGATCAAACTTATTACTCCAAACTGACTCACCTACACAAGGTCGGGAAGAAAGCCAGATGACATTCTACGAATTAAAAGATCCTGAAGAAGAGTCTAGAGTAACATACCTAGACAAGAACCAAAGAAGGTATTGGCTTGTCGATGCCATAGATAGAGCTCGATTGAAGTGTATGGGCTTGCCTGTATTCCCTCAATGAGAGTAGGCAACTACCTCTCAGAACCCCTTTGGAATACAACAAGAGATAGAACATACAATGTCGGGACAAACAAGCCATAGGAGTGTTCCAAACCAAACCCATGTACAATTTACAATGCCTCGAATGCAAGCACACAATCAAACACACCCTGGATTAGGCAACCAACACCGACCAACAGTAAGACGAAGACCACCACTAGGAGTGCAACCCGAAATGCATCTAGTTAGACCAGCAATTCTTGTAATGCCTAGACAGCCAGATCCCATGAGAAGCTTAAGACCAACTCAGGTGGCCAAATGTATGAGAAATCACTATGATGGATTGGGAGAACCTTACGACCACATTTCCAAATTTAAACAAGTTCTAAGATCTGAACAAGTGGATGATTTCTTTGTGCAGTATGAGGCCTTTGGGCTCACTCTCACAGGAACAACTCTGACATGGTTCTAGCCATTAGACCCCAACCAATTTGGAGATATTGAACAATTCTTTCAATAATTCATAGGGGAATTTACCAAGAGAGGGATTAAACACAACTCATCATCTTTAATCCATAGCTTTAAATAGGACCCCAATGAAACAGTGAAAACAGGTGCACGAAGATTCAATCAGTATGTTGATAGATGTCTGGTAGCAGAAAGACCTACGCAACAAAAAATGATATCATTATTCTTGGACGGATTAACGAACGGGACTCTAAGAACATTAGTCTATGTAAAGAGATTACAGACGTTGAGTGAATGTCTCCAAGAGTGTATTGATCTAGAGGACAATCTAGTAGATGATCTCAAGAGTACAACCAGTCCTACTAAATCAGAAGACACTCGGAGCACAGTAACATCCAACTCTAGCAACGAAGAAGAATTAGTAGAACTGGTAGCGAAGAAGTTAGGAGTTCACGGACAAACGAACTACCAGCATCCTTCACTAAGAATATCCATGTTACGAAGATGTAGCCTATGTGGAGGTGATCACCCCACTCACATGTGTGTATGAGGAGGAACAGGTGTGCCTCAGGCTTACCCTTACAATAGGCAGCCCCATCAAGGAACCGCTTTGTGTTGCCACATAGAACAGAAATACACCAACCACACCACGGAGAACTGCCCATTCAACAGGCAGACACGATCTACACAACAACCTCAGTATCGGCCATATGGATACCCACCTAGAGAGCCAGGCAAGGAGTTTCCCAGGCACAACCCCTATCCATACCCACCACGAGCACCTAGACCATATGACCAAGTACAATTTGGAAACCCTCAACCAGTGTTAGGACCACAACCACCACTTCCTCAACATGTGGTACCTGTCAAGTATGCCCAACCAGAGGAAAACTTAGAAAGAGCCATAGTGCCAGCATCACCTATAGCCAGTGTAGAATCAATGAACCCAGGTTACGAGCAAACCCAAGGAGAGTACTATTCCTATGATGCTAGTATAATGGAGTATGAGCAAGCTTTTGAACCGCAATACTATGGATATGAAGTTTATGACAATATCTATGGACCAGAGGTAGTGACATTAATGTACACTGCACCTAAAGCACAGGCACCCGTAAGACCACCCATCAGGCCACCCATGTCAAGAGGACCGTGTTATAGATGCAGAGGAGACCACTTTATCAGAGAATGCACTCAGCCATACAACCCACCACCTCTAGGACTTGGGAAGGGTATTGTAGTAATTGTGGAAAGGAACATCTCTTTAGGGATTGCCCAAAAAATCCCAATAAAGCCCAGGAAACAGCACCTATTAATGTGATCAAAGTGATAGAAACATTGGGAAGTGACAAGGAATACACTATTCCATTAAAGGCCATTACACGAGCTCAAACAAAAAATAAAGAGAAAAAAAAAGTAGAACCAGATCTGGAAAAGAGTAAAACCCTAGAACTCAGAATTTAGATAGTGGAAGATTTAGAAGACCCACGCGAGAGTACCCAAGCAACGAAAAGCCAAAAGTGAAGAAAGGAGAGAAAAACTCAAAGAAAAATGGATGAAAAACAAAAACAAGGAAGACAAGAAGCATACACGTAGCAAAAAGAAATCTAAAAGACCTGAGGATCAGGAAGAAATTTCCATTACACTGCCTACACGAGAGCCAGAGAAGCCAGGATCAATTCTAGCTGACCCAAAACCGGATGATTTAGACATGTGGTTGCAAGCATACCAAGCTAGAATCAAGAATGGTCCGAATGTGGAGCAGCATGAAAAGCTTTACCCACAAGGAGAGTTAGAAAAGGAGAGGCTTGCGATATGTAGAAAACTCATAGAGATAGCACAAGCAACCCTAGAAAAGACTATGCCAGCTCTACCTGAGACGAGAATATCGAAGGATCAATACCATGATTGTGTTAAAGCCAAGGACAAGGAACCAAAAGAGAAGGATGATAAACGGGAGCTATTGAAAACACAAAATGAACCTATGTCTTGTTGATATATTTGGTAGTGATATGTGTGAACACACTAGGACCGCTGGGGCACTTTTTTCCCTCCTTAGGAGGTTTTTTTCCCTCGGCTCGTATATACCCCTATTGCCCTAATGGGCTGCTTATCTTTGTACATTCTCTAGTAATACATTCAGTCTTGTGTGTTGTGCTCCAAGCTTCTTCTTCTTCATTGTGTTGTTCGTGTGCTTCCGCAGATATCTAACTCCAACAATTGGTATCAGAGCAGGTCGTCGCTTCATCTAGGGCACCGTCAACACTCCTCCGTTTGCAGTCTCAGATTCGCATGAAATTTGGTGAGCATACTCAGGGTGTTACAAAGATCAAAACAACTTCGCTGTGTGGTGCCAAAATCGCGATCTGAGCTCGTTTCGGCTTCTGAACGCATTATTGTAGCGCTTGTGTAGGCTATTTCGTCTTTTTGTGCCAAAGGTATATACTTGTTTCTGTTCGCCAGTCTAAGCGTCTCGAAGTTTGCTATAGGTTTAGCAGAACTTGTCTGGGCAATTCTGTTCAACTTTTTGAGATACAGTCAATTTTTTGCATCAAGGTATTTTAGTCACCGGCCATGGCTGAAAGCAGTGATGTATTCTATATGTTGGCTGTTGAGGATAAGTTGGATGGTACCAACTACCCATTATGGGCTTATATGATGCAACATATTGGTTGCAAAAAGATTGTGGAACATTGTGCAGGGTGTTGAAAGACGTCCTGTTACACCTATAACAACAGGTACTGCGAATACAGGTGCTGGAGCTGATGAAGATGGTGTCGAAGATGATATTGTGCAGACTCCTGATCGTGCTGCTGTTTCTGCTGCACCTACTAGAGAGCGGATTCATTGGGATGGCAGAGATGCCCAGGCACATGCATTGATAGCTTTGTCTATCAGACGTGCCATTATTCCTCATATTCGCTCTTGCAGAACAGTTAGAGATGCTTGGGATACACTTACCACATTGTACAAAGCTAGGAATGAGGCTCGTGTTTCTTACCTCCGAAAACAGTTGGAGAGTGAGCACATGAATGAAGGTGATTCTATGGACAGTTTCCTAACGAAGATCAAAGATTTGAAGGAACAATTGATTTCTACAGATGAGGTTATACCAGATAGCTCACTTGTGCAGACCGTTCTAAATGGTCTTTTTGATTCATATCAGAGTTTTGCTTCTAGTATTCGGTTGATCATGATTGCTATGCTATGGCTGCATCTAGTCTCTGTGATGAGAATGAGCCTGTTTCGTTTGATGAAGCATAAAATTCAGAAAATTGGATGGCTGCTATGCAATTAGAATATGATGCTATAATGAAGAATGGTACTTGGTCTTTATGTGACCTACCTCCTGGCAAGAAGGCCATTGGCACTAAGTGGGTGTACATGCTTGTTGGCACACAAAGCAACAGAGGAATCATGCACAATACGGCAACAAGGCCAGATCATTTTTCCCCAGGGGTTATGTACAACTCAAGTGATTTTAATCACTACACAAACATTGTAAATCCCGTTTTTGGTAGAATAGACTCCATTTTGTGCAAGCCGAGGAGTCCTCGAGCTTGAGGAGTATTAGAAGTACCATCGTACCAAATTTCATAATTTTTAGACTTCGTTTGAGCCCTCAAATAAGCCCTGGAACCTAATTTTTAACTAGGTCGGACACTAGGTCTGGATAGGGCCAAAGCTAGTCAAAAACTATAAAAAGAGCTAGAGAGCTCATTTTTGAGGTTGGATTGTAATTGAAACGAACTTGTAAGAGCTTTTGAAAGTAATCTAAAGAACTCCATTGATTCTCTCTCTTTGTCTTGCCGTATGTGCGCGTGTGTGTGTATGTGTGTGTTTGCTTGTGTGCTTCTCACTCACGCACTTGTGCCGCCACTTGCTCGAGGTCTTCATACCATCCTCACGTCTTCCCGGATTGACATTAAAGGAGGTGCTACTCATCACTGAGCTACACCAAATTTTGGCGCCATTGCCGGGGATCGAGCTTTGAGGACGAGCGTGTGATGGTAAGACGTAGAGTTGACGCGTTGGAGTCGTAGGTATTTTCTTCACTCTCATCGGTTTTCTTTTACTTTCTTCACCATCTTCATCATCATCATCACCATCTCCCACGTCCATCTCCATCATCGCGAAAATTTCAGTTTTTTGACTATATCCCCATCTCCACCTCATTTCCCTCATTTCACTTGTGAGAGAGAGCGAGAGAGCGAATTTGCATGCGCTGTTTTTTGCATGTTTCTTGAGCTATTTTGCAGGTTTTTTGCTGTACCATCATCCCCAGCAGTGTGCGCAGGTACGACAGGCTCTGCACAGGTCCCGGGACGACAACCTCTGTCTATCGCGACAGACAGAAAATCTTAACATTTTGTGAATGCATGATTAGCACTGTAACCTACACCTTGAGGGCACTCTAGATCACTAGAAGTTTTTCAAAAATTTGCGTTTTTTCAGTCTATCGCGACAGACACCGTCTATCGAGACAGACACTGTCTATCGTGACAGACACCGTCTATCGCGACAGACAGAGACCCACGACAGATAGCGTCTATCGCCACAGACACCGTCTATCGCGACAGACAGAAATCCGCGACAGATACCGTCTATCGCGACAGACACCGTCTATCGCGACAGACAGAATTTCACGACAGATAGCGTCTATCGCGACAGACACCGTCTATCGCGACAGACAGAAATCCGCGACAGACACCGTCTATCGCGACAGACAGAAATCCGCGACAGATAGCGTCTATCGCGACAGACACCATCTATCGCGACAGACAGAAATCCGCGACAGATATCGTCTATCGCGACAGACACCGTCTATCGCGACAGACAGAATTTCACGACAGATAGCGTCTATCGCGACAGACACCGTCTATCGCGACAGACAGAAATCCGCGACAGATACCGTCTATCGCGACAGACACCGTCTATCGCGACAGACAGAAATCCGCGACAGATACCGTCTATCGCGACAGACACCGTCTATCGCGACAGACAGCCCCCACGATAGATTGTGTCTATCGCGACAGACACCGTCTATCGCGATAGACAGGCATTTTCGGCAAAAAATTAAGGAGTGAATTTTTGGAAATTTAGGCTAAATTTTGGGCATATTTGCACTTTCATGTACTCATATACTTACGAAGGCCTTAGAAAATGCATTAAAACCCCCGAAAGGTTCTGTCTGTCTAGTAACCCCCTAAACCCTGAATGGTCATAACGTTTGCATACGAAATCCATTTTCTGAGCTCTAGGGCTTGTCGGAAAGCTCGTGACGTATACTATACACCCTCAACTGTTTTTTATAAGAATAACGCGTTGAAATTCAGATAGGATAATTGGAAGTGACACACAGAAGGGTAGAAACACCAAGGGAGCTCTAGAGGAAATTTCTAGCGATACAAAAGGGGGAACAAGGGTCATTAAAAAAGTGTCTGAAATAAATTGTCTGTCAATTGAAAGGTCTACTTGGAGCTAATCTTGGGATTTATGCAGGCCTATTGAGAAGCAATTGAGAGTATCCAAGCAAGGGTGTTGCGCACGCTTGAGAATCAACTTCTCGAGCACTAAAGAGCAAGGTTCGGCAAGAAAGGTCGGAATATTCTCAACTCCTCTTCGTCAATTCCTAGCTTAGGCTAAGAACGATTAGAAGTAGGAGTAAGTCAGGGCGACGATAGGCCACTATCAAGTTGAAGACTACCTAAAAACTCAAGTTCAAGCTAAAAACTTAATCTCTGTACTGTCGACAACATAAAGGAAAGAACCTAACGTGGAACGATCAATCTGAAAGTACGAAGAACATTCAAGTATTCCTGACGACGTAATAGCAGACAAGACTTTAAACACGAGGAATAACTAAAAAGAATCAAGTGACTGGTACCAATTGATCGGCAACGAGGTTGTACTCTGGGCAAAGAATTGGGCTACTTAGATAGGCATATGAACCTTAGATCAGGACGACACCTAGTAAGAGAGAGATAAAGCCTTAGGTCTTCAGAGGCTAGTGTCAATCACACTGCAAGGTCTTGGGCCCAATAGTTGAGTCACCACTCTCATTACCCTAGCTCTGATACCAGTGAATCAGGGATGTCTCAAGGTATGGACAGACCTACGGGAAGTTCAGGTGTGCCCTACTTGTACAGGGTAGAAGGCCCTTACAAAACACAGTTGGAATACCTTAGGACCAACCGATTAGGTGCGAGCATCTATGAGGACGGCCTAGGAAGATCTGTGGTCCAGATTAAAAACCCTGACCAATCCATAGGACTAGAGCACCCAGCTGTCAAGTTTGAAAACGGGGCATACCTGGACAAGGAAGGAACCATATACGTAGTCACCAGTCATCCAGATAGGACAGATGAATTTGGAAATGTAATTTCAGAAGCGGACTTAGGTGACTTGGAACAAGGAAACATGGGAGTGGAACCTAGAACCCCTCGAGGTAAATCAGTTCTCACTAGGATTATCACGCCTGAGTGGGTCCCCCAAGATAACAAGTGCATAGATTTGCTTCTCAATCGAGAAACCGACGAAGCCTTTTGGAGGTATAAACCGGATCACCCAATCGATATAGGAACAATCATGATCTATGAGTTTAAGGATCCAGATAGCCCAGGTAGAGTGACCTACTTAGACCACACTTCGGAGAGGATCTTTGTGGTAACAGAAAATGATAGGCATGCTTACACTTGGAAGGGTGAATTCATTTTCCCCCAACCAAGGTCAAATGTATCCTATGGTCACCCTGGAGCGGGAACATCCCAGGCTCATGGTATGCAAAGAGACAGAAGTAAAGATAGACCAGAAGTAAGTTTTGCCAATCCAGTGGGCAGAGAAAGAACGAGAACGGAGACGAATAGGGTAGAACCTGAGATGCTTAGAGCCCACAGGAACCAAAGAAATGTAGATGGAGTCCCTCTACCGAGGCCTAGAGAGCACACAAGAACTTTGAGACCCACCCAGCTAGTTAAGTCCATGAAAAATTACTTTGACGGCACAGGAGATCCCTATGATCATGTGGCGGAGTTCAAGCAAGTCTTGAGAGCTGAACAAGTTGAGGATCTATTCACGCAGTACAATGCCTTCGGTCTAACCCTGAGGAATACGGCACTTACATGGTTTCAGCCATTGGATGAGCACCAGTTCAGGAGCATAGACCAACTCCTAGAAGCATTTATTATTGAGTTCTCCAAGAGTGGCATAAGACACAACACCTCCTCACTGATTCACAGCTTCAAGCAAACCCCTCAAGAGACTGTGAGACTTGCAGGAAGAAGATTTAGACAATATCTTGAAAGGTGCCCTATTTCGGAGCTACCCACATCTCCTAAACAAGTAGCCTTATTCCTTGACGGATTGCTGAGTCCAAAATTGAGATCCTACGTGTATCTGAAAGACCCTAGGACTATAGAAGAGTGTGTACGTATGTGCATTGACATTGAAGATAACCTAGGAGAAGAGCTAGAGCTGTCCAAAATTTACAAAGATTCAGATAGTGCATCTAGTCAATCTTCCACACAAGCCACATCAATTGAGGAATTGGCCGAAAAAGTAGCTCAGAAATTAGGTGTAACTAGCAAACAAATCCCAAGGTTTGCCCCTGTGAAAAGATGCTATACATGCGGTGGTGACCACATGGCGAATGTCTGCCCTATTATGGCTCAACCCCAAGTAAACCCTAGTAGCCAGTACTGCACCATAGAACGGAGATACACCAACCACACCGCACAAGATTGCCCATACAACAAGCAGGCGGTTAGGCAACCCTACCCTCAGCCCTACCAACAAGGCAGATACCAGAACCAGTACCCTCCACAACCATATGGCAGACCACAACAAAATTTCCAACCTCAATATCAAAACCAACAAAGGCCTCAGCCTGTGCTAGCACAACAACCCCCAGCCCCAGCTAATGTGATTCCGGTAAAGTATACTGCTGCAGAAGAGAACCTGAATAGAGCTATAGTCCCTGTAACATCCTTGCTTTCTGAAAGTGACCGGAGTGACCATAGTTTTGATTCTACACATGTTGATAGCCCCCAGGCCTACTACATGCAGTCTCCTGAGCATGGTGAGTCCTATTATAGCGAAGAGACAAACGAACCGAGTTGGGAGTCAGATTACACGAACGTCATGTATGCAAACCCCAACCCTAGGCCTCAACCTAGGCAAGTAAGACCTCCATTCCCAAGAGGACCGTGCTACAGATGCCAAGGAGATCACCTCATTCGTGATTGTCCCTTGCCTCCATCTACACAAACCCAGTCAGTGACGATCCAAGGCTTCTGCCAAGATTGTGGAAAAGAGCATCTCTTACGAGATTGCCCAAAGAACCCCAATAATATGCCAAAAATCACGCCCATCAATGTTATTGAGTTAGTGGTAGATTCCAGCGGAAGTATTACTTCCACTGCACCCGTACAGGTAGTCACGAGAGCTCAAGCAGTGAAGCAAAACCAAGGGGTAGGCAAGGAAAAGAGCCCAGACACTAGCGATACTGAGAGCCAAAATAAAAAGAGAACAAGAGCTTGGAGAGATAGCCGTGAACGCATGAAAAGGCAATGGGCAAAGAAGATGAGTGAACTTGAGGAAAGTCTACGAGAAACCAAGGCTAAAATCATAGAGATCACATCTCAACCGCACTCTCACACATTCCCACCGCTACCATCCCCATCACCCTCCATCCCTTCACCCTCTAAGACAGCCCACGTAACCCACCCACCACCCCAAACAGGATCGGTATTAGCTGATCCCACTCCCGAAGACATAGACATGATGCTTAAAGCATATCAGGCCAGAATCCAAGAAGGGCCAAACGTCACGGATCATGACAAGTGCTATCCTAGAGCTGACCTAGAGATAGAAAGAACCAAACTGTGCACGAAAATGGTCGCACTGGCTCAGACTATGTTTGAAGCCAGTCGCCTTTTCAATTACTCGGGCTCAACCAAAACGCAATTACACTTGGATGGATTCCTAGAGAAATTAGAGAGAATAATTGCAAGATCTGCTAAGGACGAAAAAAATCAAGAGAGAGAGAAATCAAGCAAAAACATGAACCATTCCCCATCGGAAGTTTATGCGGCCAATTCCACTAAACCGGACAACTTCCCCTCCTTAGAAGGAATAGAGAGGCTGATTGCACAGTCAGAAAAGGAACCTACCCCTCAAGGAAAGGAAAGGGCAAGAGAACGGATAAGCCAGCCTCTTCAGGAAGCCCATGTGCCTCCTCAAGAAGCTTATCTTCCCCCCCAAAAGGCAGATGAGCCTCCCTCGGAAGCTCACGTACCTCCACAGTCTGCCTACATTCCTTCTCAGGGAGTGTATGAGCCTGCTCGAAAGAGTAATAGAATAAGCAATCCTCCCCAAGAAGCTAGTGCTCCAGCCATTTATGAGAGCAAGGAGAGAGCCAACGGAAGAATAAGCCCTCCTTCCCAGGTTGCTTATGCGCCTAATTCTACTGAGCCAGACACTTCTTCTTCTATGAATCGGTTTGCACCAGACTTCCTACGAGAGATTCAAGAAGACAAATGGGATAATGAAAGTGAAGTCGCCCCCCCCCTTTGAACTTGTGGATGATGCACACGACCAATTCCCACAAGACATCCCATCCATTTACGGGGAACAGGAGAGTACTCAGTCTCATGAGAGATTGGACTTCGAGTCTAACTCCATACAGGAGCTACCCCACTTCACAGGTCCATGGGAAGCAAAGTCCACATGTATGAGAGCACCCACAGTCATGGTAAGGAACGACGACTCAGTCATACCTAGGAACACAGAGGTAGTGAAGAACACTAACGTGCAGTGTAATCTCAAGTTAGAAGAGCTACTCAAGGTTAGACCTGAATTATGGAAACATGTAGCCAAACAAGTACCAGAGATAGCAAAATCTCGTTCCCAGGTAGGATCCCATAGGACAGTGCCAGAAATTCCCTTGGATAAGATAGGAGATATGTGTGAAGGTGAAGAAGGGAACACCTATCTTCCCATCACCTACCAGGAATACACCACCAAGGCAATTTTGGACTCAGGTGCAGGAGTTGCAATTGCCACCACCTCCTTATGGAAACGTTGGGGCAAGCCAGCGCTCAGACCAACGAGGATGAAATTGCAGATGGCCGATGGTCATATTGAGAAACCCTTAGGATTGCTAGAAGGAATAACTCTCACCACTTGTGGTGTTGAGTTTGAGCATAGTTTTGCTATATGTGACTTTAGCAAAAATCATGCCTATGAGATGATTTTGGGAAGACCATTCATGCGACAGTTGCAAGTGGTACAGGATTGGGGAACCAATTCTTTGTATCTTCAACACTTGGGTGTGACAACAAAAGTCAATCTCAAGGATTTTTCTCACAGAGATGTCCCTCCTATCCAATGGAATCCCATCCATAGAGCCAAAGATGACACAGAATCGGTGCATTCCATAGGGTCTGGATCCTCATGGATGCATGAAGACACCCACTTATGGATGTGCAAGGTAGCAGTAGAAGAAGAGAAGAGAGAGAAAGCCAGAGAGGTAGGTGCGAAAGAAACCCATAGATCAATCCAAGACCCAGCCTATGCACCTGTAGTTTTTCCAGACGAAGAATTTGAACCTCACGGTTGGGCAGAAATCTTAGCAACAATGGACGTAGCCATCAACGAAGAACAATGGACACCTCACTGTGATGAGGATGGCTATGATATTTCAGTCTTCTCCATAGAGCCAATTATGGGAGAGGCAGTTCTAGAAGAATGCGAACCTAGCCCTGATGCATTTGAGGATGCAAGTGACTCCGATCTAGAGTCAATCATTATGGACCCACCATTTGCATCAGATGAAGAATACTTCCATGAGGTAGAATTTCAAACCCAGAGGCATGGAGAGCTGACAAATGACGTAAGATTAGCAACACATGTGAGCCCGAAGGAAGAAGGGAAGAAACGAAAGAAGAGAGAAGCCTCACCAGAAGAGGAAGAATCTTTGTTTGAGGTCCCCGAAATTTTTAAGAAGTATGAGATAGATGACAGGAGAGTCATGATAAGAATGCCTAAACGGGAGGCACAATCAGGAGAGGCCTATGATAACAAAGAAACCACCAAGAAAATAGTAGTGGCTATAGAAGAAGGAGAGGAGAGATGCACGTATATAGGCCATGACCTGACAGAAGAAGAAGAGCACGAATTGATTGCCTTGCTAAGAGAATACAGAGATGTATTCGCTTGGAGTTACAAGGATTTGAAAGGGGTTGACCCGGACATATGCTCGCACACCATCCCCATGACTTCAGACGCCAAACCCTCGAAGCAAAAGCCTTATACATATAACGATAATTACGCTGCTAAGATCAAAGAAGAGATAGATAGACTGGTTGAAGCTGGATTTATCTATGAAATTGAGCACACTGAATGGGTATCCCCCATCGTAGTGGTGCCCAAGAAGAATGGCAAACTGCGTGTGTGCATTAACTTGAAAAAGGTTAATGCCGCCACGATTCGAGATAACTATCCGCTTCCCATCACAGAACATCTCTTAGAAAGAGTGGCAGGCAAGGAAGTGTACAGCTTCCTCGATGGATTTTCGGGCTACAATCAAGTAGCCATAGCTCCAGAGGATCAGCATAAGACAGCCTTTGCCACAGAATGGGGCATTTTTGCTTTTAGAGTAATGCCATTTGGGCTTACCAATGCACCAGCTACCTTCCAGAGGCTGATGTGCCATGTGTTTAAGGAGTTCCTGAGGAAGAGTTTAGAAGTCTATGTTGATGATCTCTGTGCTCATTCCAACATTAGACAAACCCATATCCCTGAACTCAGACAAATCTTTGACAAATGTAGAGAATATCAAGTCTGCCTGAACCCAGAAAAGTGCGTTTTTATGGTCAGGCAAGGCAAGATTCTAGGACACATAGTGTCAAAGAATGGCATATCTACAGACGAAGAAAAAGTGAGAGCCATAGCAGAGCTACCTAGGCCAAAGAATGTCAAGGAAGTACAAGCTTTCATGGGGCATTGTGGTTATTATCGACGATTTATACACATGTATGCTGTCATTGCAAAGCCCATGTACGGACTTCTGACAAACTTTGAGTGGACGGATGAATGTGAGAATTCCTTCCAAGAGCTTAAACGAAGATTATGTTCAGCACCAATCTTGACCACACCAGATTGGAATAAGCCATTCCATGTTCATGTGGATGCATCCAATTATGCTATTGGATGTGTGCTCGCACAACCTACTGGTGAAGGTAATATGGATCTTCCAATTGCCTATGCCAGTAGACAATTGAACGCGGCTGAACGAAATTACACCACCACAGAGCGAGAAGGATTAGGCATGGTGTATGCAGTTAAGAAATTTAGACACTATTTGCTTGCAAATAAGTTTAAATTTTTTACTGATCATCGGGCATTGTTATATCTTGTAAACAAGCCATGCAATACAGGAAGATTAGTGAGGTGGTTTCTCTTGCTAATGGAATACGATTTTGAGGTTGTGGTAAGAAAAGGTAGGACTCATTTGAGAGCCGATCATCTCTCTAGGCTCACATCGGGAGAAGCCCCCCAAGGAGTGTCAGATGACCTTCCTGATGCTTACTTGTTTAATTTGGAAGTTATACCGCAGTGGGCTAAGCCATTGGTACCAGTATTGACCTACGGGCCTAATCATCCAGTCGTAAACACACGGAATAGAGAGGTTGTAAAAGCCCAGAAGTACCACATCATGGCAGGAAGCATGTACAAGCACACAGATCAAGGGATCTTGGCTTGTTGCGTAGAAGAGGATGAGTACGCTAAATGGTTGCAATTAGCACATGTAGGTGCACTAGAGCAACACCATTCAAAGCAACGAACGTTACAGACTCTAAGGAGACTCGGAGTGCATTGGCCAACTATGGAAGCTGATGTCCAAAAGTTGTGCAAGGAATGCCCAATCTGTTGCACCAAACCACCAGTGGAACATGCCACTCTTTATCAAGTATCCATTGTGCCAGATTGGAGGGAACCACTAGTATCATTCCTGAGGACCAACACATTCCCTCCAGACATGACTCTGGCTAGGAAAAGGAGTTTAGAACAAGAAGCCTTGGATTACTCACTCATTGGTGATAATCTATACAAACGCGGTAAGGATGGTTACCTGAGACTGTGTGTCCATGAGAGTGAATATCTTAAGATCTTGGAAACTGCTCACCAAGGTGTAGCAGGAGGACACTTTGGACCAGATCGGGTAATCAAGGCAATACTATTTGCGGGCCTCTGGTGGCCTACACTTCACATGGATGCACATACCTATGTGAAACGGTGTGATGTCTGTCAAAGGCCTCAGTATCCTATACGCAAAGATGAGATGCCACTGAAACCTATGATGGGTGGACGTGCATTCTCTAAGTGGGGAATAGATTTCATAGGTCCTATTAATCCCCCAGCTAAGGGTTCTCATGCAGAATACATCATTGTTGCGACAGATTATCTCACCAAGTGGGTAGAGGTAAAGGCTACAACAAAGAACGATGCTCAAACAACTGCTAAATTCTTGTTTGAGAATGTATTCACAAGATATGGGCTACCTATAGAGCTTGTAAGTGATAGAGGCACTCATTTCTTAAATGAAGTGATTGAAAATTTACTCCAAGAATTCTTGGTAATACACAAGAAGTCTGCCCCTTATCACCCTCAAGCTAATGGACAAGCTGAGAGCACTAATAAGATTTTATGCAATGTACTGACGAAATTAGTGAACACTAAACGCTCTGATTGGGACAAACAGCTACACCATGCTGTTTGGGCATACCGAGTGGCCTACAAAACGGTACTCCAAGCCACTCCCTTTCAGATGGTATTTGGCCAAAATGCTGTGCTACCCTTGGACTTCCTGATCCCTACATTGAGAGTAGCACAAGAGCACGAATGGACAGGTCATGAGCTCTCCTCTAGGATCCTTGACCTTGAGCGATTAGGAGAAACAAGACTGAAAGCCGCTGCTGGAATATATGCAGCCAAGAAGAGACAGAAGGCATATTTCGATGCCCATGTGAAGGATAAGGGATTGAAAGCAGGAGATCTAGTTTTAGTCTATACACTGAAACAACACGCCAGGAAGCTAGAAAAGAGAGGCTACGGACCCATGATCATCAATAGGATCTTGTAGCTCAATGATGAGTAGCACCTCCTTTAATGTCAATCCGGGAAGACGTGAGGATGGTATGAAGACCTCGAGCAAGTGGCGGCACAAGTGCGTGAGTGAGAAGCACACAAGCATGCAAACACATACACACACACGCGCACACAAAGTAGGACAAAGAGTGAGAGTCAATGGAGCTTTTAGATTACTTTCAAAATGCTCTTACAAGTTTGTTTCAAATACGATCTAACCCCAAAAATGAGCTCTCTAGCTCTTTTTATAGTTTTTGACTAGCTTTTGGCCCTGTCCAGACCTAGTGTCCGGCCTAGTTAAAAATTAGGTTCCAGGGCTTATTTGAGGGCTCAAACGAAGTCTAAAAATTATGAAATTTGGTACGATGGTACTTCTAATACTCCTCAAGCTCGAGGACTCCTCGGCTTGCACAAAATGGAGTCTATTCTACCAAAAACGGGATTTACAATGTTTGTGTAGTGATTAAAATCACTTGAGTTGTACATAACCCATGGGGAAAAATGATCTGGCCTTGTTGCCGTATTGTGCATGATTCCTCTGTTGCTTTGTGTGCCAACACTCCCCCCTTCCTAGCGTCTGTCGCCCCTGACAGACCTTTGTTCTCGCGGGTGGTCGATGTAATATTGGATGACATTGGTGGCCAGTTCATGTTCTCCTATCCTTAAGCCTCTTGCTAGATCGGCTTCCAATGCCTCCCAATTTATTGCACCGGGGGTCTCGGGTTGCGGGGTGGTGTAGTACTCTGAATACATTGCTTGTTCACAAGCAAACAGTTGAAGCAGATGTGTCGGCTTTGGTGCGAAAATCTCCGAGGGATACTCCCAGAAACCTGATCTGAACATTTCTTCGAAGGTCTGTTTGTAGCAGGCGGGGAGGTATTTGATGCGCGCATGCCAAGCGTAAGCCACACGGATACTGGGGGTGGTGCTCATGTCATACACCAGGTCGTAATTTCCATTGCTAAACCCCGGAAGACGTACCTGTGGTGCGGCTGCATTTCTAAAGGTCTTCAGCACTACTTGCATCATATCTAAGATTTTAAGCATCATTTGCGCTGCTACATCTGGCATGGGCTTCAAGCGCGGCATCCAGTGGCGAATGGTTCCCATCATGTATGCTACCGATGGTGGTCCTTGTGGTGGCGCGATGTACGGGTAGTTCAGCCATTCCTTGCATTGCGCATTGTTCTGTACCTTGATATTAAATGCCTTCCACGACCTGCGGCGGGGGACTGGACCGTAGCATGGGTTGTACAGGAGGTGCAACGGCGCGTTGTTCCATGTGCGTAGCATTTCTGGATAGGTCTCTAAAAGTTTCTGCCGCCAGGTTGGTTGACGAATCTTGCCTTTTCGCACCTCTGGAGGAAGGTCTTCGGGTTGAAATTGGGTCGCAAAAGTAGGAATCTGACCCGTGACTCTTTGTATTTCTGCATTATAATCAGCCAAGATAATATAATATGGCCTGTACTGGAGTTCCGATGAGAGAATCAGGCGTCTCGATGACAAGTTCTTGAAGTAAGCTGATTGTAACACAGTCTCCTCTATGACCCTCATGGCCTGATTTTGCACTACGGTGCGCTCTTCATGCGAGGTCCCTATTTCCTCCACTTGTCGTAACCATGGTGGCCGTGGTGCCTCGAACGTGTCCTGCGCTTCTTCTGTTTGTTGGCCTCCTGGGAATGGTTGCGGATCATATTCTTCATCAAACGTTTGTTCCACAGGAATTTGCACAACTTCTTCGTCCGTGGGAGCCTCCGGAGGAGAAGATGGTCTCTCATATTGTAGTAGGCGTGTTTGCAATTCAGTTACCTGTTCCTGGAGATCTTTTATGGCCTCTGCGTTGAGAAGCGAAGCTGCAGAGGGGTGGGTTGGAGGGGCAGCTGTTGGTCCTTGTTGGTGTTCCTGCTTCAGTTGTCCGAGCTCCTCCGATAGCTTATCATGTGCTTCGAGCAGCATGGCATAATCTTCCAATATAATCTTGATATTATCAGGGGTCACTGCTTGAAACTTGGATGGGCTGATGGGTGCCCCCGGTGTGCTCTCAATAGCTGCCTCCAGGTTCTCTTGATTTTGTATTTGCAGACGTCTGTTCTCTTCCTGAGCAGCCGCAAGATGACGTTTAAGTAGCGCCATATTTCGCTGAAGTTTTGAGTTGCCTTCCAGCTGTGTCCGTAGGTGACCTTCTACCACCTGCACTGCTTCTTGATCTACGTTCTGTAGCTGTACCTCCAATATATTATGAGCTTCTTGGAGCGTTTGGAACTGTGTGTGGAGGCGAGCGTTCTCCTCTTCTAGTGCCGCAAGGCGGTGCTGTAGTGTCGTTGAGTGCTCTTGCAGGCGTTCGTTTCGTTGCTGGAGCTGAATGTAATCTGTTCTTAAATTTGATATACAAGCCAACATGGTGTCCAATGCATTTCCTATAGATGAGTGGGGGGTGTTTACCGTGGAAGATGCATGGGAAGGGAATTGGGGAAGGGAGACAGTGAATGATGTGTCTACGAAAGTTGTGTGTGTGGGTGAAATTGGTGGAGGGGGAATGGGAGGAGGTGAAACCGTGGGTGGAGGTACCGTGGGTGGTGAAATGTCCATACCTTCAGGAGTGGGTGTTAGTGTGGGGCCTGCCATATACATGGGTATGGTAGGTGGTGTGTGTGTGGAAGTGGTGAATAGATGTGACGTGGGGTGGGGAGCTGAATAGGCAGGGAATGGTTGAGAGCCTGGTTGAAAAGCTCTAGCAAAAATGTCCTGGAGGGATTGTAGAAATGGAGAAAGGGATATCGGGGGTTGGGGTCGTAAATTTGAGAAGGGTGGAATGGTTTGCGTGGTAGTAGGGAAGCCCATGAATGTGGATCTGGGATCAGGGTGACCCATGGCTGAAGGCATTGGGGATGGTTGTCCTAGGGCAGGCTCGGGAAGGGTTTCAGTGGGTTGTGTAGTGATGGGGTTTGCTTCAAAGATCGGGTTATCAGTGGTAGAGAATAGGGTGGCACTGGAGATGGGAGTACGGAAGATGAAGGTGGGGTCGGTGGGTTGAGCAGTCGATGTGGTTTCCACTGTTTCTCTTCTAGGAGGTGATGGTGGGGGAGTGGATGGTAATGGTTCGGTGGACTCCTCATGGGTGGCTGGGTGCTGTTGGCTAGCTGTTTGGGAGGTTGTCCTGATAGTTTCAGGTGTAGTAGTCGGCTCTTCTGCAACTGTAACGGGAATTTGGATATTTTTACCTGAGCGAGGTCGTGTCTGGAACCTTCGTGGGTCATATTGAACTGAAGGCCTCTGAATGGCAGTGCGCACAGCTTCCACAACTCCATATGTTTCTGCCATCAATAAGAGACCTTCCCTGTACTCTGAGTCAACTCCCGCTTCTTCCAACAACTGAGTCATAAGTACTCAGCTGCTCTGTTCAGTGAGTAACTACTGCGATCGCACTCTTTCCATAATCTGATACAGCCTTCGGAGTTCTGCTGTATATGTTGGGGCTTCAGTGGTCTCTTCTTCATACGCTTCTTCTTCTTCCGGGTGTCCGTGTTGTTGACTTTGCTGAGCGTCACTCCAATGGACATGTCTACCGTCTGTAGACTTTCTTCTTCTTCGTGAGGATGTGCCCTGCTCCTCTGCCTCTGAATAAAACTCCACATCAGAGAATTGTGTGCTTTGTAGGAATGCTTCGAAATCCTGGGGGTCCAGTCCTTCAGCCTCTCCAGTGGCAGCAAATTCGAATTCAGGTGTATCAGGAGGAGCAGATGGGGTAGGTTGTGTCGTAGTGTCAGATTCCGACCTGGGTATCCTAATGGTAAAGGGAGGTACAGTGCCCTCTCTTAATGGTGATGCCTCAGGAGTAGTCAGGACTTCCCTTGTCTGGACACACGGGATCGCGCCCCTCATGCGCTTGGACTGATGTGTGGATGTCTTGAGCCTTTTAAACATTTGTAATTGTGCCCAAGTTAAGGCACGCTCAATGGGGACATCATATGCCAAGCATCGGTAAATGATGCGTGTGAGTGCACAGCATCCGTTCACCACTAATTTCCTAGAAGCCCGTTTGTTTGCTTCATACAACTGATCTATAATCCACACTGGTAGCTTAATAGGTAACGCACCTGCTTCCGCCAAGTAGAGAGCAAACCAGATCTTCTTGTGTGGTTGCGTGAATCGGTCTTGGCCGGGGAAGGCGAAATGTTGCATGCACATGCGGAGAGGGATGGACACATTTGGGGTGAGTGCTGCCATGTCTTTCAGCTTCACTAGTTTCCTGTCCTTCATGTTGGTGGGAACAAGAGCATCCTTTTCTGAGGGTACATGCGTGCCATGCATATTTAAAGCATCACTCACCAGCTCCACAGTAAGTTCAAACCTCTTCAACTCGTTGTTGCCCAGCAATGAGGGAAGAACAAATGATCCGGGTTGGTCCTTATCTTCATTAGCTTGTAATGTGGAAACCAAATAGTAACATCGGAGGAGATCGGGTTTAGGTAGTGGGGCTTCAAAATATTCCGCCAATCCTGCTCGTTGCCATATGGTCTGGAGATCTTCGGTGTTCTGTAAAGTCTCGAACTCCTTGGAGAAAAATTGGAATCGCACCCATGATCTGTCATACTCGCATTTAGACTCCCAGATATACTTGGCCTCACCTAATGGACCGGGCATGCCATTGAACCAATGAGAATTGGCATGAACTCTTTCCGTGATGCCGGTAGGTGGATCTGGCACCGGGAATTGCTGAAGGTGTTGCATTTCCATTGGTCGTTCAGTCGGGGGCACATCCACGGGTATACTATCCACATCAATTCCCGCAGTAAGTATCCCTACTTGTGAGCCCGAACCTGTCGCTTCTGCCATTTTTCTTCTTGCCTTCTGATTCTGTGAGAATATAGAATCATGTGTTAACATCGTAATGGACAGAATAAATCCGTTGTTGTCCCCGTTACAACATTAACATGAGGTAGATGGTGAGTTAGTGGTTAGTAAGTGCACGAAGACAGTGAGTGTAGTTAATGTTTGTGTATTCCTAGGAGACTAATGCCGTGAGTAAGTGGGGTGAATTTACAAATTGGGGTAGGGGGGTTTATTACAGGTCTTAGACTGCCAAATGCAGTGGATGGGCTTCGCTTTCGGTTTCGTAGAGACTCTAGAGAGCTGTGTCGGTGTTGCTGTTGGGGAATGGGGCCGTTTAGGGGCCCACTTATCAGTGATTACATGCATGCTCATGGGTCTTGGTGTGTTCCTAAGTGTTGAGCACGAGGGAATTCTGGTTGTACTCGTAGATGGGTTATGCTGCATAGGTTGTGGCCTTGGCGTAACTACTTGTGCCCTCAAGCAAGCCTTAGGCACCCAAATTTGTCTAGATTGTGGGCTTGCCTTCATCGACTTCTTGGGCACCCAAATGGATTTTACTTTAGCAGAAGAATTTCTGAAAGACTTCTTCTTAGCGTCGTGTTGTTGGTTACTAATAAGAGGCTTTGCCCGCGTAGTTGACGGTGGTGCACCCGGTCGTTCACCTTTCCGCACCCACACCTGGTTTATTTTCTGGGACATTCTGCTGCGCAGGTATTTTTTATCTCGGACATAGGTAGTACTCTGCTTCTTCTGCTCGTGATCCGCCCTTGGTTGCTGCCTCCTTCTGGCCTTTGGAAAAGAAGGGAGATCCGTTGCATCCCTGACTCCTTTTTTGCAAATGTCATTCCTCTGCAACACAGGGTTTTGAACAAGAACAGCATGGTCATCTTCATGTGTACCCCTGGAAGGACCAGGAGTCTGTGCCTTTCCTAGTTCCTTGAGTGCTCCATTGTCTAATTCTACTGTAACTCGACTATGACTGACCCAAACCTGGAGAAGTCCACTTCTTAGGTTTAGATTGACTGCTCGGTCATAGATCCAATCCTGACCCAAGACGAGAGGTTCAGTGAGATCCTCATCTTGACACACTAGTACTTTAACGGTCATTGCCTCATCGTGAATGTAGAGGGGAAGTTCCACCTCGCCCATGCAAGGGGTTTCCACGCCTCCCAATCCTATGAGGTATGCTTCCACAGGATGGACAGTTAACTGTAACTCTTGGCAGTAAGACAATTTAACAGCACTAGTGGCTGCACCTGAGTCAATCAAGGCTCTTACGGTCCTTGCACTCTTTCCTTGTCCTATATCTAAGGTTACGAAAGGACGTCTATCAATTATCCTATGCGAGCTTGTTCCTGCAACTTCACACATGGCCATAGGAAATCCTTGGTCTGCATAGTCATTCGCTCCAGGCTGATCTCTACCTTGCCTTCGTAATTTCATCCTTCTGATGCGTTCTAAAGCTTCAGCTTGAGCTTCTTCTCGAACTCGCTTTTCTTCCTCTTTGCGTTTCTTAGCAGTGTTGAGTCGACTGAGCATTTCCTCCGTGAGGGGTTCCTGATACAACTTGACTCTGCAACCGCTAATATAGTTTGGGAGAACATCACCCTCTAACGTGGCTAGTTGTACTGCTCCGCTCGTGGAGATCCTATTGATGATCATAGGTCCGTAGCCTCTCTTTTCTAGCTTCCTGGCGTGTTGTTTTAGTGTATATACTAAAACTAGATCTCCCGCTTTCAAGCCCTTATCCTTCACATGGGCATCGAAATATGCCTTCTGTCTCTTCTTGGCTGCATATATTCCTGCAGCGGCTCTCAATCTTGTTTCCCCTAATCGTTCAAGGTCAAAGATCCTAGAGGAGAGCTCATGACCTGTCCATTCGTGCTCTTGTGCTACTTTCAATGTAGGGATCAAGAAGTCCAAGGGTAACACAGCGTTTTGACCGAATACCATCTGAAAGGGGGTGGCTTGGAGTACCGTTTTGTAGGCAACTCGGTATGCCCAAACAGCATGGTGTAGCTGTTTGTCCCAATCAGAGCGTTTAGTGTTCACTAGTTTCGTCAGTACATTGCATAAGATCTTATTAGTGCTCTCAGCTTGTCCATTAGCTTGAGGGTGATAAGGGGCAGACTTCTTATGTATTACCAAGAATTCTTGGAGTAGATTTTCAATTACTTCATTCAAGAAATGAGTGCCTCTATCACTTACAAGCTCTATAGGTAGTCCATATCTCGTGAATACATTCTCAAACAAGAATTTGGCAGTTGTTTGAGCATCGTTCTTGGTTGTAGCTTTTACCTCTACCCACTTGGTGAGATAATCTATTGCCACAATGATGTATTCCGCATGAGAACCTTTGGCTGGGGGATTAATAGGACCTATGAAGTCTATTCCCCACTTAGAGAATGCACGGCCACCCATCATAGGTTTCAGTGGCATCTCATCTTTGCGTATAGGATACTGAGTCCTCTGACAGACATCACACCGTTTCACATAGGTATGTGCACCCATGTGAAGGGTAGGCCACCAGAAGCCCGCAAATAGAATTGCCTTGATCACCCGATCCGGTCCAAAGTGTCCTCCTGCTACACCTTGGTGAGCAGCTTCTAAGATCTTAAGATACTCACTTTCATGGACACACAGTCTCAGGTAACCGTCCTTACCGCGCTTGTATAGATTATCACCAACGAGTGAATAATCCTGGGCTTCTTGTTCCAAACTCCTTTTTCTAGCTAGAGTCATGTCTGGAGGGAATGTGTTTGCATACTAGAGGTTCACTCCAATCTGGCACAATGGATACTTGATAGAGAGTGGCATGTTCCACAAGTGGTTTAGTGCAACAGATTGGGCATTCCTTGCACAACTTTTGGACATCCGTTTCCATAGTTGGCCAATGCACTCCGAATCTCTTTAGAGTCTGAAACGTTCGTTGCTTTGAATGGTGTTGCTCTAACGCACCTACATGTGCTAATTGCAACCATTTAGCGTACTCATCCTCTTCTACGCAACAAGCCAAGATCCCTTGATCTGTGTGCTTGTACATGCTTCCTGCCATGATATGGTACTTTTGGGCTTTTACGATCTCTCTATTCCGTGTGTTCACCACTGGATGATTAGGCCCGTATGTCAATACTGGCACTATTGGTTTGGCCCACTGTGGCACCACTTCCAAATTAAATAAGTAAGCATCAGGAAGGTCATCTGACACTCCTTGTGGGGCTTCTCCTGATGTGAGCCTAGAGAGGTGATCTGCTCTCAAGTGAGTCCTACCCTTTCTTACCACAACCTCAAAATCATATTCCATTAGCAAGAGAAACCATCTTACTAATCTTCCTGTATTGCATGGCTTGTTTACAAGATATAACAATGCCTGATGATCAGTAAAAAATTTAAACTTATTTGCAAGCAAATAATGTCTAAACTTTTTAACTGCATACACCATGCCTAATCCTTCTCGCTCCGTAGTGGTGTAATTCCGTTCAGCCGCATTCAATTGTCTACTGGCATAGGCAATTGGAAGATCCATATTACCTTCACCAGTAGGTTGTGCAAGCACACATCCAATGGCATAATTGGATGCATCCACATGAACATGGAATGGCTTATTCCAATCTGGTGTGGTCAAGATTGGTGCTGAACATAATCTTCGTTTAAGCTCTTGGAAGGAATTCTCACATTCATCCGTCCACTCAAAGTTTGTCAGAAGTCCGTACATGGGCTTTGCAATGACAGCATACATGTGTATAAATCGTCGATAATAACCACAATGCCCCATGAAAGCTTGTACTTCCTTGACATTCTTTGGCCTAGGTAGCTCTGCTATGGCTCTCACTTTCTCTTCGTCAGTAGATATGCCATTCTTTGACACTATGTGTCCTAGAATCTTACCTTGCCTTACCATAAACACACACTTTTCTGGATTCAGACAGACTTGGTACTCTCTACATTTGTCAAAGATTTGTCTGAGTTCAGGAATATGAGTTTGTCTAACATTGGAATGAGCACAAAGATCATCAACATAGACTTCTAAACTCTTCCTCAGGAACTCCTTAAACACATGGCACATCAGCCTCTGGAAGGTAGCTGGTGCATTGGTAAGCCCAAATGGCATTACTCTAAAAGCAAAAATGCCCCATTCTGTGGCAAAGGCTGTCTTATGCTGATCCTCAGGAGCTATGGCCACTTGATTGTAGCCCGAAAATCCATCAAGGAAGCTGTACACTTCCTTGCCTGCCACTCTTTCTAAGAGATGTTCTGTTATGGGAAGAGGATAGTTATCTCGAATTGTGGCTGCATTAACCTTTTTCAAGTTAATGCACACACGCAGTTTGCCATTCTTCTTGGGCACCACTACGATGGGGGATACCCATTCAGTGTGCTCAATTTCATAGATAAATCCAGCTTCAACCAGTCTATCTATCTCTTCTTTGATCTTAGCGGCGTAATTATCGTTATATGTATAAGGCTTTTGCTTAGAGGGTTTAGCATCTGAGGTCATGGGAATAGTGTGTGAGCATATGTCCGGGTCAACCCCTTTCAAATCCTTGTAACTCCAAGCGAATACATCTCTGTATTCTCTTAGCAAGGCAATCAATTCATGCTCTTCTTCTTCTATCAGGTCATGGCCTATATACGTGCATCTCTCCTCTCCTTCTTCTATGGCCACTACTATTTTCTTTGTGGTTTCTTTGTTATCATAGGCCTCTCCTGATTGTGCCTCCCGTTTAGGCATTCTTATCATGACTCTCCTGTCATCTATCTCATACTTCTTAAAATTTTCGGGGACCTCAAACAAAGATTCTCCCTCTTCTGGTGAGGCTTCTCTCTTCTTTCGTTTCTTCTCTTCTTCCTTCGGGCTCACATGTGTTGCTAATCTTACGTCATTTGTCAGCTCTCCATGCCTCTGGGTTTGAAATTCTACCTCATGGAAGTATTCTTCATCTGATGCAAATGGTGGGTCCATAATGATTGACTCTAGATCGGAGTCACTTGCATCCTCAAATGCATCAGGGCTAGGTTCGCATTCTTCTAGAACTGCCTCTCCCATGATTGGCTCTATGGAGAAGACTGAAATATCATAGCCATCCTCATCACAGTGAGGTGTCCATTGTTCTTCGTTGATGGCTACGTCCATTGTTGCTAAGATTTCCGCCCAGCCATGGGGTTCAAATTCCTCATCAGGAAAAACTACAGGTGCATAGGCTGGGTCTTGAATTGCTCTATGTGTCTCTTTTGCACCTATTTCTTTGGCCTTCTCTCTCTTCTCTTCTTCTACTGCTACCTTGCACATCCATAAGTGGGTGTCTTCATGCATCCATGAGGATCCAGACCCTATGGAATGCACCGATTCTGTGTCATCTTTGGCTCTATGGATGGGATTCCACTGGATAGGAGGTACATCTCTGTGAGAAAAATCCTTGAGGTTGACTTTGGTTGTAACACCCAAGTGTTGCAGATACAAAGAATTGGTTCCCCAATCCTGTACCACTTGCAACTGTCGCATGAATGGTCTTCCCAAAATCATCTCATAGGCATGATTTTTGCTGAAGTCACATATAGCAAAACTATGCTCAAACTCGACACCACAAGTGGTGAGAGTTATTCCTTCTAGCAATCCTAGGGGTCTTTCTATGTGACCATCGGCCATTTGCAATTTCATCCTCGTTGGCCTGAGTGCTGGCTTGCCCCAACGCTTCCATAAGGAGGTGGTGGCAATTGCAACTCCTGCACCTGAGTCTAAAATTGCCTTAGTGGTGTAGTCCTGGTAGGTAATGGGAAGATAGGTGTTCCCTTCTTCGCCTTCACACATATCTCCTATCTTATCCAAGGGAATTTCTGGCACTGTCCTATGGGATCCTACCCGGGGATGAGGTTTTGCAATTTCAGTTACTTGGCTAGCTACATATTTCCGCGCTTCTGGTCTATCCTTGGGCAGTTCTTCCAAAGTGAGATCGCGCTGCACTTTGGTGTTCTTTACTATCTCCGTGTTCCTAGGTATGACTGAATCGTCGTTCCTTACCATGACTGTGGGTGCTCTCATACATGTGGACTTTGCTTCCCAAGGGCCTGTGAAGTGGGGTAGCTCCTGTATGGAATTAGACTCAAAGTCTAATCTCTCATGAGACTGAGTACTCTCATGTTCCCCGTAAATGGATGGGATGTCTTGTGGGAATTGGTCGTGTGCATCGTCCACAAGTTCAAATGGAGGGGCGACCTCGCTTTCGTTATCCCATTTGTCTTCTTGAATCTCTCGTAGGAAGTCTGGTGCAAACCGATTCATAGAAGAAGAAGTGTTTGGCTCCGTAGAATTGGGCGCATAAGCAACCTGGGAAGGAGGGCTTATTCTATTGTTGACTCTCTCCTCGTTCTCGCAAATGGCTGGAGCACAAGCTTCTTGGGGAGGATTACTTATTCTTTTACTTTTCCGAACAGGCTCACACATTCCCTGAGAAGGAATGTAGGCAACCTGTGGAGGTACTTGAGCTTTCGAGGGAGGCTCATCTGCCTTTTGGGGGGGAAGATAAGCTTCTTGAGGAGGCACATGGGCTTCCTGAAGAGGCTTGCTTATCTGTTCTCTCGCCCTTTCCTTTCTTTGAGGGGTAGGTTCCTTTTCTGACTGTACAATTAGCCTCTCTATTCTTTCTAAGGAGGGGAAACTGTCTGGTTTAGTGGAATTGGCCACATAAACTTCCGATTGGGAATGATTCATGTTTTTGCTTGCTTTTTCTTTGTCTTGATTTTTTTCTTCCTTGTCAGATCTTGCAATTATCCTCTCTAACTTCTCTAGGAATCCATCCAAGTGTAATTGCGTTTTGGCTGAGCCTGAGTAATTGAAAAGGCGGCTGGCTTCAAACATGGTCTGAGCCAATGCGACCATTTTCGCGCATAGTTTGGTTCTTTCTATCTCTAGGTCAGCTCTAGGATAGCACTTGTCATGATCAGTGACGTTTGGCCCTTCTTGGATTCTGGCCTGATATGCTTTAAGCATCATGTCTATGTCTTCGGGAGTGGGATCAGCTAATACCGATCCTGTTTGGGGTGGTGGGTGGGTTACGTGGGCTGTCTTAGAGGGTGAAGGGATGGAGGGTGATGGGGATGGTAGCGGTGGGAATGTGTGAGAGTGCGGTTGAGATGTGATCTCTATGATTTTAGCCTTGGTTTCTCGTAGACTTTCCTCAAGTTCACTCATCTTCTTTGCCCATTGCCTTTTCATACGTTCGCGGCTATCTCTCCAAGCCCTTGTTCTCTTTTTATTTTGGCTCTCAGTATCGCTAGTGTCTGGGCTCTTTTCCTGGCCTACCCCTTGGTTTTGCTGCAATGCTTGAGCTCGAGTGACTACCTGTACTGGTGCAGTGGAAGTGACACTTCCCGAGGATTCTACCACTAACCCAACAACGTTGATAGGGGTGATTTTTGGCATGCTATTGGGGTTCTTTGGGCAATCTCGTAAGAGATGCTCTTTTCCGCAGTCTTGGCAAAAGCCTTGGATAGTCACGGACTGAGGTTGTGTGGGCGGAGGCAAGGGACAATCACGAATGAAGTGATCCCCCTGACATCGGTAACATGGTCCTCTAGGAATTGGTGGTCGTACATGCCTAGGTTGAGGCCTAGGGCTGGGGTTTGCATACATGACGTTTGTGTAGTCTGACTCCCAACTAGGTTCATTCGGCTCTTCACCATAGTAGGACTCGCCATGTTCTGGAGACTGCATGTAGTAAGCCTGGGGGCTATCCACATGGGTAGAATCAAAGCTATGATCACTTGGGTCATTTTCAGAGATCAAAGGTGTTACTGGGACTATAGCTCTATTCAGGTTCTCTTCTGCAGCAGTATACTTTACCGGAATCACATTAGCTGGGGCTGGGGGTTGTTGTGCTAGCACAGGCTGAGGCCTTTGTTGGTTTTGATATTGAGGTTGGAAATTTTGTTGTGGCCTGCCATATGGTTGTGGAGGGTACTGGTTCTGGTATCTGCCTTGTTGGTAGGGCTGAGGGTAGGGTTGCCTAACCGCCTGCTTGTTGTATGGGCAATCTTGTGCGGTGTGGTTGGTGTATCTCCGTTCTATGGTGCAGTACTGGCTACTAGGGTTTACTTGGGGTTGAGCCATAATGGGACAGACGTTCGCCATATGGTCACCACCGCATGTATAGCACCTTTTCACAGGGGCAAACCTTGGAATTTGTTTGCTAGTTACACCTAATTTCTGAGCTACCTTTTCGGCAAGTTCCTCAATTGATGTGGACTGCGTGGAAGAGTGACTAGATGCACTATCTGAATCTTTGTAGATTTTGGAAAGCTCTAGTTCTTCCCCTAGGTTATCTTCAATGTCAATGCACATACGTACACACTCTTCTATAGTCCTAGGGTCTTTCAGATACACGTAGGATCTCAATTTTGGACTCAGCAATCCGTCAAGGAATAAGGCTACTTGTTTGGCAGATGTGGGTAGCTCCGAAATGGGGCACCTTTCAAGATATTGTCTAAATCTTCTTCCTGCAAGTCTCACAGTCTCTTGAGGGGTTTGCTTGAAGCTGTGAATCAGTGAGGAGGTGTTGTGTCTTATGCCACTCTTGGAGAACTCAATAATAAATGCTTCTAGGAGTTGGTCTATGCTCCTAAACTGGCGCTCATCCAATGGCTGAAACCATGTAAGTGCCGTATTCCTAAGGGTTAGACCGAAGGCATTGTACTGTGTGAATAGATCCTCAACTTGTTCAGCTCTCAAGACTTGCTTGAACTCCGCCACATGATCATAGGGATCTCCTGTGCCGTCAAAGTAATTCTTCATGGACTTAACTAGCTGGGTGGGTCTCAAAGTTCTTGTGTGCTCTCTAGGTCTCGGCAGAGGGAATCCATCTACATTTCTTTGGTTCCTGTGGGTTCTAAGCATCTCAGGTTCTACCCTATTCGTCTCCGTTCTCGTTCTTTCTCTGCCCACTGGATTGGCAAAACTTACTTCTGGTCTATCTTTACTTCTGTCTCTTTGCATACCATGAGCCTGGGATGTTCCAGCTCCAGGGTGACCATAGGATACATTTGATCTTGGTTGGGGGAAAATGAACTCGCCCTTCCAAGTGTAAGCATGCCTATCATTTTCTGTCACCACAAAGATCCTCTCCGAAGTGTGGTCTAAGTAGGTCACTCTACCTGGGCTATCTGGATCCTTAAACTCATAGATCATGATTGTTCCTATATCAATTGGGTGATCCGGTTTATACCTCCAAAAGGCTTCGTCCGTTTCTCGATTGAGAAGCAAATCTATGCACTTGTTATCTTGGGGGACCCACTCAGGCGTGATAATCCTAGTGAGAACTGATTTACCTCGAGGGGTTCTAGGTTCCGCACCCATGTTCCCTTGTTCCAAGTCACCTAAGTCCGCTTCTGAAATTACATTCCCAAAGTCATCTGTCCTATCAGGATGACTAGTGACTACATATATAGTTCCTTCTTTGTCCAGGTATGCACCATTTTCAAACTTGACAGCTGGGTGTTCTAGTCCAATGGATTGATCAGGGTTTTTAATCTGGACCACAGATCTTCCTAAGCCGTCCTCATAGATGCTAGCACCTAATCGGTTGGTCCTCAGGTACTCCAGCTGTGTTTTGTAAGGGCCTTCTACCCTGTACAGGTAAGGCACTCCAGAACTTCCCGTAGGTCTGTCCAAGCCTTGAGACATCTCTGACTCACTGGTCTCAGAGCTAGGGTAGTTCGAGTGGTGGCTCAACTGCTGGGCCCAGGACCTAGCAGTGTGGTTGACACTAGCCTCTGAAGATCTAAGGCTTTGTCTTTCCCTTGCTAAATGTCGTCCTGATCTAAGGTTCATATGCCTATCTAAGTAGCCCAATTCTTTGCCCAGAGTACGACCTCGTTGCCGCTCAATTGGTATCAGTCACTTGATTCTTTTTAGTTATTCCTCATGTTTAAAGTCTTATCTGTTATTACGTCGTCAGGAATACTTGAATGTTCTTCGTACTTTCAGGTTGATCGTTCCACGTTAGGTTCTTTCCTTTGTGTTGTCGACAGTACAGAGATTAAGTTTTTAGCTTGAACTTGAGTTTTTAGGTAGTCTTCAACTTGATAGTGGCCTATCGTCGCCCTGACTTACTCCTACTTCTAATCGTTCTTAGCCTAAGCTAGGAATTGACGAAGAGGAGTTGAGAATATTCCGACCTTTCTTGCCGAACCTTGCTCTTTAGTGCTCGAGAAGTTGATTCTCAAGCGTGCGCAACACCCTTGCTTGGATACTTTCAATTGCTTCTCAATAGGCCTGCATAAATCCCAAGATTAGCTCCAAGTAGACCTTTCAATTGACAGACAAATTATTTCAGACATTCCTTTTTTTAATAACCCTTGTTCCCCCTTTTGTATTGCTAGAAATTTCCTCTAGAGCTCCCTTGGTGTTCCTACCCCTCTGCGTGTCAACTTCCAAATATCCTATCTGAAAATCAACGTGGTATTCTTATAAAAAACAGTTGAGGGCGTGTAGTATATGTCACGAGCTTTCCGACAAGCCCTAGAGCTTAGAAAATGGATTTTGTATGCAAAAGTTATGATCGTTCAGGATTTAGGGGGTTACTAGGCAGACAGAACCTTTCGGGGGTTTTAATGCATTTTCTAAGGCCTTCGTAAGTATATGAGTACATGAAAGTGCAAATATGCCCAAAATTTAGCCTAAATTTCCAAAAATTCACTCCTTAATTTTTTGCCGAAAATGCCTGTCTATCGCGATGGACGGTGTCTGTCGCGATAGACACAATCTATCGTGGGGGCTATCTGTCGCGATAGACGGTGTCTGTCACGATAGACAGTGTCTATCGTGGATTTCTGTCTGTCGCGATAGACGGTGTCTGTCGCGATAGACGCTATCTGTCGTGAAATTCTGTCTGTCGCGATAGACGGTGTCTGTCGCGATAGACCGTGTCTGTCGTGAAATTCTGTCTGTCGCGATAGACGGTGTCTGTCGCGATAGACGCTGTCTGTCGTGAAATTCTGTCTGTCGCGATAGACGGTGTCTGTCGCGATAGACAGTGTCTGTCGCGATAGACGCTGTCTGTCGCAATAGACTGAAAAAACGCAAATTTTTGAAAAACTTCTAGTGATCTAGAGTGCCCTCAAGGTGTAGGTTACAGTGCTAATCATGCATTCACAAAATGTTAAGATTTTCTGTCTGTCGCGATAGACAGAGATCGTCGTCTCGGGACCTGTGCAGAGCCTGTCGTACCTGCGCACACTGCTGGGGATGATGGTACAGCAAAAAACCTGCAAAATAGCTCAAGAAACATGCAAAAACAGCGCATGCAAATTCGCTCTCTCGCTCTCTCTCACAAGTGAAATGAGGGAAATGAGGTGGAGATGGGGATATAGTCAAAAAACTGAAATTTTCGCGATGATGGAGATGGAGGTGGGAGATGGTGATGATGATAATGGTGATGAAGATGGTGAAGAAAGTAAAAGAAATTCGATGAGAGTGAAGAAAATACCTACCACTCCAACGTGTCAACTCTACGTCTTACCATCACACGCTCGTCCTCAAAGCTCGATCCCCGGCAACGGCGCCAAAATTTGGTGTAGCTCAATGATGAGTAGCACCTCCTTTAATGTCAATCCGGGAAGACGTGAGGATGGTATGAAGACCTCGAGCAAGTGGCGGCACAAGTGCGTGAGTGAGAAGCACACAAGCATGCACACACATACACACACACGCGCACACAAAGTAGGACAAAGAGTGAGAGTCAATGGAGCTTTTAGATTACTTTCAAAATGCTCTTACAAGTTCGTTTCAAATACGATCTAACCCCAAAAATGAGCTCTCTAGCTCTTTTTATAGTTTTTGACTAGCTTTTGGCCCTGTCCAGACCTAGTGTCCGGCCTAGTTAAAAATTAGGTTCCAGGGCTTATTTGAGGGCTCAAACGAAGTCTAAAAATTATGAAATTTGGTACGATGGTACTTCTAATACTCCTCAAGCTCGAGGACTCCTCGGCTTGCACAAAATGGAGTCTATTCTACCAAAAACGGGATTTACAATGTTTGTGTAGTGATTAAAATCACTTGAGTTGTACATAACCCATGGGGAAAAATGATCTGGCCTTGTTGCCGTATTGTGCATGATTCCTCTGTTGCTTTGTGTGCAACAAGATCTCCACGAGCGGAGCAGTACAACTAGCCACGTTAGAGGGTGATGTTCTCCCAAACTATATTAGCGGTTGCAGACTCAAGTTGTATCAGGAACCCCTCACGGAAGAAATGCTCAGCCGACTCAACACTGCTAAGAAACGCAAAGAGGAAGAGAAGCGAATTAGAGAAGAAGCTCAAGCAGAAGCTTTAGAACGCATTAGAAGGATGAAGTTACAAAGACAAGGCCGAGATCAGACCAGAACAGTTGACCATGCAGATCAAGGATATCCCATGGCCATGTGTGAAGTTGCAGGAACAAGCTCGAATAGAATAATTGATAGACGTCCTTTCATAACCATAGACATAGGACAAGGAAAGGGTGCAAGGACCGTAAGAGCCTTGATTGACTCAGGTGCTGCCACTAGCACTGTTAAGTTGTCTTACTGTCAAGAGTTACAGTTAACTGTCCATCCTGTGGAAGGATATCTCATAGGATTGGGAGGCGTGGAAACCCCTTGCATGGGCGAGGCGGAACTTCCCCTTTACATTCATGATGAGGCAATGACAGTTAAAGTGCTGGTGTGTCAAGATGAGGACCTCACTGAACCTCTTGTCTTGGGTCAAGACTGGATCTATGACCAAGCAGTCAACTTAAACCTAAGACGTGGACTTCTTCAGGTATGGGTCAATCATGGTCGAATTACAGTAGAGTTGGATAATGGAGCACTCATGAAACTAGAAAAGGCACAGACTCCTGGTCCTTCCAGGGGTACACATGAAGATGACCATGCTGTTCTTGTTCAAAACCCTGTGTTGTAGAGGAATGCTAATTGCAAAAAAGGAGTCAAGGATGCAACGGAACTCCCTTCTTTTCCAAAGGCCAGAAGGAGACAACAACCAAAGGCGGATCACAGGCACAAGAAGCAGAGTACTACCTATGTCCGAAATCAAAAGTACCTGCGCAGCAGAATGTCCCAGAAATTAAACCAGGTGTGGGTGCGGAAAGGCGAACAACCGGTTGCACCACCGTCAACTACACGGGCAAAGCCTCTTATTAGTAACCAACAACACGACGCTAATAAGAAGTCTTTCAGGAACTCTTCTGCTAAAGTAAAATCTATTTGGGTGCCCAAGAAGTCGATGAAGGCTAGCCCACAATCAAGACAAATTTGGGTGCCTAAGGCTTGCTTAAGGGCACAAGGAGCTACGCCAAGGCCACAACCTATGTAGCATAACCCAACTACAAGTACAACCAGTATTCACTCGCTCTCAACACTTAGGAACACACCAAGAACCAAGAGCACGCATGTAATCACTTATAAGTGGGTCCCTAAAAGGCCCGATTCCCAAACCGCGACACCGAGACCGCTCTCTAGAGTCTCTACGAAACCGAAAGCAAAGCCCATTCACTGCATTTGGCAGTCTAAGACCTGTAATAAACCCCCGACCCCAATTTGTAAATTCACCCCACTTACTCACGGCATTAGTCTCTTAGGAATACACAAACATTGACTACACTCACTGTCTTTGTGCACTTACTAACCACTAACTCACCATCTACCTCATGTTAATATTGTAACGGGGACAACAACGGATTTATTCTGTCCATTACGATGTTAACACATGATTCTATATTCTCACAGAATCAGAAGGGAAGAAGAAAAATGACAGAAGCGACAGGTTCGGCCTCACAAGTAGGGATACTTACTGCAGGAATTGATGTGGATAGCCTACCTGTGGACGTGCCCCCGACTGAACGACCAGTGGAGATGCAACACCTTCAGCAAATCCCGATGCCAGACCCACCTACAGGGATCACGGAAAGAGTCCATGCCAATTCTCATTGGTTCAATGGCATGCCCGGTCCATTAGGAGAGGCCAAGTATATCTGGGAGTCTAAATGCGAGTATGACAGATCATGGGTGAGATTCCAATTTTTCTCCAAAGAGTTCGAGACTTTACAGAACACCGAAGATCTCCAGACCATATGGCAACGAGCAGGGTTGGCGGAATATTTTGAAGCCCCACTACCTAAACCCGATCTCCTCCGATGTTACTATTTGGTCTCCACGTTACAAGCTAATGAAGATAAGGACCAACCCGGATCATTTGTTCTCCCCTCATTGCTGGGCAACAACGAGTTGAAGAGGTTTGAACTTACTGTGGAGTTGGTAAGCGACGCTTTAAATATGCATGGCACGCATGTGCCCTCAGAAAAGGACGCTCTCGTTCCCACCAACATGAAGGACAGGAAACTAGTGAAGCTGAAAGACATGGCAGCACTCACCCCAAATGTGTCCATCCCTCTCCGCATGTGCATGCAACATTTCGCCTTCCCCGGCCAAGACCGATTCACGCAACCGCACAAGAAGATCTGGTTTGCTCTCTACTTGGCGGAAGCAGGTGCGTTACCTATTAAGCTACCAATGTGGATTATAGATCAGTTGTATGAAGCAAACAAACGGGCTTCTAGGAAATTAGTGGTGAACGGATGCTGTGCGATCACACGCATTATTTACCGATGCCTAGCATATGATGTCCCCATTGAACGTGCCTTAACTTGGGCACAATTACAAATGTTTAAAAGGCTCAAGACGTCCACACATCAGTCCAAGCGCATGAGGGGCGCGATCCCTTGTGTCCAAACAAGGGAAGTCCTGACTACTCCTGAGGCATCACCACTAAGAGAGGGCACTGTACCTCCCTTTACCATTAGGATACCCAGGTCGGAATCTGACACTACGACACAACCTACCCCATCGGCTCCTCCTGTTACACCTGAATTCGAATTTGCTGCCACTGAAGAGGCTGAAGGACTGGACCCCCAGGATTTCGAAGCATTCCTACAAAGCACACAATTCTCTGATGTGGAGTTTTATTCAGAGGCAGAGGAGCAGGGCACATCCTCACGAAGAAGAAGAAAGTCTACAGACGGTAGACATGTCCATTGGAGTGACGCTCAGCAAAGTCAACAACACGGACACCCGGAAGAAGAAGAAGTGTATGAAGAAGAGACCACTGAAGCCCCAGCATATACAGCAGAACTCCGAAGGCTGTATCAGATTATGGAAAGAGTGCGATCGCAGCAGTTACTCACTGAACAGAGCAGCAGAGTACTTATGACTCAGTTGTTGGAAGAAGCGGGAGTTGACTCAGAGTACAGGGAAGGTCTCTTATTGATGGCAGAAACATATGGAGTTGTAGAAGCTGTGCGCACTGCCATTCAGAGGCCTTCAGTTCAATATGACCCACGAAGGTTCCAGACACGACCTCGCTCAGGTAAAAATATCCAAATTCCCGTTACAGTTGCCGAAGAGCCCACGACTACACCAACCTCCCAAACAGCTAGTCAACAGCACCCCGCCACCCATGAGGAGTCCACCGAACCACTACCACCTACTCCCCCACCATCACCTCCTAGAAGAGAAACAGTGGAAACCACATCGACTACTCAACCCACCGACCCCACCTTCATCTTCCGTACTCCCATCTCCAGTGCCACCCTATTCTCTACCACTGATAATCCAATCTTCGAAGCAAACCCCAACACTACACAATCCGCTGAACCCCTCCTAGAGCCTGCCCTAGGGCAACCATCCCCAACGCCCTCAGCCACGGGTCATCCTGACCCTAGATCCACATTCATGGGCTTCCCTGCTACCACGCAACCCTTTCAGCCCTCCTCAAATTTACAACCTCAACCCCCGACATCCCTCTCTCCATTCCTACAATCCCTCCATGACCTCTTTGCTAGGGCTTTTCAACCAGGCCCTCAACCATTCCCTGTCTTTTCAGCTCCCCACCCCACTTCACATCTATTCACCACTTCCACACACACACCACCGACCATACCAATGTATATGGCAGGTCCCACACTAACACCCACTCCTGAAGGTATGGACATTTCACCACCCACGGCACCTCCACCCACGGTTTCACCTCCTCCCATTCCCCCTCCACCAATTTCACCCACACACACAACTTTCGTAGACACATCATTCACTGTCTCCCTTCCCCAATTCCCTTCCCATGCATCTTCCACGGTAAACACCCCCCCTTCATCTATAGGTAATGCATTGGACACCATGATGGCTTGTATATCAAATTTAAGAACAGATTACATTCAGCTCCAGCAACAAAATGAACGCCTGCACGAGCACTCAGAGACCCTACAGCACCGCTTTGCGGCACTAGAAGAGGAGAACGCTCGCCTCCACACACAGTTCCAAACCCTCCAAGAAGCCCATAATAGATTGGAGGTACAGCTACAGAACGTAGATCAGGAAGCAGTGCAGGTGGTAGAAGGTCACCTACGGACACAGCTCGAACGCAACTCAAAACTTCAGCGAAATATGGCGCTACTTAAACGTCATCTTGCGGCTGCTCAGGAAGAAAACAGACGTCTGCAAATACAAAATCAAGAGAACCTGGAGGCAGCTATTGAGAGCACACCGGGGGCACCCATCAGCCCATCCAAGTTTCAAGCAGTGACCCCCGATAATATCAAGATTATATTGGAAGATTATGCCATGCTGCTCGAAGCACATGATAAGCTCTCAGAGGAGCTAGGACAACTGAAGCAGGAACACCAACAAGGACCAACAGCTGCCCCTCCAACCACCCCCTCTGCGGCTTCGCTTCTCAACGCAGAGGCCATAAAAGATCTCCAGGAACAGGTAACTGAATTGCAAACACGCCTACTACAATATGAGAGACCATCTTCCCCTCCGGAGGCTCCCACGGACGAAGAAGTTGTGCAAATTCCTGTGGAACAAACGTTTGATGAAGAATATGATCCGCAACCATTCCCAGGAGGCCAACAAACAGAAGAAGCGCAGGACACGTTCGAGGCACCACGGCCGCCATGGTTACGACAAGTGGAGGAAATAGGGACTTCGCATGAAGAGCGCACCGTAGTGCAAAATCAGGCCATGAGGGTCATAGAGGAGACTGTGTTACAATCAGCTTACTTCAAGAACTTGTCATCGAGACGCCTGATTCTCTCATCGGAACTCCAATACAGGCCGTATTATATTATCTTGGCTGATTATAATGCAGAAATACAAAGAGTCACGGGTCAGATTCCTACTTTTGCGACCCAATTTCAACCCGAAGACCTTCCTCCAGAGGTGCGAAAAGGCAAGATTCGTCAACCAACATGGCGGCAGAAACTTTTAGAGACCTATCCAGAAATGCTACGCACATGGAACAACGCGCCGTTGCACCTCCTGTACAACCCATGCTACGGTCCAGTTCCGCGCCGCAGGTCGTGGAAGGCATTTAATATCAAGGTACAGAACAATGCGCAATGCAAGGAATGGCTGAACTACCCGTACATCGCGCCACCACAAGGACCACCATCGGTAGCATATATGATGGGAACCATTCGCCACTGGATGCCGCGCTTGAAGCCCATGCCAGATGTAGCAGCGCAAATGATGCTTAAAATCTTAGATATGATGCAAGTAGTGCTGAAGACCTTTAGAAATGCAGCCGCACCACAGGTACGTCTTCCGGGGTTTAGCAATGGAAATTACGACTTGGTGTATGACATGAGCACCACCCCCAGTATCCGTGTGGCTTACGCTTGGCACGCACGCATCAAATACCTCCCCGCCTGCTACAAACAGACCTTCGAAGAAATGTTCAGATCAGGTTTCTGGGAGTATCACTCGGAGATTTTCGCACCAAAGCCGACACATCTGCTTCAACTGTTTGCTTGTGAACAAGCAATGTATTCAGAGTACTACACCACCCCGCAACCAGAGACCCCCGGTGCAATAAATTGGGAGGCATTGGAAGCCGATCTAGCAAGAGGCTTAAGGATAGGAGAACATGAACTGGCCACCAATGTCATCCAATATTACATCGATCACCCGCGAGAACAAAGGTCTGTCAGGGGCGACAGACGCTAGGAAGGGGGGAGTGTTGGCACACAAAGCAACAGAGGAATCATGCACAATACGGCAACAAGGCCAGATCATTTTTCCCCATGGGTTATGTACAACTCAAGTGATTTTAATCACTACACAAACATTGTAAATCCCGTTTTTGGTAGAATAGACTCCATTTTGTGCAAGCCGAGGAGTCCTCGAGCTTGAGGAGTATTAGAAGTACCATCGTACCAAATTTCATAATTTTTAGACTTCGTTTGAGCCCTCAAATAAGCCCTGGAACCTAATTTTTAACTAGGCCGGACACTAGGTCTGGACAGGGCCAAAGCTAGTCAAAAACTATAAAAAGAGCTAGAGAGCTCATTTTTGAGGTTGGATTGTAATTGAAACGAACTTGTAAGAGCTTTTGAAAGTAATCTAAAGAACTCCATTGATTCTCTCTCTTTGTCTTGCCGTATGTGCGCGTGTGTGTGTATGTGTGTGTTTGCTTGTGTGCTTCTCACTCACGCACTTGTGCCGCCACTTGCTCGAGGTCTTCATACCATCCTCACGTCTTCCCGGATTGACATTAAAGGAGGTGCTACTCATCACTGAGCTACAATGCTCAAGCGTAAACCTGATGGTACAGTGGACAGGTATAAGGCTACGCCTATTGCAAAAGGTTATGGGCAGGAAAGAGGCATTGATTTTGATGAGACCTTTGCACCTACATGCCGTATGACTACTATTCAGAGCATTTGTGCACTTACAGCCCATCATGGCTGGAATGTACATCGGTTGGACATTAAAACAGCATTTCTGAATGGTGAATTTCATGAAGAAGTGTATGTTTTTTAGCCCCGTGGCTTTGTGCAAAAAGGGCATGAAAACTAGGTGTGCAGGTTAAAGAAGGCATTATATGGTTTAAAGCAAGCACCACATGCTTGGTATGAGAAGATACATGCCTATCTGGTTGCACATGGTTTTGTGAACAGTCCAACTGAAAGCACCTTATATGTTAAGCGTGCTTATGATGTGCTTCTGATCATTATTGTCTATGCTGATGACATGCTACTCACTGGTCCTATTGAGAAGCATATTGCTGATTTCAAGGCTGATTTGCATGCCTCATTTGAGATGTTTGATTTGGGGCATTTGCATCACTATTTGGGCATTCAGTTTATGCAAGTTGATGGTGGAATGGCTTTGTGTCAAATGAAATATATTGACACATTATTGCAGTGTTTTGGCATTGAAGACTGTAAGCCTATTGCCACTCCTATGGAGACAGGTTTACGGTTGAGTCTTCATGATACTAGAGATGCATTTGATGTTGTTCTCTATCAGCAGGTTGTCGGATGCTTGATTTATTTATGCATTACTCGGCTAGATATTCAGTTTTCTATCTCACAGATGAGCAGGTTTATGCATTGCCCAGGAGTCATGCATTGGAAGGCGGTTAAGCGCATCTTTCGCTACTTGAGTGGTACTCGGCTACTTGGGTTGTTTTATCCCAAGGAGCGATCACTACCGCCACATTTGCATGCTTTTTCTGACTCATATTGGGTTGGTTGCTATGACACTTGTGTGTCCACTAGTGGTTTTTGCTTCATGCTTGGTAGCTCATGTATATCTTGGTTGAGCAAGAAGCAGCCTACTGTGGCCACTTCCAGTTGTGAGGCTGAGTATAGGGGAGCTTTCACAGCGACTGTTAGGTGTGTGTGGCTCAGACGCCTTGTGGCTGATTTGGGTGTTGGCCAGTCTTCTGCCACCACCATCTTCACTGATAGTCAGAGCACATTGGCAGTTGCCAGGAACCCTGTGTTCCATGATCGCACTAAGCACATTGAGGTGCATTATCACTATGTCAGGGAGAGGTTCTCTGCTTGGGAGATCAACTTGGCATATGTGCCCACGCAAGAGAACATAGCAAACCTTTTCACGAAGGCTCTGCCTAGGGAGAAGTTTGAAGCTTTCCGCAAAGCTTTGGGCTTACTTCCTTTTGTGGAGTGATTTCCACATAGCTTGGCACTTCCTTATACATGAGTGCCAGCTTCTTGTTCACCGCATCACTCCCAGGGGGGATTTGTTGATATATTTAGGTAGTGATGTATGTGAACACACTCGGACCGCCGGGGCACTTTTTTCCTTCTTTAGGAGGTTTTCTTCCCTCGGCTTGTATATACACCTGTCACTCTAGCACAATGGTGAGTACCAACGTGAGGAGATACACCTCATAAATGTCAATCCGTGGAGATGTGAGGACCGGTATGAAGAGCGTGAGCAAGTGATGGCACAAGTGCGTGAGTGAAAGCACACAAGCATGCACACACATACACACACACGCGCACAAAGTAAGAGCAAAGAGAGGAACAATGGAAGATCTTCGATTACACAAGACCTCTCTTACAAAGCTGAAAACTACAACATGCCAGCCTCAAAAATGAGCTCTCCAGCCCTTTTTATAGTTTTTGAGTGGTTTTGGCCCTGTCCAGACCTAGTGTCCGGCCTAGTTAAAAAATAGGTTCCAGGGCTTATTTGGGGAATCAAACGGAGTCTAAAAATTATGAAAATTGGTAGGATGGTAGTTCTAATACTCCTCAAGCTCGAGGACTCCTCGGCTTGAACAAAATGGAGTTACAAAAATGGAAAATGGTATTTACAATGGTTTTTAGTGATAAAAATCACTATTTTTGTAGGGATTTCTTCTGAAAATTTGACAGGTGCTTCTTGGAGCTCCCTAATTGCTCCTTCTTTTTGTGTGTCCACTTCCTTGATGCACTTCCATGCTTTGTCCTTGATCTTGAGCTTCAACACTCCCCCCCCTCTTGAGTCTGTCGTCCCTGACAGACCCTTGTTGTAGTGGTCGTTCCATGTAGTACGTTGAGAGGTAGCGTCCTTTGCGTCCAACAGGGGCGATCCATCTTCCCAATGTAGCCTGGTCGTTTGTCTGGTTCTTCACTTTGCCACTGTTAGCTCTTGCAGTTTGTAGTCCCTTTGTACGTACTTCTGCCGTGTATTCCCTCTTCATGGTGCATGTGTGAGTTGTCCCAAAATGACTAGTTGCTCAAAGGAGGTGGTCAATGGTGATTATGAGCAACTCTCGATGGTGGATGTCCTCTGATTCTTCCAAAGATGGCTTTCATAGTTTTCATGCCAAGTACTTGTAACCCATAATGGATGATGGGTAAGTGCATTAGTGCATGGGTTGAACAAAATATGTGCCTTGTGCATGGCCTTGTAATGTGGCCCTACGTATGCATACTTGGAAAATGCATGGCAAGAAGTATGGTGCAAGAGATTGGGTCTCGAGCTAAGTGCTCAAGGGTATGCTGACGAAGAGGTTTCCTACTCTATCATGGTTATAGTGTTGTTGAAGCATGCACGTCGTACCATGGTGAAGGGTCCGTTGATCTTCATCTCTTCGTGTTGTAGTTCCATCATGGTGTTTGACCGTCAGCTTGTCCTTTTTGTTGAGGGATGTCCTTGCTGGAAGTTCGCTGATGAGCATTTTCAAGCACATAGTCTTCTTCTGTGCTCTTCTTTTTTTTTTTTTTTTTTTTTTTTACACACGATGGCATCAAACAAGAAGAAAGAGGTTAGTATCAATAGAATATTTTACATGTGAAAATTTGTGTCTCATGTGCCTGGGATTTTTCAATTGTGTCTATGCACGGCCGTGTAATGTGGCCCTATGTTGATGCATACTTTGGAAATGCATGACCTGAATGGTGCAAAAGACTGGGTTATGCCAAAGGCACATGGTTGCTGTTGGTCGAGGCTTTGATCTTACTTGCATGCTTGATGAATTCTTTGATTGGAGGTGTCGATTGGATCTCGAAATGATGTAATCCTCCGGGTTGGAATCCATTTTGGAATAGGGTTCGGTACTATAGAGATCACCTCAAGCCACCTCATCTTTGGATGCTTTCCAAACTTTGGTATCCCGTGTGGTTGGCCTTTTGGTTCCGTGGATGTTGTTGGTGCTTTTGGCTTCCAAACCCATATCCTTGATGATTGCCTGCTTATTTTTGCAGAAGGGTTGAGTTTATCTTCTTTGGGTCTTTGTGCATTGTTCTTACCCTTTCCTCTCCTTGGCGTCTTTGTTGAGACCTTTTGCATGGTGAGGAGCAAAAGCCGTTGTGCATGTAAGAGCTTCCTAGGTACCCATATCTGTAATTGCCCTTGTTGAGCTATCGCTAATTTCTTAGGCACCCAGATTTGTCGGAGATCTTTTGGTTGAGATGGCCCTGGTCGCTTATTTCTGGTTTTCACATGGTTGGCTTGCCTGGGTGGAGACTGTGTAGGCAAGGTTGATGGTTGCTCTCCCTTTCGTACCCAGATCTGCTTCATGGCCGGAGATATTTTTTCTTTGAATTCTCGTTGTTTGTTCGACGTAGTGGTCGTCATGTATTGTTTCATTTGCCTTTGTGGTTGAGTGGTGATGGCCTTCGTTTTTATACAAGAGGATTCAACTTGCCTTTGAGTCCTTTCCTCTGTGACCGAGACCTTCTGGGTCATAGAGCTTTGGACACACTCAACATCTTGTGCATGAAGATTGGTCTTAGAGGAACTAAGAGTGTGTGTGGTGCCGTGATCGGTGAGCATACAGTTCTCTAATTCTAATGTGATGCATTGTTCCTGTACCCAAACTTGAAGAAGTTGACTGCTTAAGTTCAAGTTGACGGCATGGTCGTAAATCCAATCTTGACCCAGGACAAGTGGCTCTGTGAGGTCCTCATCATGACACACTAGCATTTTGACTTTCATTGGAACATCATGAAGGTAAATGGGAAGTTCCACCTCGCCCAAACAAGGGGTTTCCACGCCTCCTAAACCTATGAGATAGGCTTCTATGGGCTTGATGTTCAATTGCAGGTCTTGGCAGTATGAAAGTCTAACTGCACAAGTTGCTGCACCTGAGTCAACCAATGCTCTCACAGTCTTTACACTCCTTCCTTGTCCTACCTCCATAGTCACAAAGGGCCGTCGATCAATTATTCGAGAAGTAGTTATGCCCGATTTTTGGCACATGTCCATGTGATATTTTGGAGCTTTTGTGTTGACATCTAGGCCTAGCGGCCGTAACTTATTTCTTCTGATGCGCTCTCTAGCCTCTGCTTGTGCTTCTTCTCTAACCCTTATCTCCTCTTCTTTTCGCTTCTTAGCAGTGTTGAGTCTCATTAGCATTTCCTCTGTAAGAGGTTCTTGATATAGCTTGACTCGGCATCCACTAATATAGTTTGGTAGGATATCACCTTCTAAAGTGGCCAATTGAACCCCACCGCTAGTGGAAATTCGATTAATAATCATGGGTCCGTATCCTCGTTTTTCCAACTTACGGGCGTGTTGCTTTAGCGTGTAAACCAGCACTAGATCTCCTTCTTTCAATCCCTTATCCTTTATATGGGCGTCAAAGTATGCCTTTTGTCGTTTCTTTGCAGCATAAATGCCTGCTGCGGCTCGTAGCCTCGTCTCACCTAAGCGTTCTAGATCGAAGATCCTAGAAGACAACTCATGTCCATTCCACTCATGCTCTTGTGCTACTCTTAAAGCTGGGATTAGGAAATCTAATGGTAGCACAGCATTCTGTCCGAAGACCATCTGAAATGGGGTGGCATTGAGTACCATTTTGTAGGCAACTCCGTATGCCCAAACAGCATGATGAAGTTGTTTGTCCCAATCAGAGCGTTTATTATTCACCAGTTTTGTTAATACGTTACATAGGATCTTATTCGTGCTCTCGGCCTGTCCGTTGGCTTGTGGGTGATAAGGGGCAGACTTCTTGTGTATCACCATGAATTCTTGAAGGAGATGTTCAATGACCTCATTCAAGAAGTGCGTACCTCTATCACTAACCAACTCTATTGGTAAACCATATCTAGTGAACACGTTTTCGAATAAGAACTTAGCCGTTGTTTGAGCATCATTCTTTGTTGTGGCTTTTACTTCTACCCACTTGGTAAGGTAATCAGTGGCTACAATAATGTATTCCGCATGGGAGTTTCTAGCTGGGGGGTTAATAGGACCAACAAAGTCTATGCCCCACTTCGAGAATGCGCGTCCTCCCATCATTGGCCTCAAGGGCATTTCATCTTTTCTTATCGGATATTGGGCACGTTGGCATGTGTCACATTTCTTCACATAAGTATGTGCATCCATATGAAGAGTGGGCCACCAAAGTCCTGAGAATAGAATGGTCTTAATTACTCTGTCAGGCCCAAAGTGTCCACCTGCAACACCACTATGTGCAGTTTCTAAGACCTTCAAATAATCTGATTCATGAACGCACAATCTTAGATAACCATCCTTGCCTCTTCGATATAGGTTGTCTCCTACTAAGGCATATTCCTGAGCCTCTTGCTCCATGCTTCGTCTTCTTGCTAGACTAGCCTCGTTCGTTAGTGTTCCTGATCTCATAAATTCTACCAGGGGAGCGCTCCATTCTGGAATTAACGATACATGATAAAGAGTCGCATGCTCCACTGGGGGTCTCTTCTGGCACACTGGACAATTCTTAATCCACTCATGTATTTCTTTGTCCATGCTAGGCCAATACACTCCTAAACGTTTTAGGTTTTGCCATGTTCGTTGTTTAGAGTAGTGATTTCCTAGCAATCCCTCATGAGCTTGTTGCAACCAACTATTATGTTCGTCGTCCTCAACACAACAAGCTAGTACACCCTCTGTATCTTGTTTGTACATGCTTCCGGCTAATATCTGATACTTTTGTGATCGTACAATTTCTTCTTTGTTTGTTTTTACGTTTTTATTTGCAGGCCCGAAGGTTAGGACTGGTACCAACTTATTTGCCCATTTAGGAACAACTTCTAAATTGAACAGATAAGCATCGGGCAATTCATCAGACACTCCTTGTGGTGGCTCTCCTGAAGTGATGCGAGAAAGATGGTCCGCCCTAAGGTGGTTCCTACCTTTCCTGACAACGACTTCAAAGTCGTATTCCATTAGTAAAAGGAACCATCTTACCAAGCGGCCTGTATTGCAAGGTTTATTGACCAAATATAGTAAAGCTTGATGATCAGTGAAAAACTTGAACTTATTGGCCAATAGATAGTGTCTAAACTTTTTCACAGCATATACCATGCCTAAGCCTTCTCTCTCCGTTGTGGTATAATTTCGTTCAGCTGCATTTAATTGCCTACTAGCATATGCGATCGGCAAATCTAGGTTTCCTTCACCCGTGGGCTGTGCTAGCACACATCCGATGGCATGATTGGATGCATCCACATGGACATGGAATGGTTTACTCCAATCAGGAGTGGTCAGTATTGGTGCTGAGCACAAGCGTCTTTTTAGCTCATTGAAGGATTTTTCACACTCATCGTTCCACTCAAAATTTGTCAACAATCCATAAAGAGGTTTAGCTATGATGGCATACATGTGGATAAACCTACGGTAATATCCACAATGGCCCATAAAGGCTTGTACCTCTTTAACATTCCTTGGCCTGGGCAGCTCTGCTATTGCTCTAACTTTGTCCTCATCTGTTGAAATTCCATTTTTAGAAACAATGTGACCTAAGATTTTACCTTGTCGTACCATGAACACACACTTCTCTGGGTTCAGACACACTCGATAATCTCTACACTTGTTGAAGATTTGTCTGAGCTCAGGGATGTGGTATCTTCTTTGTTGGGAATGAGCACATAAATCATCCACATATACTTCTAAGCTCTTCCGCAAGAACTCTTTGAAGACATGACACATGAGCCTTTGGAATGTTGCAGGTGCATTGGTGAGCCCAAATGGCATCACACGAAATGCAAAGATTCCCCATTCTGTGGCAAAGGCCGTTTTGTGTTGATCTTCGGGGGCAATGGCTACTTGGTTGTAACCTGAAAATCCATCAAGGAAGCTATAAACTTCCTTGCCTGCAACACGCTCCAATAAATGTTCAGTGATTGGGAGTGGATAACTATCTCTGATCGTAGCGGCATTAACTTTTTTAAGGTTAATACACACTCGCAACTTCCCGTTCTTTTGGGCACCACTACAATGGGGGACACCCATTCAGTATGCTCAATCTCATAGATAAATCCAGCTTCAATCAGCTTGTCAATTTCTTCTTTTATTTTAGCAGCATAAGTGTCATTATACGTGTAGGGCTTTTGTTTGGTGGGTTTGGCATCAGCCGTCATGGGGATCGTATGAGAGCAAATTTTTGGATCTACTCCCTTCAAGTCTCTATAGTGCCATGCGAACACATCCCTATATTCCCTTAATAGAGCTACAAGCTCTGCTTCTTCTTTTGCACTTAGGTCATCTCCTATGTACGTACATCGCTCTTCGTTCCCTTCAATGGTCACTACAATTTTTTTGGTCTTTTCTTTATTGTCATATGCTTCTCCTATAATGGCCTCTCTCTTCGGCATTCGTACCACAATTCTTTGATCTTCAACTTCATATTTCTTAAAGTTTTCTGGTACTTCAAACAATGATTCATCCTCTTCTTGTTTCACTACTTTTCTTTTCTTTTTCTTTTGACCTCCTTCACTTCCTTCCTTTGAATTTATCGTTTTAATACTCGTGAGGGGTTCTTCTTCTTTCTGGGTTAACACTCCTATGTCTTCTAAATAGTGTTCCTCTGAGTCAAAGTAAGTATCCATCACAATGGATTCTAGATCATCGTCATTCTCTTCTTCTTCTATGAACTCACTAGGATCACACTCTTCCAACAAGGGCTGACACATGAACACTGAAATATCATAACCCTCCTCATCACAATGAGGTGTCCATTGTTCTTCATTGACTGCAATGTCCATGGTAGCTAAGATTTCTGCCCAACCATGAGGCTCAAATTCCTCATCTGGAAATATCATCGGTGTATAGGCTGGGTCTTTTATTGGTCTATCTCCTGGGGAAGCTCCTTCTTCTCTTGCTTTTAGACGCTTTTCCTCTTCCTCTGCGACCTTGCACATCCACAAGTGAGTATCTTCATGCAGCCAGGATGGATCAGGTGAACTTCCAGAATGCACAGAGATAGAATCTTCCTTCGCTTTGTGGATAGGATTCCACTGTAGGGGTGGTACATCTTTGAAGGTGTAATCCTTCAAATTGACCTTGGTGGTGACCCCTAAGTGTTGTAAGTACAAGGAGTTGGTTCCCCAATCCTGTACTATTTGCAATTGTCGTAGGAAGGGTCTTCCTAGGATCATCTCGTAGACATTATTTTTTTCAAAGTCACATATAGCAAATGTATGTTCAAACTCTACACCACAAGTGGTTAGAGTTATCCCTTCAAGCAATCCTAGAGGTCTTTCAAAATGACCATCTGCCATTTGAAGTTTCATTCTCGTTGGTCTTAATGTGGGTTTGCCCCATCGCTTCCACAAGGAGGTGGTCGCAATAGCAACGCCAGCACCTGAATCTACGATTGCTTTGGTTGTGTAACCTTGATAGGTGATTGGAAGATAAGTATTACCTTCTTCACCTTCACTCATGTCCCCTATTTTGTCTAGAGGTATCTCTGGTACTTTCTGCTTAGGGCCTACTTTTGGCATATTGGAATCAAGTTCTGGAACTTGATCCTTCACATGATTCCATAGCTCCGGTTTTGCCTTGAGCAGCTCCTCTACAGTGAGATGACACTGAACCTTAGTGTTCTTCACAACATCAGTGTTTCTTGGAACCACTGAGTCTTCATTTCTTACCAATATTGTTGGAGCTCTGATCTGGAGAGATTCAGATTCCCATGGGCCTGTGAAATGAGGCAACTCTTGTAAAGAATTAGATTCAAAATCTAATCTTTCATCTTCTTGTTGCTCTGCTTGGTCTCCATAGATAGACGGAATGTCTTGGGGAAATTGATCATGAAGATCATCAATCTCAGGAATAGGAGGGGAATTACCCTTCTCCTTAGCCCATTTCTCTTCTTGTATCTCCCGCAAGAACTCTTGAGAGTACTGTTGAATTGAAGGAGGTATTCCAGCATCCGTGGAATTAGGAACATAAGCTCCCATTGGTGGTGAGCTTCCTCTTTCAATAACTGGTTGAGCCTGTGGAGGTAAAGAAACTTGTGGTTTGTTTACCAACTGCTCTAATCTTTCTAGTAAGCCTTGGAAATGCAAATCCGGTTTGACAGAGTTGGTCTGATTGAACTTTTGACTAGTCTCAAGTATAGCTTGAGCTTGTTCTACCATTTTCATGCACATTTTCATCCGTTCAATCTCTAAATCTGCTCTAGGGTAACTCTTGTCTAGGTTTGCAGCTGTTGGCCCTTCTTGAAGGCGAGCCTGGTAGGCCTTGAACATCATGTCCAAGCCTTCTGGGGTTGGATCTACAAGAACAGACCCTGATTGCGGTCTATTTACAATGGGTGGTGGGGTGGGATGAAGCGAAGTGGATGGAGCTTCAGCATGCGAGGGACTTTGAGATGCAATGTCTTCTATTTTTGTTTTGGCATCTTTTAGACTTTCTTCTATTTCAGATATCTTTTTGTTCCACTTGCGATTAGCCTTCTCTCTGGTATCCTTCCATGTTCTTGGTTTCCTCTTACTAGGTTCTCCTGACTCACTTGACTCCGATTGCTCAGATGGTTTTGCTTGTTGTGCAGCCTGTGCCCTAGTAACTGCCTGAACAGGAGCCACATTACTGCTACTTGAACTTGAATCTGCCACTAATCCTACCACGTTGATTGGTGTGACCTTGGGTGCACTAGAGGGATTCCTGGGACACTCTCTAGGAAGATGTTCCTTGCCGCACTCAGGACAAAAGCCTTGTATTGTGATGTTTTGTCCTAGTCCTAGAGCTGGTTGGTGGGGACATTCACGAATGAAATGATCGCCCTGACATCTAAAGCATGGTCCTCTAGGGGCTTGTGGTCTTACTTGTCTCACTTGGGGCCTAGTATTTGGATTCGTATACATGACATTGGAGTATTCTGGTTCCCAATTTTGCTCCATAAGCGGTGTCTCATATTGATATGGAGAAATCTCACTTTGCTCCGGTGACTCTATGTAATAAGCATGTGGACTACCTTCATGGGAATAGTCTGAATTATGAGCATGAGAGTCATTTTCTGAGACCAAAGGGGTTAGTGGCACCAACGCTCTATTAGGGTTCTCTTCTGCCATCGTATACTTAACCGGGATCACATTGGCAGGAGTTGGTGGTTGGTTTCCCAGGACTGGTTGTGGCCTATATGTTGCCTGATATTGCTGCTGGTATTGAGGTTGATATTGTTGTGGCCTATAATATGGCTGTTGGTATTGATTCTGATACCTACCCTGCTGGTAAGGTTGCTGATAATTTTGTCTGACAGCCTGCCTATTGTATGGACAATCTTGAGCCGTATGATTTGTGTGTTTTCTCTCAATGGTGCAATACAGAGCATTAGGGTTCCCTTGGGGTTGATTCGTCAATGGGCAAACATTAGCCATGTGATCTCCTCCGCATGTATAACATTGCTTCAATGAAGTGACCCTTGGCATTTGTCTATTTTGAACTCCTAGCTTCTTGGCCACTTGCTCAGCTATCTCATCTATCTCAGTGGAGGTTCTAGAGGTATGACTTGTAGAACTATCAGAGTCCTTATAGAGTTTGGATAGTCCTAACTCCTCACCCAAGTTGTCTTCTATGTCAATGCATATCCGTACACACTCTTCTATGGATCTAGGCTCTTTCAAGTATACATATGACCTTAACTTTGTGCTCAATAGGCCATCTAGAAACAAGGCCACTTGTTTGGCTGTTGTGGGTACTTCTGGCACAGGACATCTTTCCAAGTACTGTCTAAATCTTCTTCCTGCAAGTCGCACTGTTTCTTGAGGTGTCTGCTTGAAGCTGTGGATCAAGGATGATGTGTTATGCCTGATGCCACTCTTGGAAAACTCTACAATGAATTCTTCTAGCAGTTGGCCTATCTCTCGCTAGTTACGACTACTCAAGGGTTGAAACCATGCTAAGGCAGTGCCCTTAAGAGTCAAACCAAATGCCTCGAACTGGGTGAACAAGTCCTCTACTTGTTCAGCTCTTAGCACTTGTTTGAACTCGGCCACATGATCATAAGGATCTCCTGACCCATCAAAGTAGTTCTTCATTGTCTTAACCACTTGAGAGGGTCTAAGGGTTCTTGAGTGCTCTCGTGGTCTAGGCAATGGGAAATCATGATCATCTCTTTGATGCCTATGAACTCTATGTCTCTCCCTTTCCGGTCTTTCCGTTCCATATCCTGATCTGTCTCTGCCCACAGTGTCTGCAAAACTTACCTCCGGTCTCTCTCTAGTTCTTTCCCTCTGAGTTTCATGAGCCTTGGATGATCCGGCTCCTTGGAGGCCCTGGGAAACATTAGATCTTGGTGAAGGGAAAATTGATTCACCTTGCCAAGTGTATGCATGTCTATCATGATCTGATACCAAGAATAATTTCTCAGATGCGTGATCTAGATAGACAACTTTCCCTGGTGTCTCTGGATCCTTGAATTCATAGATAGTGACTACTGGGCTGGGTTGATCTGGCCTAAATCTCCAAAAGGCTTCCTCCATTTCTCTATTCAAGAATAATTCTATGCTTTTGTTATCTTGAGGAATCCATTCTGGAGTGAGCACTCTGGTCAAGACTGACTTACCTCTAGGAGTCTTGGGTTCTCGTCCTAGGTCTCCTTGCTCTAGGTCTCCTATCTCATTCTCAGGAATGATATTTCCAAACTCATCTGTCCTATCTGGTAAGTTGGTAACCACATACATGGTTCCTTCCTTATCAATGTAAGCACCCTCTTCAAACTTGACCACTGGGTGTTCAAGTCCAAAGGGTTGGTCAGGATTTTTGAGTTGAACCACTGATCGTCTTAGACCATCCTCATAGATGCGAGCACCTAATTGGTTGGTCCTGATATACTCCAATTGGGTCTTATAGGGACCTTCTGGTGTCTGTAAATAGGCAGTGACTGAGCTACATGTGGGTCTCTCCATGCTAAAAGACATTTCTGAGTCACTGGTGTCTGAACTTCGTGTGTAAGGATAACCACTAAGCTGTTGAGCCCAAGACTTGGCTGTATGGTTGACACTAGCCTCAGATGACCTAATGCTTTGTATATCCTTGCCTAAGTGTCTGCCAGATCTCAGGTTCATAAGCCTTGGCTTCTAGTCCCAAAGTTCTCTTATATTGCTCAAAATCCTTTGGAACCCTTGGTTTTCTAGTTTCCCTGAGGGTCAACTTCAAAATACCCTATCTAATAATCCTAGAATTAATTTTACCATAACCAGTCGATGTTTTTGTTGTACTCCCCACGAGCTTTCCAACAAAACCAAAATCAAAGCAAACGGATTTCGTATGAGAAAGTTATGGCAGTTCAGGGTTCTGGGGTTTAAAACAGGGAAATAGGATCTCTCTGGGAACTCAGGACAGGCGATACGATACCAAATTTTCGCGATACGATACCTTTGTCTTACACGATACCACTTGAGACGATACCACCTAGACGATACGATACCACTAGGATAACTGCGATCGCGATACCAACCTCCACGATACGATACTGCTCTCTTAGACGATACGATACTGAAAGTGGTCACGATACGATATCTCTAATTTGCACTATACGATACCACTTAACCTCGCGATACGATACCTGTAATGACACGATACGATGCTGAGTTCTTGAGCGATACGATACCACAAGATTGGACGATACGATACCAAAAATGTACGCGATACGATACTTGGTTGGCCCACGATACGATACCAGTTTGCAAGCGATACGATACCGCACAGTAAACGATACGATACTGACTCTTGCACGATACGATACTAAAGGACCAAACGATACGATACCAAATTAGGAGACGATACGATACCGAGTTGGCGATACGATACTTATGCAAGTGGCGATACGATACTAGGTGGACCACGATACGATACCACCGGGGCGATCGCGATCGCGATACCAACGCTTGACGATACGATACCAGAATGGTATCGCGATACCTCAAGTGGGCATGCACGATACGATACCTCAACAAGTATCGCAATACACGGGAGTTCTGGTATCGCGATACCAAAACTCAACCGGACACGATACTTGGAGATTTTCACACCCAAATTCAAAAATTTTTGCAAATATGAGTACCTTGTGTTCTCCTTGTCACTCCTATTAGCCTGTGGGTGCAAAAATTTAGCTCCAAAGTCACGCTACCACCGTCGCGATACCAAACGCAGGTCGCTTCAGCCCGCGCGATACTGAATCAAATTTTTGGAGTTTTGAGAGGTTTTTCAAGAATGTTTCTTCAGCGTTTCTGCTCTGAACAGCCTCCGCACTTGTTCCTCATAGCCGCAAGTGAAAAACGAGGTGAATGTAGAGGTGAAAATGGAAAAAGATCAGAGAATATGAAGAGGGAAGAAGATGGTGATGATGGTGAAGATGAAGAAGGAGAAAAACTTAGAAACTGAACTGAAAATGGTGATTTTTTACCTTCCAACGTCGCTACTCTACGTCTTACCGTCACACACTCGTCCTCCAAGCTCTCTCCCCGGCAACGGCGCCAAATTTGGTGTCACTCTAGCACAATGGTGAGTACCAACGTGAGGAGATACACCTCATAAATGTCAATCCGTGGAGACGTGAGGACCGGTATGAAGACCGTGAGCAAGTGATGGCACAAGTGCATGAGTGAAAGCACACAAGCATGCACACACATACACACACACACGCACAAAGTAAGAGCAAAGAGAGGAACAATGGAAGATCTTCGATTACACAAGAGCTCTCTTACAAAGCTGAAAACTACAACATGCCAGCCTCAAAAATGAGCTCTCCAGCCCTTTTTATAGTTTTTGAGTGGTTTTGGCCCTGTCCAGACCTAGTGTCCGACCTAGTTAAAAAATAGGTTCCAGGGCTTATTTGGGGGCTCAAACGGAGTCTAAAAATTATGAAAATTGGTAGGATGGTAGTTCTAATACTCCTCAAGCTCGAGGACTCCTCGGCTTGAACAAAATGGAGTTACAAAAATGGAAAATGGTATTTACAATGGTTTTTAGTGATAAAAATCACTATTTTTGTAGGGATTTCTTCTGAAAATTTGACAGGTGCTTCTTGGAGCTCCCTACTTGCTCCTTCTTTTTGTGTGTCCACTTCCTTGATGCACTTCCATGCTTTGTCCTTGATCTTGAGCTTCAACAACACCTATTTGGGGAAAGCCCCCCCTATGACCCACTTGTATGAAGCTTCAACTAGCAGATGGCCATGTGGAGAAAACAGTGGGAATATTAGAAAAGATCAAATTAACCACCTATGGAGTTGAATTTGAGCATACACTAGCTATTTGTCAATTTGGAAAAGCAAATAACTATGAGATGATATTAGGACGACCTTTCCTGAGAGAGCTTAGGATAGTACAAGATTGGGGACGAGACTCATTATACCTTCAACATCAAGGAAACACCACCAAGATAAATTTGCACACCTTTGCGTACCAAGATGTACCCCCACTACAATGGAACCCCATACATAAGGAAGAGGATGATTTGTCTATCCATAGTCCTGCATCAAGTGATCAATCTTGGATGCATGAGGATGCCCAGTTGTGGATGTGTAAAGAAGCCAAGAAAGAGGATAACAAAAGGCAGTTATGGCCCATAGGACATCCAAATTATCGACCCGTAGAGGACCCAATGTACATGCCTCAAATCTTCCCTGATGAAACATTCGAACCGCACGGATGGATGGAGATCCTAGCAACCTTAGATGTACGTGTGAATGAAGAAGTCTTAAAGATGAATGAATGTGTGAACGAAGAAGGCTACGATGTAAATTTGTACATGGTTATCCTTCAAGAAGTATAAGCAGGAGAAATATTGGAAAAGGAATGGAAAGAAGAATATGAGAGCATAGAGATGGAACCAGAATTTGATTCAGAAGAACGTTACCTAGAAGCCATACGAACTGAAGACAAGAGGGGAATGACCAAAGTGTTAGCAATAGAAGCAGCCCCTATAGTACCAAAACAGGAGGAAAGTGTGAGTAAGATTGAACCAAACCCTGATCTGTTTGAGGTACCGGAGCATTTCAAAATGTATGAAGTAGAAGAGAGAAAAATAGCTATCCAAATGCCTAAAAGAGAAGCAAGAGAAGAAGAGGCTTACGATAATAAGGAACAAACGAAAAAAATCATAGTGGTTGTAGAAGATGGAGAAGAAAGATGTACGTACATAGGAAAAGATTTGTCAATAGAGGAGGAAGAAGAATTGATACGGCTGATCCGAGAATATCGAGATGTATTTGCTTGGACCTATAAGGATCTTAAGGGTGTGGAACCCTCCATTTGTTCTCATAGAATACCAATGACATCAGAGGCAAAACCATCTACATCTAAACAATGCCCTTACACATATAACGAGGTCTATGCTGCAAAAATAAAAGAAGAAATAGACAAGCTATTAGCGCCGGGATTCATTTACGAGATAGAACACACCAAGTGGGTGTCACCATTAGTTGTGCCTAAAAAGAATGACAAACTGAGAGTATGCATTAATCTAAACAAAGTCAATGTAGCCACGATCAGTGATAGCTATCCATTACCTATCACTGACCACCTTTTGGAAAGAGTTGTAGGAAAAGAAGTCTATAGCTTCTTAGATGGATTCTCTGGATACAACCAAGTAGCTATTGCTACTGAGGAACAACATAAGACCGCATTCGCGACAGAATGGGGGGTCTATGCTTTCAGAGTGATGCCTTTTGGACTCATTAACGCACCTTCTACCTTCCAAAGGTTGATGTGTCACGTTTTCAAAGAATTCCTAAAGAAAAGTATGGAAGTGTATGTAGACGACCTATGTACATATTCAAATCAAAGACAAGAACACATTCTTGAATTGCGGAAAATATTTGATAAATGCCAACAATATAGAGTCTGCCTCAATCATGAGAAGTGTGTCTTCATGGTAAAACAAGGGAAGATTTTAGGACACATAGTGTATAGGAACGGAATATATACAGATGAAGACAAGATCAAGGTCATTTTAGAACTTCCTAGACCAAAGAATGCCAAAGAGGTGCAAGCATTTATGGGTCATTGTGGATACTATTGTCAATTTATCCACATGTATGCCATGATTGCCAAACCCTTGTATGGATTGTTGAATCAATTCACTTGGACTAATGAATACAAAAAGGCATTTAACGAGTTCAAAAAGCGACTTAGTACAGCCCCAATTTTGAGAACACCAAATTGGAACAAGCCTTTTCATATTCATGTAGATGCATCAAATCACACAATAGGATGCATCTTAGCTCAGCCGGTAGATGAAGGAAAGTTGGATCATCCAATTGCCTACGCAAGTAGAGAGCTAAATCAAGGAGAGAGAAACTATACGACTACTGAGAGAAAAGGATTAGGAATGGTGTATGCTATGAAAAAATTCAGACACTATCTCTTAGCCAACAAGTTCAAGTTCTTCATAGATCATCAGGCCCTATTGTATTTAGTCAATAAGCCTTGTAACACGGGAAGACTTGTGAGATGGTTTCTACTATTAATGGAATTCGACTTTGAAGTAATTGTGAAAAAGGGAAATACCCATGTGAGGGCAGATCATCTCTCTAGGCTAACACATGGAGAACCACCAAGCGGAGTACCAGACGATTTGCCAGACACTTATCTGTTTAATTTGGAAGTGTGTCCCAAGTGGGCAGAGAATCTAATTCCAATACTCACTCATGGACCACAACATTCAATTAATAAAGAAAGTAAAAAGGAAAAGTAATTTACACATTATTGCAGGAAGTGTGTACTATAAGGAACCCATCGGTGTATTGTCGAGATGTGTAGAGGAAGACAAACAGAAGAAGTTGATTGAATAAGCCCATGTAAACAAATGGAGAATGCACAAAGGAACTCATGGAACCCTACGAGAATTAAGACGGTTAGGAGTATACTAGCCGGATATGCCTAAAGATGTCCATGATTATGTCAGTAATTGCACGGAGTGTCAAGAAAACACACCAGATGATCAGACATCTTTACCTTTCTCCACAATAGCACCCAAATGGAGTGAAACATTAGTGAAATTCCTAAAGACACGAGAACACGAGGAAGGAATCAGTTTAGCAAGGAAACGATCCCTAAAGGAAATGAGCAAGGATTATGTAATTATGGGAAGACAATTCTTCAAGAGAGGGAAAGATAATCACCTACGTCTATGTGCGCATGAAGGAGAATACTTACCCATATTAGAAATGGCACATGCAGGTGCTGCAGGGGTCATTTTTCAGCTGAGAGAACTATAAAAATGATCCTCTTTGTAGGCTTGTGGTGGCCAACTTGTAACATAATCCTGGTAGAAGATGGTTGAACCACACCCTAAGAGAGAGGATTAGGAAGTAATCCTCAACCATGGCTTTTGGGGCAAGTGGTTAGCCCATCCCATTCCTAACCAAGAGGTTGTGAGTTCAATTCCTTACATTGGTATCAGAGCCTAGGAAGTAGGCTTGGGCAAGGTGGAATGATCCAATGGCCTCTAAAAAAGGCGCTTGGGCATCCTCTATGTGAAAGGGTAGGAGTTGTGGAAGGCGCGCGTGTCGGTTTCAAGGATGGACCTTACAATGATTGAGGTGAATCTCTCAATCCGTAGGTCGGATTGAGGCATGTAATATACCGTTGGAAAGCTCTCGGAATGAACTTTCCAACGAGCTAGCTTGGAAGTGTGAATTCCTTGGGAATCCTTGGGTGGCACTTAATTGAGTGTTCAAGATACCAAGCATGGGTGAGAACAAGGTTCAAGACTGAGGTTGAGAACAAGGGCTCGACACACCAAGGTTGCGAACAGGAAGGTTCAAGACACCAAGGTTGAGAGTAAGGGTTCAAGAGACCAAGGTTGCGAACAAGGTTCAAGAAACTATGCGAGGTTGAGGAACATCAATTCAAGGGCACCTAGGGAATTCAAGGGGCTGAGCACCGAGGCTAGAGGGATTCAAGAGCAGATCATTGAGGACAATGATCGACCAAGGGGGGAAGAATGTAACATAATCCTGGTAGAAGATGGTTGAACCACACCCTAAGAGAGAGGATTAGGAAGTAATCCTCAACCATGAGGTTGTGAGTTCAATTCCTTACACAACTCTACATATGGACGCTCACACATATGTCCGAAGTTGCGAGACATGCCAAAGGGCCAAATATCCAATTAGACAAGATGACATGCCATTGAGACCTATGGTTTCTGCTAGAGCATTTTCCAAATGGGGTATTGATTTCATAGGACTCATTAACCCACCAACCAAAGGGTCACATGCCGAATACATAATAGTAGCCATGGATTATTTGACTAAATGGGTAGAGGCAAAGGCTACTAGAAAAAATGATGCTCAAACCACTGCTAAGTTTCTTTTTTAGCACATCTTCACTCGCTTTGGATTACCAATTGAGAGTGTAAGTGACCGAGGAACGCATTTCATTAATGAAGTCATAGAGTCCTTAATGAATGAATTCTTAGTAATCCATAAAAAATCAGCCCCTTATCACCCTCAAGCCAATAGTCAAGCTGAAAGTTCCAATAAGGTATTATGCACTGTATTGACAAAGATAGTCAATAGTGGAAGGTCAAATTGGGATAAACCATTGCATCATGCAATTTGGGCCTTCCGTGTTGCTTACAAGACCGCCATTGGTACTACCCCATTCAATCTAGTGTATGGACAGAATGCAATCCTGCCGATCGATTTTTTAGCGCCAACTTTGAGAGTAGCCCAATAGTATGAATGGAAAGGGCATGAATTATCCAAGCAACTAGACCAAATTGAGAAGCTACATGAGACTAGGATACAGGCTGTTGCAGGAATTTATGCAGCTAAGAGAAGACAAAAGGGGTATTATGACGTGCACATCAAAGGCAAAGGACTAAAAGAAGGAGATTTAGTCCTGGTCTACACCTTGAAGAAACATGCCAAGAAGCTATAAAAGCGCGGATATGGACCTCTAATAATCAATAGGATTTCCACTAATGGAGCGGTTAATCTATCTGCTCTAGATGGAGATGTCCTTCCTAACTACATAAGTTGATGTCGAGTAAAACGTTATATGGAGCCATTGACAGACCAAATGTTAACACACCTTGTAGGTGCATAAAATAGGAAGAGAGAGGAAGAGTGGATTAGAGAGGAAGCACGGCAAGAAGCCTTAGAGCGTATCAAGAAACGAAAAGAGTGGATAAGACAAAGAGATGAACAGTATCTACAAGGAGAAGAGCCTATTCCCATGGCTAACTATCAGGTTCATAAGTCCGACCCAATCAATATCTGCATGTCCCAGCCATACATAAACCTAGGAATTAGAATGATTGAGTACCAACTAATAGATGCTTTGATAGATTCAGGGGCAGCACTCAGTTGCATACGAAGTACAGTCATCAGGGATCTTCAAATGATTAAAACACCTACGAAAGCACACATGATAGGTGTGGGAGGTCAAGTTATAGAATGCATTGGAGAAGCCACATTATCCCTCCACCTAAGAATTCAACTATGGAACAACGAGTTCTAGTGTGCAGAGACGAGAATCTAATGGAGAACTTGATCTTAGGACAAGACTGGATCATTGAGAATAAGGTGAGCATCCACCTAGCTCCAAGGATACATTTCATCCAAAATAGGGCACAAGGAAATCTTTAGTCTATTAGAAGAGAAACCCTCTCATAGACCGGATGTCATCAAAAGTGCTAAACAAATTGTAAAAGAGCACATAGCAAATGATTCCATCACAAATCAAGCAGAAGAAGGTCCGACAGAAGATAGGATTTCAAACCCCAATGCATCCAAGGAGAAAGTAGATTCATTCTACTTGAATGGTGGACAGAAGGGAACCAAGGAGGATAAAGCTCCTAAAGCCTTCTATGAAAAGGAGAGATCATCAGCATGGAAACCCACTGTCAGCTTCGCACAATCAAGAAATGCTAACCTCAAATGGGTTTGCAAGGATCGAGTGAATGAATCAGAGAAGGCAACGCCAGTACACGTCATTCATCATAGGAAGACAAGGGCGGACAAGGGTTCTTCTTCACCAAAATCAGAACCAAAGCAACTTCTGAGAGTATGGCTTCCAAAGTCATTGGTAGAAGCCCAAAGAACTCGACAACAAATATGGGTCCCAAAGAACGTCAGACTAGTGGCCACGCAGGAGATAGACAAGCACAAGGAAACATTATATCGACACAGCAAAACCATGAAGCCAAGAGAGACTCGTCATAGATACCGAAAAAGAAAGACCCCAACAACTCGAACAACAGAGAAGAAAGAAGAAACACATGGGACACGACAAAACGAATCATAAGAATCATAAGAGAAAAGATATATGGATGACACAGCGGAACTAAGAAAGAAGTGGAAGACAACCGAAAATAGATATATAGTACAATGTAAAGAAGACGTCAATCAACTCGCTGTCATGGGAGAAGAACTCCTCAAAAACAAAGAAACGATTTTGAAGGCCACAGAGGAGATTAAAAACAAAGATGAATTGATCAAGCAATTACAGGATCAACTAGCACAGAAGATAACAGAGGGGACACCAATAGTTCCACACTCCACAATGGCTACTGAGGAGATTGAGGTATGTCCCCTCTCTTCCCCCTTACATCATTCACCAATAAGGGAGGAAACGGAGATCCACTCTGAAAGACATCATCGGGATATTGTAGAACTAAGTCGGAACGAGCGGGCACTACTAGTGTCCCAACTTACAGAAGATTTTGAAGATCAAGTGGTAAAGGTCATGAAGGAAGCAAAGATCGAAAGCAAAAATCTGGAATGGGTAATGAGACCATTCAATGTACCATATGGTTTACTTAAAGAGCAAACATGACAATATATAAAGAGCAAAACAAATAAAGAGCTAGATAGTAACCTCCAGTTTAGCATGCAAACATTCACCTACACACAAGAGGAATTCGACAAAGCTGATCCCATATGGAGGAGGAAATTTTTGGAGAAGAATCCGACCCTAAGGGTACAATGGGAAGCATCACCGTATGTACTTCAGGTAAATCCATCTTTTTGCCCAGTACCCAGAAGACGCTCCTGGACACAATTTTGGGAAGGACAGCGCCAAGGGAGCATAAATAATCAGTGGCTCAACTATCCACTACTGCCAAGTCCACCTCGTGATTATGTACAGACAGAGGAATACATGATCAAGACAATCGAATTTTGGATAGCTCGCTATGCACATGTACCAGATCTAGCCATTAAGATGACTAATAAGATTTCGAGCATGTTACTTACAGTTATTAAAGTGTTCCAACATGCCCAATATACCTTTTTGAATTTCATCGGCATTAATCAGGGGTCAGACACCCTCATTTTTTATCTCTCAATGATACCGAGCAGATTAACGCTTATGGCCATATACTCACGACTTATGTTTTTGCCAAGTACTTACATGCAGACATTTGAAGAAGCGTTTTTAATCGGATTTTTTGAACTAGACTCAGAAATTTTTGTAAAAATGTCTTCGAATCTTAATGCCAGGATGGTGGCCTACGAATTGAGTTTCTTTGCAGATCATAGAAAGACACCAGAAGACGGGGTTAAGTCAAGCCAATGGAAAGAATTCATGTTATGTCATGCCAATCTGCTTAATCAATGAGAGCAAGAAGTCATCCAGACATACTCACGTCTCCACAAAAAGCCTGTCAGGGACGACAAAGTTCAGGAGGAGGGACGTGTGGAAGGGGAATCAAGCAAAAAGAGAAGAAGAAGAAAATCAAAGAATAAAACTTCTCAGTAAGGAATGAAGATTACAAAGAAAAAGAACAACTCTCTGCCTAAAGCCCCGTAGGGGCACGCATCAGGCGACAACACCAAAGAACCAGGTCCTAGAGGATGACAAAGAAGACTCAAGAACAGGACCTTTAAAGCGTAATGCTGACTTAAAAGAGATTAGAGCTCAGTAAAGTGAGGTGTGCGCCAGAAAAGAAGTAAACAGGCTCCAAGCAACACAGAAAGGTCAGATGTGTGAAGACAAAGACAAATTAGAAGACCAAAAGTTAGAAAGGGGTAGAGGCTGAAAAGTTGAAGAGAGCAACTAAGAACATCACATTCTTAGCCACTAGTGACGTGCATGACAACCCAACTTAATACACCAACCCACATTTATGATATACGGAATACCAAGGGGCTTATAGAAACAAAGGATTAACTTCAGATAAAGTAACAAATTTTCTGACAATCCTTATTGTTTCTTCGACCACTGGGTGCGTGTATTCAGGAGCCACAAGCAAGATGTAGACAAAGGAACAAAGCATGTCAAGGGACAACAGAGACAACGAGGGGGAGAGTGTTGCAGAGGAAAGAGACACAAAAGAGGAGCCCAAAGCTATGTAAATGCATTGTCCTCTAGATACATGAGTCCGACTCATTGTAACATATTTCTTGTAAAACAGTAGGAAACTAGAGATTAGCTAATAAAGTGCCGATCACTTGTGTGAAAGGACCATTTTTAGGGCACATGTATATAAGTCATTTTGTGACTCTTTGTAAAGACTTTTTGCCATTGTGAAGAAAGAGAGCTTCAAAATTTCGAATTTGCTTCTTTCCTGCAGATTTTCATCTTCTCTATGATCTTTTGTGTGTGTGTGAAGCTTGGAATGTGTGTGTAGGATTGTTGTCTACCCCTCCTGATCACTTCTGAGCTACTATAGTGTGTGTGTGAGCAAGTACGAGTTATGGAGTGAGTGTGTGTGTTTCCCACCATTCACTGTTTTGATCGTAACTTGAAGAGTGGTTGTCAGATTCGAGTGAAAATACAACTAATAGATGCGTCTCGTCGAGAGCTTCGAAAGCAATCCACTATTGCCCATATTCAGAGTTCGGAGCTGGCAGAAACATTCGAATTTGTATTTATTGTTGTAAGTGGTATCGTGGCAAACACTTTCAGAGATTAAGTGAGTTGGAGATGTGGTTTAGTCTTTTCCCATGCATTTTAGCTTAACCACTTCATTAACCATCATGCGTGCACACATCATCATACACATGGTTAGGTCGGTTCTTCAGATTGATAATTAAGCGTGTGTCAATCCACCACTATACGCACTTGTGTGGCAAACAAGATTTAGTCTCTTTGACACAAGTCCCTAAGACTTTGTGACTTAGGTACACAGTCCTCTTTTGCCCCCCATGCATCACTCACATATAAAGGAAGAAGCAGAGCTGAGCACTGATAGACATAAATGGGCTGTTGTAGAACTAAGCAGTAATGAGAGGGTACTATTGGTGTCCCAAATTATAGAACAATCTGAAGATCAAGTGGTGAAGGTCATGAAGGAAGCAAAGATCGGCAGTAAGAATTTTGAGCAAATTTTGAAAACTTTCAATGTACCATACGGATTACTAAAAGAAGAAACTAGGCAGTACATCAAGAGAATTACACAAAAGGAACTGGATCAAGTTCTACAATTTAAATAGGGATACATTTTTTTTACACACAAGAAGAATTTGATAAGGTAGATCCGATCTGGAGAAAGAAATTTCTAGAAAAGAATCCGACCTTACGGGTGCATTGGGAGTCAGCACCATATTTACTACAAATCAATCCATCTTTTTGTAAGACAATAGTTATGCAATATAATACAGGACCAGTAGCAGAGAAGATAACAGATATAGGAGAATCTCAACAAATTTCTACTAACAACAACTACAAAGATGATGGCGTTGTCCACCCGTGTGCTCTCAAGGTAGAGCTTAAATGGTGATCTAGACAACTCTAGATAGGGAGATACAAGGTAGAGGTATGTTGGCTCAATTTGATATCTCAGGTAGTGCAGAAGTCATGTATATATAGGATCATGGGTGGCCTTCCATGGACGGCTACACATGGGCGGTAGAGCATGGGCGGCCACCGCCTGCGTAATTGCCATACACGACTTAGGCCGGTTGAACCAACCTAACAAATATAAATGATTCTGACTCCAATAGGGAATATTCCATGGAATATTCCCTTTACCATCGTGTCAGGGGCGTTGCCCTCGAACCCCCACCAGGGGGCCCACTGGCCCCCTTGGACCCCCTAGCCGAGGCTGATCACCACTGCCTCGGACCCCACAATTGGGGACCCTGGTAACTCCCTTTCCTTACAATACCTTGCATGGTCCAATATGACCTTCATCCAACATGCAAGTTGGGATTCCCATCAATTGGGTAATGCACGCATGACTTCTCCTCATAATGGGGGCCTTACAAAATGTGCATACAATCATGAGGGGTAGACATTGATCATATACTAACACCCCCCGTCAATGCTTACTGATGATAAATCAAGTAGGTCTCGGTCCTATGCCCATCTGTTGAAGATGCCTGTTGAGCTTCTCTCTTCCAAGTGCTTAAGTGAATATGTCAGCACAATTTGCCTTTGTTGGGTAATATTCTAGCTCCACAATTTCATATTCAATTAGCTCACAAATGTAATGGCACTGTACTTCTATGTGCTTGGTGCGGGCATGAAATACTGGGTTCTTTGCAATAGCCATACCACTTTGATTATCACATTTGAGAATAGTCACCATATTTGATGGAAAGCCTAGATCTGCAAGAATTCTCCTTAACCAAATTGCCTCACAAGAAGCAAAACAAGTTGCTTTGTACTCCGCTTCAGTGGAGGAGAGTGCGAGAGTTGGTTGCTTCCTACTTACCCAAGTAAATATTCATGAACCAAGCGAGAAACAATATCCAAAGACTAATTTTCTAGAATCACAATCTCTAGCCCAATCTAAATCACAATATTCTTGAAGTGTATCAACTGTGGTATACAAAATACCAAAATCCAAGGTTCCTGCAATGTACCTTAGAATTTGCATTTCAGCATTCCAGTGACTCTCCTTAGGTTTGTTGGAAAACCTGCTTAACACTCCAACAGCATAGCAAATGTCTAGTCTAGTGTTGCATAGGAAAATAAGACTTCCAACGAGCTTCCTATACTTCTTAGCATCTACATCAGGCATGCTATCATCCATAGATAGCTTATGATTTACCTCCATAGGTATGCTAGTTGGTTTGCAGTCCATCATTCCAAATGCCTTGAGAATTTCTTTGGCGTATTTTTGTTGTGAGATGAAAATTCCATCCTTCCTTTGCCATACTTCAATTCCCATACAAAAATGGAGTAGACCTAAGACTGTCATTTCAAACTCAGTTCCCAAGCTCATCTGAGTTTGATTGAAGAGTTCCTGATGATCTCTTGTAATAATCAAATCATCTACATATACAATGATCTGAGTTTGATTGAAGAGTTCCTTTTTGTTGCATACAAGTTAGCATCAGAAGCACTTCTTTCAAAACCCATATTTTTGAAAAAAATATATATCCATTGGTACCAAGCCCGTGGAGCTTGCTTAAGCCCATACAAAGCTTTCTTCAACCTTCAAACTTTATTTTCTAAATTGGGCACCTCAAAACCTTGTGGTTGAGATACATATACCTCCTCCTTGAGGTGACCATTCAAAAATGCAAATTTGACATCCATGTGGAAAATAGGCCAGGCCTTTTGTGCAGCTACTGCAAGTACCGTCCGAATAGTTGTCATGTGTGTTGTTGGTGCAAAAGTTTCTTGAACATCAAAGCCTTTGATCTGTGAAAAACCCTATGCAACTAATCTTCCCTTATACTTTTCTAATGTTCCATTTGCTTTATACTTAGCTTTCCAAATCCATTTAGTACCTATTACCTTCTTCTTTGGCAGCAAGTCGACTAGATCCCATGTATCATTTTTTATTATACTATCATACTTAGACTACATTGCCGCTCTCCAACTTGGATCATCAAGGGCTTCTTCAATGGTGGTAGGTTCCTTTATCGAGCCCATAATATCTGCCATTAGAGCCATGTTAACAATGTGTTTTGAGGCTCTTCTTTGCTCCTCTATTCTCTTTGATCTTCATAATCCATCTCAGGATGATTCTGGTACATCTACATGGGGATTATGATCATCAAAGAGCTGTTGTGCCCACTTCGGTAGTGGTTTATGCTGTGCAGCTACAACTGGTTGGCTTTTTATTGAGGAAGTTTCTCCATCAGATGTTTCTTCCTCCTCAACTTTAACCTGTTTTTTGATAGGCACAAGGTGAGATATTTCTTCGTTTGATGAGATAGTAGATTTACCTTTATCTTCTACTAAGTGCGGTCGTTCATCAAACGCCACATCTCGGTAGACAAAAATCTTCCTTGCCTTAGGATCCCACAACATGTATGCTTTAGACTCTTCACTATATCCTAGGAAGACACACTTTTTGCTTTTTGAATCCAACTTTGATCTTGTTGAATCAGGAATATGTGCATAACAGAAACAGCCAAAAATTCTGAAATGCAAAATTGAAGGCTTTTTACTAGAATATGCTTCTTGAGGAGTCATCCCCTTCAGTGCTTTTGTGTAGCTTCGATTGAGGATGTAGATTGTTGTATTGACTACTTCTGCCCAGAATGAATTGGGCATGTCTTGAGCCTTTAACATACAACGAGCCATTTCAACTAATATCTTATTCCTCTACTCAACAATGCCATTTTGTTGAGGTGTATGAGCTGTGGTAAGTTGCCTTTTCACACCATGCTCCTTACAGTAATTATTGAATTCTGTTGACAAGAATTCACCTCCTGTATCTGTTCTGAATTTCTTCAGTTTCCTTCCTGATTCATTTTCCACATACTTATGCCACGTTTTAAATTTTTCCAAATCATCAGCCTTCTCTCGAATGAAATAAACCCACATCTTTCTACTATAATCGTCGACTAACAGCAAAAAGTAGAAAGATCCTCTTAAAGTAGGTGTAGACATTTTACCACAGAGATAAGCATGTACCAACTCTAGAGGAGCTTGAGATTGATTGTTGACCTCTCTTGGAAATGGCTTTCGTTGTTGCTTGCCCATCATACAAGCTTCACAAGGTTCCTGCAACTCTAAAAAAGCAAGCAAATGAGCAACCAGCCCTGTTCTTTGCATGTCCTTCAAAACTGCAAATACGAGATGCCCAAATCGTTGGTGCCATAACCTACTTACATATTTATCTTTTGTAGCAGTTAAGGCACTTAATTCATACAAGTTCTCACATCTTATGCCTTTACTTACTACATTACCTGATGAATCCATGATTTCTGCACCACTCTTATTGAAGTGAACTTCGAGTCCACGATCTGTTATTGTAGAAACTGACAACAAATTTCTTTTAAGTGTAGGTACATAGAGAACATCGGATAACTTTTTCTCAACACTTGAAGTGATAAAAGAGATGGTTCCAGTTCCTTCCGCTGGACACTTGGAGTCATTTCCCACCACTACATTGATGGATTCCTGTAGAGGCACTAGGGAACTATACCAATGCTTTTTACTAGTCATATGGTGAGAAGCTCCACTATCTAAAATCCATGGTTCATCAACACGAGCTTGAGCAGATGAGCATACCTCTTCAATAGATACCCATAGTTCCAGCTCTGTGTTGTTTGCAGACTCTTTGCTCTTCCACGATGATTTTACAGTCCCATTCCGTTCATCAGCTTGCTTCTTTCTGCAATCCTTGATGGCATGGCCTTTCTTTTCACAATAGAATTAACTTCCTATGAACTTTTTCTTCTTTTGCTTCTTCTTTGATCCATCAGAAGATCCTTTATCTTTTGCATTTGTTGAGAATGTAGCATCACTTGTACTTTGTCGATTCTTCAACTGCATCTCTTCTTCTAAAAGCATAGTACAAACCTCTTCAAATGTAAGGGGAGTTGGTCTTACCTGAGTGTTAAAGGTTGTTACTAATCCATCATACTTTGCTGGAAGAACACGTACACATCTTCGAGTCAGCTCTTCTGGTGTTATAACAACACCAACTACAGCCAATTGGTCTTGAAGATGTTTTATCTGTTTGATAAAATCTTCAACCTTTTCAGAATCAGAATGCTTTTCATTTGCCAACTGATTTTCTAAATTATGTATCCTAGTGTGGTTCTTGGTCGCATATTGTGGAACCAATATGCCCCAAGCCTCATGTGCTTTAGTAGTATGTTGAACTAAAGTAAGCACAGAATCACTTACACTAGTAATAATTGCACATAATGCATCACCATTCTGCCTCTTCCAAGCTCGTAGAAGATCTGGATCTGGTTGAATCATCAATCTTGAATTAGCTGGATCTTCAACTGATATAGGCTCTGGATCCAATCCCATCGGTCCCATGATAGTGTCAAGTAATTCATAGGAGTCCAAAATTGTAGAAATTTTGAACTTCCAGAGTGTATAGTTGGTTCCATCCAGCTTCCCTTTAGTGAATGCAGGTGGGCGAATTCGAATAGGTGCAGCATTAACATTAGCTAAAGCATCAAGATCACTGTTCGACGATGAAGCCATCATGTAATCACTCGAATAATCTATTGATATTCTAGTCTGCTAGTAGTCTAAAATAGTGATACTTCTCAAGCTATTCAAACCTTATGGTGATACCATGTAAGACAATAGTTACGCAATATAACACAGGAGCAGGCAGAGAAGATAACAGATAAAGGAGAATCTCAACCATTTTCTACTAACAACAAGTACAAAGATGATGGCATTGTCCACCCGTGCACTCTCAAGGTAGAGCTTAAATGGTGATCTAGACAACTCTAGATAGAGAGATACAAGGTAGAGGTATACTGGCTCAATTCGATATCTTAAGTAGTATAGAAGTCATGTATATATATATAGGATCATGGGTGGCCTTCCCTAGATGGCTACACATGGGCAGTAGAGCGTGGGCGGCCACCACCCGCATAATTGCCATATGCGGCTTAGGCTCGTTGAATCGACCCAACAAATATAAATGAGTTCTGACTCCAACAGGGAATGGAATATTCCCTTTACTGTCGCGTGGAGGATTGCCCTCGGACCCCCACCAAGGGGCCCGCTGGCCCCCTAGGAACCCCCAACCAAGGGGCTCGCTAGCCCCTTGGGACCCCCCAACCAGGGGGCCCACTGGCCCCCTTGGACCCCCCAGCCAGGGGGCATGTTGGCCCCCTTGGACCCCCCAGTAAGGGTTGCTCACTACTGCCCCGGACCCCACGATTGGGGACCTTCGTAACTCCCTTTCCTTACCATACTTTACATGGTCCAATATGACCTTCATCCAACATGCAAGTTGGGATTCCCATCAATTGGGTAATGCACGCATGGCTTCTCCTCATAATGGGGGCCTTACAAAATGTCCATACAATCATGAGGGGTAGACATTGATCATACACTAACACTTTTTGCTCAGTCCCTAGAAGACAAACCTAGATGCAATTTTAGGAAGCATAGCGCCAGGGCACAATAAATAATTAGTGGTTGAACTATCCACTACTATCGATCCCAGCACATAATTACCTGCTACAGAAGAATATATGGTGCACACAGTTGAATTTTCTCTATCGAGATACGCTACTGTACCGGACCTAGCCATCAAAATGACAAATAAAGTGTTGAGCATGCTCCTTATAGTTTTGAAAGTATTTAAACATGCCCAATATACATTTTTTAATTTTATCAGCATGAATCAAGGAGTCTACACACTCATTTTTTTATCTATCTATCATGCCAAGCAGACTTAGAATAATGGCTATATACTCACGGTTAATGTTCCTACCAAGTGCATACATGAAGACCTTCGAGGAAGCATTCTTTACAGGAGTTTTTGAGGTGGATTCAATTTTTTTTGTAAAAATGACTTCGAATTTAAATGCTAGATTTGTGGCCTACGAGATGAGTTTCTTTGCAGATCACAGACAAGCACCAAATGATGGAGTAAAGTCAGCACAATGGAAGGAACTAATGGTATGTGAAGCTAATTTGCTAAATCAAAGAGAGCAAAAAGTCATTCAAACATACTCATGTGGCCAAAAAAAGCCTCTCGGGGATGACACAGTTCAGGAGGAGGGACGTGTGGAGGGAGAATCGAGTAAAAGAAGAAGAAGAAGAAGAAAATCAAAAAACAAAACTACTCAATAAAAAGAACCACCTTCTACCCAAAGCCCTGCAAGGGCACATATCAGGCTTCACATGCATTAGGCCACTATGCGAAAGAGGTTCCGAGGAGTGAAAACAAAGATTTACAATAGGACCTTTCAAGCACCACCCTCACAAAAGGAGATACAACATTTACCAAGGGGAGGTTGTACACAAAGGACTTAGGATCAGATAAGATAACAAATTGTTTAAAGGTCCTAATTGTCTACTTGTCCACTAGGTGCATGAGGTGGAAAGAAATGAGCAGGCTAAATAATTAAGCATCAGATCTCGAAGGATGTGAAAGAAGATTTAAAGGAAAAACCTTTGAAGCATCAACCAAAAGACAAAAACCAATGCAATGCTGACCAAATGATGCGTGCGATAAAAAGAAGTAAACAGGCTCCAACAATACAACATGGCCACATGTGTGAGAACAAAGATTTATTTGAAGGCCAAAAGTTAGAAGGAGGTAGAGGCTGAGAAGTTGAAGAGGGTGACCAAGAATATCATATTCTTATCCTCTATATGTGTGCATGGTAGCTCGAACTATCACTTCAACCTAGATGTATGAATGTAAGGAATACCAAGGGGAAAATGGAAGCATAGGACTGAGGCTCAGATAAGGTAACAAATTATCTAACAGTCCTAACCGCTTCTTTGACCACTAGGTGGGTGTATTAAAGAACGATAAGCAAGGCACAGACGAGAAGAAAATCATGTCAAGGGATGACAAAGATAAAGAGGGGGAGAGTGTTGCAGAGTAAAGAAGCACAAAAAAGGAAGCACAGAAAAGCACAGAGGGAGAATCAAGTAAAAGAAGAAGAAGATCAAAAAACAAAACTACTCAAGAAAAAGAACCACCTTCTTCCCAAAGCCGTGCAGGGGCACGTATCAGGCTTCACACGCATTAGGCCACTACGCAAAAGAAGGAGGTCCAGAGGAGTGAAAACCAAGAGTTACAACGGAACCTTTCAAGCACCACCCGCACAAAAGGAGATACAACATTTACCAAGGGGAGGCTATACACAAAGGACTTAGGATCAAATAAGATAACAAATTGTTTAAAGGTCCTAACTGTCTCCTCGTCCACTAAGTGCATGCGGTGGAAAGAAATGAATAGGCTAAAGAAAAGCATCAGGTCCTGAAGGATGTGAAAGAAGATTTAAAGACAAAACCTTTGAAGCATCGACCCAAATACAAAAACCGATGCAATGTTGACCAAATGATGCATGTGGTAAAAAGAAGGTAACAGGTTCCAACAATACAACAGGGCCAAATGTGTGAGAATAAAGAGTTATCCGAACGCCAAAAGTTAGAAAGAGGTAGAGGCTAAGAAGTTGAAGAGGGTCACCAAGAATATCACATTCTTAGCCATTAGATGCATGCATGGCAGCCCGAATTATCACTGCAACCCAGATGTATGAATGTAAGGAATACCAAGGGGAAAATGAAAGCATAGGATTGAGGCTCGGATAAGGTAACAAATTCTCTGATAGTCCTAACCACTTCTTCAACCATTGGGTGCATGTATTAAAGAACTATAGACAAGCCACTGACAAGAAGCAAAGCTTGTAAAGGGATGATAGAGACAAAGAGGGGGAGAGTGTTGCAGAGTAAAGAAGCACAAAAAAGGGAGCCCCAAAAAAATTTCAAAGTGTGGGCACAATTTTATTTTCATCAAGTTTCTATAAAAGCCTCATGAAGCCATGTAAATGCACTAGAGGAGTCCTCTAGATTCATAAACCCCACTTATTGTAACATAATCCTCGTAACATAGTAGGAAATTAGAACTTTTCAATAAAAGTGCCGGCCTCTTGTGTGGAAGGATCAATTTTAGGGCACATGTATTTAAGTCACTTGGTGACTCTTGTAAAGAACTTTTTGCCGTTGTGAGAATTGAAGTAGAATTTCAAATTTGCCTATTGTTTGCTGATTATCTTCTTCTCCAAGAGCTCTTGTGTGTGTTTTATACTTGAAACGTGTATGTGGGACTGTTGTCTACCCATTCCCATCACTTCTGAACTATTGTAGTGCATGTGTGTGCCTTGAGGAGTTGTGGAGTAGGTGTTGGTGTTTCAAATCATTCCCTATTTTGTTCATAAGTTGAAGTAGGTTTTTCATATTCGACTCAGAATAACTTCATTAGATGCGTCTCATTGAGACTTCAAAAACCTGCTATTGACCATGTTCGGAGTTTGGAGTTGAGAGAAAAGTTTGAATTTGTGCTTACTGCTAAAAATGGTATCATGACGTGCATTTTCAGAGAGTCAATGAGATGGAGAGGTAGTTGAGGCAAGTCACATGCATTTTGGCATTGATACTTTGCTTACCATCATGTGTGCACATGTCTTCATACACTTGCTATGTCTAATTCTTTCGATTGATAATTAAAAGTGTATTAATCCACCAGCATATGCACTTGTTGGGCGATTGAGGTACAATCTCATCAACATAAGTCCCTAAGACTTCACGACTTAGGTACACAATAGGTGAATGAGGTAAAGGACCGACCAGGAACCTTTGTCATTCCCTCTTTATTGGGCAACAATGAGTTGAAAATGTTCAAACTTACTCTAGAATTAGTAATCAATGCTTTAAACATGCACGGCATGCATGTTCCCTCTGAAAAGGATGCTTTGATACCCGATAACATGAAGAATACGAAACTACAAAATTTAAAAGACATGGAAGTAGTCATACCAAATGTGTCTATCCCTCTCTGCATGTGCATGCAATATTTTGCATTTCCTAGCGAGCATAGATTCACTCAGCCACACAAACAAATCTTATTCAGTCTTTACTTGGCAGAGATAGGTGCACTAACTGTTAAGCTTCCTATATGGATTATAGAGCAGCTGTACGGAGCTAATAAAAGTTCCTCCAGGAAGCTATTGGTGAATGGATGTTGTGCAATAATGTGCATCATTTACAGATTCTTATCATATGATATACCCATTGAACGTGCATTGACGTGGTCACAACTACAACTGTTTAAAGGATGCAAAATTTCCACACATAAATCCAAGTGAATGAAGGGCTTGTATGAAAATAACAGCACAGCGGAATAGAACTGTAGACAGAGTTGAGAGAAAAACACAGACAAAGATAGACGGAGACTGAGAGATAGAGAACTCAAATTCTCAGATTGCCGAGCATAATGTAGTTACAATGATGGTGTTGTCCACCCGTGCGCTCCCACTGTGGAGCTTAGATGCTGATCTAGACAGACTCTAGATGAAGGGCTTACTAGTGCGCAATGTTATGTAAAGCTCAACCTGGGCCGTGCTTATATAGCTTTTACAAGGGGGTTTGGTATAGATAAACGTAGTCGGCAGATACAAAATAGTCGGTAAAATATATGATCCGACAATATCTCCACGACCAGAAGCCCTACTGTCTCGGCCCTACGGGCCGAGGGGATAGGCCCCCCGGACCCCGCAGAAGGGGGGCAAGCCCCCCTCTGCACTCCCCCCATTAAGGTTCTATGGAGAAACCACGCGATGCCACAGGGCCTTTATTTTCACCTTAAATGGCAACCCAATGGCTTGGAAGTTTATGCCCTACCTAACCTAACGGCGAGCACAAAGATCATCTACAACCATCAACAGTCACACATAGACATCATCTAACTTGGAAGTTAGGGTTCCACAAATGTCCGGGATCTCATAATGGCTTCTCCTCATAATGGGGGCCTTACAACTTAGAGCACCATGGATCATTTGTGGTCACATGATTGTGGAGTATTGAGCATATCTAACACCCCCCCTCAATGTCCACCCGATGGTGAACTACCTCCTTGGTCCAATCCCAAGCTTTGGAAAGTGTCGAAGAAGTTGCTCTCTCCAAAGAGCCTTGGTGAAGATGTCTGCTCCATTTTCTTCAGTAGGGCAATATGTTATCTCCAAGACCCCGTCCTCAATCAACTCACACACATAGTGATACTGGATTTCTATGTGCTTGGTAGGTGCATGGAAAACAGGATTTTTGGTGATGGCCATGCAACTTTGGTTGTCACACTTCAACTCTGTAGCCTCCTGTCCTTGTATTCCCATGTGCCATAGGATCCTCCTCAACCATACTACTTCACATGTTGCAACGCATGCATCTTTGTACTCAGCTTCAGTAGAAGATAATGCTACAGTCGGTTGCTTCTTACTGATCCAAGAGAAAATCCCTGATCCTAAAGAAAAGCAATATCCAGAAACATCTGGTCTGCTATTGCACAAGTAGATGAGACTTCCAACTAATTTCCTGTATCTTCCAATATCCGCTGGAGGTGAAGTATCTTCAATAGATAATTTTGTGTTGACTTCGATAGGTGTAGAAATTTCCTTGCAATCCTCCATGTCGAATGCCTTCAATAGCTGCCTTGCATACTTTTGTTGAGAGATGAAAATCTTCCCTGGTTCCTACCAAACTTCAAGACCTAAGCAATAATGCATTAAGCCCAAGTCTGTCATTTCAAATTCTGAACTCAGGGCATCTTTTGTTTGTTGAAGAAGAGCATCATCATTTCCTGTAATCACAAGGTCATCTACATAGAGTACAAGCACAATTGTCTTCCCTCCTTTCTTTAGAACATACAAGTTAGCTTCTCTGAATGAGGAGCCTCAAACCCTAGTGGCTAAGACACATATACCTCCTCCTTGAGGTCTCCATTCAGGAACGTTGATTTAACATCCATGTGATAGACTGGCCAATGCTTATGTCAGCTAGTACTACTCGGATAGTAGTCATTCTTGCAGTCGGGGCAACTGATTCACAAAAGACAATGCCTTCAACTTGTGAGTAGCCCTGTGCAACAAGTCTTGCTTTATATTTTTCTAGAGTACCATCAGCCTTGTACTTTAGCTTCGAAACCCACTTGGTGCCAATGACTTTACGCTTAGGGGGTCGATCCACTAGCTCCCAAGTTCCATTCTTTATGATATTGTTGTATTCTGTTTGCATGGTAGCCCTCCGATTCGGATCATGGAGTGCCTCTTCCACATTGGTTGGTTCCTTTGCTTCTTCTTGAATGAGATCAGCCATCAAGGTTGTGTTTACAATATGGGCACTTGCCCGTCTCTGTTCCTCTATTCTCTATGATCGCCTCGGTCCATCTGCAACCTGTTCTAGTGACTGTGGGATGGGGTTTGCAGAACCATAGAGCTTCCTCACCCAATGTGGCAATGGCTTTTCCACTTGGGTGTCGGCAGGTTGGTCACTTCAAGACTCATCATCTGAAGAGGATGCTTCCTTCTCTTGTGTAGAAGGGATAGCTCCTGGGCCAGGTTCATAGTGGATTGCCCCTTCACCTGATGATAAAGTGGAAGCTCTCTTTTCCTCCTCCACTACATGTGGCTACTCCTCCTTGAACACCACATCACGACTCGCCATGATCTTCTTAGCCTCAGGGTCATAAAGCTTATAAGCCTTCTTATCTTCACTGTACCCTAGGAAGATACATTTGATGCTTTTTGGTTGAAGCTTGTTTCTCTCTCTATCTGGAACATGCACATAACATTCACTTCCAAATACTTTGAAATGGGAAACAGAAGGCCTTTTACCAATGTAGGCTTCTTGTGGAGTCTTTCCATCAAGTGCCTTGGTGTAGCTTCGATTCAAGATGTAGACAGCAGTCTTGACAGCCTCTGCCCAAAACGGATTAGGCAGACCCTTTCTTTTCAACATGCACCTTGCCATCTCCATGATGGTTCGATTCCGACGTTCTGCAACACCGTTCTGTTGAGGACTATGTGCCACTCTGAGTTGATTCTTGATTCCCTTACTCTTGCAGAAATCTTCAAACTGTTGATGTGAACTCACCACCATCGTCTGTCCTGAATGTCTTCATCGTCTTCCCTGTTTCAGTTTCAACAAGCTGAAGCCATTCTTTAAACTTACCAAAATCTTGAGCCTTATCGCCAAGGAAGTACACCCACATCTTCCTGCTATAGTCGTCAACAAGTAACCTGAAGTAGGAAGATCCGCACAAGGCCTGTGTAGGAATTTTTTCGCACAAGTCAGCATGCACCAACTCTAGAGGATAGCTTGCCCTGTTCTTGCTTTCTTGTGGAAACGCCTTCCTTTGTTGCTTACCCATCATGCAAGCTTCACATGGTTCCTTCATTTCTGCAATCGATGGTAGGTGTGCAACCATACCTCTGTGATGCATCTCCTTCAGTACAGGGTATCCAATGTGGCTGAATCTCTCATGCCATAGCTTACTTGTGCCCACGTTTGTAGTGGCTGTAAGAGCACACAACTCATACAGGTTGTTCCTCCTTATGCCAGTACCAACGATGTTGTTGTTACCGTCCATAATCTTAGCTCCTGTCTTACTAAAAGATACTTGGTGACCTTGATCAGTTATAGAAGCTACCGAAAGTAGATTTCGTTTTATTTATGGAACATACAACACATTTGAAAGCTTTCTGATATCACCATTAGAGTTAATGAAAGAAACCTATTGAGCCCATAAAAGTCATGATTGGTCAAAATCAATTGCAGTCAAAGTCAAAAGATCAAAGTCAACTAGTCAAAGTGAACAAGGTCAAGGTCAAAGTCACCAGGTGCAAAGTCAAAGTGCTAAAGTGCAGGTGTCAAAGTGCACAGTAGTGCACAATTAATTGTCCACAAAGGGTAAATTGGAGAAAGTGGGTTGCAGGTTGCAGAGGTATTTTCTCTAATTTCCCTAAGGTTCAAAGTGTGTTTTAAAGTGTTTTGGAAGGTTCAGGTGAACCCCCTCTTATGTGCAAAAGTGAAAACTTAAAAGGACATGTGAAGGTATGTGAAGCGACAACGTACGCATAGGTGAAAGTATGGCCCCCCCATTAAAATTTTTGGTTTTAGTCTAAAGTCACTACAGGACAAAACAGTAAGTCGTTGGCTGCCACTTGTGAAGACAATCTTGGGACATCAAAGTGAGCACCAAGATTCTATTGCAGTTAGGAGCATACGTGATCGACACACTCAAATCAAGGCAAGGACTATTCTTGGACCAATCTTAGAGTAAGCAAGAGAGGCATAGTCTAAGTGAAGCAAGGGAGAGAAGTGCAAGAGTCACCAGTGTGCGACGCAGAGAAGTGGAAGTGCAAGGTGCATGGAGAGTGACTAAGGATTTGTGCAGAGAGTGCTAAGCTATACTCCCCCAAGGATCTCAAGGTCTCATTGCAGTGTGCGCGTGCCGACAGAAGGTATTCACTCCTCCCCCTTTGTGGAAGCTTGGTGCAAGGTGTGCACAAGGATAAGCTTGAAGCAGGTGGAGGTCTGGTGCAGAGGAGGCCGGCGGCAAGAAGACTTTGGGATATTGGGTATTTTGTACTTGAGCACTCTGTGTGATTGTGCACAGAAGTATTGGCTTGTATTGTGTTTCAACCATTGTGATTGTCTTACTGTAATCAATCGGCAGAAGCTTCCAAGGTGTATTTTCTCTCTGGTCTTTTCCTTTTCTCCTACAAACCCTCAAACTCCTTCTTGTCTAAGAATCCCCCAACAAAATTTGGCACGCACGGTGGGACTTCCAAGGAGATTTGAGCTTAGGAGAAACCAAGTGCAAAGCATAGCAGAGGTCACATGTCTGCAGTGCTACTTCATCAACCAAAAGGTAAATATTCTTATCAAGTGTCTCATATTAAGTGGGCTATGAGTTGCTCATGACCGCAACCCGGTCCCAAACATTGAGTGTCACCTGCAAGCAAACAAGAAGGAAGGTCGTTAGAAGATCCTACAGTCCACTATCTTCAACCTCATCAGTCAAGAGCATGGCGGGACAGGTAGACTTGGAAACCTTACTCTCAAGATTGAATATAAAGTTTCCTTCTTTCAAAGGCCTAGCTCAAGAGGATCCGGATGAACACATTAGAAGGTTTTTGGCACTTTGTAAGACTAGAGGCTTAATGGGTAGGGAGGATGCCTTTTTTATTCTCTTCCCTGCCACATTAGAGGGATTAGCAGATAAGTGGTTCAGCCAGTTTGCTGAAAACCATTTTACCACTTGGGATGTGATGAAAGATGCATTTAAAAATCAATTCCAGCATGGCAACACTGCGGAGATCATCATAGAAGAACTGGAAAATTTGAGATTGGGTCCAGGAAAAAAGTTCCCAGAGTTTGTGACTAGGGCCAAAGCACTAATGGCTAAATTGCCAGATCCACCACATGATTTCTTTGTTAAGAAATGATTATCTAAGCCCCTACTAGTGGCCACTCAATGCAAAATAAAGGAATTAGTGTTACCTACAGCCTCCATAGAGGAGTTCATCAACACAGCCACACGCTTAGAGTAGATAAGGCACCAGTATGGTGCAACTTCTTCCCAACCAACATATGGTACAAAAATGGAGGATCCAGTCATTCAGCTAAGGAAGGAGCTGGAGGGCTTAAAAAGAAATAAGCCCTACAAAGAGGAGGAGACTGTTGTAGCTCAGTTGAGAAGGGAGATTGAAGCACTCAAGCTCCAAAAGGAGGAGGCCCAAGCAGAGGAATTGGCTCAGTTGCGATAGGAGTTGTAGGAGCTCAAAGGAGGTGGCATCAAGAGTGGTCTTTGGTGTTCCATGTGCAGCAAACAAGGGCATATAGTAAGTGAGTTAAGTGTAACTTGCCAATTATGCAGGAAGGTTGGTCATGAGGCCCATGATTGCCAATCAAGGGGAATGCCTGCAACGACTTACTGGACACAAGGAGGACCCCTACCACCAACAAATGTGATGGCAGCTGCCCCCAATCAAGGTAACACTTATAACCCTAGACAGAGGGATAATTTTGGAAATGGGCCTAGAAGGCCAATTATTTGTTTCAGATGTGGGGAATGTGGGCACTATCAAAATAGGTGCACCCTACCAGAAAATGCCCCTCCTTGCAGAAACTGCCCAGAGGCCAGAGACCACTATACAAATTGTTGTCCTAAGAATCAAGCCTCTTCATCAGGGCCCCACATTCAAATGATCTCTGTGCAAGAAGAAGAAAGGGTAGGTCAAGTTAAGGTGCCATCACCATCTACCAGGGTGGTGCAGTTAGAGGAAATCGAATCTTTTACAATGCAGACAAGAAGCAAGGGGAAGGCTCCAGTGGACATAGGTCAAGAATCAGTGATTAATGGATTAAACAAAGACAAAGGTGTATCTGAGAACAAAGCCACCACATGTGCAGACACAAGTGAAAAAGAAAATTTCATAGGTACCAGTGATGCTATTGGACATGCATTCAACAGGGCTCATGAGGAGTTTGATAAGTCAAAAGGAGCCGACGCTCTTAAGGAATCAGAGGCCTCCAGACTACTCAAGTCCATGAAAAAGGAGGTTAGTATTTTTTATTTAATAAAGATGGATGGGAAGTTCAGGTCAGAACTCTTGCAGATAATTGATGAAATGTCCACAACAAGTTTAGTGGCAAAGGCTGCTGTTATGCATAAAGATAAAAATGTAGGGGAAGCACCCCTCACAGATTACAAGAGCCCTCGGCTAACAGTCTCTATTAAAGGTCATGAGTTTCAAGGAGTTATTGTGGATGGGGGTTCTGGCATTGACTTGATTCCTGAATATACCATGAAAAAGATTGGACTATACCCTTCACGACCTGCCAACTTCACTATAACAATGGCAGACCAAAGCATAGTAAGGCCTATGGGAGTGGTCCCTGGAGTCCCAGTCAGGATACAAGGTACTATCTTTAACTTGGACTTTGTTGTTTTAAGGCTGCCATAGGTAGAAGGAAGTTTCCCCCTGTTAATTGGGAGACCTTGGTTAAGGCATGCCAATGTGCTGCATGACTGGGGCAAGGACACAATGTGGGTAAAGCAGGAGGGAAAAGAGTTGCAACATATAATTTTAGAAGAAGGCCCAGACAATCAGAAAAATACTAGCATGATGCAGACAATTGGTATTTGTATGGAAGAAGAAGTGGTGGACAACCCAGAAGCAGACCTATTTGAAGGAGCAGATTTATATGAAGATGAAAACATGTTGGCTTGGCTCCATGCAGAAGACCCATCTTCCTGCTATGGAATTTTTCCAAACTCAAGTATAGAAGAAGCATATGAAGAAAAAGAGGAAATCACTCAGGTTGAAACAGTAGCAGTCAAAAGGCCATAGCAAAGAGAAGAAAAGCAAAGTCCTTACATGCAGCAGTGATGAAGCTACTCCAATTCATATATCAATGGCCACTTTTCTATGGATACTGGTATGGCTATCATCTGTTATGTCAATTCTTATGATAGCAAGTGCAGGGCTGTACAAGAATGTGGAAGGTGTACCTGCCAGTCTTTGGAAACAAAGGGTTCCACTGGATGAAGAAGCTGGAATAGTCAAAATAAAATTTTGCAGATTAAGTCATAAAGTTGCTGGAGGAGATAACATTCTAATGAAGGATTTAGGTTACCCCTATCAGATGACCAGTGTGCCCAAGGAGAAGACAAAATCAATGAAGTGCAGTACATTGGAGATTGTGGAGGAGTCTCTCTGAGTTAACAATACAAGGCTCAAGGCCTATCATCAACAAAAGTGAAGATTTATGGATCACCTGGAACCTGCAAAATTTGTCCAGGTTGTACATAGTCTTTTCTCGTCATTTTTATTTAAGTTTTAGTAGTTTTCTTTATCCATTTCATGCTTGTTTCTTGAGTCTTTAGCAAATTTAGTAGCCATTTCATCAACTTTGCAAAGGTACAATTTTTGGAATTTTTTAGGAATTTTTTCAGAATTTTTCAAGCATTTTTTTAGAATTTTTCTAGCATTTTTCTCCTTTTTCATGTGTCTTTTTCTTGCCAAATATAGGAATAAAGGAAGATCTCTGTGGTTTCGAGTGAAGAAACTGGCCTAACACTCTAGGAAATTTTTTCAAATTTTTTTGAAGATTTTTTGGATTTTTTTTGCAATTTATTTGGATTTTTTTTGCAATTTATTTGGATTTTTTTATGTATTTTTCTTTGTTTTTTGGATAATTAAATTAATTAAAAAAAAAAGGCCTCCTGAGCGTTTTCTTTTTTTCGCAAAAAAAAAAAAGAAATCCCCCCCCCCCACCGACCACCCTCCCCCGCCCCCCCCCTCCCCCCCGCCCCCAATTTTCTTTTTTTATTTTTGTTTTGTTTATATTTATTTTATTTTATTTTATTTTATTTATTTTATTTTTAATTTCCTTATATTTTTTTTAGTATTTTTTTGTATGGGCGTTCAAACTTTAACCCGAAAAAAAAAAGGGGCGACCATTTTTTTCTTTTAGTATATATATATTTTAATTTTCTATTTTTTATTTTTTTTACTTTTAATGGCTAAAAGCTTTTGGCTCTGGATTGTGCCTCAGTTGGCTGTTTTTTACAAAAATGGAGTCATTTTCATGTTTTTTGGCACCTCTGGACTTAGTTTTTGACTTTATTTTTCCTAATTCCCACTTTTTCTCTGACTTTTGGTCCAAACCCACATGTTTTGCGCACAATTACCACATGTTTTTATTTCACCAAATTGGCCACATTGTCTATTATCACCTCCTCTCACCATATGTTTCAATATTTCCCATATGCTCCCTCTGTAGCTCTCCTGTTTGATCATTTTTCCCCTCCCCAGACGCCATAATCCTTCTCCCTTTACCCATCTGCCCAGCCACATCCTTAACCCTCCCGACCCTATCCCTCTCAGCCCCCTCAGCCCTTCCTCCCCCATCCTTTCTACCCTCCCATTGCAACCCTTTGCTTTTCCATGGCAAACTACCATTTTTGGTTCTTCTCTGGTGCTTGTTCTCTCCTGTTGTTGGTAGATTTGGTTGCTGCTCAGATGTCCTCTTCAAGTTTTTGCAACTTCCTTTTCATGGGGTCCTATCTGCTCAGGGTTTTGGCTATAGCTCTCCGGGACGGAGAGCACATTAGGTGGTGGGCAACTGTTGAGCCCATAAAAGTCATGATTGGTCAAAGTCAACTACAGTCAAAGTCAAAAGGTCAAAGTCAACTGGTCAAAGTCAACAAGGTCAAGGTCAAAGTCAATAGGTGCAAAGTCAAAGTGCTAAAGTGCAGGTGTCAAAGTGCACAGGTAGTGCACAATTAATTGTCCACAAAGGGTAAATTGGAGAAAGTGGGTTGCAGGTTGCAGAGGTATTTTCTCTAATTTCCCTAAGGTTCAAAGTGTGTTTTAAAGTGTTTTGGAAGGTTCAGGTGAACCCCCTCTTATGTGCAAAAGTGAAAACTTAAAAGGAAATCTGAAGGTATGTGAAGCGGCAACGTACGCACAGGTGAAAGTATGGCCCCCCCATTAAAATTTTTGGTTTTAGTCTAAAGTCACTACAGGACAAAACAGTGAGTCGATGGCTGCCACTTGTGAAGACAATCTTGGGACATCAAAGTGAGCACCAAGATTCTATTGCAGTTAGGAGCGTACGTGATCGACACACTCAAATCAAGGCAAGGACTATTCTTGGACCAATCTTAGAGTAAGCAACAGAGGCATAGTCTAAGTGAAGCAAGGGAGAGAAGTGCAAGAGTCACCAGTGTGCGACGCAGAGAAGTGGAAGTGCAAGGTGCATGGAGAGTGACTAAGGATTTGTGCAGAGAGTGCTAAGCTATACTCCCCCAAGGATCTCAAGGTCTCATTGCAGTGTGCGCGTGCCGACAAAAGGTATTCACTCCTCCCCCTTTGTGGAAGCTTGGTGCAAGGTGTGCACAAGGATAAGCTTGAAGCAGGTGGAGGTCTGGTGCAGAGGAGGCCGGCGGCAAGAAGACTTTGGGATATTGGGAATTTTGTACTTGAACACTCTGTGTGATTGTGCACAGAAGTATTGGCTTGTATTGTGTTTCAACCATTGTAATTGTCTTACTGTAATCAATCCGCAGAAGCTTCCAAGGTGTATTTTCTCTCTGGTCTTTTCCTTTTCTCCTACAAACCCTCAAACTCCTTCTTGTCTAAGAATCCCCCAACAAAACCGTACCTTCGCCCTCTGCAGGACATCTTGCATTGTTCCCTACCTTTACTGTGATGGGTTCCTTTAGAGGCTATAAGAAACTGTAAAGGTCTTTTCTACTCGTCATGTGACGAGATGCACCACTGTCCAACACCCATGAGTCATCTGTTCCTGAATCTTCAGCCGAGGAGCACACCTCCTCTATCGTAACAAATAACTCAAGCTCTGTTTCTGCTGTGTTGGCAGACTCCTTGCCCTTGCCACCTTTTGAAGAGACACTCTTCTCTTCTGCCTTGTTGATGCGACAGTCTTGGATTCTGTGTCCCTTCTTCTTGCAGTGGAAACACTCTCCCTTGAACTTCTTTTTGTCGTTCTTCTTTTTGTCTCCATCTTTTGAAGAGTTTGTTTTGCCTCCTTTGGCATTTGCTGTGAATGCAACATCTCCTTTGCTACCACCACTCCTTGCCTTGAGCCGCAGCTCCTCCTCCATGAGTAAGGCTCTGAATTCTTCAAACGTTAGTGGTTGAGGTCTGATTTGAGTGTTAAGAGCAGTTACCAAACCATCAAACTTAGGTGGACAGATTCGAAGACAATGTCGAGCTAGCTCCTCACTTGACTTTTGAACACCTGCTCCCGCCATTTGATCTCGTAGATTCTTTATGTGAGTGATAAACACCTCTGCAGTCTTCCCATCAGCAAACTGTTCTGCTGCAAGCTGATTCTCCAAGTTTTGAATCCGTGTCTAATTACGAGTTTCATATTGATTTCTCAATATGTTCCATGCTTCACATGCCTTCATAGTATGCTGAATGAGAGTCAGAACACTATCAGAAGTACTTGTAACAAGAGCAGAGAGTGCATCTGCATTTCTACATTTCCAAGCACGTAGAAGATCAGCATCAGGAGGAATCATTCGACCAAGATTATTTGGATCAGGTCTTTCTTGGGGCTCATGATCAGTCCCAAGAACAGTCTCCAAAAGCTCATACAAATCAAGAATAGAAGTGATTTTAAACTTCCACAAGGTGTAGTTCGTACCATCAAGTTTACCTTCTGTGAAGGCTGGTGGCCGTATCCGCAATGTTGGGATGACTGGCATCAATGCTGCTCCTGCTTGTGTGCCACCTACTCGTGTTGATGAACCACCTTGGCCCCCAGTCGTAGATGATGAAGCATCACTTGACATCTTCTCTCTTTTGTTCTTCAGACCTCTGCAACCTCTGCGTTTCTACTTCTAGACCACTCAGAGCCTCCTTAGCTCTGATACCATGTAAGAAAATAACAGCACAGCGGAATAGAACTGTAGACAAAGTTGAGAGAAAAACGTAGACAAAAATAGACGGAGACTGAGAGATAGAGAACTCAAATTCTCAGATTGCCGAGCGTAATGCGGTTACAATGATGGTGTTGTCCACCCGTGCGCTCCCACTGTGGAGCTTAGATGGCGATCTAGACAGACTCTAGATGAAGGGCTTACTAGTGCGCAATGCTATGTAAAGCTCAACCTGGGTCGTGCTTATATAGCTTTTACAAGGCGGTTTGGTATAGATAAACGTAGTCGGGAGATACAAAATAGTCAATAAAATATATGATCCAACAATATCTCCACGACCAGAAGTCCTACCGTCTCGGCTCTATGGGCCCGGGGGATAGGCCCCCCGAACCGCGTAGAAGGGGGCAAGCCCCCCTCTGCACTCCCCCCATTAAGGTTCTATGGGGAAACCACGCGATGCCATAGGGCCTTTATTTTCACCTTAAATGGCAACCCAATGGCCTGGAAGTTTATGCCCTACCTAACCTAATGGCGACGCTCAAAAAGATCATCTACAAGCCATCAACAGTCACACATAGACCTCATCTAACTTGGAAGTTAGGGTTCCACAAATGTCCGGGCTCTCATAATGGCTTCTCCTCATAATGGGAGCCTTACAACTTAGAGCACCATGGATCATTTGTGGTCACATGAGGGTGGAGTATTGAGCATATCTAACAGGGTGCAATTCCATGTGTCCAAACACGAGAAGTTCTTACAACTTCGGAAGTCTCACCGCGAGGGGATGCCACAGTGCCTCCCTTTATGATTTGAATTCTCAGATCTGGATCTGAAGGGACATCACAAGCTACCCCATCTTTTCCTCCTGTCCCACCAGAATTTGGATTTGCTACCATGGGAGACGTTGAATGGATGAGCACCTTTGATTTTGGATCCTTCTTGTAGAATATGCAACTCTCTGATTCGAATTCTTTTTGGATATAGAAGAACTGAGCACATCCTCCCAAAGATGAAAGAAATCAACAGAAGGCCACCATGTACACTAGGATGATAGTCAATAGAGAGCTCTATCCCAACAATTAGAATGCCTAGAAGGTGAAGATGAGGAAGAAGAAGAAGGAGAAGAAGAGGAAATGATTGAAGCCCCAGCTTATACTACAGAACTCTGTAGATTATACCACATCATGGAACGAATGTGGGCACAACAGTTACTCTCTGAACAAAACAGTAGAATCCTCATGGACTAGCTCTTAGAAGAAGCTAGAGTGGACTCTGAATACAGTGAAACTCTCCTATTGCTGGAAAAAACCTATAGTGTTGTGGAAGTAGTCCGGTCCACAACACAGAGGCCTCCTACCCAATACAATCCTCGTAGATTCCAAATACGACCAAGGTCAGGCAAGAACATTCAGATCCCCATCACAACTGTTGAGGCAATCACTATGGGCAACCGAATGGATAGAGACAACCTCCCCAACAATTGGAACTCCGGGCCATGAAAGCACGGTCATCCATGAAGACTCAACAGAACCACTACCTCCAACAACCGCACCCTCACCTCCTCTAATGGAAGTTGTAAATATCATCTCGACTACGAACCCCACAGAGCAAACCTTCATCTTCCATAGCCCCACTTCTAGTTCAACCTTGTTTTCCTCCTTTGACAACCCTATATATCATACCACCACCACTACAATCGAATCCCTCATGGAACCTGCCTTAGGACATCCACTCTCCATGACCTCAGTCATAGGCCACCCAAACACTAGATCCACATTTCTCGGCTTCCCTATGTCCGAAGCTTCATCCATGGCAATCCCAACCCCAAGCTTTTACATTCCCACCTCTGTCCCACCAATCCTTCAACCCATCCAAGCTGCTTTCTCAAGAATGTTCCAGCCCATGTCTCAACCATTTCCACCATTTTCAATCTCAGCACCCCCTTCACACTTATTCACCATGATCACACACACACCACCTACCATTTTGATGTATATGGTAGGCACCACTCTCACCTCCATGGTCAAAAGCGTGGACATTTCACCACCCACAACGCCTCCCCCACCCCCCTCACTTCCACCATCCCCCATTCCCCCACCACCAACTTTAGCTGCACACACCTATCCCTTTGAGACAACATCCACACTTCCCATTCCCCACTCCCATTCCCTTGCATCAACCACTATACACACTGCATCTTCATCTATACCTAATGCATTTGATACTATGCTTCAATGTATATTGTAGCTAAGAACAGCATACATTTAGCTAGAAGATCATAACAAAAAATTACAAGCTTACTCAGAAGAATTATGACAATGCATCACTACATTGGAGAACAAAAATGAAAGTCTCCAAATGTAGTTTCATACATTACAGGAGGCACATAGCACATTGGAAGAAAAGTTGCAGAACATCGACAAAGAGTCCTTGCAAATAGTCGAAGGTCACCTATGCACACAGATGGAATGAAACTCAAAACTACACTGCAACATGGCACTATACGAATCCGCCTCACCACAGCTTTGGAAGAAAATTGACGGCTACAGACACAAAATCAAGAAAATATAGCTAGGGCCATAGAGAATACACCCGAGGCACCCATCAATCCGTCAAAATTTCAAGTCGTACCCCCGGAGAACATCAACATCATACTCGAAGACTATGCTAACCTACTAGAAGCCCATGAAAAATTATCAGAAGAATTGGATCTATTTAAACAACAACGAATTTCAGATACCACAACTATGCCCCCAACCACTGTATTAACCTTTTCAACCATTATTGACTCAAAAGCACTACAAGAACTAAAACAACAGGTCAAAGAATTACAAACACGACTCCTACAATATGAAAGGCCACCATCCCCACCTGAAGCACCTGTTGAGGAATAAACTATCTCAATTCCAGTAGAACAGATGTTTGAAGACGACCACAATCCTCAACCCATTCCAGGTGGATGGATAACCGAAGAGGAAGAGGATACATTTGAGGCGCCATGACCCCCATGGTTAAAACAACTGGAAGAAATCGTGCGTACATATGAAGATCGCATGGTAGTTCAAAATCAGGCAATGCAAATCATAGAAGAAATAGTGTTATAGTCCAATTATTTCAAAAACATGGCAACCAAATGTCTCATTACATCATCAGAACTTCAGTATCGTCCCTACTATGTCATTCTTCCATATTATAATGCGGAAATATAGAGAGTCGTGGGGAACATCCCCACATTTGCAACTAATTTTTAACGCAAGGACCTCCCACGAGAGGCACAAAAACGCAAGATCTATCAATCGATGGGGTGGCAAAAGCTCTTATAGATTTACCCCAGAATGTTGCACATGTGGAACCATCCACCTCTATATCTCATTTATAATCCATGCTATGGTCCAGTTCCACAGCATAGATCATGGAAAGCATTCAATATTAAAATACAAAATAATGCCCATTGTAAAGAATGGCTTAATTATCCACACATCATGCCATGGTAGGGACCACCCTCCATTTCTTACATGATGGCCACCATTTGCCACTTGATCCCTCACCTGAAGGCAATGCCAGATGTTGTGGTGCAGATGATGCTGAAATCTTTGGATATGATGCAAATTGTGCTCAAAACTTTTTGAAATACAGCACCACAAGTCGCTCTATCGGGCTTCACCAATGGCAACTACAACCGAGTGTATAACATGAGCACAACCCCAAGCATTAGAGTTGCCTATGCTTGGCATGCACATATAAAATACCTCCTCGCATGTTACAAACATACCTTCGAATACATGTTTAGAACAGGGTTCTGGGAATATCACTCAAAGGTGTTTGCACCAAGGCCAACACACCTGCTTCACTTATTTGCATGTGAGCATGCTATGTATTCTGAATTTTACATGACCCCCCAGCCTGATATCCCCGGTGCCATCAATTGGGATGCCTTGCAACTAGATTTGGCAAGAGGGTTAAGACTCACCAAACATGAGCTGGCCACTAATGTCATTCAATATTATATCGACCACCCTTTAGAACAGAGGTCTATCAGGGGTGATAGACACTGGAGAGGGGGGAGTGTTGGCATAGAAGCAATGAGGAGACAGAGCATTCAAGTACAATCTGACATATAAGAGGCCCAATCTTTTTTTTAATAATTTATTTTCTATCAAAGTGATTTTCATCACTAGACAAACATTGTAAATACCATTTTTGATAGATTAGACTCCATTTTTCAAGCCAATAATTTCTTGAGCTTGAGGATTATTAGAAGTACTTGCATACCAAGTTTCATAATTCGTTGATTCCGTTTGAGCCCTCAAATAAGCCTTGGAACCTACTTTTTAACTAGGCCGGATGCTAGGTGTGGACAAGGCCAGAATCTAGTCAAAAACCATAAAAAGAGCTAGAAAGCTCATTTTGGGTGTTAGCTTGTTTGATTTTTGAGCTATTGTAAGAGACTTTTTGAGTAATACAAAGAACTCCATTGTTCCTCTCTTTGTTCTTGCCTTGTGTGTGTGTGTGTGTGTGTATGTGTGTGCATGCTAGTGTGCTTCTCACTCATGCACTTGTGCCATCACTTTCTCATAGTCATCATACTAGTCCTCATGTCTCCATGGATTGACAATTATGAGGTGGATCTCCTCGTTGGTACTTGCCATTGTGCTAGAGTGACATGGGGGTTACTTGATTCATGGTCTTACACAGTCGCTTGTATACTATGTAACATGCCCATCATATGGGAGGTATAGCTTGTATATTTACACTCAGGTATTCTTTATCATTCTTTATTCCTCTACCATAATTACTTTGGCCATATTGGCCTTAAGTGGGAGGTTGTTACAATTATTGTCCATGTGAAAGGCCAAATGGCCACTGGAAACTTCTTTTTATATGTTCTTTAATAAAACATATAGTGGCATAGTCAGCCACAGACTATAAGTTCGATCACATTTGTAACACCTAAGAAATTTGTGTTCATGCTTCATGTGTCCTGTGTTTTCTACCTATTCTACTACATTTGTGCAGAGTATTGTGTATGATGCATGGAGCTTGATTTTCTAGTCTGAGGATATCATCATGGAACTCTCGAGAAGGAGAGTACTATGGTGCATCACCATTGAAATCCTTGAGTCAGTAGTGTCCCTACATGCATGCTCTAGTTGTGTATGGTACTCCAATGCGTCTATTCTTGTGCATAGTAGTTTACATGGTTGGGTCGGGGGGTTTGGTACAAGGTTTAACTCTCCAAACTTTCCTTGCTAGATTGTAACTTGCAACTATGACGATCTTTACATGTTTCTAAAATATGACTTCTTGGATTCGAGACCTTTTGGGTACCCATTTCTCAAAAGTCCTAGGTGTGATCTCATGTGTGGAGGTGTTGACTGCAACTATTTGTCCTAAAGTATATGATGTGAGTGATTGTGAGTGACGATTTGAGGTTATGAGCCTATGTACAGCTATTTGAGCTAGTAAGAAAGTCTTAGGCACCCAAATTTGTTGTGCATTGGGGTCAACCTTCATCGATTGCTTTGGAATCCAAATAAAAATAATCTGGCTCGATTGGCTCCTAGCATACTTTTTCATTGTAGTATTTGACTCTAGTTTATCTGTTGAATCTATACGGTTCTATCATCAGGGCAAAGGATTGTTCACGCTTGCATATCCAGTTTTTCTTCACAGTTTGAGTCCTCTTGCATCACGCTCTCTATTGACTATGAGCATACACCGTCTACTTTCTCTCCTTCTTATACTCCTTGGCTCGCTTTGTCTTGACCACTTTTTGGAAAAGAAGGGAGTTACATCAGATTTATGAATTCTTTGTTGAGAACATCATCTTTCTGCATCACAACATTTTGGACCAAAAAAACATCTTTATCTTCATGTGTACTCCTAGAAGGACCAGGAGTTGGTGTTTTCCTAGTTCCTTGAGTGCATGATTTTCTAGCTCAATTCTGATGCAGTTTTGATCCACCTAGACCTGAGGAAGTCTACTTCTTAGGTTCAGGTTGACTGCATGATCATAGATTCAGTCTTGACCCAAGACAAGAGGTTCAATAAGATCCTCATCTTGACACACTAGCACCTTCACAGTCATAAGAACAACTTGAAGGTAGACAAGAAGCTCCACCTCACCCATGCAACAGGTTTCCACACCTCCCAATCCTATGAGATATGCTTCTATAGGATTGACACTTAATTGTAATTCTTAACAGTGAGAAATTCTAACTGCACTAGTTGCTGCACCTAAGTCAATCAAGTCCCTTACGGTCCTAGCATTTTCTTCGTGTCCTACCTCCAGGATCACAAAAGGATAACGTCAACTATTTTATGGGAATGTACACTTGATGCTTCGCACATTGCCATGTGATATCTGGGAGCATCATGAGTGTCTGACCTAGGCTGATCTCTACCCTATCTTCTCAATTTTATTTGTCGAATGCATTCCAAAGCTTCTGCCTATGCTTCTTCTTGAATTTGTGTTTCTTCTTCTTTATGTTTCTTTGTAGTATCGAGTCGATTTAGCATTTCCTCTATGAGGGGATCTTCATATAATTTCACTCTACATTAAATGATATAACTAGGTAGGGAAGATCCATATTACCTTCACTAGTAGGTGGTGCAAGTACACACCCAATTGCATAATTGGATGCATCCGCATGCACGTGGAAGGGATTGTTCCAATCTAGTGTAGTGAAGATTGGTGATGAACACAATCGGCATTTGAGCTCATTGAAGGAGTTCGCACATTCATCTATCCACTCAAAGTTAGTCAACAAGGAGTGCAGAGGCTTTGCAATGATTGCATACATATGAATGAAATGTCGATAATAACTGTAATGCCCCATAAAGGCTTGTACCTCCTTGATGTTCTTTGGCCTAGATAGCTCTGCAATAGCTTTAACTTTCTCCTCGTCTATGGATATGTCATTCTTTGATACTATGTGTCTTAGAATCTTGCCTTGCATGACCATAAAAACACACTTTTCTAGGTTTAGTCAGACCTGATATTCTCTGCATTTGTCAAAGATTTATCTGAGTTCAGGTATACGTGATTTTCCAATGTTGGAATGAGCACATAGTTCATCCACATGGACTTCCAAGTTTTTACACAAGAACTCTTTCAACACATGACACATCAGCCTCTGAAAGGTAGTGGATGCATTAGTAAGCACAAATGACATTACTTGAAAATCAAATATGACCCATTTGTGGCAAAAGTTGTCTTATGTTGATCTTCCAGGGCAATGTCTACTTGATTATAGCCAAAGAACCCATCGAGGAAGCTATAAACTCCCTTGCCTACAACTCTTTCTAATAGATGCTTAGTGGTAGGAAGTGGATAGCTATCTCTGATGGTGGCTGCATTAACCTTCTTCAAGTTAATGCAAACACGTAGATTCTCATTTTTTTTTGGCACCACCACAATGGGGGACACTGACTCAGTGTGCTGAATTTCATAGATAAATCCAGCTTCTACTAAACGATCTATCTCTTCATTAATCTTGGCAGCATAATTGTCATTATATGTGTAAGGATTTTGCTTAGAGAATTTGGCATCTAGGGTCATGGGAATCGTATGTGAGCATATGTGAGGATCTATATCTTATAAGTCCTTGTAACTCCAAGAAAATACATTTCTGTATTCTCTTAGCAAGGCTAACAACTCTTGTTCCTCATCCTCTGTCAAATCATGTCCTATGTATGTTCATGTTTCTTCTCCTTCTTCTATGGTCACAACAACTTTCTTTGTCATCTCTTTGTTATCATAGCCCTCTCTTGCTAATACTTCATGTTTAGGCATCCTTATCATGACTCTCCTGTCTTCTATCTCATACTTCTTGAAATTTTCGCGGACCTCAAACAAAGATTCCTCCTCATTTGGTGAGGTTCTCTCTTCTTTCTTTTCTCTCCTTCACTCTTGTTGGTTACTTGTCTGGCTAATCTCACATAATTCGTAAGCTCTTTGTGTCTTTGAGGGTGAGCTTCTGTTTCATGTAAGAATTCTTCTTTTGAGGCACAAGAAGGGTCCATAATGATTGACTCTAGATCTGAGTCACTCTCTTGTTCAATTTCTTCCATACTAGGTTCGCATTCTTCAAGAACCAAATCACACATCCTTGGCTCTATCGTAAAGACTGAAATGTCATGGCCATCCTCATCACAATGGGGTGTGCATTGTTCTTCATTGATGGCTACATCCATTGTGGCTAATATTTTTGCCCAACCTTGAGGTTCAAACTCTTCATCTGGAAATACTACAGGTGCATAGACTGGGTCTTGAATTAATCTATGAGTTTCCTTCGCACCTACCTCTCTAGCCTTTTCTCTTTTCTCTTCTTCTTTGGCCACTTTACACATCCATAAGTAAGTGTCATCATGCATCCATGAGGATCTTGATCCTATGGAATGTACCGACTCCGTGTCACATGTGGCTCTATGGATGGGATTCCATTGACTAGGGGGCACATCTCTATGAGAGTAATCCTTGACATTGACTTTGGTTGTAACACCTCAGTGTTGCAAATACAATGAATTGGTTCCCCATTCCTGTACTACTTGCAACTGCCTCATGAATGGGCTTCCCAAAATCATTGCATAGGCATGATTTTTACTAAAGTCACATATGGTAAATGTATGCCTGAACTCTACACCACAAGTAGTGAGAGTTATCCCTTCTAGTAATCTTGAAGGTCTCTCTATGTGACCATTGGCCATCTGTAATTTCATTCTTGTGGGCATGAGTGCTGGTTTGCCCCATCGCTTCCATAAATAGAAGAAATATCTTGTGGGAATTGATCATGTAAGTCATCCAAAAGTTCAATGGGAGGAGGATTTTCACTTTCTTTAGCCCATTTCTCTTGTTGAATCTCTCTTATAAATTCTTGGGAGTACTGATTCATAGAAGAAGAGGTGTCTGGTTCAGTGGAATTAGGCACATAAACTTCCTTGGGAGGCATGCTCATTCTTTCACTTGTCTTGTCCTTACCATAGATGGTGGTTTCCTTTCCAGATTTAGCAATTAAACTCTCCAACCTTTCTTATAGTCCCTCAAAATGTAATTGAGTCTTAGCTAAACTAGAGTAATTGAAGAGGCGGTTGACTTCAAACATGGTTTGAGCCAATTCTATAATCTTAGCACAAAGCTTTGTTCTTTCTATCTCTAGATGAGCTCTGGGGTAACATTTTTCATGATCTAATATGTTTGGCCCTTCTTGGATTCTAGCCTAATATGCTTTAAACATCATGTCTAGGACTTTGGGAGTGGGATCTACTAGGACTAATCCTACTCTAGGTGGTGGTGGGGTTGTATCAGGTGGGTTAGAAGGTGGCCGATTGGATGGTGATGGTGGTATGAGAGAGTGCGTTTGAGATGTGAGTTCAACTATTTTGGCTTTTGTTTCTTTTAAGCTTTCCTCTAGCTCGCTCATCTTCTTAGACCATTGTCTTTTCATTCTTTCACGACTACCTTTCCAAGCTCTTGTCCTTTTTCTTAGTTATACTCTCAATCTCACTGACGTCAAAACTCTTTTCATGTCCTAATCCTTGGCTCTTCTGTGGTGTCTGAGCTCTAGTGACCACTTGCACTGGGGCAGTGGAAGTTACACTTCTAGTCGAATCTACTACTAACCCAATCACATTAATGGGAGTGATCTTTGGCACATTGAGTGGGTTCTTTGGGCAGTCTCATAAAGGATGCTATTTCCCACAATCTTGACAAGAACCTTGAATTGTCACTAATTGGGGTTGCATTGGTGTAGGTAAAGGCAATCACGAATGAAGTGATCACCTTGGCATCTCTAGCATGGTCCTCTAGGTGCTTGGGGTCTGATCTGTCTATGTTGGGGCTGAGAATCAAGATTTGCATACATGACATTAGTGTAATCACAATCCCCCCTAGATTCCCTAGGGTCTTCATAATAGTATGTTTCATTATGCTCAGGTGATTACATATAGTAAGCCTGTGGACTATCCACATGAGTCGAGTCAAAACTGATTTGGGTCACTTTTTGAAAGCAATGGTGATACTAGCACTAAGGCTCTATTCAGATTTTCTTCGATAGTTGCATACTTCACTGGGATCACATTGGCTAGAGGTGGAGATTGTTGGGCTAACACTCGTTGAGGCCTTTGTTGAGCCTAATATTGTGGTTGGTAGGGTTGATGTGTCGTAACATATGGTTGAGGTGGGTATTGCTTCTGGTATCTTCCTTGTTGTGGATATGGATGTGGATAATCTTGTCTAACAACCTGCTTGTTGTAAGGGCAATCCTGTGCGGTGTGATTAGTGTACCTCCTTTCTATGGTGCAATATTGGCTATTAGGGCTCGCTTGGGGTTGAGCCATAATTGGGCACACATTAGCCATGTGGTCTCCACCACAGGTGTAGCATCTTTTCACTAGGGCAAATCTAGGTATCTGTTTGCTAGAGACTCCTAGTTTGTGAGCTGCCTTTTCTACAAGTTCCTTGATAGATGTGGATTGTTTGGAGGTGACGTTAGTAGAGCTATCTGAATTCTTGTAGATTTTAGAAAGCTCCAATTCCTCCCCTAGATTGTCTTCAATGTCTATGCACATGCATGCACACTCCTCTATGGTTCTAGGGTCCTTCAAGTACACATAAGATCTCAATTTGGTACTCAACAATCCATCTAGGAATAATAACACTTGTTTGGCCGGAGTGGGTAACTCTGGAACAGGGCATCTCTCTAGGTATTGTCTAAACCTTCTTCCTACAAGTCTAAACGTTTTTTGGGGTGTTTGTTTGAAGTTGTGTATCAGGGAAGAGGTATTGTGTTTGATGCCACTTTTGGAGAATTCTGTAATGAAGGCTTCTAGCAGTTGGTCTATGTTTTTGAATTGCCTCTTGTGTAGTGGTTGAAACCATGTAAGAGCATTGTTTTTTAGAGTCAGACCAAAATCATTGTATTGTGTGAATAGGTCAGAAACTTTCTCAGCTCCCAATACTATCCTAAATTCTTCCACATGATCATAAGGGTCTCCTCTACCATCGAAATAATTCTTCATGGACTTGACCATTTGTGTAGGCCCCAATGTCCTTGTGTATTCTCTAGGCCTTAGCAACGGGAACTCGTCTACATTTATTTGATTTCTTGGGTCTCTATGTCTCTCGTTTTCCACGTGTTCTATCTCAACTCTCATTGTTTCTCTTCCTATTGGGCTAGCAAAGCTTACTTCAGGCCTATCTCTACTCTTGTCTCTTTGAGTTCCATGAGCTTCGGATGTCCCATCTCCTTGGTGACCATAAGAGACATGGATCTTGGTTGGGGAAAAACAAATTCACCCTTCCAAGTATAAGCATGCCTACCATGCTCCGAGACCACAAAGACCCTTTCTGAAGTATTGTCCAAGTGGTCACTTTGCCTAGGGTATCAAGATCTTTGAATTCATATATTTTAAGCATTCCCACTTCATTATGTTAGTCAGGTTTATACCTCCGAAAATCCTCGTCGCTCTCTCGATTTAGAAGCAAATCTATGCTCTTATTGTCCTAGGGAACCCACTCAGGAGTGATTATTCTGGTCATGAATGATTTGCCTCAAGGGGTTTTTGGCTCTCTTCCTAAGTTCCCTTGCTCTATGTCACCTATTTCAGCTTCTAAGATTATATTACCAAATTCTTCTATCCTATCTGGGTGGGTGGTGACCACATATATGGTCCCTTCTTTATCTATGTATGCACCATCTTCAAATTTGACTACTGGATGTTCTAGTCAAATGGGTTGATCCGGGCTTTTAATCTGGACAACAGATCTTCTCAATCCATCCTCATAGATGCGAGCACCTAATCGGTTGGTCTTGATATACTGTAGGGTCCTTCTCAGTTTTCTAGGTACGCCACTCTTGAGCTACCTACAGGTCTCTTCATGCTAAATGACATCTCAGAGTCACTCATTTCTAATCTTAGAGTGTATGGGTACACTCAATTATAGGGCCCAAGACCTAGCAGTATGATTGACACTAGCTTCAGAAGATGTGAGGCTTTGTCTATCTCATCCTAGATAATTTCCTGACCTAAGGTTCATAAGCCTTGGTGGTTATCCCAATTTCTCCCAATACAACCTCGTTGCAGAGTTCTTATGTATTAGTCACTTGTTCTTTTTAATTTCCTTAGGTTTTCACTTCTTGTCCAATGGTTTTTATCGCAAGGAATACTTGAGTTTCAACGCACTTGAAGATTGATCGCTCAATTTAAGTTCTTTTATGAAAATTCCCTTAGAGATCCCTCAACTTTCTCACCCCTATGGAAGTTCAACTTCAAAATACCATATCTATACTTCCCATATTAGTTTTACAAAAACCAATCAATGTTTATGTGGGATTCTAAAAGAGCTTTCCAACAAGCCCAAGATCACTAGAACTGGATTTCATATGAAGAAGTTATGTCAATTCAAGGTTCTGGGATCAAAACAGGGTTAAAACAGGCTAACTGGCAAACAAGGTTTCTCGAATTATTTTCTTAGGGCTCCCTATGTTTCTATAGCTTGATATTTATGCCCAAAATTAGAGAAAATTTGCAAATTAAAAAACTCTAAAAAATTGGCCAAAATTGGCTATCAATCATGATGGACAAAGCTATCCATCATGGCATGTCAATCGCAATGGACAGGTGTCAATTGAGATTGATGGGCTCCGATCGCGATGGATAAGGTGTCCATCATAATGGATAGTGTCAATCGTGATTGATGGGTGTCAATCACGATGGATAGATTTTCTTGGATTTTTTGCATGATTTTGTGTCAATCATGGCCTACACATTGCGATGGATATCTTTGTCATTGAATCGATGTGTCACAATCGATCGCGATGGATAGGGGTGTCCATCGCTTTCAATCGTGATGGACTACTGTCAATCGCGATGGATGTTGTCAATCGTGATGGATAGGTAGTCCGTCATGGGGTTGTTAATCATGATTGATTGATTTTTTGAGATTTTTGTGTTACCTTCTAATAATTGGGCCTCTATGCATCGCGATGGACAAGATTATCTCTGAATGCAAGTGTCAATCGCGATTTTTCAATCAATCCTGATGCATAGAGGTGTTCATTGCAATGGACGTTGTCAATCGTGATGGACAGAGAAAATGCAAATTTTTGAAATTTCTTTGTGGATTAGTGTTTTGCAAGGCCTCTAGAATGTGAATATGTTCTTAGTTTTACCAAAGTGCCAAATTTTCCATCAATTGCGATGGACAGAGGTCCATTCCTCGGAGACTATGTAGAGCTTTTCCATACATGTGCAAGCTTCGGGAGATGATGATATAGTCAAAACTTGCAGGGAACTCTCAAAAACAGATCACACAAAGCTCTCTTTCGCTCTCTCTCACAAGTGAAATGAGGGGAATGAGGTGGGGAAGGTGATATGACCAATTAACTAAAAATTTGTGAAGGTGGAGATAGGAGTGGGAGATGGTGAGGATGATGATGGTGAAGTAAGAAAGAGAAAATAAGGAAAAGTAGAGAAATTACCTACGACTCCAATGTTAGAACTCTATGTCTTACCATCACACGCTCGTCCTCAAAGCTCTCTCCCCGACAACGACGCCAAATTTGATGTCACTCTAGCACAATGGCAAGTACCAATGTGAGGAGATCCACCTCATAATTATCAATCCATGGAGACATGATGACTAGTATGAAGACTATGAGCAAGTGATGGCACAAGTGCATGAGTGAGAAGCACACAAGCATGCACATACATACACACATATGCACACACAAGGCAAGAAAAAAGAGAGGAACAATGGATTTATTTGTATTACTCAAAAAATCTCTTACAATAGCTCAAAACTTTAACAAGGTAACCTCAAAAATGAGCTCTCTAGCTCTTTTTATAGTTTTTGACTAGGTTTTGGCCTTGTCCAGACTAGTGTCTAGCCTAGTTAAAAATTAGGTTCCTAAGCTATTTTGAAGGCTCAAACAAGCTCTAAAAATTATGAAAATTGGTACTTTAGATACTTCCAACACTCCTCAATCTTGGTGACTTCTCGTCTTGAACAAAATGGAGTAGGAATAATCAAAAATGGTATTTACAATGGTGTGAAGTGATAAAAATCATTGTTTGGGAAGCATTTCTTCATGAAAAACTATGTGGCCTACTTCTCCGATCTGTGTTGACTGCCTTGCCTACTTAATCCTGCTTGGCTCTCCCTTTGTTCTGACTCCCTTCATTGGCTTCCCTGTCTTGTAAGGCCCTAATTGCCTTGGCTGCTACCAATAGCTTCATAGTTACAAAAGTTGTGACTTTTAGAGCTTGATTCAATATTGGCTTCACCCAAACAATCCCACCAATATCCTCAAACAACACATCAATGCAATGGCATGTACATCTCATGTAAAAAATATGTGGGAATTCTTGCTCAACCAAAGAGCCATCCCTTACATAATTTGTTGCATTGTCCATGCATACTTGGACAACATTTTCAAGTCTAACATCTTTGATAGCTTCTTTCAAAATCTCAGAGATATACTCACCAGTTTTTACTTCACACGAAGTGTCCAAAGATCTCAAAAACATGCTTCCATAGATGCAACTTACCATATATTTAATGATTGGTCGATTCCTAGCATCAGACCTATCATCACACACTATACTAAATCCAAATGATTTGCACTTCTCATGGAATTTTAGCATGTCACATTTTATGAACCTCACTTCGTCATAAAAATGATGTGTATGCAAATGATGATATGATGGTGGTTTATAGAAAGAGCCCACACGACCGATTGCATTAACCATGTCAAGAAAGTAAGGGCTTCTTACTTTCCAAAATGATATGTCTTCTGCAAAAAAGAACCTATGAAGAGCTCATCTACATCAGCTCTTGCTTGATCTTCTCAAGCTTTTTGCAAAGGTCCTTGAGAACTTCTCTTTTGAGATGCATGAAAAGTGGAAGTATCACCACATGGCATGATATGCATAGGTTCCCTCATGATCATCAAAATTTACACTTTCAATTGCAACAATATCCTCATGTGAATGCATCACATTGGCATAAGGGCATTACCCACTTTCTTGAGGTGATTTTGCAAGTAGTTTTCTACATGCTTCCTGTATATTTTGGGGAGCTTGAGCACATTTGTCAATTCCATAACCTTTGAGGCCAAGAATATGTGCCCGAATTTGGTTTGCTCCTCCATCCCATACATGGCCACAAAATCTACATATACATGTCCAATTCCCTTTTGGCAAGGCTTTGACCTTGTCCACATACTCCCATTCTTCTCCAGCTTTCCTTAGCATCTACGAAGGCAAACAATTAATTATTAAATCATTAAACTGCAAGTTGAAATCATGATGCATATATCATCTATAAATTATGGCATCTGAATAAATGAATAATGATGAATTATGGGCCTAGATTTATGAATCGAAATTCCTTTGATAATTCCCATGTGCTATCATACTAGCTTGAGATAAAAACTAGAGAAGCATTTCAACATTCAAAAAGAAAGCATTCCACATGTTATATAGCACGATCTCATGGATTACATTACAATTTATACTAAATTCGAATATGAGATATCATGAAGCCCATATCAGATGACACAAAGGTCTCCAAATCCAAAGAAGACAAATTGTTAGGGGATTCTTTTGCAGAAAGGGTCTTGAGTGTTTGTAGGAGAAGGAAGAAGAACAAGAAGTGGAACAGGGACATCAAAAGCTTTTATATATTGATTACCAATAGGAAAATACAATAATGATGTATAAAATAAGACCAACTATTCTCTATGCAGAGTGTTTAATCCCAAAGAATATAGACACATGCACAAAACATTACAACATACCCAAAGTTCCTTATGTCGCCAACCTTCTCTACGCCAGATCTCCACCTTCTCCAGGAGCTTGATCTTGTGCAACCTTGCACTCAAGCTTCCAATAGGATAGGAGGGAGGGACACCTGCTATCGACATGCACACTTCTCAATTGGTACCATATGCCACCTTGATTGCCTTGCTTACTAGGTCTCTGCACTCCTCTACACACACTAGATCACCCTTCTTGCACACTTTGTCTCACACTTCCTTCTTTGCATCACACTCTGGTTGAATGTCTCTTGCTCTTCTCACCTAGTGTAGACTATGCTCTCACGTACTTATTCTAACTCCAAGAATAATGCCCATGCCTTGTGTGCCAATTCACTTACGTACATCATGCCTAACTGATAGTGTATCTTTGTGCTCACTTTGATGTCCCAAGAATGTCTCAAAATGTGTACAACCAATGAATCCCTATTTTGTCTTGTAGTGACTTTAGGACTAAAATAAAATTTTAAATGGGGGGCATACATACACTTGCGTATCGCTTCCTCTTCACATGCCTTCACTTTTCTCCTTCAATTCTCCAAAATGTGTACATAAGGGAGGGTTCACCTGAACCTTCCAAAAACTTTAAAACCTTTGAAAACCTTACAAAAAGACAATGTGCAACCTCCATTCCACTTTTTACAAAACCATGGCTATTATGAATAGATTGATTGTGCATTACCTGTGCACCGTGACCAACTTGACTTTGACCAATTGAATTTGACTTTTTGACTTTGACCAACTTGACTTTGACCTTGACCAATTTGATTGTGATCAATTTGACTTTGACCATCTTGACTTTGATCAATTTGACTTTTATGGGCTCAACACAACCAGACCATATCATGAATCCCATATCTAAAAGGTCAAGGCAAGCCCATATCAGAAAGGTTTCCTCTATTTATTCTGAAAGACATACAAACATGTACAAACTAAATTAGAATCTAGTGTAAAATAGTACATATGTAATATTGTATGTGATTATGTTGCCTTGTAAATACATGCCATTGCTAGTGATGTCCACAGACTATACCAGTGACCATATTATTACTTTGTTGTTGTCCATTACTAGATGACTCCCATGCAACTAGTCATATGTTTATGTACTCAGACCTGCATATTTCCCCTTCATACCTTGAAGGCTTGAAGAAAATTGAGGTCAACTCTTTCTCTTGTTGTGAACCTCTGCTCTATGCTTCACCTACTACTCCTGCAACCCAAAACAAAACATAAAATGATGTAGAATACTATCGGCCAATATCTAGCCTAAAAAGAAAAATGTCTTGTCATATATTGATTCTTACGCTGTCATCAAATACCCCCTCAGATACCCCATGTCAGGAAACAACCTTGATTATACCATATCTTCTTGGCTCTATCCACACTTGGAGATCTTGAATGAATTTGTAAGTTTTCTATTGTAATTTAGAGATGGTTTTGTGGAGCAATCTAGCTCATTGCAATATCTTGTGTCTATTTTGTCTCTCTCTCTCTCTCTCTAGTCTCTCTCTCTCTCTGCTTAATTTATGTATTGATTGTGAGCCTAAAAAACCAACAATTGGAATCAAAGCAGGTTTGTGAGAGTGTGTAAGAGAGTAACTTGAGCATTAATTTACTTAAGTTAATACATAGTAGAGATATGGCATCCTCCTTCATGGTAGGAGTTGATCGCTTCAATAGAAGAAATTTATGTACTTGATAAACTTGTCTTCAACATTATCTTATGATGTTGGAAATAGCAGCCTTGCACAAGAGGGTTTTACATGTTTTAAGAAAACTTCAAAAGAACTAACAAATTTTCAAAAGTCTAAGTGTTCAAAAGCTGGTGAAAGTTGATCAAAATGGTAGTGTTTTTTATTCCATGTTTGGAAAGTACTCTTCAAGAACAATCCAATGATAAGACACATGGCATTTGGAGCACATCATGAGGGTCAAAGATTAAACTTTTTTGGTCAAAGTCAAACTTTTAATTAAAAGTCAATTAAATCAACACCTAATATCAATCCAAAGCTTTAATATCTAGATCCAGAGATCCATATCGATTTGATTAAAAGCTAATCATATGTGAAAACCTAGGTGATAGAGAAATTTCAAAAATCACATCGTGCAAATCAGAAAAACTATTTTTTGCTTTTTGCTAAAGGTTTTTCCTTGAGGTTTTTTTCTAGAAGGGTTATCCTATAAAAGAACCACCCCATGGGCACATAAGCACACTTGTATCATATGCTCTTAATCTACTTACAACTTGAAGCTTTAGGAGCTAAGCTTTGAGCAATTTTTGTCTTGTATATTAGTTCAATTTTGTGAGCAATATGATCGCTTTGCCATATCTTGTGTTACATGTACATTGTCTCTCTCTATTGTCTCTTGTTTCTCGCTTGCTTTGTCTCTATATTAATTGTGGGACCTCAAAATCCAACAATTGGTATTAGAGTAGGGTTGTGAGAGTGTGTAAGAGAGTAACTTGAGCTTATTTTGCTTAAGTGAACACATAGTAGAGATATCACAAACTCCTCTATGGTAGCAATTGGCCCTTTCAATGGAGAAAACTTTTGGAAGTGAGGTGGGCCCTAATAATAATATTCACAAGTTTATAGGATCTTCCAACGCATGAACCTTAGCATACACACCTTAAGACTCAAAATTAGATGAATGAGAAATAGAGAGAAAATACACAATTTGTCAAAGTATATCGGTAAGTTGAATGCTTACCTACACTATCTAATGTGGATGTCAAATTACAATGTGTGTAATGATAACATATGACATGGGATACTCTAGAGGAGGATGTGTGAATCACCTTCTACTTATTATTAGATGGGATCACACATGACTGCCATGTGGCAACCATGTGTGAAACCATGTAGAGGTACCCCTTTTTGGTAACTTGACAGAGAGGATTAATCAGAAAAGCCATTTATTGCTTTACGCTAAAGGTTTTTCATGAGGCTTTTTTCTAGAAGGGTTATCCTATAAAAGAACCACCCCATGGGCACATAAGCACACTTGTATCATATGCACTTAATCTACTTACAACTTGAAGATTTAGGAGCTAACCTTTGAGCAATTTTTGTCTTGTATATTGGTTCAATTTTGTGAGCAATATCATCGCTTTGCCATATCTTGTGTTACGTGTACATTGTCTCTTCTTTGTCTCTTGCTTTGTCTCTACATTAATTGTGGCGCCTCAAAATCCAACAATTGGTATTAGAGTAGGGTTGTGAGAGTGTGTAAGAGAGTAACTTGAGCTTATTTTGCTTAAGTGAACACATAGTAGAGATATCACAAACTCCTCTATGGTAGCCATTGGCCCTTTCAATGGAGAAAACTTTTGGAAGTGAGGTGGGCCCTAATAATAATATTCACAAGTTTATAGGATCTTCCAATGCATGAACCTTAGCATACACACCTGAAGACTCAAAATTAGATGAATGAGAAATAGAGAGAGAATACACAATTTGTCAAAGTATAACGATAAGTTGAATGGTTACCTACACTATCTAATGTGGATGTCAAATTACAATGTGTGTAATGATAACCTATAACATGGGGTACTCTAGAGGAGGAGGTATGAATCACTTCCTAGTTATTATTAGATGGGATCACACATGACTGCCATGTGGCAACCATGTGTGAAGCCATGTAGAGGTACCCCTTGTTGGTAACTTGAGAGAAAGGATTAATCAAGAATTACACGTGGTTGGGTGGTCATTCATGTAGAGAGTCTCCATGTGCTCGCGTCCCTAGAAATTAGTCGGCATTAAATCCTTTTTTCTTTGATCTTCAAGCGGCACTTCTCAAAAAATGAGGAACTCATCAGGAAGAGCTAAAACAACTAACTCATTAGGAAGAGCTACAAAAACTCCGGTGTTAAGTCCATTTTGCTTTGATCTTCGAGCAGCACTTCTCCAAAAAGGAGGGACTCATCACAAAGAGTTACAACAACTAACTCAACTCATGAGGAAGAGCATCAACAATTGGTATCTGAGTGGGTAGCCCAGCCATACGCCACCATGAATGCTGATAGGGAAAATTGAGTGTGAATATCCTAGAGAAGTGATTACAGGAGCTCACGCTCCCAATTCCTCCCTCTCTCCCTCTTGGATGGGAGTAGAGTGAAATGAGCCTTGTTTATATAGTCAAAAAACTTGGGTTTTATAGCACATGTGGGATTTGAAAGCTTTGATAGTAGCTACTCGTGTTTTCCTTGAGGGATGAACATGAGCGAAAGGGGATTAAAAGAAAAGAGATTAAATAATTTTGTTTTTTTCCTTGACTTTGGAGGCCAAAAGATGTAAGTTGTGGGCAAAATTGAATGTATATGTACTTAGGGCTGTGGATATTGGGAATGGGTCATTAGAACAAGTGATAGAACCTTCAAGCATCCATTTCTAAGCTATCAAAGTGACCCTCTTTTGAAGAATTACCTTTTCACTTCCTACATCGACATGCCTATCTTCTTTGACGCATAGTTTTGTGCTCCAGCATCGGGTTCAAGAGATCTTTCTCATATTAAAAAGATACATTCCTAACTTTGCTTACCAACAAATGATGTTTGATTTAAAGAGGTTTTTCCCAACCAAAATCCCTCTGCAGTGCTTCAACAGAAACTAGGCATCCACTCCCGGGCTTAGATTTTAGTCATTTGGCATCGAAATCGACTTTTCTCACTTGGTGTAGCCTCGTAGCTTTGAATTACAAGCGTTGAACCACTTACTTTGGACTGGTCAAGACTAACCAAGACTAGCAAAAACCAAAAGTTCTTTAGTTTGGCTTAGTTAAATTATTTGGGGCTATTGCACTTTTGGCATCATTTTTGCTGGTACTTGGTGCTCAGAACCCTCTCCGAGCAACCGAACATTTGGAATTTTTATTTGGACATAGCGAGGATTGCAGATCGATACCTTAATGCTTCAAAGATTGCTTTAAATCCACTTTGCAAGCATTACTTTGTACCAAGGAAGTGCTCTAGTACTACTTTTTCTCTCTTTCTTGCATATTAAGTTTACTTCCATTCCTTTTACATACTCGAGTTAGTTAATGGGGGAGGTGAAATATGGATCCTAACGATAAGCAAGTTTGTGACCACACTTCTCCACCTATAGAGAAACAACTAGAGGACCGTGACCATAGGATGGAAGAGGTAGAGCTTGAGCAAGAACTTGAGCAAAAATTAGAGGGAAAAAATCCACAAGAAGAATAGTACTCTTTTGTGGAACCCTATGATGCATTTGTTACACACAAACAATTTTCTGAGTTCAAGGAACAAACCCTTAGGCTCGAGAGAGACATTGGTATGACTTCTCTCATTGAACTTAAGTCTTAGATGATCTCACTTGATACACATGATACCTCTTTCCTAGATAGGAAGGAAAGAGAGATGCCTACTCTTCCTATGGAGATGGCTAAAAAGGATGTCCATTTTCCTAATAAGCATAAAGGAGAGAGTTCTAGGGAAGCTCCCCTCTTAAAAGACTTTAAGCCACCTAGTTTTATGGGGGGTGACCATGAGAGAAATAAGGATGTGTCTCTTGCTTGGCCCACATGCTTATAAGTGGTGGATGAGTCTCAACAATGCAAATTCCATCCCTACAGACTAAACTCGGTTTGAAACTCTTTTCTTGAAACAGTTTCTTCCTAAGAAAGGGAAAACCTTTTATTGGGGAGATGAATAGAGGCAAACTATGGAGAAAAAGTAAAGGTCATCTCACTCAAAAGATTGAACCACACACTAAAAGTTTGGAGAATAAAACCTTGTATCAAACCACCCGAACCAAGTCTGTAAGCCCACTCACACCACAATAGATGCATTCAGAGTACAATGCACATCCAAAGTATGCATCTAGGGACACACCACTAACCTACTAACCAACACTCACAGTCACACAAAACATCTCATTTACTAACTTCCTATCCACATCGGTAGATTATTGGTATTATAGAGGGAACATGGTATTATTATGTTTCTGATGCAATGCTAATATGACTTTCTTCTTCGAGCAGATAAGCATAACATGGCTAACGTAGTAGGAGCTAGCTCTCAAGCAAGCACGAGCTAGCAAGTGGTTGATATGGAGAGTCTGACAATCATGTCTCAAACAACTGAAAGACCAGAGGAATTGCAAGATATTCAGATTATACCTATACAAGACCCCCCAAGTGGCCATACCATGCATGTCGACAAAGCTTCCCATTGGTTTAGTGAAGTTGCAAGAGCGTTGGGAGAAGGATCACACCTCTGGGAGTCAGAGTTGGAATTCAATGGAAAGGAAGGAAAGTACCATTTCTTTACGAGGGAATTCGAAAGGTTACAAAATGCAGAAGCACAAACCTTGTATAAGAGAAAGCAAGATTGGACGGATACTTTGGTGCTCATCTCCCAAAGTCGTACTTCATGAGATGCTACTATCTTATCAACACCTTGACTCCAAACAAGCACCCCCAAGGTTCGAGCACGTTTGTGCTCCCATCTCTAACAAAGGGGAATGAGCTAAAGAGGTTTAAGTTAACCAACAACCTAGTGTGAGAAGCCTTGGATATGGGAGGAATGCAGATACCCATAGAGAAAGAGGTCCTGGTGTTCGATAACATGAAAAATAGGAACCTCACCAAGTTTAAGGACATGGTAGCCATGACACCAAATATCCCAGTTCACCTTAGGATGTACATGTAGTACTTTTCTTTCCCTGCCCAAGACAGATTCACTATGCCACCAAAGGAGATCTGGTTCATTCTATATCTAGCAGAGACTCAAAACCTCACCATCAACTTACCCCACTCGATCATCGATCAGATACACTTGGCTCACAATAGATGGCCATGGAAATCAATCTTGTATGTCATCATTAACCCCAGACGTCATCATTTATTTTGGACATTGTATATACTATAATCAATCTTTGACATAAGTCATTTTGGTAATGATATGTTTAAAACGTTGGGTATAAAATAAATTGACATGTGCGCATACTTTAGAGTTCATAACATCTATGATGTTGTCACGTTATATGATTAAATCTTGTCGGAGTGATTATAGTATGTTGTGCTTCTTCAATGTACTTTTGTTATGTGCTTTATGTTTAGTACGGCACCACATTTCATACGAGTACTGTACATACCGTACCAAATGTTTCACACCACCTTGACAAATGAAGAGTTTCATAAGGCCCCACAAACCCCATGGTTATCCCTTTTCTCTACTTAAGATGAAAAATGCTTCTATAAAGTTATCTATGCATTATAGAGCATGTGATGGATCAGCTATTGAAAATAAGTTTCATACACCCACATTAGTGGGCCTATTATATCAGCTCCAATCAGCAAAGTACATCACTAAGATGGACCTCAATTCGGAGTTCACCAAGTGAGCAATAGGCATAGGATGTATCCAAGAAAACTTTTACATCTAGACAAGGACACCAAGTGTTTTTCTCATATGATTTGAGCTCATAGTGAAGAAATTGAGGGACAGCGTACTTTAATGAGCTATAACTTTGATCAAAGTACCCGTGAATGTCATGTAAGGCTTAGGAAGCACTTGACATAGACTTTATGTCGAAGTGTGGGTATTTTGAGTTCTTGATGATGCCATTTGTGTTCATCAATGCACCCCTCACATTCATGAAACTCACAAGCACTATTTAAAACAAAAACTTGAGAAAAATAATTGTAGGATTTTAATATTCTTATTTATAGTAAGAGCTAACCAAAGAGTTCAAGACATCCTACATATTCTCTCAAAATCTGCAACCTTAGATATGAAGACAAAATACATAAGCTCCAACTTGAACATGAAGATACATACAGCCAAAAAAAAGGGGGGGAAACTCGATTGAAAATAAACTCGATTCCCCATTTTCCTTTCGTCCCTTTCAATCTTTTCTCAACAATTTCTCCCTAGTAATGCCTAGTCATTCATGAATAACTCGCTTATGATCAAAGAATTCTAACGAATTAATATTCAATTTAATTAAGCTTAATTATCTTAGATATCTTTCCCCTACTCAAGTCCAAGCATGCACTAATGCCTTTCAGATTCTAAAGCTAAGAATCTTTGATACACCTCCAGGTGCTATCAAACATTGGACTTTAAGTACCACTTCTAGTGGTTTGGGACTTTTGGGGAACTACCTGCTATCTAACGAGTTTGAAGAATTTCATTCTCACTACTTGGGATAAGGTTATTTTTCAATTAAGATTCATTATATGGAATCAAATAAACTAAGCAAATGATTCATCTTGGAATCTTTTGCAATGATGAAAAGATATTTGAAAGAATTTATGAGACTTTCAAACAATATCCAAAAGCTTTACTGTTTTAGTTGTGTTCATTTTCCCAAATATCAAACTAGAGGATAAATATCACCTTTAGGATATGGTTTCCCATTCCACTATGAAAGTTTGACTTGAACTTTCATTTATGTGACATTGATTCCTGTTCTTGAGTTTGATACAAGATTCATTATTATTAGACAATCTTTGGATGTTACTAGAGTACTTTAAACATATTTCGACAATCAAAATTATGTTTAAAGTCCAAGCATCTTTTGATGATTAATTCAATAGTAATGCTACTATGAACACATAACTTTTGAACTTTGTAGCTTGTTTAAGAAAAGTTCATGGATTGGAGATCCATTTCCTGGAACTTTGTATTCCTAAATGAAAAGTTGATAGTTTATTTCAAGTCTTTAGGAACTTATCTCATTTCCTAAAGATTGCTTGCTTTGGTTTCCTCTTGAAGCTTCAATTAGCTTAAATGAAATCAAAACTTAACTCTCGAATCCTTCTAAAAGAAAGAGTTCTTTCAAGTTTCCATGTTTGCTTAGCAAGTTGCATCGTTAGCAGAGATGCAATCATCATAGAACCTAACATCCTCCTATTGAACGTCAAAGTTCAATTGATGCTAAGGTTCAACCTTTGAATTCCATCACTCCTTGGAATGGAATCAAATGAGAACTTAAAAAAGTTTCATAGTTTTTCTTGGAAATTTGCATCCTTACCAGGGATGCTACTTATGGAATATAACAACTATCTTTTGAGGCTTTCAACATTCAAATAGTGTAAGGTCCGTTTAGCTTTATTTTATTTTGATCACGTCTTGGGATAAAATCAGATAAAAGCGTTCATTAGAAAGTGCTCAAGTATCTAAGGAAACTCTTTTCATTCTACTTGGATGTAAGATTTCTTAAATCCAAGCTAATGACTACATCTAGGCTTGTCGTTGGGATTCTCTAAGTTTTCTCATAAACTTGGAGTCATGACGGAAACTTTCAAGCAGCCCTATTTTCTTGCCATTCCAATGATCAAGAAAATTGAACATGACTTTTCAAAGGGCCTACGTTTCCTAATTAGGACTCCTAATTTGTGATACCTAAGTATCACATTTAGGAAAAACGAACTAGCTACTTGAGTTGCATGGCAGTCAGGAGCCTTGCAACTATCTAGTTTGTTATTTTCCCTAGTTATCTAAGTAAATTTACAAAAAGGAGGTAACGAAAGTATAAGTATTGACAAATGCCTGTTCTTGCATGCAAATGCATATGAGTTCATGCACGTGTTGGCATTCTCATTTCATGCACCAAACTTAAATCAAGCAATTCTTGAGCTTGAAAATGCATGTTCCCAATCATCCATGCACAAACATTCTACTTGCTAGATTTTAAAAAAGATATAGCCATTCATGTGCATAAATTTGAGCTAACTATCTTTTTCAAGCAAGAAGAAAACGTCTTTTGTGCATGAAAACATTCTTTGAAAAGGAAAAATGCACCAACATCCTTTCGTAGATGCACGGCTATGTTTGCTATGTGTTTCCATACTTCGATGCTGTTGTATTTTGCTTTCATTAAATTGCATACATGCTTTCAAAATTGAAGATTCCTTCCCTAGTTCAATGACAATATCAATGCATTCTATATGAAAGCATAGAGCAAAGCAAATATTGAAATGAAAACATCAACTTGTAAAATGCTTAGCTCTTATTCAAACTATGTCCTTCCATTGATCCACGGGAAGAGCCATTCTCCATCCTTGAGATCTCCATGTTGAGATTTGCTTTGATGGTTAGAGCAGCACTATGTGAATCTAGAGGTCATCGGATCGGCCTCTCATGACCTACCTTACGAAAACAGACCCCCCCTTTTGTGTGAAACCTAAACTCATCAGGTTTGCTCTCTGTTAAGGAAACTCATTTTGCATCATCAAAGTTGATGAATCGCCTCGTGGCTACAACTATGTCGTCTGCAAGAGTTGGGCGGGGGTCCGATCCTTCACTCTATAAGTGTGGCAATTTACGTTGGACTTTTGCTCTAATCTAGATTTAGGCAGCAGCGAGGTATTAATGGGCCGTGGTTGTACAGTAGAAGGGAATGCATCAAGGGGTTCTGCGTTCAATCCCCGCACATGCAACCGTGCTTCAATTGTGAATCACTATGCACTTTGTCCAACCGAAACAAATTTATTGTTAAAAAATTTAAATATGAGGCAATCTCCATCACGTTGCAAGTGAAGTGGCTACAACAACATGCAGCGCACGGACGTGAGCTGAGTTCGCATGGCATACTTTTGTACTATAATAGACCAAACACCAAACGTTGGGAGGGAAAGCTATTCCTATGCGCAACTCGGGAGGAGAAAGCTATTCATACACGAAATTTTAGAAGAAAAGCTAATCTAGATTTTTGAATATGAGGAAGATGATGACCTATGAAGATCACCATGAAAGCTGGCCTAAGCTATGATACCAATGTAAAAACTACTGATTACGACCACCACATGTTCGAGAGATGAGTCTCTTCCCAACGTTATGCCTATATATATAGCTTCTCGAATCAACGAGGACCACAAATGTAACTAGAGTCCACAAGTGCATGTGCACTCTCCTCCACTCCTTTCATATCTTCCACTAGAGTCTACTAATGATTGGAGTGATCTCAACCACTGCTTTAGTACCTTCCACACTACTACTTTATTACATAATACTATGTATTGTCTCATCTTCTATGCAACTCTATTTCTTGTGTGTTTTTAGATTTCATACTCTTTGTGTACATGTGTATGCAAGATCTTGCAACAATGGTATAAAAGCGTACATTCAGTGACTGATTTGGATCTCTATCTCTATTTTGGTTTCATTTTCCAGTTTTGGTTTTTGTTCTGGTTATAGTTCGAGTTCTAGTTCTAGTTTAGTTTCTATTGTTGTTATGTGTTTGAGTTCTAGTTCCTGAACATGAACATACAGTTTATGCCTACATTTACTCATTTGTCTTACTCTAGTTTATGCCTATGTTTACTCCTTTGACTCACTCCAAGGCATCAATTCAGACATAAAACTTTGGTATCTTTGGCTTCCCTAGCTCTCTTAATGATCATTAGCAACCATTGGCTATGTGCAAACACTCTTTAATTAAGGAGTGGCAATAAGGAGTCTCTCATCTAGCAAGGATGGGATTTGAACACACAACCTCACATTCATAAGTCAAGTGTTTTACCACTACACTATTCACTTGTGTTGTCTCTCTACTCTGTTCTAGTTATATGTAACATAACTTTTCAATTCCCAAGAATCATCCTTCCGTTTTCCATTTGAATGCAAGAATTCTTAAAGTTTTTTTCACATGTTTAGAAAGCGGGTTTCTTCTTCTACACACCCATGGACCCTAGACATACCATGGAGGGCTTTGGTGAATCACCTCTACCCATGATACTACTTGAACATCAGTTGGAGCTTCTACAAAAAACTTCGAGGTGTCCAAAACAAGATCCGAGAACATGATAAAATACTTCAAAAGATGTTGGAGGGTTTATTAACATTACCAAACAAAAGGATTCGTGCAATTATTATGTTTTTGGTGTCACGGATTCACTAGAAGGAAAGCTGGGTGGCAATTGTGCTTTACTCTCATCTTTTTGTTACAAGAAGAATGGAGAAATGCAACTATTCTGAAAATAAATGGGAAATCTCATTTCGTGGGTTGGGAAATGAGAGTTGATCTACCAGATCTTGAAAAAAGGAGTTCAACAAGCAAAAAGGATGGAGGAGGACTCTTTCCACTCACACAAGGACATATGTACCCTTTCCACTTTAGATTAAAATAATGAAGTGATGGATCCTGGTTAGATCAATTGACTGATCTAGTTAGAAACTGGATTCATTTAGTTAGATCCAGTTAGTCTCTGGTTCAAGTAACCCAAGTGTCTATATAAATATCAGAGCAGGAGATCATTCTCATTTCCAAAATCCACGAGCGAGAGAGAGCAATCGAGCATAGACAGCAAAGGTGCACACAACTCAGCAAACCAGCAAGGAAACTTTGATGGAGAAGAAGAATGTTGGCAAGAGTACCTAGAGGTAGAGAAAATCAAACCACAAAAGAAGATTCCTAAAAGCTTTCGTTTTATGTTTTAGGAAATAGTATGTCTTATAGCGATTTTATTTTTCTGTGCTCATGAAGTCTCGATCCATTGAGGGTGTAAGTCGATGCCAGGTATCGACTTTTAGGTGCAAGTCGATGCCAGGCATCGACTTTAGGGTGCAAGTCGATGTTAGGCATCGACTTACACCTTACAGTCGATGCCTGGCTTCGACTTTGCACCCTAAAGTCGATGCCTTGCATCGACTTACACCCTCAAGTCGATGCCTAGCATCGACTTTCACCCCAAAGTCGATGCCAGGCATCGACCTGGAAGGTCGATGCCTGGCATCGAATGTGGCCTGAAAGTCGATGTCAGACATCGACATTAGGGTGCAAATCGATGCCAGGCATTGACTTAAGCATGCGAGTCGATGTTTGGCATCGACTTTAGGGTGCAAAGTCGATAATAGGCATCGACTTAAGCCTGCAAGTTGATGCCAAGCATCGAATTTGTGTGCAATTTGATGCCTGACATCGACTTGCACACAAAGTCGATGCCTGACATCGACGTGCGCCCTAGAGTCGATGCCATGCATTGACTGTAGGGTGCAATTCGATGCCTGGCATCGACTTTGCACCCCAAGCATCGACCCTTTAGTTTGAAAAACACATTAATGTAAGAGCTAATGCTTCTGAGGCCATTTTAGGGATGTTGAGTTAAAAGGTGAGAGGTCTGTCACAGTGAGCTCTGTGGATCAGCATCGTGACATAGGCATTGGTCACTAGACAAAATCCAAGAAAAGCCTTGCATCTTTATCCTCTGAGAAGGCCAACAACCCAGTTGGCATGTCATCTGCTAGAGAGAGTAGCATCAAAATAGCTGAGGATGATGCAACTAGGAAGGAGAGGTCGAAGGAGATAGAGGTCTTAAGGAAAGATCGTCCACTCCGGGACATGACAAACCTAGAGTGGTGCCTTCAATATATTGAAGAGAAGAATGCAGTCCTTCTTGTGTTTGCAGGGGCGTATGGGAGGGACAAGATCACGATAACACAAGCCTTTCAGTATGGCCTTGTGTTCAAACTGGACTATGAAGATGAGGATTCCGACAATCTCCTTTTCCTGGTAGAGACATCGAAGGGGCTATGAAATGTAATATGCAAGATGGATTTCTTGTGTCCTGAGTGATGTGCGCCAGAGAGTCTTGCAGAGATCTATAGGGACTCAATGAACCTGATTAGAGACTTGATGCCATGGATCCAGGGAAACATTATGCCAACACAACAGAAGATGACAACCCCTGTAAAGGCAAAGGGTAAGCACTATGTGCAGAAGAAGCTATTGAAGAAAAAGAAGAGCGTGGCTGATGAGGAGTCTTCTGAGTCAAGCTCTAGCTCGGATGATATTATTGTTGCACCTTGTGCTGAGCTTGCTTCGGGAATTCTTGGTACTGAGCAGAACAAGATGAGGGAGGACATAGCTCGGAGAAAGTTGTGAAGAAGGGGCAGTTGTCCCACCTACCAATCAATATCATACATAGGCTACCAATCGATCTAGTCATAGGGAGGAGGCCCCTAGATAAGGGAGCCACATAATTTGCACGTGCAAAATCTTAAGAAGAAAATGAAGATAAATCCTCACGCTACTGTTGTGCCATTCCTCATCATGGTGGATCTGAATGAGTGTAGCTCTGTGGAGGATTTCAATGAGGGCCTATTTGAAGATTATACATATTATGTTATTGGTGGTTCACACTCTGCAGAGGCCCGCAGACAGCTAGTGAAGGAGCACCCCACCACATTCTTCTTTAGGTATTCAGAGTGCAAATCTATGTTAGGCTTATAACTGAGGAAGCCAAGCTTCTTTCTTGGGATCACAACAATGATAATGACTACAGGCAGAAGATGTCCTCCATAGAGAGAATTCGGTTCTTCCACCATAAATACGAAGATTGTCTCATGAAGGAGGCTTGCAGAATACATCCCAATTTGCGAAAACAATGCCTTATTGAGGTTGGCATTGCACTGGATGAAAATAGAAAGTCTGATGCTTTGAGGAAATATGATCCATGGTTTCAGCTTGCATTCAGAACAGGTGAGATCTGAGATCTGCGGGATAAGATTTTCACAATGTGGGAGAACAAGGAGGTCAAGGGCCAGAAGCAACAGAAGTCGAGGCCAGACCCTCAGGTTGATTTGAAGGGAAAGGGAAGGAAAGTTGACCTTTCGATTGAAGAGGCTCATAAGGACATGAAGCTGACACCATGGAGAGCCCTTCAAGGAATCAAAGATGATCCCTTGATTATATCAACTTTTTCAAGGGTAATCTCCAAGGAGTTAAGCCTAGAGGAGATGGTGACTGAGCTTAATAAGTATGTATGTTATTCTCAGATCCTTTTTCCCTCCTCCCATGTTTCTCGTCTAACCTACTCTCCCTTTCATTTTTGTGACTTTAGTCATAAAGTATACATGAAGATTCACGAGGTGATGATGAAGAGGTTGGGTTCATTTTCTTGGATAGAGGTCCAAGCAGAGTATCCAACCACCTCATCATACAAAGCTTTATCAGAGTATTTTATCTTGTTTCGTGATTGGGTAGGTTCTATTTTGAGAGAGGATGCCTGGTTTGCTATCTGGCTCGATGCCTAGAATCGACCTACCACTAATGCGATACCAGGCATTGACTTTTAGTAGCAACTTGATGCCTGCCATCAACTTTGTACTAACAATCGATGCTCGGCATCGACTTTGTACTAAAAGTCGATGCTCAACATCGACTTTGTACTAAAAGTTGATGCTCAACATCGACTTACTTCTGAGAGTCGATGCCTTGCATCGATTTAGTGCCAAAAGTCGATGCTTGGCATCGACATAGTGGCATAAGTCGATGCCACGCATCGACTTATGGGAGAGATCGATGCCACATATTAACTTTCAGCAGAAAGTCAATGTCTGGCATTGACCCAGACAAGAAATCGATGCCAGGCATCGATTCCTCATGTTTCCACTTGTTTATCAAATAGCTCATTTAATTGTCTTTCCACTTGTTTCTACAAAAACCAAGGAAAAATAATTCTGCAGAGGCATTAGATGATTGTCCCCCTGCATTCCTGCCCCACATTCAAAGAGCAAGGCATGAGAAATCCAGACTGAAAGCCAAGGAGATAGATTTTGATGATGAGCCTAATCTGAATTGTTTCTCCAATCCCCTAGACCCACTTAGGCATGTATATTACAATGTATTGTGTAGTGATGTAAATAATATTTGTACTGTTGTGCCTAGAAAGCATTTCTCCCTTCTTATAGTAGACATACCCTATGGATTTAGAATGTTGGGATCAGTGAATGACGATGAGCCTTTCAAGCACCCTCAGATTCAGAAGATGGTCACTAATTTTGTGGATTCGACTATGTCTCCTCTTTGGAGGATAGTAATTTTCCATAGTAGAGACCAGTCTTTCTCTGTTTCAAGTGCTTTGAAGTCAAGGTTTCATGCTGTGGAATGCCTCACATGGTAAGTGATCTTCTTTCTATCTCCCTGGCTTAAATGATGCTCTCTCTCACGTATAGTTCTCATTGGCAGGGTGAAGACAAACATGAATCATACTCCTTTGCATAGATTTGTGAGCTCCACTGAATGCATTACAGTTGACTATTATGATGAAGTAAGCAAAAGAAGAGTCAGGGAGCATTGCAATGAGAATGGGATCTCCAATGTGCTCATCTTCCCAGTCGTTACCAAGAAACTTTGTCATGTAGCTGGGAACATGACATTGGTTAACCCCTATCAGAAGCCACAAAAGCTTATAATGAGATTGATTCAACTATTCGCCAATGATGATGACTGAGTCCTAGACCTTTTTTGGGGCACAGGTAATTTCAATTGTAACAGTTCTCATTAGCCATGATATTGATCGGCCTCTAAGTGGTTTTCTTCTATTTCAGGAACGACTCTCACTTGCTCCTTAAAGATGTTCAAGCACTGCATAGCTGTGGAGAAGGATGATGCTCAAGTGAGCTTCATTAGAATGAGAATCAATGGGTTGAAGACCAAGAGGTTGGAAGGAAGGACATTGCAGAGATGGAGAGATTCCAGCCAGCTTCAAGGGAGCCTGCTCCCCCACTTGCAGATGAACCGGAAGACATGGCTGACCTTGAAGAGCCAATCTTGGAGCAAGAGAGGTAGGAGATGTGTTCTAGGGTTCTAAAGGATCCCATTATGCATGAGCCTGAGGAAATCTATGATAAGCTTCTATTTTAGAGTCTTATTATTCTTGTAAAACATACATGAAATGTAAACATCATTTTAATAGAAATATAATGCCAAGTTCTGCTTCCATTTTGTGCAAAGCTATACTTATCTTGAGCATTTGTCCGCTGAATGTGTGGATGTTGCTTAATATAATTTTGTTGATTATGATCTTCTCTTGGGAATGATTTTGTGATATTCATTTGATATGCTATGAATATGGCCCAACATTCAATGAGGATCTTAACTATACCAAGGGATGATCTTAATTGCCTTATTAAAAGGTTGGACTTTTGCAACACATGTACTACGAATTTCGAGTAGCTTTTAATCACCTATAATTTGTGCTTGCTGAGGTTCTAGATGTAATGAAGGAGTTTTTCCAATTATTACTTGTACCTTCAACTTTGATCTCTTATGTCGAAGGTCATGATGTGGGGTTCTTGATCATGCTAAACAGTTAGTTTTCATGGCACCAAGCATTTTGACATATCTATCTTCGACTACTTGGGTTATAGGACCAAGCTTCTACTCAATATTTACAAGCAAGAACAAGTGATTCTTACTAGATATTGTGAAATGAACACTTTATTGCTTGATATCATGGTCTTTAGGTAAAAAAAGAATGGAGAAGATGTCTTTGTTCTTCTTTGTTGTGACTCAGTGTTCTAGTGGGAAGGCCGTAGTATTGAGCCGATACTATTCATAGTGAAGCTAATATGTGCATATATGTATACATATACACATATACATACATATAACATAAACACACATATACATATCCAAATATATACGTACACACACATGCATGCATATACACTCATTCATACAAAATACATGCATTTATCCCACAATAATATGTAGTTGTGTATATGTGAATATGTGTGTATGTGTAAATGTGTATATGTGAATATCTGTGTATGTGTAAATATGTATATGTGAATTTTTTGTTTATGTAGGTAATCAAATTATTAATATCAAATACCATTATTTGTAGATTCTGATCAATCAAATGGAACTCCACCACCGTCTCCTCATCGTGCAACGACTTTATATTGTAAGTATATGAAATATTTAACTTTAAATATATTTGATGGATACATAACTTATATTTTTTTTTATGTTTCTTATTATGTGCAGATTCTGATCAATCAGAGGGTACTCCACCACCTCCTACCCGTGCAACGACTTCACATGTGTCCTCCGATAGGAATTATGATGAATTTTACTATGAAGAGCATATTATATGTTGGTGTAACTCTTGTTATGGCACGTATCGAAGACCACAATTGGAATGTATTGAACATGAGGCAGAGTATGGTACTTTTGAGCGTGCACCATCACCTAGTCAACGTGATAACGCTTGGGTATGTATTTTCTATATATATTAATGTCATTATTTTATTTAAAAACCATATATAAAATGAAATTATTGTTGATATACAGGAATACTTGCTCGATGATGATGATGATGATGATTTTTCTCATACTGTTAATATACCTCGTACATGTCATGGACTTGCTGTTCATCAATTACAGGTTGAGGTTTCTAGAAATCCTTTACCTCCTAGTTTAGAGAATGAAACGGCTAGAGATTATCCATTGCCAGCTCGTGATCGTTCTTTAGTACAAACATATGATAGAAGAAGATATGGAGGATGGAATAGAGGACCACTTCCTTTAGATGGAGAGGTTTTCAACTTTTGGGGTAATCTTTATATGATTGCTCCATCCACTATTACTAATGCTGGTCGTGGTCTCTTTATTGTAGAGGATTTGTATGTGCCTCCGGACTCTGAAGTCACTCTTATGTCATTTTGTGGTCCTATATATGGATGGGGAGATTGGCATCGACTTTCACGTTATGTTCAAAGCATGAGTACTTATGGAATATGCTTGAACGCAGCATCCCTTACTAGTAGAAGGATTTTACATGCAGAAAATGAAAGATTGTATATTGATAGAAGACCTTACACACATGGAAATATAGAAGGTTTAATAAATAGTAGTCGAGGGTTACATAATAGTTCAAGGACTAATTGCACATTTGAGGAGCGTGAAAATAGTCATGAACCACCATACATGAGTAGAGATGTATCAAGATACATAGTTGTCAATGCTATTACTACATTACATGCTGGTGATGAACTATTAGTGAATTATGGATGGCGTAGACCTCCAAGAGCACCTTTTAGCTAGAGAGAATAAAAATGTTCTATCCATATTTAATAAGTTATATACTTAATTTTGTATTTGAAGTTTACTTTTTATTCATTTATGGAATACTAATGAGTTTTATTTATATGTGTAGATTCCAACATATGATGTTGATGATATTCGTCCACAGCATTCATAATTACCAGTAAGTCCACGATTATCAGAAGCTTCCATGAGAAGGCTACGCAAAACCAATCCTGTGCAATATGCAAAGTTGAAAGATCTATATTGAAAAGACGATAAAGTACAAGATTTGTGTGACAATGATGAAGATGATGGCATGGCAGATTTTTTTGAGGATTGGTATCAAAATGATAGTGAGAGCATTGATATTTCTAAAAATGAGAAATATCTTCGAGAGGAATGTTTAAAGCATGTATATGAAGGAAGTCGTTTGACACGACTAAGTGCGAGCTTACTTATTCTCAACCTTCAAAATCGATTTGGATGAAGTAATGTATCTATTTCGACACTATTAAGGTATACTTTTCAATTTTCTATCTATTTATATATATATGCATAAATATATATATGTATATAAATACATGCAAGTTTTTATTCTTACTTTAGATAAGGTAAGAAGAAGAACTTGAATTGAATGGATACGATTGTTTGGATGGAACGATACGATTGTTTGGATGGCAAGATACGATTGTTTGGATGGCAGGATACAATTGTTTGGTTTTGAGGTACATACTTCATATCATCCAAAACAAACAATCGTATCCTGCCATCCAAAACAATCAAATTTTGCGTAAATATTTTGAAAGATGCATTAATAGTTTTAAAAGATGCGTGGACAAAAAGTGTCCATTCAATTCAAGTTCTTGTTCTTACCTTATCTAAAGTAAGAATAAACACCTACATGTATATATGTATATTTATTTATTTATCTTTTTTAATATATCTTTTTTTGATAAACTTACAGGTTATTATCTAAAAAGTTTTTACCAAGTCAGAATATTCTTCCTACCTCACATGATGAAATGAAGAAGATAATCAACAATCTTGGTATAGATTATCAATGTATACATGCATGTCCTAACGATTGTATTTTATATAGAGGTGAATATGCAGACTCCTTTGACATGTCCCAAATGTCAATCTCCTCGATATAAGGGTGAAGAAGGTAAAATCCCAAAAAAGGTATTGAGACATTTTCCATTGGCTCCACGGATTAGACATATGTTTCAAAGCCCCGAATTATCAAAGCTTTTGACTTGGGGACATGATCACAAAAGTACTAATGGAATAATCAGAATTCCTCATGATAGTGTTGCTTTTCAGCATATTGATTCTACATGGCCTGAATTTGCACAAAATCCACAGAATCTAAAGTTAGGAGTTGCATTAGATGCAGTTAATCCATTCTCCATGAAATCTAGTAAATGGTCAACATGGCCAGTGGTAGTCATAAACTACAATCTTCTGCCATATCTTAGCATTAAAAAGGAACATTTAATGCTTTCACTTTTAATCCCAGGCAAAAGACAAGTTAAAGATATGAATGTATATCTTGCTCCTCTCATTGACGATCTTCAAGAGTTATGGAGAGGTATTAATGTCATTGATGTATCAAAAAGCATCGATGAAAGACATATTACGGTTCGTGGTATTATGCTTGGACTATTCACGATTTTCCTGGATATGGCGTTTGTTCAGGTATTGATGTAATTTTTTTATTCAATATGCATGTAAATAAATATGATTTAATCTAATTATATTTTTATCATTTTCCATGATGCAGGAATATCTACTAAGGGTTATAAAGCTTGTCCATATTGTGGTGATTGGTTGAGATCAATCTATAGTAAGAATCTCAACAAAAATATTTATCTTCGACATCGACGATTCTTGCCTGATGATCATCCATTAAGATCTAAAAGAGAAGCGATACATTTTAATGGAAAGCTTGAAACAGGCCAGTATCCAAAACCTATGACGCCTATGGATTGGTATAAAAAATGGACAGATGGACCTCTGATAGATCCAGAAGCAGAAATCTTCAGTGATGATTCAGATAATGAGTATGTGAATAGAGGTAAAGGAAAATTGGCACTCGCAGAGAACATATCAATAGGGTATTCTTTGGAGTATTGGAAAGAGTTAAAAGTATGTCATCTTCTTGATCCTATGCATATATTCAAAAATATTGGTTATTCACTATGGCAGCATCTTCTTGGACTAAAAGATACCACAACATCAAGGAATGATTTGAAAGAACAAAAATCCAAACCAAAGTTATGGCCAGTTTTTGATAGACATCGACAAGAAACGACTTATGCATATGCTCCTTGGGTACTTACAACAAAAGAGATACAAACTATCAACAATAGAATTCAATTGATTAAGACTCCTACATGATATGGAGCATCGTTTCAAAACATGTTTATTATGGATGATAAGAGCTTATCTGGGTTAAAGACCCATGACTGGCATAACTTTTTGAAACATATTTTACCTTTGGTTATCGATGGATGTACAACGAAAGGAGTACGAGATGTGATCTATCGTCTTGGATCACTTATAAGGTAAATATGATACTTTTATATTTAATATATATGAATATTGGATATCTTTTATTTTTTAATTAACTTCTTTATAATTGTTTTTATGATTTGTATAGGTGGATTACATCCAAAGAGATCGATAAAAATTCGATCCCACAAAAAAAACGTGAATGCAAAGAGCTACTATGTTTGATGGAAAAAGAACTTCCTACTTCATTTTTTGATATTCAGGTTCATTTATTAGTCCATCTTGTAGATGAGATAGAGATTGCTAGTGTTGTCAACACTCGATGGATGTTTTGGGTCGAGCGATTTATGGGAATACTAAAAGGTTACGTGCGACAAAGAGCAAAACCAGAAGGATCCATGGCAAAGGGTTGGATGCTTGAAGAGTGCATGTATTACGTTAGTGAGTACCTTGAAAGAATTCATGAAGAAGCTCCACGTGCATGGACCAACGTGTCTTCTTCAAAAATAACAAATGAGGTATTATCAGGTAAGGGGGTTCCATTCTTATTTACATTTCAAGAAAAAAATGATGTTTCTACTTTTGTAGCATATAGTAGCGAATGCATGCAAGCATTCCTTAGCGAGTACGAGGAACTTCAAAGTCTCCAAAGTAAAAGGCAAAAAAACAAAAGATCTAAACGTAATCTCGATAATAATGAGATTACAGATATACCTTCTTTCACGAATTGGCTATATAGTCGTTTGCAACACGCCAACGCAAATAATGAAGAAATCTCAGATGAGCAAAGAGAGTTAATTATAGGTTGTGAACGAAAGGTAATTTTATTAAAATATATATTTTATTTTTTTCATATATGTATGTTAGTTTCTATTTACTAATTGAATTTATTTTGCAGGCTCAAATGTTCACTAATATGTGGGCTTTTGGACAGCATATTAGAATCAAAGCCATTGATTCTTTACGTAAAACAGAGGATTCTAGTATTGTTGCTTGTTTCAAGCAACTATCGCGTGCTAGCTCAAAAGACGCGAACCTTATAGATAGCGAACTTGGTTACGTAGGAACTATTGTTGGTATCTACGAAATTTCATTTCGTACATTCAAACAGGTAGAAAAAAGTTTATATATATTTTTTTAGAGTTAGTTATTTTTTTAAGCACCTAATAATCGTTTTTGTTGTTATATATTTTGATAGGTCATTTTGAAGGTTGACTGGTATCGAGCGGAGTATAAAGGTAGTAATTCTACAATAAGAAAGGAATTATCTGGGTTTTGGGCAATTGATTCTTCCAAGGTAATGCGATCTACTAAAGAACCATATATTCTTCCTAGGCATATTGAACAATCATTTTTGTATAAAAACCCAGATGCTCATCCTTGGTGGCAAGTCATTCATGTGCAACCTAGAGGTAGGTCATTGTTCGAACAGTTTATTGTTAGAGAGATTGAAGAAAGTCCTCTTGATGATTCAACATCAGATACTGATACATCAACATCTGGAATAGAAATTAGAATCATTATATGTGATAATGATACTAATCTTTTTGATGAAGAGGATAATTCTCTACATGCTGATTCTACTGATGAGGAAGAGGAATTACCAGAAATAGATAGTAATCCACAAATAGATGATGTGATTCATGAGAACATAGATTTAACAATAGAAGAAATAAATGAAATCAATAAGGATAATGAAGATGAGACTATATTGATGTCTTACCAAAATGATGGCAATAATGAAAACATATGAGCATATTAGATAGTAAATTCTACTCTAGTTATCGATCAATAACTTGAAGCTTCTGAATGGATATCAGATAATAGGTTTTTTTTATTAACTTGAATAACGATGAATCCTACTAGAGAGATGAAATCATGTTCTTCTAAGTTAGAACATGAAGCACGGGGGTATGCCTAATTATTTTATATATAGCTTTATCTTCGAGGAGTAAATTTTTATCATGTATGTATGCATATGTGTGTGTATTCATGTGTATTATATGTATACATATGTTAGTATGCATATATATGTATTTCATGTATATGTATGTGTTTGCATGTGTGTGATATATGTATACATGTGTTAAATATGCATATGTGTATATATGCATATGCATTTATGTAAAATATTCATGTATTCATGTAATATATGCAAGTGTTTATAATTGTGTACATGTATATATGTATATGTGTCTATTTGTAAATATGTACATGTAAATATGTATGCATGTATATATATGTTTATGTGTGCATGTAGGCATGTACATGTATGTGTAAATATGTACATGTAAATATGTTAGTATGTATATATATATTTATGTGTGCATTTAGGCATGTATGTGTGATGCATAATATATCTACTCCATTTTATATTTATGTATCCTATCTACATGATGTGTATATCTCTTTACATATATTATGATCCTCGTTGATTCAAGTAGCTATATATAGAGGCATAAGGTTGGGAGGAGAGACATCTCTCTAGTAGGACGTCGGAGGTGTACATATACTTCAAACATATGGCTAAAAGGTTGAATTAGAGTTTTTAAATTAGGGATTTCAAAACCCTAATATCGAGATTAGTGTTCTCTCTCTCTCTCACTCTCTCTCTCTCTCTCATATACATACATACCGTGCATTGTCGCGACGATGAGCCATAAGTGTCCGCATCTCTTTTAAACACCACTTAAGCGACCACCCTGTCCCGAACTCTGACTCCAATGAACTGAGCACGTATTTTTTATCCCTCTCATCATGCTCACTACAAAAATAAAAAACATTATGTAAATAAAACATAAGATATATATTTCAATTTATATGTAAAACTTTTACTTACTTCCACGGTATGTGGACAAAGCGCAGGTAAGAGTCGCATAGTGCCCGCATTCTTCTCTTGAACTCTAATCCATTCCCTATGTATACAATGTTCCCCTTTGGCTCTATGTCGCACTCTAGTCCTAACGTGCCTATGCATGTCCTCATAGGCAACATCTCTGCTCTGCTATCACATGCTGGAGGTGGTATAGGTGTCCTGAAAATAGATAGATAGAAATAAATAAAAATATGTGTTATAATATCATTAAAAAAGTTTATGAAAAAAAAACATACCTATGAGTAGATAGCTCTCTTCCTGTGTGTGGAGCCGCAGAAGAGCCCTCGTCTGATCGCGTAAGCATCTGGATCGTATAATCCAGCTCCTCATCAGACATCTCTGCATAATCACGCATTATGGCCCCTAGAGTATCAGACGGAACTCTTGCTCTCATAAGACTTTTTATGAGAGTGAGTTTCGCCTTTCTCTCTCTACTGGGATCCAAAATACCTAACATATAAAACAAAATGGTTAGAAATCAATATATATACGTGTACATATGTAAATATGTATGCATTAAGTATGTGTATGTATGCATGTGTGTGTATATGTGTGTATGCATGTGTATGTGTGTGTATGCATCATTATGTGTATATGTGTATATGTGTGTATGTGTGTGTGTATGTGTGTGTATGTATGTGTATATGTGTGTGTGTATGTATGCATGTATGTATGTATGTATGTATGCATATGCATATGCATTATGTATGTATATATATGCATGTATGTGTATGTGTGAGTATGTCTCTCTATGTGTGTGTATGCATATATGTGTGTATGTATGCATATATCTGTGTATGTGTGTGTGTATATGTGTTTGTATGTGTGTATGCATGTGTATGTGTGTATGCATGTGTATGTGTGTGTATGCATCATTATGTGTATATGTGTCTATGTGTGTATGTGTGTGTATATGTGTGTGTGTATGCATGTGTATATGTGTGTGCGTATGTATGCATGTATGTATGTATGTATGCATATGCATTATGTATGTATATATATGCATGTATGTGTATGTGTGAGTATGTCTCTCTATGTGTGTGTATGCATATATGTGTGTAAGTATGCATATATGTGTGTATGTCTGTATGTGTGTGTGTATATGTGTTTGTATGTGTGTATGCATGTGTATGTGTGTGTATGCATCATTATGTGTGTAAGTGTCTATGTGTGTTTGTGTGTGTGTATATGTGTGTGTGTATGTGTATGTGTGTGTGTCTATGAGTGTGTATGTGTTTATGTGTAGGTATGTATCTATGTGTGTGTATGTGTCTATGTGTGTATGTGTATGCATGTATGTATGCATATGTGTGTGTATGCATGTGTATGTGTGTGTATGCATCATTATGTGTGTATGTGTCTATGTGTGTATGTGTGTATGTATATGTGTGTTGTCTATGTGTATGTGTGTGTGTCTATGAGTGTGTATGTGTTTATGTATATGTATGTATCTATGTGTGTGTATGTGTCTATGTGTGTATGTGTCTATGTGTGTATGTGTATGCATGTATGTATGCATATGTGTGTGTATGCATATGTATGTGTGTGTATGCATCATTATGTGTGTCTATGTATGCATGTGTATGTGTGTATGTGTGTGTATATGTGTTTGTATGTGGGTATGCATGTGTATGTGTGTATATGCATCATTATGTGTGTAAGTGTCTATGTGTGTTTGTGTGTGTATATGTGTGTGTGTGTCTATGTGTATGTGTGTGTGTCTATGAGTGTGTATGTGTTTATGTGTATGTGTGTATCTATGTGTGTGTATGTGTCTATGTGTGTATGTGTATGCATGTATGTATGCATATGTGTGTGTATGCATCATATGTGTGTATGTGTGTGTATGCATCATATGTGTGTATGCATCATTATGTGTGTCTATGTATGCATGTGTATGTGTGTATGTTTGTGTGTATATGTGTTTGTATGTGTGTATGTGTGTGTATGCATCATTATGTGTGTAAGTGTCTATGTGTGTTTGTGTGTGTGTATATGTGTGTGTGTGTGTCTATGTGTATGTGTGTGTGTCTATGAGTGTGTATGTGTATGTATGTATCTATGTGTGTGTATGTGTCTATGTGTGTATGTGTATGCATGTATGTATGCATATGTGTGTGTATGCATGTGTATGTGTGTGTATGCATCATTATGTGTATATGTGTGTATGTGTGTATGTATATGTGTGTGTTGTCTATGTGTATGTGTGTGTGTCTATGAGTGTGTATGTGTTTATGTATAATGTATGTATCTATGTGTGTATGTGTATGCATGTATGTATGCATATGTGTGTGTATGCATATGTATGTGTGTGTATGCATCATTATGTGTGTCTATGTGTGTATGCATCATTACGTGTGTTTGTGTCTATGTGTGTATGTGTGTGTGTATATGTGTTTGTATGTGTGTATGCACGTGTATGTGTGTGTATGCATCATTATGTGTGTAAGTGTCTATGTGTGTTTGTGTGTGTGTATCTGTGTGTGTGTGTCTATGTGTATGTGTGTGTGTCTATGAGTGTGTATGTGTTTATGTGTATGTATGTATCTATGTGTGTGTATGTGTCTATGTGTGTATGTGTATGCATGTATATATGCATATGTGTGTGTATGCATATGTATGTGTGTGTATGCATCATTATGCGAGTCTATGTATGCATGTGTATGCGTGTTTGCATCATTACGTGTATGTGTCTATGTGTGTATGTGTGTGTGTATATGTGTGTGTCTATGTGTATGTGTATGTGTCTATGAGTGTGTATGTGTTTATGTGTATGTATGTATCTATGTGTGTGTATGTGTATGTATGTATGTATGCATATGTGTGTGTATGCATATGTATGTGTGTGTATGCATCATTATGTGTGTCTATGTATGCATGTGTATGTGTGTATGCATCATTACGTGTGTATGTGTCTATGTGTGTGTGTGTGTATATGTGTTTGTATGTGTGCATGCATGTGTATGTGTGTGTATGCATCATTATGTGTGTAAGTGTCTATGTGTGTTTGTGTGTGTGTATATGTGTGTGTGTGTGTGTCTATGTGTATGTGTGTGTGTCTATGAGTGTGTATGTGTTTATGTGTATGTATGTATCTATGTGTGTGTAAGTGTCTATGTGTGTATGTGTATGCATGTATGTATGCATATGTGTGTGTATGCATGTGTATGTGTGTGTATGCATCATTATGTGTGTATGTGTCTATGTGTGTATGTATATGTGTGTTGTCTATGTGTATGTGTGTGTGTCTATGAGTGTGTATGTGTTTATGTATATGTATGTATCTATGTGTGTGTATGTGTCTATGTGTTTATGTGTATGCATGTATGTATGCATGTGTGTTTATGCATATGTATGTGTGTGTATGCATCATTATGTGTGTCTATGTATGCATGTGTATGTGTGTATGCATCATTACGTGTGTATGTGTCTATGTGTGTATGTGTGTGTGTATATGTGTTTGTATGTGTGTATGCATGTGTATGTGTGTGTATGCATCATTATGTGTGTAAGTGTCTATGTGTGTTTGTGTGTGTGTATATGTGTGTTTGTGTCTATGTGTATGTGTGTGTGTCTATGAGTGTGTATGTGTTTATGTGTATGTATGTGTCTATGTGTGTGTATGTGTCTATGTGTGTATGTGTATGCATGTATGTATGCATATGTGTGTGTATGCATGTGTATGTGTGTGTATGAATCATTATGTGTGTATGTGTCTATGTGTGTATGTGTGTATGTATATGTGTGTGTTGTCTATGTGTATGTGTGTGTGTCTATGAGTGTGTATGTGTTTATGTATATGTATGTATCTATGTGTGTGTATGTAACAATGTGTGTATGTGTATGCATGTATGTATGCATATGTATGTGTGTGTATGCATCATTATGTGTGTCTATGTATGCATGTGTATGTGTGTATGCATCATTACGTGTGTATGTGTCTATGTCTGTATGTGTGTGTATATGTGTTTGTATGTGTGTATGCATGTGTATGTGTGTGTATGCATCATTATGTGTGTAAGTGTCTATGTGTGTCTGTGTGTGTGTGTGTCTATGTGTATGTGTGTGTTTCTATGAGTGTGTATGTGTATGTATGTATCTATGTGTGTGTATGTGTCTATGTGTGTATGTGTATGCATGTATGTATGCATATGTGTGTGTATGCATGTGTATGTGTGTGTATGCATCATTATGTGTGTATGTGTCTATGTGTGTTTGTGTGTGTGTATGTGTGTGTGTGTATGTGTCTATGTGTATGTGTGTGTGTCTATGAGTGTGTATGTGTTTATGTGTATGTATGTATGTATGTATCTATGTGTGTATGTGTCTATGTGTGTATGTGTATGCATGTATGTATGCATATGTGTGTGTATGCATATGTATGTGTGTATATGCATCATTATGTGTGTCTATGTATACATGTGTATGCGTGTTTGCATCATTACGTGTACGTGTCTATGTGTGTATGTGTGTGTGTATATGTGTGTGTCTATGTGTATGTGTGTGTGTCTATGAGTGTGTATGTGTTTATGTGTATGTATGTATCTATGTGTGTGTATGTGTATGCATGTATGTATGCATATGTGTGTGTATGCATATGTATGTGTGTGTATGCATCATTATGTGTGTATGTGTCTATGTGTGTATGTGTGTGTATGCATTATGTATGTGTATGTAAGCATGTGCATTATGTATGCATATAAGTATGTATGTATGCATATAAGTGTGTGTATGCATATAACTGTGTGTATTATGTATGCATATAAGTGTGTGTATGTGTCTATGTGTGTGTATGTGTGTATGTGTCTATGTGTGTATGTATGCATATGTGTGTATGTGTGTGTATGCATTATGTATGCATATGTGTGTATGCATTACGTATATGTATGTATGCATGTGCATTATGTATGCATATGCATTATGTATGTGTATGTATGCATGTGAATTATGCATGCATATGTGTGTGTATGCATGTAAGTATGTATGTATGTACGCATATGCATATGCATTATGTATGCATGTAAGTTTGCATGGATGTACGCATATGCATATGCATTATGTATGCATGTATGTGTATGTGTGTGCATGTCTCTCTATGTGTGTGTATGCATATATGTGTGTGTATGTGTGTGTGTATGTGTCTATGTATGTGTGTATGTGTGTGTATATGTATGTGTATATGTGTGTGCATGTGTATGCATTATGTGTGCATGTGTGTATGCAACCTTATTTGTGTATGTGTGTATATGTGTGTGTATTTGTGTGTATGTGTGTGTGTGTGTGTCTATGTGTGTATATGTGTGTGTGTACATATGTATGTGTGTGTGTACATATGTATGTGTGTGTGTGTGTGCGCATACCTCCTTGGTGTTCGTTTGTGCAACCCTCTCCCTCTCGCTCTCTCTCTCTCTCTCTCTCTCTCTCTTGGTCTCTTCTTGCTCGCGTTCAAGTCCCGGCACAAATGTGCTGGGAGAAATCAATTTTTTTTTTTAACATTCCAGAGCGTCGCATATGCGACGCTCTGGAGTTTGTCAACATTGCTAGATGCGTCGCTAGAGAAAGACGGGATTAGCGATGCTATTTCATGAGCGTCGCATAAGCGACGCTAGCATCGCTTATGCGACGGGAGTCGGGGAAAAAAAAATCGTAAATTCTACCGTCGCTTATGCGACGGGAGTCGAGGAAAAAAAAATCGTAAATTCTACCATTGCTTATGCAACGACCTCATCGCATAAGCGACGAATACCGTTTTTTTTCTAAATCGGGGGCGTCGCTATGCCCCCCTTTTTCTTGTAGTGAGTCCCCATAATGGCGAATACATGATAAATGCAATATCAAATTGAGCTTGCCCCTCCGTATCAAATACTTTGAAAAGGTACATATCTCAAGAAGTGAGCAATATGGGACCCTATAAATGTTGGATATCCTTGTATAAAGGTTCTAGTAGTAGTAGTCACTATCCCATGGATCGGTGGGTGCATATACTATGTCATTTCACGATCTCAAGAATCTCTTTTTTTTTGCATCATTATTTAAGTACCATGAATCTTTAATGAACATATAATGATAAATTTTATTAAATTATGAATAATACAAAATTATTTCTCATGTGATAGAAAGGTGAATGACTCGATAGACTCACACATCTCTCTCTTTTTTTTTTTTAATGGAGGTTCGGCCGAGGCCTAGTCCCCTGACTTTAACTTTGAAATTGCAACTATACAAGGAAGGGCATATTACCCATGGGACCCCCCTTATCCCACAAGAACAGGGGCTTACAAGACTGGGTTAAACGGCAGTCACAACTACCGTGGAGATGAACAAACGGTGGCACCTCAACCACATGCAACAATCTTTCCAAGATACACTGTCCCTTACATGTTGCTGCCAGGGGTTGACCCTCGCCCCCGCCTCAAGAGGTGAGAGGCCCAACCACTAGGCCAGCGAACTGGGACACTCACACATCTCTTTGAACTTCGGGTACACATACCTAAGTGTGGAATCCTATGAAGCTATAGCTCGAAGTAGAATCCACACAAGGTGTAGTATGTGGGAGAGGATCAATCTCATTGCAAAACTTTTCATCCGGTAACATTGTAGTAACGGAGCTCCTCTTGTGGAATGACGACAATGGCCCATGATGGAGCTCTAGTATGTATCAATCTATCAAAGACCAAGTACATATATGCAAATTTGGTCTTTGATGACATGATAATATCAAACTGTGAATACGAACGAAATATTGTAAGAGCCCGATGAAAGAAGCTAGTGGTCCTCACAACAAATTTCATAACAATTTGCACCTATGATAGGCAAGCAATATGCTCCATCGTAAGGTCGAGGCACACATGGCTGCATTTATCTCGACAATGACCCATCTAGTATGCTGGTAATTGAAATTATGTGTCATCTTTTGCCCTCTTTTCAACAACACCCACACCGATGGCACGTAAAAAGATAGTGCCAAGACAACAAGAAACCAATATATTGAACATGTGACGATGATGGATATCATGCAATCCATCGGAGATGATCGTGCATCTATATGTTTTCCATCCCTCGTAGATAGGTGCAAGAGCCACATCAATAATATTGCGCTCATCTAGCATAGATGTGCGCTTTTAAGAATCCCAATGATGCAGCCATAGTTTTATCATACGGCAAGCACATACGGGAATGGAAGTATGGAAAAAGTATGATTGAAAATACCATACATGACTAGATGTGACCACAAATCAGAAGTGGGAAAAAATTAGAGATAGGTTTTGCGAGTGTAAACTGTCGTGAAAATCCTTCAATAGTGATTACACAACTCCACAATGAAAGAATCTCTTATCCTAAATTATGTGTTGCTGATCCTTATTTGATATATCTACTAGCTTTTGTGGATGAGAAAAATAAAACATGTGCTATTTTGAATCCATTGGCTACAGCAGATATGAATGTGACTCCCAAGGTAATGTCTCAAAGCTCAATAAGTTTGACTTTGGAATTAAGTGAAAAACCAACAGCCCAATTTTGAGCTAAAGAAGTAAATTTTTGCATGCAAGCTGTGGGAATGAGAATGTGGGAAAAGTTCGCAAGTACAATTATTGATTACACGGACATTGAAAAATTTGCATAAATAATATGCTTGCCGAACTTCCTCTTTTAACAAAAAAGGAAGGAAAAAAAAAAAGGGGGCTGTCGCTCTGCTTCCCCATCGTGAAGGGACTGACGAGATGTCGGCTGCTCGAGTGGCTGAAAGTGTCCGTCTGAGGTGGAAGTACGGTTTCTCTGGTGTGGAGAGTCACAGAGCACTCTCGACCCGGGGGCGGAGGAGTCATCGGGACTTGGATTCGGAGAATTCGCTCGAAGATACCCCATCAAGACGGACGCCCTCCTCCTCTTTTGAGTACACCGGTAATGCTGATAAGAAGACGCTCAATGGCACACTAGGCACAGATTTGAGTGGTTTACAGAAAACTGCATCCCAACGGGTAAAGTCTCAATCCCCATCTGAAGTGGAGGGTAGTTTCTATTCTACTTTGGATCAGGACTCAAGGCTCGAATTGAAAACCTATACCGACCAGGAGGAGCTGGGTGAGAAACTCCGCAGGGTACACCCACCGAAAGAGCAGATTGTTTCTAGTGCAACTGGGTTTTCATTTGGTGAACGTCGTGCTGGGCTGGAGAGAATTGAAGAAGAGCAGTCAAAAGTAGGGCAAAATGACGAATACATGGTTTTGAAGGAGGGTTTAAGCAAGCTGAATCCATTTCTAACCCGTAAGTCTTAGAGAATAGTTTTTGTTTTATTAGGTTTGTTTTGATCAGTAGATAGTTTTGAAGTCATAAGTAATTGGAGGCTTATCTCTATGTGGCGAGGTCTTATACATGAGCTTCTGATATCAAGATCCATTAAACATCTTTTTGTATACGATCCGTGTCCCTATTGATCATGGGATGAATATTAATTCGTTAGAATTCTTTGATCATAAGCGAGTAATTCATGAATGACTAGGTATTACTAGGGAGAAATTGTTGAGAAAAGTTTCAAAGGGACGAAAGGAAAATGGGGAGTAAGGTTGAATGTTGCACTTGTTTATTTTGAGTTGAGTTTCCCCCCCTTTTTTTTGGTTGTATGTGTCTTCATGTTCAAGTTGGAGCTTATGTATTTTGTCTTCATATCTCAGGTTGCAGATTTTGAGAGAATATGTAAGATGTCTTGAACTCTTTGGTTAGCTCTTACTATAAATAAGAATATATAAAATCCTACAATTAATTTTCTCAAGTTTTGGTTTTAAATAGTGCTTGTGAGTTTCATGAATGTGAGGGGTGCATTGATGAACACAAATGGCATCATCAAGAACTCAAAATACCCACACTTCGACGTAAAGTTTATGTCAAGTGCTTCCTAAGCCTTACATGATATTCACGGGTACTTTGATCAAAGTTATAGCTCATTAAAGTACGTTGTCCCTCAATTTCTTCACTATGAGCTCAAATCATATGAGAAAAACACTTGGTGTCCTTGTCTAGATATAAAGTTTTCTTGGATACATCCTATGCCTATTGCTCACTTGGTGAAACTCCGAATTGAGGTCCAACTTAGTGATGTACTTTGCTGATTGGAGCTGATATAATAGGCCCACTAATGTGGGTGTATGAAACTTATTTTCAATAGCTGATCCATCACATGCTCTATAATGTATAGATAACTTTATAGAAGCATCTTTCATCTAAAATAGAGAAAAGGGATGACCATGGGGTTTGTGGGGCCTTATGAAACTCTTCATGTGTCAAGGTGGTGTGAAACATTTGGTAGGGTATGTACGGTATTCGTATGGAATGTGGTGCCGTACTAAACATAAAGCACATAAGAAAAATACATTGAAGAAGCACAACATACTATAATCACTCCTACAAGATTTAATCATATAATGTGACAACATCATAGATGTTATGAACTCTAAAGTATGCGCACATGTCAATTTATTTTATACCCAAAATTTTAAACATATCGTACGAAAATGACTTATGTCAAAGATTGATTATATGTCTAAAATAGATCCATCAATGTCCAAAATAAATCCATCAATGTCCAAAATAAATCCATCATGCATTTTTTGTAATTCTTCGTAGCTGCCTTTTCTCGAATATAGTGGTAGTGAACCTCTATATGTTTTGTCCTTGCAGGATGCACTGGATTCTTTGCTGTAGCTATTGCACTCTGGCTACTTGAAAATATCTGAATGGGTTCATGTACTCTTACATTTAGATAACTGAAAATCTTCTGCAACTAAACTGACTCCAAAGTAGCTGTAAAGGCTGCATGATATTCAACTTCACTTGATGAAGTTGCAACAGTGGGTTGTCTCTTCGAAAGCCATGAGATAAGACAATCTCCGAGATAAAAACAAAAACCACTAGTATTTCTTCTAGTATCTCTATCTCCTTCCCAATCAGAATCTGAAAATCCGTTTCGTAATAAATGTGTAGATTTAGAGAATACCATAGCATAATTTGAAGTTCCCTTCAAATATCTGAAGATCCACTTTATTGCTTTCCAATGTACCTTTGTTGGATTAAGCATGAACCTTGATACTTGAGAAACTGCAAACTGTATATTTGGATGTGTATTACAAAGATATATCAAGCATCCAACTGCATGAGAATATAAAGTAGCATCAAATGATTCTTCATCTGCTACTATGTGGAAAGACGCGTTCTGATCCATAGGTGTTTGCATAGGTTTAGCTTAAGTCATCTGAAACCTTTCTAATAGTTTCTCAATGTACTTTTGCTGTGTCATATTGATACACTCATCTTTAAAGAGAAACTCAATCCCAAGATAATAATGTAAAATTCCTAAATCATTTACATCATAAGTATGCTTCAATTGTACTTTGAACATATGCAAATCTTCATCTCTGGGACTTGTGACTATAATATCATCCACATAAATGATTGCTATAATCATCAAACCTATTTCAGCTTTGACATAAAGAGTTGGAGCTGCATCTGAGTTATGGAACCCAATGGATAAAAGATATGTGTGTATCTTTTCATACCATGCTCTAGGTGCCTGTCTTAATCCATACAAAGCTTTTATAAGCTTACATACTAAGTGTTCTTTACCTGTTTCTTCAAAACCTTCTGGCTGTTGAACATATACATCTTCATGTAAATCCCCATTTAGAAAAGAAGCCTTTATGTCAAGTTGATATACATTCCAATCAAAGTATGCTACTAAAGCAAGTATTGATCTAATAAATGTCATCTTAGAAGTAGGAGCAAATGTCTCATCATAATCAATACCTTTTTGTTGTGCATATCCCTTGACAACTAATTTGGCTTTTGTACCTATCAATAGTACCATTTGCTTTCTGTTTGATTTTGAAGATCCACTTTACACCGATAGCTTTCTTTCCTTCTGGTAACTCACATAGCTGCCAAGTTTGATTCTTTTGAATAGAATCAATCTCTTCTTGCATAGCTTTTCTTCAAATAGGAATGTTAAGTGCATCTTTAACACATGCAGGTTCATCTTCAATTGCTGTGAGTGCTAGAATATCATGAATCTCAAAGTCTTTAGCAGAACTTACGTGATCTTTTTGTTGTTGTTGTCTAGTCTGACTCCTAGTTCTTTTTGTAAAAGTTTTTATACCACTATCCTTCCATGTTTGATATAACCAAGTAGGTGTGTCCTTAAATAGTGGTGATACTCTTTCTGACTCTTCAGTTTCCAATTTGTTTCTCTGAGGTTCTAGGACTTTTTGGAACTCTAGTATTTTCTTCCATTTCTGGAACTAGAGTCTCATGTGGAATTGACTCTGTAGTAGGTTGTGGAATTCCTCTTTCTTCTTCAATCCTAGGAATTTGAGGAATTTTAGCTCCCTCCTGATATGGCTGAACATGTACATCCAAATTCCGTCTAAAAAATCCATAGTCATTTTCACTAATGAACTCTGGTATTTCAGCTTCTTTATCATACATCTTATTTTCAGCAATATATGCATTGCGTGAAAGAATAACTTCTCTTATCTCTGGAACATAAAACCTATATCCTTTACTTTGAACAGGATATCCAATAAAAACAGCTTTCCTTGCTTTTACATCTAGTTTGCCACGATCCTTTTTCTCAATATGAACATAAGATAGTGATCCAAACACTGTGAAGTAGCTCAGATCAGGTTTCTTTCCATAATATGCTTCATAAGGTGTAATTACCTTTAAAGCTTTTGTAGAAGACCCGTTCAAAATGTGATTTGCTGTATGTACTGCATCAAACCAGAATTTTGGTGAAAACTTCTTCGATGCCATCATGCTCCGCATCATCTCGACAAGTACTCTATTCTTTCTTTCTGCAACATCATTTTGCTTAGGAGTGTAAGCAATAGTAAGGTGTCGAGTAATACCTTTTTCTTCAAGAAATGTCTGAAATTCATTTGATAAGTATTTTCTGCCTCTATCACTTCTGAGAATCCGGATAGTTAACTGACTTCCATTTTCAACCACAGCTATGAATTTCTTGAACGTTGGAAAGACTTCTGACTTCAACTTAAGACCATAGATCCATGAATATCTCGAAAAATCATCAACATATAAAACAAAATACCTAAAACCTTGAATAGAGTATGCTCTCATAGGTCCATTCACATCTGAATGTAGTATCTGCAATTTCCTGTTAGCTGTAATATGACCATGCTTCTTAAAAGGTAGTTTATGCATTTTACCTTCAAGACATCCTTCACATATATCTGAATCATCTGGTAGCTTGAATGAGGGTAAACTCTCAACCATACCTCTATCTTTGATACTCTTGAGAGCTCCATAACTAATATGATCAAATCTTTCATGCCATAACTTCATATCTTCCACTGGCGACAAAGATTTGAGAGCATATGCTTGACTGATTTTGGACAAAATAAAAATCCCTCCTTTATGCTCATCTTGCGAAATACACTTCTCTTCTTTGTGTGATAAAATCTTACAAAGATCTCTTTCAAATACAACTTTGTAACCATCACCTAAAAATGAAGATATAGATAGCGGATTCTTCTTGATATCAGGTACATATAAAACATCTGAAATTTGAAAGTAGGGTTAATGTTCCTATTCCTATAACATCCAAATCATTGCCATATGCAATAGTAACTCTTCTACGTGAAAAATAGGAAAGAGAAGAAAATACTTCTTTGCATCCTGTCATATGCTTTGTAGCACCTGAATCAAATATCTAAGGATCTGCTGAAAGAACTTGTAAAGCTTCCTGATCAAAAGAGACTTCTTCAATGACGATACATGCATAAGAATCACCTTGAGGTTTCCCTTTTTTATCATCTTCTACAACATTACCTGATGCCTTTTTCTTTTCCGCTTCAATCCTTTTCTGACAAACTGCTATAAAATGTTCAGGTTTCTTGCAATAGTGACATAATGCAACAGTGATATAATGCTTCCATCTTCTTTGAAGACTTCTCTTTAGTTGAAGTGGAAACAGAATATGAAGTAGAAGGTAAAGAAGACTTACGTTTCTTCTTGGATTGTTTCTCCTTCTTATCCTTCTTCTTCTTTTTGCCTTTTGACGAAGACACAAGTGCTTCTTCATTCTCTTCCATACCCTTCAACTGATCTTCATCTTGAAGTATCAAGAATTGTAACTCTTCAAATGTAATCTCTCTTTCTCTTGATGTAAGAGTAAGAGTAGTAGTAAAAGAGAGATATGAGAGAGGAGGTGAATTAGTCAGCGTATTTACCATTTCTTCATCAGATATCTCAACTCCTACATTTAGAAGTTGATCTCTTAAGTCAATGAGCTTTGTACTGTGAGTTTGAATTGACTCACGAGCCTTCATCGTTGTGTTTGCTAGTTGTCTCCTCAAATGAGCTTTCCTAGCAGGATTTTTGCTTTGAAAAAGATTCTCAAGCTTTAACCAAGCTTGTTTAGAATTTCTGCAAGATCTGATTTGTGGTAGAATATGCTTTTTGACACTCATCGCTATGAATGAGAGAGCTAAAGTATCTCTAGCATCCCATCTTGCTTGTTCTTCAGTAGGAGGAACTCTGGCTAAGGATCTACCTTCGACTCTGGATGTAGAAGTGGTTACTTCTTCTTCAGTTGGTTCTTGATGAGCTTTGATTGCAACACAAGTTCCTCTGAAGTTGATGTATCCTTCTCTTCACCTTCTCGTCTTGGTCTTAACAAGGTTCCATTGACGATACTCCATACATCCTTTGTCACTAACAAATTCATCATCATGAAACTCCACATAGGATAATTTGACGATCCTTCTAACTTGTCCTCAATCTCAATTCTGTACTCACTCATCTTTACTAAGTGTGTATGTCAATTATGCTCTGAAACCAAGTGTTGGAATTTGCGGCCCCAGGATCTTCCAATACTAACAACCTTTTGAGCATACACACTTAATACACAAGATGATAAGTGAGAGATAGAAAGAGAATTGAAACAACACACAATGTAACGTAAGCAAATTGCTTACTCACACTATATACAATGTAGATGGCCAAATTACAAAGTGGGAGTACTACTCAACCATATGATAGTGCACTCACTAGATGGGAGAATAGACAAGAAGATGATGAAGTACAAGAAGCAGATTATGCTGTTATATCTGAGTATATGTGAAGCATATGAGCAACGGAGTGAACCTAAACTCTCAAGAAAGTGCAACAGATCTGCAAATCAGCAAACCCTAATTCTGAAATTAGGGTTTCCGAAACCGTAAAGCAGAATATAAGATAAACTTACATAAGGTAGCTGCTCCAAATTTGTAGAAGACTCCTTGCTCCAAGAGAATAGTCTCTTCTTCACCTCTCCTTAGCCTCCAAAGCTTCAAAACTCCTTTTTTTATCGCTAAATTTGATGTAGCTTTTTCTTCTATCGCTAAATTTGCCATCTATTGATCACATAACCTAGCTTTTCATTGTTTTGTACATCAAGAACTTAAGAAATATGCAAAATACCATTTTAGGGCAGAAACTAGGGTTAGGGTTTTCTCCTGATTCTGACCTCTGATGATAAAATGATCCATATCACTAGATAGCTCTCATCAAACTCTATCTATCTAGACTAAGAAAATTTTACTCAAAATGTACAAATAAATGGCTAAGTCCTAAGTTGGATTGCTGGAGATGTGGTTTGTGGACTATATGTACATTGATTTTCCAACATACATGATAAATGCAATATCAAATTGAGCTTGCCTCTTCGTATCTAATACTTTGCAAAGGTACATATCTCAAGAAGTGGGCAATATGGGACCCTATAAATATTGAATATCCTTATATAAAGGTTCTAGTAGTAGTCACTATCCCATGGATCGGTGGGTGCATATACTATGTCATTTTATGATCTCAAGAATCTCTTGTTTTTTTGCATCATTATTTGAGTACCATAAATCTTTAATCAACGTATAATGATAAATTTTATTAAATTATGAACATATACAAAATTATTTCTCATGTGATAGAAAGGTGAATGACTCGATAGACTCACACATCTCTTTGAACTTCGGGTGCACATACCTAAGCGTGGAATCCTATGAAGCTATCGCTTAAAAAAGAATCCACACAGGGTATAGCATGTGGGAGAGGATCAATCTCATTGCAAAAATAATCATCGGGTAACATTTTAGTAACGGAGCTCCTCTTGTGGAATGACGACAATGGCCCATGATGCATCTCTAGTATGTATCAATCTATCGAAGACCAAGTACATGTATGCAAATTTGGTCTTTGATGACATGATAATATCAAACTGTGAATATGAACAAAATATTGTAAGAGCCTGATGAAAGAAGCTAGTGGTCCTCACAACAAATTGCATAACAGGTTGCACCTATGATAGGCAAGCAATATGCTCCATCGTAAGGTAGAGGCACACATGGAGTCCATGCGATAACATGAAACTCTTGCCACAATAGCTCTGCCATCCTCTTACAATTAGAGGCATTGTCTTTAAACACTAGGAGAACATTCTCTGCATCAATCTCGACAATGACCCGTCTAATATGCTGGTAATTGAAATTGTGTCATCCTTCGCCCTCTGCCCAACAACACCCACACTGAGGGCACGTAAAAAGATAGTGCCAAGACAACAAGAAACCAATATATTGAACATGTGACGACGATGGATATCACGCAATCCATCGGAGATGATCGTGCATCTATATCTTTTCCATCCCTCATAGATAGGCGCAAGAGCCGCATCATTAATATTGCGCTTATCTAGCATAGATGTGCGCTTCTAAGGATCCCAATGATGCAACCATAGTTTTATCATTCGGCAAGCACATACGGGGATGGAAGTATGGGAAAAGTATGGTTGAAAATACCATACATGACTAGATGTGGCCACAATCAGAAGTGGGAAAAAATTAGAGAAAGGTGTTACGAGTGAAAACTGTAGTGAAAATCCTTCAATAGTGATTACACAACTCCACAATGAAAGAATCTCTTATCCTAAATTCTGTCTGGTTGATCCTTATTTGATATATCTACTAGCTTTTGTGGATGAGAAAAATAAAACATGTGCTACTGAATATATTGGCTACATCAGATATGAATGTGATTGCACCTGTTGTGGCACTGCCAAGGTAATGTCTCAAAGCTTAATAAGTTTGACTTTGAAATTAAGTGAAACCAACAGCCCAATTTTGAGCTCAAAACAGTAAATTTTTGCATGCAAGCTGTTTATTTCATTAGAGACAGATTTCTCAAAGATGAAAGGATGCCTTCTTTTTTGTTCGCTTTACCTTCCCCCTTCTGTTGTTAACATATGCGTGCACATACACTCACATGCATATGTGCACACACACTCTCTCTCTCTCTCTCACACACACACACACACACAGAGACACACACACACACACACACAAAAACAAAAGGTTCAGAATGCTGAAATGGTTTTCGAGACAAAAAGAGTTATATTTCATGAATAAGCAACTTCAGATGCTAAATTGGTCTATGAGACCAAAAGAGTTACATCACGGTGGATCCGATACCTCTGGGTGAAAAAATGAAGCTGAAACCGAAGGAAAGAAAAGTAAACAAAAGTGCTATTTTAAAAGTTGAAGATAAAGTGGGCTATTTATTGTTCATTAATTACCGAAGTGAGTATATAAATATTAAAACGATTGTGTAAGTAGTGGATGGTGTAAGGAGTCATCTACTGCATTGGTCACTGATTAATCTCATTTAATATTTATTCTCCATGGTAATCACCGTGACTGGCTAGCATGAGGTCCTTTGGAGTGAAGGGTACATAGATCCTCGGACCTCAGTTGCATGATTGAGTGATCTCTCTAATGCATGCAACCTGTGATTCAAGCAAGTACATACCAGGTTTCTATGGTTGTCATATATCATGCTCATTAAGAAATCCAAATCCGAATTTGAGTAGGCAATGAGCACAACCAAAACTGCTCATTTGATGGCTCGCATGCAAAAAAGTTGTGTCCCATACCTCAAATTTGAAAAACATATCAGACCTCTTATGTGAGCAGATGTCCGATAGGAAAATGTGACCAAACATATGGGTGGAAAAAACCTATGGATGCAACTTCCCTAATCATCTTTCTCCATTGCAATGTATGTAACACACTGATAGAAAGATTGCATTCAAATAGTGTTCTAAGTTCTAACAATCTCTCTCTCTTTCTCTCCTTCACCCACAAATCAAAAAACGCATGAGGCTGAAGGAATGATGGGTGTGCTCTACTAGGGGGATGTCAAAATACTAGTCTCAACATCAAAAGTGTCTTGTGACTTAGATAAATCAGGAGCATGCCTCTTATAAGGCATAGTGTAGCTATCCATGGGAGTACCTTTGCCATCAAGGAATAAGCAAGCTCATCATAGGAATGGCACTCTCCAAAGAAAATCCAATAAATAAACAATAAAGTACCTGGGGAGATGTAAATGCAATCTCATGGGTTGAGGAATGAAGAAGAGCATCTTCTCTCTCAACTTCTTCCTCATGTGCAGGGTGTACTTTCCCTCTAAACATCACACCATTGTCTTTGACGACTTGCTTATAAACCTCCCATGGAACACCTTCGCATCCACCAATCCCAAAGTCCCCAATGCCTGAGACGTGTGCTGTAACACATGTAGTAGTGCTAGTCTGCTAGAGAAGCTCTCATGAGAATGCTTACACTCCCAACCAGCTTGTGTACCTGAAGCTTGCCCAAGCAATACAGTATGGCCATTCGAGTAAGGATGTATATGCCTTGGCATGATGAAATAAACAGGCAGCTGCAAACAGTAAGCCAACAACTTAATGTGAATCCAATATACAAATATGTACTCACTATGTACATTGTATGTATATAATAACATATATGTAGATTTAATAATGTAGTATGTATGTGTGGAATTGGGATGCATTAAATAAGCTGGCTGCTGGCATAACAGGCATGTATGTAATTAAAGAACCTGGCGGTTGGATGCATTAAATAAACTGGAGGCTGGCATGTATGTATTTAAATAAACTGACCATCATATACAATGTAAGTGGCCATGTATGCTGGATGCATTAAATAAGCTGCTGGATGCATGACAAGCATGTATGTAATTAAATAAGCTGGCTGCTTGATGCATTAAATAAGCTGGCCATCATAGACAATTGATGCTGCCATGTATGTTGGATGCATTACACAAAGCTGTTAGATGCATTAAATAAGCTGGCATGTATGTAATTTGTAATTAAAGAAGCTGACCATGTATGCATGACACATGTATGCATATGTATGCATGTATGTTGAATGCATACTGCATTGTTGTTGGAAGTAAGGTAAGCCCTCAGAGGTCACATGATCTCTCACACACTAGAATACGATGCACACATACACAACTTGAACCAATTAAGATAGATGAGAGAAGATAGGGAATAGATAAGAGAGGATATGTAAATGAGTAGCAAGGGTTACTCTAAAAAGTAACTTAATGGAAAGAATGAGCATACAATGTGTGTATGTACATATGAATGTAGTAGGCTGGAAATAGAATGGATCTAAATACAAAAATTAAGAGAAGGGTTGAGAAAGATGATGTGTATGTAAAACAAGTGCTCTATCATAGACTGAATATGGAGATTACAACATGTGCTGTGTGTAAATGCTAAAATCTACTACAAAACCTGCAAAAACTCTCTTCTCTCACTTCAACTTGAAGTATATGGCTGAAAAAACCTGGTTCAATAGCAAGGAGAAGTGTGGAACTGAAATAGAGCAGCAAACGTACAATAATCAGCTGTAGACACACAAGAGTATGTGGAGAAGAGATTGGAGCAGCAAGTCAGCACCCAACAACTTTAAATCAACAACAAGACACATTAGTAGTGTGCGTATGGTAGATGGTCTCCAAGAGTGGGGTCTTTTTTATGGGCAAATCCTGAAAGGGTTTGGATATGGTGCTGAAGGAGTAGAGGACGCGTGTTTGTGCTGCAGAAGTGGAGGTGCTGGGCTGGAATGGAGGCGCTAGCTGAAGATGAAGGCGCAGCTGGTTGGGTTTTTTTTTTGGGGGGGGGGGGGGAGAGAGAGAGAGAAAGAAAGAAAGAAAGTGTTTTTATGTCTATTAGGAGGCCGAACCCGGCCTATGAGACAAATCAATGTACATGGGTGTATCTTCTGTCTATCAGAGAAGATAAAAGTGCTGAAAAAGAAACTGGTAAAGCTGATACATATCTCCGTGATATGCATCTGGAGATACCCATGAAAGTTGGGGGGGGTGTATGGAGTGCGATATCTATGATAGTCTATATGCAAAGGGGTAGTACAACAAGCATGGGAATGCATATGAAACGACTAACTAGCTCCATCCTGTGCTAGTGAGCGGGTGTAAGATGTGATACATAGGTGGAGGTGGAGTCAGGGCCATCGTGATAGCTGCACCGGGATCAGCCATCATCTGGAATCGTCTCTCCTCCATGGCGCGATGGTGACGAGCCTGGATCTCTGCAATCTGACTTCGGTGAAGTCTCGGGGCCCGCTATCCTCTAGCACGGGGTCGTCTCCTAGCTCGAGAAGTCTGAGTTTGCTGAAGAGTCACCCCTCTCAGTGTATGGGCTGAGGGGGGGAGGGCTGTAGCACGTCGTGGAATAAATAACTCAGTGAGCGGACTCTGTCTCCCTCCTATATGGGCTGCTACAATAGGCTAGAGTAGGGAATCTCTGTGACTCTGTATCTCTAGTAGGAATCGCCCGAGTTGTCGCTGGTCTCTAGAGTCCATGATCTCTTGGAGGGTGGGCTGCCTTGTAAATAGAGTCCCATATCTACCTCTGATGCCATCATATGCGCTACATCTGCATACAAAGTGCTCCTCATCCTCCATCTCTACTCCGCAAACCTTGCATATCCGCTCCTCTCTGGGAACATTTGCAGCTCTGCCTGTCTCAATCTCTAGTCTATGTGATGAGACACTCAACTGGCCAATCGCTATCCTCGAGTTATGAGGCATGTAAGTATCCATGTAACGTGGCCGCTGGATGAAACCGTCCGCTAGAATGTCTAAGAACTGGTCTCGATAGTGCGATAGTCTAGATCCCATGTGTGGTGTGTGCCATGTCTGACTAATGTAGAGCTTCTAGAGATGCTGCCTCAACACAACATTCCTCTCATGACGAGAGAGGTGGATGTGAGGTGAGTCTGGGTCGTACTGAAAAGGCGGCAATCTGTCCATATCAAGCCCATGACTATCAAACCAGACTCTAACCTGAGTGTACCAAGCTCTCTCATATCCTGACTCTGATATCTGTATAGTGCATCGACTATCATGGGTGGTGCAGCTAGCTCTTCCCTGATGATGTCATGTGGTACCGATTGTTTCCCGCGAAATAGTCGCGAGATCATACATACTTGGGGCCTCTCGATCGCACTCCACTGGGTGACTGTGAGGCCTGGGGCCCAAACTGTCGCAACATACATCATAGCTGGTCGGACTAGTGTGTCAAATAGCCATCCCTTCGTGTGGGGCTCCTGGAAGTGTGCTTGGTGACATCTCCGCTCTAACATGGCTAAAGCTGCATATCCTCATGTGAGTCTATCGGTGGCCGCCTGTCTCATGGTGAAGGGGCCAGGTAAGCTCTCGTGAATGTGACTCCGAGGTAGACATAGGAAGTGAACACCTCAATCTGTCCACCGCCGGCTGTGAATCCTGCTCCATTCCTCACTATGGGGGAGGTGTGGAAGATCATGACCTTGGTCTTGCCAAGGTTTACTGTCAAGCCCCTCTGTGTACAAAACTCATCTAGGGCATCCAGGTGGCGCTGTAATTTCTCGGGTGACTCTGAAATCAAGACAATGTCATCGGCATATAATAAAATGTGGACAGGTGTACCTGCGAGGTTTGCACCCTCTCCTCCAGCTTGGAGAATGTAGTCCTCAGTCTCATCGATGTAGAGACCAAATAGAGTGGGAGAGAGCGGGCAGCCTTGCTTAACACCGATGGTGCTAGCAATGGCCTTCGACATACCTCCTGGACACTGTACTCTCCCAGTCACCTGCTCATAGAGTGCATAGATGGCCCATATCATCCCTGATGGTACTCCCAAGCTCTGAACGCATTGGAAGAGCCTCTCTCGTGGCACTATATCAAAAGCTTTGTGGAAAGTCCACAAAGCAGCAATATAGTCTCCTCTTCCGCACCCTTGCCCCGTCAATGAGGCAGCGCAAAATGAAGATGTGATCAATAGTAGAGAAAGCTCGCCGAAAACCTGCCTTGCCTCGTGCTCGTAGCCCCTCAGTCTCTGCATATGAGCTGAGCTCTGCCTCAAGTATGACACCGTATAGTTTGGCCATGGTGTGGCCAATCATGATGGTTCTGTAATCCCTGGGTCCAGGGTGTCGTCAGATTTGTGGATAGGCACAATGGTGTGCCTAGTCCACTCCTCTGGGAAGCCCTCCCGTATAGCCCGGTTGAAGACGTGCAATCAACGAGGCTATAGTGGAGGCTGCATATATGAGATGCTCCCTCTGCAATCCCGTATGGTCTGTGGAATGTCCATGTCGCAGTTGTCCTATGGCCCTCTCAACCATCTTTGTTGTGAAAAGAGAAGAACTAGTAGGGCGAGGCTCAAGTGGCTGGGGAATGGGAGGTTGCCCAGGCACCTCATATAATCTCTCGGCATAATCATGCCATGTGTCTAGGTCCCCAATAGGTATGGTCGGGCGTGGCTCTCGTAGGGTACGCCATGTTGCAGCACTGTCCATACTCATAAAGAGATGGTATAGCTCAAGCACCTGTGCCTCCTCAAAGGCTCGCCTCTTCCGACGTGTGAGAGTCTTCATCCGTCTCGTGGCCTGTCTCTCTGCGATCTCTCCGAATGCTCGCTGAGCTCGTGGTCGGCGGTAAGTATCTCTGCATTCCTCATCATACCAAATCATACCAACGATAGTCTCGGGAGGAGGTGTGTGACCAGAATGGATGGTGTGTGGGAAGGAGCTGATGGCGGATGTTTGAAGAACTAATGCTATCTGTGAGGTGAGTAGGGATAGTGGAGTGTCAGGGTGAAGCAAGAGAATACCCTTCTCGACTTGGGCCGCATATATGTGAGCTAGCTCGTGTGTGAAGTGGATGGTGGTGTTTGGGATGCGTGTTGCGGGTGTGCGTGTAGGGGTGTCTCCCTTGAGGGAGAGAGCGAGGTATGCGTGATCGTCCCCAATGGGTATGGGATGGTGAATGAGGTAAGTAGGTGAATGGCCTCTCTAGATCCCATGACATAATCTACTGAACTTTCCTTGCCATCTGTGACTGAGTGTGGTATGCATGTCAATCCTCCTGAGGTAGGCCACTGAGCCATCCCGTTATAGATAACGAGATTATGTCGAGAGCGTAGTCTGAGTAAGTGAGTGCCATAATGAGTGTGTGTAGAGTCAGTTGAAGCTCGAGCGGTAGAATCATCCTCTATGGTACGTAGTATCTGTGGGTCTTCTGGGTCAAATATCTCACACTCATCATTGCCTGTCATGGCATTGAAGTCTCCCATAAGGAAGACTTCCTCTAATGCAGAGTACTCTGTAATCTCTTCTGACAAGCAAGTGTATGGTGAGTCCTCCTCTCGATCTATGATAGCGAATCACGAACTAGAAGGAGCAAAGTAGCATAATGCTATGAAGATGATTCGCTCCTGTGAGAGTTGGAGTCGAATCCAATAGCTTCTAATTTGTTTTCCATGCTCGCGGTTAAAGCTTTGGTGAGTTCTTCTTTTAGAGCTTTTGTCTTGTTCATATTAATCTCTCCCTCTTCGGGTGTGAGAGAGACCATTGAAGCTTTGAGGAGCTCCAATTCCTCTTTCATGTTTGCCTTTCCTTAGTCCATTCTTCTTTTTCTTTGTTTCTCTCCCTCTCACGCTCTTCTTTCTCTTTCTGCCATGCTTCCCTCTCCTTATGATATGTTTCTACTTCTTTCTCGAGCTTTGAGAGGCGGTTGATGATGGCCGTGATAGTGGAGTCCACCATCTTCTTGTTTTCTTTGATAGCTATGGTCAATTTGTCCTTTATTTTCGTCAAATCGTCCTTCTTATCCATAGCGCTCATTGCATTCGAAGATGAAAAAAATGCTCAGTGTGCTGAGCCTAAAGACTTGCGATGAATACGGGAGCGCGCTCGATGCGCGATGGAGCAAGGGTGGGAGTCGCTGAACCTTAAAATTAGAATTTCGAAATCCTGAAAACCCTAAAAACAGAGTTGCTTAACCTTAAGATTAGAATTTCGAAATCCTAAAAACCCTAAAAACAGAGCAGTTCACGGCGGAGGCTTGGGACAGGTCGCGAAAGGGCCTGCACGAGGCGAGAGGCGTCGCGGGAGGGGTTGAGGGTAGGTTGTGCAAGGCGGGAAGGCTGAGGGCAGGGCGTCGAGGGGGGGGGGGGCGTTGCGTTTTTAGGGTTTCTGTACGGGACAAAGCTGCGGGAGAAGGGAGAGGGCAAGCTAGAGACTTAACTACTATGCGAAGAGTCAAGTGGACATCATCAAAAAGAATAAAGGACAATTGTCTCCTTAGGTAAAGTTTTCTCCAAAATTAATTGCAGAGGTTTTTAAATTACCTATTCTCAAGGACCCGATTGTGCCCAAATGTTCTGAGGAGGCATTGAAGAACGAATTTGGTCCTCGGGAAGGAGGTCGCCAGTATTACATGTTGAAGAATGCATCTTATGCATGCAGATAGTAGCTTAAATGGTATCTCGAGAGGTTATGCTTTATAGTAAAATACGATCATATGTCCAAGGATAATTTTGCACCATTATGTCTGGCAGAAAAAGCGAGAAGTGTAAGTTGGGCTCACTTGGTATTAGATAGAATGTACAATGAAGTATTCTCCTTGGATAAGCGGAAGACACAAGCTAACAATATATTAACAACATATCTTGCAGTGATATTTCAATTTGTACAGAAGGTTGAAAGAAACGAGGTTGTCTGGCCCAAAGTACAAGACCAATAGTTTGATTCCTCAATGATCCAGAAGAAGGATCAGGATAGTCTTAGAGAGGAGGATCGATTGGATGAAACATATAGTGATTTATTGAAGGCTAGATAGAAGGTAGAGAAAGTTGATTCAGTGGTACGAAAGTTGAAGGGCAAAACTTCTAAAGGAGTAAGTTTTCATGAAACACTGATTAATGTATCGAGAGATTGGAATAAGGTTTTAGTACACAGGTGTCTCAATCAAATCTTGAAGTTAGTATAGAAGTGTTAGAGATACAACAGAAGTTGGATGAAGTGTACAAATTCATAGTAAGGTAGGATGGCTTGTTGAACATAAGTTACTCATTGATATATTAAACTCTGATGAGTATCAGGTCCTGAAGTCTCAGGTCCTGAAGTCTCAGGTTCAAAGCTTACAAGAGGAATTGCAAAAGACAACAGAGCAGCATGAGGAGGTGCTATCTTCATTTCACCAACAACAAGTAGTAGAAATACTAAAGGTCAAGAAGTCCCTTAAAGGGTTTGATGATTGGACAGGGAGAATGAAACAAATGGTGGAAACAGAAATACAAAACTTAGCTGTGTTGAACACAAATTTGCAAGTGGATAATGAAGTATTGAAATCTAGAATCAAACCTTTACTAGTACTGGAGAAGCAGATGCTATAGAACAAGGAAGTGGAAATGCATGAAATATTAATGTTGGAAATGGATATGATGATCATCAAGAAGCAAATGCATAAGTTTATGCAAGACCTATGGACAGGATTGAAAGAGAGATTAGAAGCACTTATTAGTTATCCACATGAGTTGATGAAAGATGGTTTTATATTGGTATATGAGTATCAACTGTTGCAAGTGGTTGAACAACATGAAACTGAGAAGAAAGCAATACCACAACAAATTGCTGAATTGAAAGAGCAGATTGTTCAGCACACTCTAGACAAAGAGTTGGATGATCTGGTTTAGTAGTAAGAAAAGGTAGTATTAGAAAAGATGTTGGATCAAGAAGATATGCAGGTTGAAGTAGATCAAGTTCAAGAAAGTGCTGGGCATGCCTGACCGGGCAGCAGTTACTGGACTCACTTATATTAATGGACTTACTTATATTAATTATTTTGGCTTAGATCTCCTAAGATTGCAGAGGACTTTCAACAAGAAGATTTCAATAAAGGACTTAGTGTTATAGTCTATGATCAGGGGATTGTGAATTCAGGGTTGATTTTTGGTAAAAATCTCCCACCGGGCAGTGCCAGGTGTTGAGGGGAGAGAAAATGCAGGAATAAGTGGTTAGTTGAAATTTTGCTAACTCTAATGTTGCTAATTGAATTCCTATTTTGGTCAATCGAATATTTTAAAAAGAAATAGTTATAAGTTAGTTAAGGTATGTCGTGTGAGAAGATCATTATAATTATTTTGTTCACGAAGATAAGTAAGGATAGAGGAAGCGTTCGAGGGAGACGAAAAGCCTAAAGAAGTGGAAAAGATTCTATTCATGTATTTGTGCAGACTGAAAGTATTCAGACATGATGTATTCTATCAGTCAGAGGCCGAAATTGTACTCGAGTCATGCCAACTATCTATAATTTGAAGACAATCATGTAGTAATACTTTCTTGTTCATTTGCGCAAGCTTGTATTGTTCCTGTCTCTATCCTAATTGTTTTAATCTTGCATTGTATTCATCTGACTATGGTAAATAAAAAATTTGCTATCTGAGTATTTGTGCTATTTGGGAGAAGATTTTTGTGTTAGGATGTGTTTAGGAGAGTGAATTGTTTGACTCAGTAGATATGTGTTTTTGAACCCAAACATCGTGTACGCCTCCCGAGATGCAGCACTGAAGGTCCCAACTTGATATTTTCGCCAGTCCCCACAAACCTTGAGTTCCCTGGAGGGGTACATTTGGAAGAGCTCACCAATGTGGATTTTGAGTAGATTTTAAGAGAAGTGAATCTTGAGGTGGATGAGGAACAATAGATGGAAAGCGCTCAACCACAAGAAACTACCTCTCAAGTACCTATTACCATAGTCAATGAGGATGAAGAAGACGATGCAGATGATGATGAGACTGAGGATTCAAAAGGAGGTGATGATGACTACGAAGGAAGATATCAAGGAGAGAAAATAGAACTACCGGCACTTGTAGGTGCTCCAACATATAAACCCCCAACTACAAAGATTGTATGATACAATCAAGGCAGTGCAAGAAAGACATAGAGTTTCATTCGCATCCGACCAAGCCTTGATAGAATAGATGCTCCCAGAGGAAGGGGTGGATCCTCACTTCATTAATACACTCAAATTATTAATACAGTCACTGGGAGTTCAAGAGGCCATACACACAACTCTACGACAATCAATCCGTTACGACAAATGCAGAGTGGAAACAAAACCACGGGCATGCAAAAACATACAGATATTGGTATCTGAACTCGAAGCAACCATCGAACCAACAACCACCTCAACAACCATGGTCCATCTTACTGCGAAAACATTTGTACAAACATCACTAATCTCATCCCAACACCCTCCATCTCCTCCATCAGCCCCACCTTTGCCGTTGACCACTGAGGAAACTGCTGTAGTAATAACAACCATTACCCAAACCCCAACCTCATCAATGTCCTTTTCCTTTCGTGAACCAACCTCTCAGGGCACACTCTTTTCTTCTATTACTAACCCTCTTTTCACTACCCCATTTTTGTTTGTCAAGCCCATCATTGGACACCCCATTCTGCCTAGCATAGGACACCTAAGACCCACCGAAGGTAGTTTAGGTATCCCCACATTCCCCCATTCACAGATGCCTCTTCCCCATGATCCTTACTTCCCATTTGCCTCCTCCATCTTTCCCTACACCTCAATTGTGACCATAGCCCCACCCCATTACGTGTCTTTCATGGAGTGTTTCATTCGTGTCCCCTTCCCATACATGTTAGGCTCATAAACACTCACTTCCACTTCATTGTACACACACACACACACACACACACACACCATGATCACTTCACCAACCATCCCCACTTACATGGTAGCTCTAACACATACCATACTTTTCGATCCTATGGACATGTCACAACCTACAACATCTGCCTCTCCCTCCACAATCCCACCATCTCCCATTCTCCTACCACCAACTTCACCTGCAACCCACCTCTTTGTTAGACACAACATCCACCATTCCCATTCCCCTGCACTCCACACTATCCCCCTTGCATCTGATACTATACATAATACATTCAATACAATAATTCAATTTGTATCATAGCTACAACAAGATTACCAAAGTCTAGAAGATCAGAATGCTGCCTTCTAGGTAGAATCCCAAAGATTGCAAGCAAGAATCATAGCCTTAGAAGCAGACAACGAAAAACTCTAGGTAGAATACTTCACCTTACAACAAGCGCATGCCGAACTAGAATCCAAGGTACTTGACATGGATGCCGAAGCTCTCAAGGACTTGGAGACAATGCTATATGATCAACATCTCACCAATGCAAAACTATGAAAAAATCTAGGGCTTCTCAGGAAGCACATGTCTGCAACATTGGAAGAGAACAAGCGACTGTAACAACAAAACCAAGATAATCTTGATGCTGCTATGGAAGGGACCCCAGGCACAGGGATTATTGCTACAAAGTATTGAGATGTTCCCTCAGAAGACATAAGGATACTTCTCGAGGAACATGCTAACTTTTTAGAGTTATATGAAAAGCTGAAATCAGAATGTGCAGACCTCAAGAAGCAATTAACCACTGTCAACACATCTCAACAGGATCCCGCCATCCTCCCTCAGCCTACAAAGGAAGTGGAAGTCCTCAGGAAATAGGTGGAAGAACTACAAGCAAGACTCCTACCATATGAGAGGCCACCCTCTCCAATTGAAGACTCAAAACTCGACATAGTGGTGGAAATACTAGTCGAAGAAAGTTTTGAAGAACCGTATGAGCCTATGCTAGTACGTAGAGGACATATCACTGTCGAGTGCCGAGACACCTTTGAGATAGACGCATGAGATTGGCTCAAGTGGGTAGAGCAGATAGGCGAAACCCATGATGATAGAGTAGTCATACAAATCCTGTCGCCCTCCAATCTGGAAGGCATAGTTCTTAAGTCACTTATTTTCAGAACCTATCCCATCAACGACTCATTACCATATTTGAAATGTAGTACATGCCATATTTCTTGTTAGCGGATTATAATGTAGAGAGTAAGAGGCATATAGGGAAAGAACCAACATTCGCTACTCAATTCGAGCTAGTTGATCTATCGGAAGAGGCATGAGAAGGCTCTATTTTTCAACCTAGTTGGCATGCATGACTGTTATTAGAACTACCTTGAAATGATGCGCACATGGGTAAACATGCCACTATATATTAAATATAACCCATGTTATTGTCCTTTTGTTCATCGTAGATCCTGGCAAGAATTTGCAATCAAAGTCCACAACAATAAATAGTGTTTTGATTGGATTAACTATCTGTATTTTGCTCCACCTAGAGTGCCACCCACCGTCGCCTATATGATCTCGACCATACACTACTGGTCTGCATGATTAAAGAATGTATCCGATATTACCGCATAGATGTCTATGAAGAGTTTTCAGCTAATGACAATAGTGTTCAAGACTTTTCGCAAAATAAGAGCTCCATATATTTCAACCCCCAGGTTTTCTGAAGGGAACCACGATTTGGTATACGACATGAGCCAAACCCCCTCCATCAACATAATTTATGCATGGCATGCATGCATCAAGTACTTACTTGCCTGCTATAAGTAGATATTTGAGGAGAGGTTCTCTATTGGGTTCTGGGAATACCACTTAGAAACTTTCATTCCCAGATCGACACACCTGTTGCATCTCTTTGCTATAGAACAAGCCATACATCCAAATCAGCTACACCTACCACATTCGGACATTCCAGGTCCAATTGATTGGAATCAGATGATGACAGATCTGGCAAGAGGACTACACCTACAAGAACATCACCTCTCCACCGACATCGTTGAATATTACATCAAACACTCCCTATAATAAGGATCTGTCAGGGACGACAAACATGAGAGAGAGGGGTGTTGGCAATAGCCAGGGAAGTGAGGGCGTGACAAGACGGGGAGCCAACACAAAGAGTAAGAACAGAGGGACATCCAAGTAATACCAAGTAGGTAGAGCAGTCAAAGAAGATCTGGCAACTAGGCCTATCCAAAATTTTTAAGATAAATCCTTTTCAAAAGGATTTATCTTAAAAATCTTTTTTTAAAAAAAGATAAATCCTTTTTTAAGAGAGGGGAGTTGTTGGAAGCATCCAAGGAAGTCAGGGCATGGCAAGATAGCAAAGAGTCAGAGCAAAGGACAACCAAGCAGGAGGAAGTAGGTAGAGCAGTCAAAGAAGATCTGGCAACTAGGGCCACCCAAATTTTTTTAAGATAAATCCTTCTCCTACCATGTCACAGACATCAATTGCATGCTTCTCAAGCATGCAATGTCTCTACCAAAAATTCCTTCCGTATGCTAGAACTGAGTGAGCTGAATCTCTAGCTTCCCACGTAGCTCCACATCAGAAGCTCCATATAATTGATCTACATAGTCATTCCAAGCTTTCACAAGCTCCATATCCAATGACTATTCTGTAGATCTTTATAAAGGGTGTAGTAGATTGGCCATCCCATGTATAGGGTGATGGAACCAATCCCATCTCTTCCTCCATACTCCTTGTATTTCCTCTATCCTATGGATAGAAAACAAATCAAGCTAGAAGCAAAACAATAAGAATATTGAAAACTTGAATGCACATGTGGCATGCCATATACTCATGTCACACACACAAATGTGACATACACAATGTGAATTCACTTATGTCATACACACATGTAACATAGTATATACATATATTATATTACATAAATTATAATACACGCATGACATATGTCATACACATAGTACATACACACGAGTCATGATACATGTGACATACACACACATGTTAGATATGTGACATGTCATACACAATGCATATGTAGATGTGACATATCACATGATATATAAACAAATGTATTATGTGACATACACATGTGAACATGATATATGATATGTCATGACTCATACAGTGATACACACATGTGACATACACTATTACACAAATGTGACATGTGACATACACATACTACATAGTGACATACACATACTACATAGTGATATACAAAGTGACAAGTGGACACATTAAAAAATCAATTATAGTTACCAAGTTTCAACTTAACTCTCGAATATCAAATACGAACATCTCTCAATAGACTCTTCGACATGGTCCATGAACTCCTACACAAGTCCAAGCGTGTAGCCCTCTCTATCCGCTATGCATATGAGTGAATATAAGGGTTGTGGAGCCCGCACTAATCCCTCCATACCCCTCAACAACTATCATCCAAACATGTCTGTCACACAAGCTCTACCTTTGGACTAGTATGTCCATTTGAATCTATCCAATCAGATGAAACAACTATTTGCATCAATGCTTTCCTTACTCTTGTTAATCTCTCCATGACCATACACATGTATGTGAATCTCATCTTGGCAGGCTTCATCAAGTCAATATCACTAAAAGAACTAAATAAAGCAAGCAACTTTGGTCTCTTTGTGAACAAAGAGAACACTTTTAAGCAAGTGGTAAAAATGATGTAACTCCATGGTATCTTCCCCACATCATCGCCCATAGCCACACAATTACTTCCATTATTTGTGATCATTTGGACTACTTTTTCTACACCAATGTCCATGATAGCTTGATAGATATGCTCACAAATGAAGCAACCTATTTAGATATAAAACAAAAGGAATGATTAATCAATTGATAATTTATCTTAAAAGCTAGCATATTGCACATGCACATTTCCACATTGCACATGCACATTGCATATGCACATGCACATGTGACATGTATGATGTGACATGCCACATGCACATTGCACATGCACATTGCACTTTGCACATTTCTTATGCCACATGCACATGCCCATGCCACATGCACATGCCCATGCCACATGCATATGTCACATGCCCATGCCACATGCACATGCCCATGCCACATGTACATGCCCATGCCCATACCACATGCCCATGCCCATGCCACATGCCCATGCCCATGCCACATGCCCATGCCCATGCCACATGCACATGCCCTTGGCACATGCACATGCCCATGCCCATGCCCATGCCACATGCACATGCCCATGCCACATGCACATGCCCATGCCACATGCACATGCCCATGCCACATGCACATGCCCATGCCACATGCACATGCCCATGCCACATGCACATGCCCATGCCACATGCACATGCACATGCACATGCACATGCACATGCACATGCACATGCACATGCACATGCCACATGCACATGCCACATACATATGCACATGCCACATGCACATGCATATACCACATGCCACATGCACATGCATATACCACATGCCACATGCACATGCCACATGCCACATGCACATGCCACATGCCACATGCACATGCACATGCCACATGGTGCACATGCCATATGCCACATGCCACATGCCACATCGACATGCGACATGCCACATGCCACATGCCATATGCCACATGCAAATGCACATGGACATGCACATGCCACATGGACATGCACAACCACATGGACATGCACATGCCACATGGACATGCACATGCCACATGCACATGCACATGCACATGCCACATGCACATGCACATGCACATGCCACATGCACATGCACATGCACATGCCATATACCCATGCCCATGCCCATGCCCCATCCCCATCCCCATGCCCATGCCCATGCCCATGCCCATGCACATGCCCATGCCCATGCCCATGCCCATGCCCATGCCCATGCCCATGCCCATGCCCATGCCCATGCCCATGCCCATGCCCATGCTCATGCCCATGCCCCATGCCCATGCCCATGCCCATGCTCCATGCACATGCCCATGCCCATGCACATGCACATGCCCATGCACATGCACATGCCCATGCACCATGCACATGCGTCATGCACATCTTGCCCCCAAGCCCATCTTGACTTGGCTTGTGACATATTGCCAACAAGCTTGCTTTGCTTTGCGCATGGTGATAAGAGGGGATAACAAGGGGATTAGATATCTTGGAGAGGATAGCTTGAGCTTTGGAAGCTGGGGGTGTGTGTGGGTGTGAACTTCAATTCTAAGCTTTTTACTTCCTTTTTCACCTTTGCATAGTCAAAAAGCACGCGATTCACTCTTAGATTCTTTTTACAAAATGCCTCAATGAGGCTGTTTTAGCAAAGTGGCCTCATTTGAGGAAAAGAAATTTGAAATCCCAACGCATTGCGATGTTGCATTGTGAACTCATCACAACATGTTGTGATGCAACAATGCTCTAAATAATGACTAATTGGTGAAATAATAAATATACAATGTGTATTAACCAAAACTTGGATAAAAGGTTGAATAATAAATGGATCTAGGTGCAAAAATTGGAGAGAAGTGTGTCTAAGAGTTAGGTGAAAGTGAAAGTGTTTTGAAATTAAAAGAGAGATAGTATTGTTTTAAGAAAAAGATAGCTTGTGCTATAATTAGGGCAAAATTCTAACACCCCAATAGAATTTAGGGTTTCTTCTCTGATAAAAATAGCCACATATCCTTCTATTCTTGAGGTACTAGGTAGGAGAACTTGGTACACTAACAAGTCTTGATGAATAACTGAAATATAATAGATGCTTAGTAAAATCACTAGGTACAATGTACACACTCTTGGGAGTGTGAAGAGAAGAAGTGGGTAGCAGCAAATTACCAAAAAAATAGCTACGAAATCACCTAGGGGCAGCACCTTCACCTTGAATATGAATTCTGATGCCTTGTGTCCTAAGACCCTTAATAGGTCTTTATATGAGAATTTTAGCCCCATGGATTAATTTTTGCATAAAAAGCTACAAAAGCCTCTTGTCATAAATTTTTACAAAAAATTTTCTTTTAAATACTTCAAACTTGTGAATTAACTTAGGAGAGGTTAATGTTTTCATTTTTTGATAATATTATGCTTTCCTTGATCCAAAAGATCTCCTCTACCATTTGTTGTGTTTTGCTTTTGAAAAACATAAAATAATAAAATTAGGTTTGTTTTTTGGATGGTTTTTAGGTCTCAAATGGTTACATCTTATATATCAATACAAAGCTCTTAAAGAGTACTATAAGAATACACAATAATAATTTTCAACCATTTTGATCATTTTTGAGATTATGGTGGTAGAAATAGCAACCTTCCACAAGGAAGGTGCACAAATTTCAAGAAAAATTCTAAATTGGAAAAATCAATAGGTGGTCGTAGATTTGATCAAAGGTGTAAAGAAAATGGCACAAAATATGTAGGAATTTTTATGGCAGATTTGGAAAGTACTTTTCAAGAGCTATTCAACCATACATAAAACATGGGCATTTGGCAAAGATTTGAGGAAGAAAAGTCAAGCCCTTTTTTCTAGTGAAAAATTCAAAAATACTAGATTCAAGTCAACATTGACTTTACACTTGGCAACAAGTCTTTTATTTGATTCAAGGGCTGGTATTAAACATAGTTGCATCGCAACACATTGCGAACGTTTTGCAACTTCGAAATCGTAAATTTGCAACGTTGCTACGTTTGCAATCCATTGCTTTGCATGCATTTTTTTCTAGTCCAAAAGATACCCAAAAGTATATTTTCTCTAGAAGGGACGAGAAGTTATGTAAAATCTTGTCCAAAAATGTCCAATACATGCAATAAAAAAAACATGGAGAGTGAGGAAGACATAAAAATCTATAAAAGTGTAGAGATTCATTTGTATACAATTCTTTCTATGGGCCTTATCGCGTTGAGATAGCTAGATATTTGGGATTTTTCATGTTCTCCTTCTAATGCACTTACAAATATTGGACAAAAGTTTCACCAAATATTGAACAAAAGTTTCACCCTTGGCCTTGGCCCTTCAAATCCAAGGGTACTCTTCTATGATGATCGATCTGACACTTAGTACAAATATCACCTTGAATGTTGAATTGTGTAGGGACTAATCTAGACTCAAAAATCTATACTATATATGTCCATGTGTGTCCTATACTACATATGTATGTTTGTATGTATGTAATTACAAATATGCATGGTATATGTATCTATGTAATATGCATGTATCTACTTACATGTATGTATGCATATATGTATGTATGCATGCATGTATGTATGTATGTATGTATGTACGTATGTATGTATGTATGCATGGATGCATGGTGTATACGTGCATGGATGCATGATGTATGCATGCATGCATGTAATTTGTATGTATGCATGTGTGTAATATACATATGACATGTCACATATCTACTTTTAATTCATAATTTATATATGTGTGTATTTATTGATGTGTCTCCAAAAGAAAAAAATCATGTTTGTAATGTTTTAACAACATCCAGACCCAAAAGTTGCTATGTTGTTAATGCGATAGCAACATGTTACATTGGATGTTGCTATAATGTTGCGAAGAACTATGATATTAAATCATATAAATAACATAAATATCATACAAATGCCAAAAATAGCCCCTCTATGTTTTGTGGTGAAAAATTTGCAAGGTGAGTTTTAGCTTTTATTTAGTTTAGATTTTTCGTGGCTTTTTTGAAGCATCAATTCTTGTATATAAGGAACACTTGCCTAGCACATGTTCATCATTGTACCCATGGTTGTTATTGACGTTTTCTTGACTTTTGACTTTTGACATTTAGCCGACCTCTAACAAGTATGGTAAAACGTTTCTGAACTTTCTCGATGTGGCCTTTTTCTTTTTCAAATAAAATATGAGAATCTATATTAGTTTTTTGTACACATTACATATTTCAACAACATAAAAAATTTTACACATTCATAGAAAAAATCTAATCAAAAGACATCATAGTGATCCAAAAAGATAGTGAACACGCTGCAAAAGATATAATAACTAGTAGCCAAAAAGACTAATAACTACTATGCCAAGGCCCAAAAGTATATCAATCATCAATCATCATCGAGCTTTTTACATCATCATCAATCAGACTAGCATCATCATCATCGTCTTCATCATCATCATCATGTGCAAAAAGGGGATCGTCATCCTTCAATGTGAGTCTCTCAAGTATGGGAGTAGTAGAGTCAACCATACCCTCGTCCTCTTTGCTCTTTTGCAATGTAAGAAGGCTATCATCATCTTTATCATGTTCAATCATATCAAGTGTAACTTCTATCTTCTCAAATCCTCTCTCTTTGATTTTAGTTGCAAGTCGTAAGTTGGTATGAATATAGACCAACTTTTTTGTGTTCTTTGGAAGCAATTTATTTCTTAACTTTGTATGTATCAAGGAGAAAGTTTTCCAATTTCTTTCACAAGTAGAAGCACAAGTTCCTTGTGAAAGGATGTGCAAAGCAAGCTTGCGAATTTGGTGTATGAGCCCTAAATGAATCCCACCACTTCATGGCATAATACATTCTCTTTTCATCTCTAGCAAGAGGCCTTTGATATGTGCCCTCAATTGATTTATGCTTATTAAACTCATCCATTAGGATCCCTTACTTTTCAAGATCTTCATGTGTGTAATGCTCAAGTACATCCATCCAACCATCACTAACTTCTCCATCATCATTTGGGAATTTTTCTCTCTAAATAGGGTGGAGAACATAGGCTGCTGCATGCAATGGAGAATGCATCAGGTCCCATCTTTTCACACACAAAGATTTCACTTCCTCTAACCTTGCATTCTCAATACCATAAATATAAACGATTTGCTCAATCATTCTATTTGTCAATTCATAAACAAGACCCCTGTGAATCCCTTCTCTATCCGCTAAATGCAATACCTTTAAAATAGGGGCACATATGCTTACAATCTCTTGTGAACTTCTCCAAAAAAATGCACTTAGAACAATACTAGATACATCTTCAACTTTTCTTTTTTGGCACACTTCTTTCTATTATACTCAACTAAAACCACCATGGATCTCAATCCATTATACACTCTTTCATCCAACAAGTTTTCTAGCATGATAAACATGTAAGCAACTCTAGTCTGTGTAGGTTTAAGAAGATCTTTTGAAGAATGTTGTCTAAATAGAGCAAGTATGTTGGCCTTCTGTCACTCTAGCACAATGGCAAGTACCAATGTGAGGAGATCCACCTCATAATTGTCAATCTGTGGAGATGTGAGGACTAGTATGACGACTATGAGCAAGTGATGGTACAAGTGCGTGACTGAGAAGCACACAAGCATGCACACACATACAGACACACATGCACACAAGGCAAGAACAAAGAGAGGAACAATGGAGTTCTTTGTATTACTCAAAATTTCTCTTACAAGAGCTCAAAAATCTAACAAGCTAACCTCAAAAAGGGCTCTCTAACTCTTCTTATAGTTTTTGACTAGGTTTTAGCCCTGTCCAGACCTAGTGTCCGACCTAGTTAAAAATTGGGTTCCTAGGCTATTTTGGAGGCTCAAATGAGCTCTAAAATTATGAAAATTGGTACATAGATACTTCTTATACTCCTCAAGCTCAAGGACTCCTCAGCTTGAACAAAATGGAGTAGGAATAATCAAAAGTGGTATTTACAATGGTGTGAAGTGACGAAAATCACTATTTGGGAAGTATTTCTTCATGAAAAATTATTTGGCCTACTTGTCGAATCTGTGTTGGCTACTTTGCCTACTTAGTCCTATTTGGCTCTCACTTTGTTTTGAATCCCTTCATTGGATTCCCTGTCTCGTAAGGCCTTGACTACCCTAACTGCTACCAACACCCCTCCCTCTCTCGTGTCTATTGTCCCTAACAGATCCTTGTTTTCGGGAGTGCTGAATGTAGTACTCGACAACATCAGCAGCAAGGTGGTGTTCTTGGATGCGTAGTCCTCTTGCCAATTTTATCATCATCTTATCCCAATCAATTGGACCTGGAATGTTTGAATGTGGCAAGCATAACTGATCTGCATGCATGGCATGTTCCAGCGCAAAGAGATGTTACAAATGTGTTGGTTTGGGAATGAAAATTTTGGAATGATATTCCCAGAAATCAGTAGGGAACATTTCTTCAAAAGTCTGCTTATAGCAAGCAAGTAGATACTTGATTGCGTATTTTGATGGAAAAAGCTTGCCATGATCTTTAGAGGACTATTGGACACTAGCATGGGTTATATTTAATATATAATGGCATTGTGGCCCATGTGCACATCATTTTTGGATAGTTTGTGAGTAGTTGCTCATGCCAATTGGGTTGAAAAATCGAGCTTGCATGTGCATCTACTGGTAGATCATCGGGCTTGAACTGGGTGGAAAATGTAGGCTCTTTTCTTGTATGCCTTTTAATCTCCATGTTCTATTTAGCTTATAATACAAATTAGGGCTTATACTACGTTTTTGAGGTGGTAATCAAGCGTTCATGGGAGAGGGACTTGAACTGCATGGCTACTCTATCATCGTGTGTTTGACCTATTTGTTTGATTCTCTTGAGCCAATCTGGGACTTCGATCTCAAAGTTTTCTCGTCCCTCTTCCGTGAAATTCCCACCAGGTACTAGCATTGGATCATAAGGCTCTTCAAAACTGCCTTTGATAGGAATCTCCACCACGGTTTTGGGTTTTGGTTCTTCAATAGGAGAGGGTGGCCTCTCATATGGTAAGAGTCTGGCTTTTAATTCTGTGACCTATTTTCTTAATGCCTCTAATTCTTCAAGGGACTATTGAGGGATGGCAAGCTCAGGCTGATTTGTGCTGACTTTGGCCAATTGCTTCTGGAAATCTGCAGATTCTTATTCCATCTTTTCATAGGACTCTAAAAAGTTGGCATGCTCCTCAAGTAAGAGTCGTATGTCTTCTGAGGGGACCACTCTATACTTTCTAGGCCTAATTTGTGCTCCCGAGGTCCCTTCCATTGCAACTTCCAAATTATCTTCGTTTTGCTTCCATAGTAGACCTAGATTGTGTCTTAGTTTAGCATTGATGACCATCTGCGATTGGAGCATGTTTTCCAAATCTTTGACTACTTGAGCATTCATAGTAGACATCTTGGACTCCAATTCAATATGAGCCTATTTTAAGGTGGTGTATTCTGCCAAAAGTGTTTGATTGTCAGCTACCAGTGTGGTGACTCTTACTTGTAAAGTCTGTGACTCTACTTGGAAGGCGGCATTGCGCTTTTCCAATCGTTGATACTCTTGTTGTAATTCATGTGCACACTGAATGATTGTATTGAATGTATTATTTATAGAATGAGATGCAAGGGGAATGGTGTGGAGTGCAGAGGGACTGGGAATAGAGAGGGGGAGTTGCTGTGGGTGGTGAAATGTCCATGGGATCAGGCAGTGCGGTGCATGAAGGGGCTACCATGTATGTGGGTATGGTAGGTGAAGTGAGTGTGGTATTAGTGTATAGTGACATGATTGTGAGTGTTTGTGAACCTAGCATCTGAGGAGGAGGAGCACAAATGAATTGTTCCATGAATATGTAATAAGATGGGGCAATTGTGGCCAGTGAGGTATAGGGAAACATGGATGAGGTGGATGAGAAGTATGGATCCATGGAAATGGGAATGTGAAAATACGAGTAAGCACGAAAACCTAGACTACCTTCTGAGGGTCACCGTTGTCCATCTATGCTAGGTATGAGTGGGTATCCAATGATGGGTTTGATAGGCAACAATGGTGAAGTGAAAAAAGGATTGGTAATGGAAGAAAAGAGGGTGTCCTGAGATGTTGGTTCACGAAAGGAAAATGATGTTGAAGAGGCTAAGGTTTGGGCCATGGTTGTTATTGGTACAGTGGTTTCAATGATGGTTGGTGACAAAGGTGGTGGTGAGGGAGGGGAGGGAGGAGATGGGGGTTGCTGGGGTGAAATTGGGGATGTTTGTACAAAAGTTTTTGCTGTAAGGTCGATGGTAGTGGTTGGGGTGGTTATTGATTCTATGGTTGCCTTTGGTTCAGATACTGGTATTCATATGTTCTTGCTTGCACTTGCCAATGTGTTGACTCTACATTTGTCATATGGGACTGACTGGCAGAGTGCTGTGTAGATGGTCTCGTGGACTCCCAAGGATTCTGACATTAATTTGAGGGTGGTGATGAAATGTTGTTCCACCCCTTCTTTTGCTAACATCTACTCGATCAGGGCTTGGCTTGATGCGAATGAAAGTCTTTGTTTTTCTTGCATTGCTTCAATCATGTGGTATAGCCTTTGCAACTGGGCTGTGTATGCGGGAGGACCTATGAGTTATGGGACTTCTTGCTGCTCATCTTGAGGTCTCTCTTCATGCCTCTCCTCACCTTCTTCAGATTCTTCATCATCCTCCTCATCTTCATCCTCTTATTCATCCACATCAACAATGGTAATAGGTATTTGAGATGTTGCTTGTGGTTAAGCACCTTCCAATTGTTGTTCTTCTTCTGCCTCAAGATTTACTTTCCTTAAAATTCTCTCAAAGTCTTTATTTGTGAGCTCTTCCAAGGGTGCCCCACTAGGGAATTGGAGGTCCGTGGGAACTGGTGGAAATATCAGATTGGGACCTTTAGAGCTTCATCATGGTAGTCGTAGTATGAATGGCCTGACCCTTCGAGGTGGAGGGATGACGTCTGGGGTTAATGTTGCTCCATGGGGTTGAGCACAAGCTACTTGTACAACTCCTCTCATCCTCTTGGAAGAGGGTCGAGTTGATGTTCAGCCTTTGAATTGCTGCACTCTATTCCAATTAGGGCTCTCTTGATCAAGATGTCTTAAGCTAAACATCTATAAATAATCCTAGTCAACTTGCAACATCCATACAAGACTGATTTCCATGGCCATCTCTTGTGAGGCAAGTGTATCTGATCGATGATCCAGTGGGGTAAGTTGATGGTGAGGTTTTGAGTCTCTGCTAGATATAGAATGAACCAGATCTCCTTTGGTGGCATAGTGAATCTGTCTTGGGTAGGGAAAGAAAAGTACTGCACATCATAAGGTGAACTGCGATATTTGGTGTCATGGCTACCATGTCCTTAAACTTGGTGAGGTTCCTATTTTTTCATGTTATCAGACACTAGGACCTCTTTCTCTATGGGTATGTGCATTCCTCGCCTATCCAAGGCTTCTCACACTAGGTTGTTGGTTAACTTAAACCTCTTTAGCTCATTTGCCTTTGTTAGAGATGGGTGCACAAACGTGCTTGAACCTTGGGGGTGCTTGTTTGGAGTCAAGGTGTTGATAAGATAGTAGCATCTCATGAAGTTCGACTTTGGGAGCCGAGCATCGAAGTATTTGTCCAATCTTTCTTTCTCCTATACAGGGATTCGTGCTTCTGCATTTTGTAGCTTTTTGAATTCCCTCGTAAAGAAATGGTACTTGCCTTCCTTTTTCCATTGAATTCCAACTCTGACTCCCAGAGGTGTGATCCTTCTCCCAACGGTCTTGCAACTTCACTAAACCAATGGGAAGCTTTGTCGACAGGCATGGTATGGCCACTTGGGGGGTCTTGTATAGGTATAATGTGAATATCTTGCAATTCCTCTGGTCTTTCAATTGTTTCAGACATGATTGTCAGACTCTCCATATCAACCACTTTCTGGCTCATGCCTGCTTGAGAGCTAGTTCCTGCTACGTTAGCCATGTTATGCTTATCTGTTGGAAGACGAAAGTCATATTAGCATTGCATCAGAAACATAATAATACCATGTTCCCTCTAGAATACCAACATGCTACTAATGTGGTTAGGGAGTTAGTAAGTGAGATTTTTTGAGTGACTTTCACTGTTGGTTAGTAGGTTAGTGGTGTGTCCCTAGATGCATACTCTGGATGTGCATTATACTTTGAATGCATCTATTGTGATGTGAGTGGGCTTACACACTTGGGTCGGGTGGTTTGATACAAGGTTTTATTCTCCAAACTTTTAGTGTGTGGTTCAACCTTTCGAGTGAGATGACCTTTACTTTTTCTCCATTTTTTGCCTCTGTTCGTCTCCCCAATAAAAGGTTTTCCCCTTCTTAGGAAGAAACTCTTTCAAGAAAAGAGTTTCAAACCAAGTTTAGTCTGTAGGGATGGAATTTGCCTCTTTGAGACTCATCCACCACTTATAAGCATGCGGGCCAAGCAAGAGGCTTGCCTCCAGCACATGATACTCAGGTGGGATGCCCTGCGATTGATGCAGGTCATTCCACTTTTGCAAGAAAGTGTAGACTGCATCCTTATTTCTCTTATAGTCATCCCCCCATAAAAGTAGCTGGCTTAAAGTCTTTCAAGAGGGGAGCTTCCCTAGAACTCTCTCCTTTATGCTTATTAGGAAAAGGGACATCCTTTCTAGCCATCTCCATAGGAAGAGTAGGCATCTCTCTTTCCTTCCTAGCTAGGAAAGAGGTATCATGTGTATCAAGTGAGATCATATGAGACTTAAGTTCAATGAGAGAAGTCATACCAATGTCTCTCTCGAGCCTAAGGGTTTGTTCCTTGAACTCAAAAAACTGTTTGTGTGTAACAAATGCATCATAGGGTTCCACATAAGAGTACTATTCTTCTTGTGGCTTTTTTCCCTCTACTTTTTGCTCAAGTTCTTGCTCAAGCTCTACCTCTTCCATCCTATGGTCACGGTCCTCTAGTTGTTTCTCTATAGGTGGAGAAGTGTGTTCACAAACTTGCTTATCATTAGGATCCATATTTCGCCTCCCCCGTTAACTAACTCGAGTATGTAAAAGGAATGGAAATAAACTTAATATGCAAGAAAGAGAGAAAAAGTAGTACTAGAGCACTTCCCTAATACAAAGTAATGCTTGCAAATTGAATTTAAAGCAATCTTTGAAGCATTAAGGCACTGATCTGCAATCCTCACTAGGTCCAAATGAAAATTCCAAATGTTTGGTTGCCGGAGAGGGTTCTGAGCACCAAGTGCCAAAAATGCAATAGCCCCAAATAACTAAACTAAGCCAAAGTGAAGCACTTTTGGTTTTTGCTAGTCCTGGCCAGTCTTGACCAGTCCAAAGTAAGTGGTTCAACACTTGTAATTCAAAGCTACGAGGCTACACCAAGTGAAAAAAGTCAATTATGATGCCAAATGACTAAAATCTAAGCCCGGGAGTGGATGCCTAGTTTCTGTTAAAGCATTGCAGAGGGATTTTGATTGGGCAAAACCTCTTCAAATCAAACATCGTTTGTTGGTAAGAAAATTTAGGAATGTATCTTTGTAATATGAGAAAGATCTCTTGAACCCGATGCTGGAGCACAAAACTATGTGTCAAAGAAGATAGGCATGTCGATGTAGGAAGCAAAAAGGTAATTCTTCAAAAGAGGGTCACTTTGATAGCTTAGAAATGGAAGCTTGAAGGTTCTATCACTTGTTCTAATGACCCATTCCCAATATCCACAACCCAAAGTACATATACATACCCTTGATTACCTTCAATTTTGCCCACAACTTACATCTTTTGGCCTCCAAAGTCAAGGAAAAAAACGAAATTATTTAGTCTCTTTTTTTTTTTAAATCCCCTTTCGCTCATGTTCATCCCTCAAGGAAAACATGAGTCGCTACTGTCAAAGCTTTCAAATCCCACATGTGCTATAAAACCCAAGTTTTTTGACTATATAAACAAGGCTCATTTCACTCTACTCCCATCCATGAGGGAGAGCGGGAGGAATTGGGAGCGTGAGCTCCTGTAGTCACTTCTCTAGGATGTTCACACTCGATTTCCCCCATCGGTGTTCATGTTGGCATATGGCTGGGCTACCCAATCTGATACTAGTTGTTGTAGCTTTTCCTGATGAGTTGAGTTAGTTGTTGTAGCTCTTCGTGATGAGTCCCTCCTTTTTGGAGAAGTGCTTCTCGAAGATCAAAGCAAAATGGACTTAACACCGGAGTTGTTGTAGCTCTTCCTAATGAGTTAGTTGTTGTGGCTCTTCTTGATGAGTTCCTCATTTTTTGAGGTGCCACTCGAAGATCAAAGAAAAAAGGACTTAATGCCGACTAATTTCTGGGGACGCGAGCACATGGAGACTCTCTACATGAATGACCACCCAACCACGTGTAATTCTTTATTAATCCTCCCTCTCAAGTTACCAACAAGGGGTACCTCTACATGGCTTCACACATGGTTGCCACATGGCAGTCATGTGTGATCCCATCTAATAATAACTAGGAGGTGATTCACACCTCCTCCTCTAGAGTACCCCATGTTATATGTTATCATTACACACATTGTAATTTGACATCCACATTAGATAGTGTAGGTAAGCATTCAACTTACCGTTATACTTTGACAAATTTTGTATTCTCTCATTTCTCATTCATCTAATTTTGAGTCTTAGGGTGTGTATGCTAAGGTTCATGCATTGGAAGATCCTATAAACTTGTGAATATTATTATTAGGGCCCACCTCACTTCCAAAACCATTGAAACGACCAACTACTACCATAGAAGAGTTTGTGATATCTCTACTATGTGTTCACCTAAGCAAAATAAGCTCAAGTTACTCTCTTACACACTCTCACAACCCTACTCTAATACCAATTGTTGGATTTTGAGGCCCCAAAATTAATATAGTGACAAACAAAGAGAGAAACAAGAGACAATAGAGAGAGACAATGTACACGTAACACAAGATATGGCAAAGCGATGATATTGCTCACAAAATTGAACTAATATACAAGACAAAAATTGCTCAAAGCTTAGCTCCTAAAGCTTCAAGTTGTAAGTAGCTTAAGTGCATATGATACAAGTGTGCTTATGTGCCCATGGGGTGGTTCTTTTATAGGATAACCCTTCTAGAAAAAAGCCTCACGAAAAACCTTTAGCAAAAAGCAAAAAACAACTTTTCTAATTTGCACGATGTGATTTTTGAAATTTCTCTATCACCTAGGTTTTCGCATATGATTAGCTTTTAATCAAATCGATATGGATCGTTGGATCTAGATATTAAAGCTTTGGATTGATATTAGGTGTCGATTTAATTGACTTTTATTAAAAGTTTGACTTTGACCAAAAAAAGTTTAATCGTTGACCCTCATGGTGTGATCCAAATGCCATGTGTTTTATCATTGGATTGTTCTTGACGAGTACTTTCCAAACGTGCAATAAAAAAAACTACCATTTTGACCAACTTTCACCAGCTTTTGAACACTTAGACTTTTGAAAATTTGTTAGTTCTTTTGAAGTTTTCTTGAAACATGTAAAACCCTCTTGTGCAAGGCTGCTATTTACAACGTCATAAGATAGTGTTGAAGACAAGTTTATCAAGTACATAAATTTCTTCTATTGAAGCGATCAACTCCTACCATGAAGGAGGATGCCATATCTCTAATATGTAGTAACTTAAGTAAATTAATGCTCAAGTTACTCTCTTACTTACTCTCACAAACCTGCTATGATACCAATTGTTGGTTTCGTAGGCTCAGAATCAACACATAAATTAAGCAGAGAGAGACTAGAGAGAGAGACAAAATAGACACAAGATATGGCAATGTGCTAGATTGCTCCACAAAACTATCTCTAAATTACAACAGAAAACTTACAAATTCCTTCAAGATCTCCAAGTGTGGATAGAGCCAAGAAGATATGGTATAATCAAGGTTGTTTCCTGACATGGGGTATCTGAGGGGTATTTGATGATAGCGTAAGAATCAATATATGACAAAACATTTTTCTTTTTAGGCTGGATATTGGCCGATAGTATTCTACATCATTTTATGTTTTGTTTTGAGTTGCAGGAGTAGTAGGTGAAGCATAGAGTAGAGGTTCACAACAAGAGAAAGGATTGACCTCAATTTCTTCAAGCCTTCAAGGTATGAAGGGGAAATATGCAGGTTTGAGTACATAAACATATGACTGATTGCATGAGAGTCATCTAGTAATGGACAACAACAAAGTAATAATATGGTCACTTGTATATTCTATGGACATCACTAGCAATGGCATGTAACTACAGGGCAACATAATGTAGAAGATTTTCCATCACATATAGTATTACATATGTACTATTTTACACTAATTTCTAATTTAGTTTGTACATGTTTATTTGTCTTTCGAAATAAATAGAGGAAACCTTTCTCATATGGGCTTGCCTTGACCTTTTAGATATGGGCTTCATGATGTGGTTTGTTTGTGTTGAGCCCATAAAAGTCAAACTGGTCAAAGTCAAGCTCGTCAAAGTCAAATTGATCACAATCAAATTGGTCAAGTTCAAAGTGGTCAAAGTCAAGTTGGTTAAACTCAAAAAGTCAAATTCAATTGGTCAAAGTCAAGTTGGTCAAGGTGCACAGGTAGTGCACAATCAATCTATTCATAATAGCCATGGTTTTGTAGAAAGTGGAATGGAGGTTGCACATTGTCTTTTTGTAAGGTTTTCAAAGGTTTTAAAGTGTTTGGAAGGTTCAGGTAAACCCTCCCTTATGTACACATTTTGGAGAATCGAAGGAGAAAAGTGAAGGCATGTGAAGAGGAAGCGATACACAAAAGTGTATGTATGCCCCCTGTTCGCAGGAGTCAAGGTACCCAAGGACTCACAAGACAAGGAATTCAAAGAAGGGATTCAGAGCGAAGAGAAAGCACAAGCAGACAAAGTAGTCAACAAAGATCTAGCAAGTAGGCCGTCCAAATTTTTCCATGAAGTAATACTTCCTAAATAGTGAATTTAGTCATTGTAAATACCATTTCACCTTTTTGTAGCTCTATTTTGTGCAAGCCAAGGAGTCCTTGAGCTTGAGGAGCATTAGAAGTATCTACCTATCAATTTTCATATTTTTTAGACTCCGTTTGAGCCCTCAAATAGGCCCTAGAACCTAATTTTTAACTAAGCTGGACACTAGGTCTGGACAAGGCCAAAGCTAGTCAAAAACTATAAATAGAGCTAGAGAGCTCATTTTTGAGGTTAGCTTGTAATAGATTTGAACTTGTGTGAGCACTTTTGAAGTAATCTAAAAGAACTTCATTGTCTTTCTCTTTGTCTTGCCGTGTGTGCGCGTGTGTGTATGTGTGTGCATGTTAGTGTGTTTCTCACTCACGCACTTGTGCCATCACTTGTTCGAGGTCTTCATACCATCCTCACGTCTTCCCGGATTGACATTTAAGGAGGTGCTACTCATCATTGAGCTACACCAAATTTTGGCGTCGTTGCCGGGGATCGAGCTTTGAGGACGAGCGTGTGATGGTAATACATAGAGTTGTGACGTTGGCGTTGTAGGTAATTTCTTTACTTTTTCTTACTTTTCTCTTTCTTACTTCACCATCATCATTCTCATCTTATCTGATCTCCATCTCCATCATCGCAAAAAGTTTAGTTTTTTGATCATATCTCCTTTCCCCTCCTATTTCCCTCATTTCGCTTGTGAGAGAGAGCGAGAGAGCAATTTGTGTGTGCTGCTTTTGCATGTTTTTTGAGCTTCCTTGCAGGTTTTTGCTGTATCATCCTGTCTAGCAGGCTGCGCAGGTACGAACAAGCTCGGAACTGTCTCTGTGTCACAGACCTCTGTCGATCGCGATCGACAGAAAATTTCATCTTTTGGTAAAACAAAGCACGCCACAATGACACATGAGGAGCACATTCCAAAACATCACTTGAAATAAAAAAATTCCGTGTTTCTCTGTCAATCGCGATCGACAGCCACGATCGACAACCTCTGTCAATCACGACAGATAGACCCTGTCAATCGCGATCGATAGACCTGTCGATCGTGATCGACATGCCCCACGACCGATCGACTGCCACGTAGGATTCAATCAATCGCGATCGACTGAAATTTGACGATTGACACTAGAATTCGCATGTACACGTGTCCATCGCGACGGATAGGCCCACGATTGACTGAAATTTCATCGGAATTCTCGTAAAAAGTGTCGATCGCGATTGACACCATCGAACGCGATTGACAGGACTCACGATCAACTCTGTCGATCGCGATTGACACTGTCAATCGTGACTGACGTGTCGATCGTGACCGACAGCCACGACGGACACCTCTGTCAATCGCGATTGACAGACCTGTCGATCGCGATTGATAGGCTTTTTCGGCCAAATTTCTAGGGTTTTTTATTCCAATATTGGGGTAATTTTGGGCATACATGTCAAATAATTAGCACTTTGTGAGGTCCCTACACTTGTATTTTTGAGAAAAGTCCTATGATCTGTTAGCCTGTTTGAACCCTGTTTTAGCCCCAAAACCCTAAACTATCTTAACTTCCTCATACGAAATCAAGATTATTAGATATAGTATTTTGAAGTTGACCATATCCAGGGGGAACAAAACCAAGGGATCTCTAGAATTGTTTGCCTTAAAGACAGAGGGCAAATTGATATCTAAATTGCATGAATGGAAGTGATTTGCTAAGTCATTTGAATCTAAGTCTTGAGCTAACTTTGGGACTTTTACAGGTCCACTGAGAGCATTAGGAGGCATCCAAAGCAAGGGCATTCCGCAAGCTTGAGAACGGGGTTCTTGAGCACCAAAGAGCAAGGGATTTGCAAGTGAGGTTGGAATACTCTCAACTCCCTTTGTCAATTCTTAGCTTTGGCTACACGGGAATAGTGCTAGAAGTAAGTCAGGGCAACGATAGGCACGAGAGAAGTCAAAGACTATCTAAGAAGTCAAGTTCAAGTCAAGAGATAAATTATGTGTGACCGATAACTTTAAAGGAAAAGAACCTAATGTGGAACGATCAACTTAAAGTGCGAAAGTTAACTTAAGTATTCGTGACAAAGTGATATCAGACAAGATCATAAACACAATAATCAACCAAAAAGAACCAAGTGACTGATACAAATTGATCAGCAACGAGGTTGTACCTTGGGTAAAAATTGGGATTGCTGAGCTAGGCTTATGAACCTTAGATGAGGATGACACCTAGGGAGAGATAGATAGAGTCTTATGTCTTCAGAGGCTAGTGTCAATCATACTGCTAGGTCTTGGGCCCAGTAGTTGAGCCATCATTCGTACTACCCTAGCTCTGAGACTAGTGAGTCAGAGATGTCTCAAGGTATGGAGAGACCCACAAGAAGTTCAGGTGTGCCATACTTACATAGGGTAGAAGGCCCCTATAAGACACAACTGGAATACCTTAGGACCAACCGATTAGGTGCTAGCATCTATGAGGACGGCCTAGGAAGATCTGTGGTCGAGATAAAAAACCCAGATCAACCCATTGGACTAGAACGTCCAGCAGTCAAGTTTGAAAATGGAGCATACTTGGACAAAGTTGGAACCATATATGTAGTCACTAGTCACCTAGATAGGATAGATGAATTCGGAAATGTGATCCCTGAAATGGACTTAGGTGACCTAGAGCAAAGAAACATGGGTGTAGAACCTAAAACTCCTCGAGGCAAATCAGTTCTTACTAGAATTATCACACCAAAATGGATTCCCCAGGACAATAAGAGCATAGATCTGCTCTTGAACGGAGAGACCGATGAAGCCTTTTGGAGGTATAAGCCTGTTCAGCCTAATGAGATAGGAACGATCATGATCTATGAATTCAAAGATCCTGATAGCCCAGACAAAGTGACCTATCTAGACAACAGTTCAGAAAGAATATTTGTGGTCACAGAGCATGGTAGGCATGCCTACACTTGGAAGGGAGAATTTATTTTTCCCCAACCAAGATCTAATGTCTCTTTTGGCCACCAAGGAGCGGAACATCCCAAGATCATGGAGATCAAGGGGACAGAAGTAGAGATAGACCTGAGGTAAGCTTTGCCAACCCAATAGGAAGAGAACGAACGCGAGCAGAGACGGATAGAGAAGAAACAGAGAGAACTAGAGTTCCAAGGAACTTAAATGCTGATGATTTTCCTTTGCCAAGGCCGAGGGAACACACCAGGACTTTGAGACCAACACAGTTAGTTAAGTCCATGAATAACTACTTCAATGGCACTGGAGACCCATACGATCATGTGGCTGAGTTTAGGCAAGTCTTGAGAGCTGAACAAGTGGAGGACCTATTCACGCAATACAATGCCTTTGGTCTAACCCTTAGGCACATATCCCTTACATGGTTTCAACCTCTAAATGAGAGACAGTTCAGGAACATAGACCAACTTTTGGAGGCATTCATTATTGAATTCTCTAAGAGAAATAATACTTCGTCACTGATTCACAGCTTCAAGCAAACCCCTCAAGAGACGGTTAGACTTGCAGGAAGAAGGTTTAGGCAATGCCTAGAGAGATGTCCTGTTTTGGAGTTACCCACACCAACCAAACAAGTGGATTTATTCCTAGATGGACTGCTAAGTACAAAGTTGAGATCATATGTGTACTTGAAGGACCCTAGAACGATAGAAGAGTGTGTACGCATGTGCATAGACATTGAAGACAATCTAGGGGAGGAATTAGAGCTTTCAAAAATCTACAAAGATTCACATAGTTCTACTAGCCTCTCTTCCACTCAATCCACATCTATTGAGGAACTTGCCGAGAAAGTAGCTCAGAAATTAGGAGTCTCAAGTAAACAAATTCCAAGATTTGCCCCAGTGAAAAGATGCTATACTTGTGGAGGTGACCATATGGCGAACGTATGTCCCATTATGGCTCAACCCCAGGTGAACCCTAGTAGCCAGTACTGCACCATAGAACGGAGATACACAAATCACACAGCACAAGACTTCCCATACAATAAGCAAGCGGTTAGGCAAACTTGCCCTCAACCATATCCACAACAGGGCAGATACCAGAACCAGTACCCACCACAACAGTATGATAGGCCTCAACAGATGTACTGAAGTATTTCGATGGTGATGCACCACAGTGCGCTCTCCTTCTCGAGAGCTCCACGACGATATGATCGGAGTAGAAAACCGAGCTCCTGAGGCCGCACACAGTACTCCGCACAGAGGCCGTAGAATACGCAAAAAACACAGTACACAGAAAAACACGAAGACAGACTTCTTAGGTCTTACAAATGCGGTCGAACTTATAGTCTGTGACTGACCAGGCCACTATATGTTTTATTAAAGAACATATACAAAGAAGTGTCCGGTGGCCATTTGGCCTTTCACATGGACACTAACGGTAACAATCTCCCACTAAAGGCCAATATGGCCAGAGTAACTATGGGAGAAAAATAAAGAATGATAAAGAATACCTGAGTGTAAGTATACAAACTATACCTCCCACCTGATGGGCATGTTACACAGTATACAAGTGACTGCGTAAGATCAAGAATCAAGTAACCCCCATCAAGTGACAACAGTGTCGAAAGCTATCCTGTGGTAGAGCTTTAGTCAAAGCATCTGCAGCATTATCTCGAGTGTGAACCTTCTCAAGAATAATGCTCTCAGTGGCTAAGCAATCTCTAACGAAGTGATACCTCACCTCAATGTGCTTGGTCTTTGCATGATAGACCGGATTCTTAGCCAAAGCAATGGCACTCTGACTATCACTGAGCAAGTGAGGTACATGCTGAGGTAAACCCATATCACAAGCAAGAGGAGAAAGCCACAATGCTTCCTTACATGCCTCACTTGCTGCAACATGCTCTGCTTCTATGGTGGAAACAGCTGTACATTCTTGAAGACGAGATCTCCAAGAGATAGCACCTCCAACAAAATGAAAAATATACCCTGATGTAGACTTACGATTGTCTACACAACCAGCATAGTCAGAATCTGTGTAACCAATAATGGATGCTTTCCCTCTACCTAAGCATAGACACTTGTCCTTAGTGCCACTCAGATATCTCAAAATCATTTTGACCGCTTCCCAATGTTTCTTGCCAGGATTAGACATATATCTGCTCACAACTCCCATTGCAAATGCAATGTCTGGTCTTGTAGCTACCATAGCATACATGAGACTACCAACAGTAGACTGATAAGGAATTTTGGTCATGAATTCCTTTTCCTCATCTGATTTGGGGCAGATACCCTTGCTCAATTTCACATATGTAGGTAAAGGCGTACTCAATGCCTTACCACCCTGCATATTGAACCGGTGAAGTACTTTGGATATGTACTCACTTTGATACAAGTATATGCATCTTTTACTCCTATCACGAGTAATGCGCATGCCAAGAATATGTTTGGCATCCCCCAAATCCTTCATATCAAATGTCTGACTCAACTTCTTTTTGAGAATTGACAAATCATAAGAGGACTTCCCAACAATCAACATATCATCGACGTAAAGTATCAAGCATATCAAGCGCCATCAGAGCATCTCTTTGTGTAGAGACAATGATCCTCATTGCTCCGAGAATAGCCTTGGGACTTCATAAAAGCATCAAACTTTTGGTACCATTGTCTAGGAGACTGTTTAAGTCCATACAAGCTCTTCTTGAGCTTACAAACTAGACTTTCCTTGCTAGGAACTACATAACCCTCTGGTTGTTCCATATAGATCTCATCTGTAAGATCTCCATGCAAGAAAGCTGTTTTCACATCCATTTGGACTAGCTCTAAGTCCTCCATTGCAACGAATCCAAGCAACATGCACAAAGTAGTCATCTTGAACACTGGAGAGAAGATTTCCTCAAAATCAACACCATGTTGTTGCTTAAAACCCTTTGCAACAAGTCGTGCTTTATATTTTGGAGAAGCACTATCTGATGTGAATTTCAGCTTATATACCCATTTACATGGTAAAGCTTTCCTGCCCTTTGGCAAAGGTACTAAGTCCCAAGTACCATTCTTGTGAATAGAATCCAACTCACTCTTCATGGCACGCTCCCACTTGACGTGATCTTCTGTCTGCATAGCCTCTTTGTAGCAAGAAGCCTCACCGGCATCTGTTAGCATAACAAAATCTAAACCTGGAACATATCTATCAGGTGGATATGAGACACGTGCAGAACGTCTCAATGGTTGTTGAACAGGAACATGTGCAGACTGATCTGAATGGACATTCTCTTGAACATCCCTATGTGTAGCATTTTTATGCATGCTAACCGGAGGACTAGTATCCTCAAACACCACTCTTCTCACTTCAACCTCCTTAATGGGCTGTTCATGCATCTTAGACTCATTAAAAATGACATCACTACTTCTGATCACTGACCGTGTTTCAGGATCACATAAGCGATATCCAAATTGTCCTTCTCGACCATATCCAAGAAAAATGCATTTCTTTGACTTATGGTCCAACTTTTGTCTAAGATTCTTGGGTATATGAACATATGCTTCACACCCAAAAACTCGAAGATGATCATAATATGGTGGCTTCCCTGTCCATAACTCTTGTGCCACTTTCAGACCTTTGGCAGTACTAGGTGAAAGGTTAATCACATGAACTGCAGTCAATACTGCTTCTGCCCAAAAACCTTGTGAGAGGTTTGCATGATGCAACATAGAGACTACTCTATCTTGAATAGTTCTATTCATCCTCTCAGCTACACCATTCTGTACTGGGGTATAAGGAGCTGTAAACTCTCTACGAATCCCTCTAGACTGACAGAAAAGGCTGAATTCACGTGAGGTATACTCACCCCCATTATCTGAACGTAAAGCCTTAAGCTTAGTTCCTTTTTCAGTCTCAACTGAAGCAAGCCATTTTCTGAAAGTAGGGAATACATCATCCTTTGATTTGATAGGATATACCCAGACTTTTCTAGTAGCATCATCTATGAAAGTGACAAAGTAAAGAGAACCACCTAAGGACCTAGTGGGCATAGGACCACACACATCTGTATGAACGAGATCTAAAGGCTGAATTGAAGAGTCAATGTGCATTCTATGCACATTTCTAGTTTGCTTTCCATATTGACAATGCTCACAAAATGAAAAATCAGAGAAAGATAACACAGGTAAGTAGCCAGAATGAGAAAGATTTTCCATTCCACTACGAGATATATGGCCCAAACGACCATGCCAAATACAAGCCATAGGCTGTTCAGTAACAGCGAACAAGTGTTCTTTCTATGATACAAATAAAGGATAAAGTGAGCCAACTTTGCTTCCTTTTGCAATAACCATATTGCCCTTTGATATACGAAAGGAATGAGCATAGAAGACCACCTTGTAACCAAGGTCATCAAGTTGACCAACTGACATCAAACTGTGTGATAACTGAGGTACATGGCGTACATTATGCATAGTAAATTTTGAACCATCAATGAACTGCACAACCACATCTCCAATCCCCACAACATCACACTGGTAAGAGTCACCAAGTCTCACGGTACCAAGAGACTTTGCTGCATAATTAGAGAACCATTCTCTATGTGGTGTCACATGGAAAGAAGCACCAGAATCTAGCAGCCAGGTGTGGGAAAGAGAATCAGCCATAAGTGCCTCAGATGGCACAGTACTATCAAGTGTCAACACATCAACATCATTAGAAATAGCATTAATTTCTTCAATCTTCACAGTCGAAGTAGATGGTGCAGGTAACTGTTTAACATGCCCATCAACATTCTGTCCTTTACCTTTAGCATTCTTTAATGCATAACAATCTTTCTTCATGTGTCCTTTCTTATGACAATAATGGCATTCGATATCCCTCTTCCTTGATTTACTTCTACTCTTATTCCGTTGACCATTCTTTTCCTTGTTCTTGCTCCTGCCATGTTGATTCTTTCCTTGGTAAGAATCACGAACATTATATGCATCTCCACTCTGAGTGCCAACCATAGATTTTCTACGAATCTCCTCACTCAAGAGTGCTCCACATATGTCATCATAGACGAGTTTACCACCAGGTGCACTGTTGCTAATAGCTATGCAAAACGTATCCCATGATGATGGCAGGGTGCATAACAGCAATACTGCTTTCATTTCATTATCCATATCCATTTTCTGAGCCTGTAACTGGGAGAATATAGCATCAAACTCATTTAGATGAGCAGCAACACTATCTGTGTCCTTCATACGAAGGTCATATAATTTTCTCATCAGATACACTTTATTTGATGCCGTCTCTTTTTCATATGTATTGCATAACTTCTTCCAAAGCTCCTCTGCACTTTCACAGTCTAGTACTGTAAAGTAAACATTATCTGCCAGGTGCAAGCGAATAGTAGACCTGGCCATTTCATCTAACTCATCCCAATCATCTTCATCCATGTCAGCAGGCTTCTTTGAAATCCCATTTACTGGCTTCCATTGCCTCCTTTGAATCAGCACATCTTTAATCTGATTCTTCCATAGAGCAAAGTTTGTGCCATCAAATTTTCGGATCTCAAAATGGTCTTTGCCCTGCAAGTTATAGCTCCTCCTTGGAACATTAGCACTAGACCCTGATCCATCGGATGTGCTTGAGACCTCTGATGCCATGATCGTAGAGAACTGAATAGAATGATAATGGAGCTAGAAGATTCCAAACACCAACAAATAATTGTATCAAGGAGTAAATCGACCAGTGTATAGTTGACTAAACCAGAAATCTGGAAAAATTTTGCCAGAGTATCCTCTGCAAAATTAGCATATGACCAGTGTCAAAGTATCATAAAACTGCAAGTACTGACATGTCTACCTGCATACTGAATCACTGACTCCACTGCATATAATCAGTTACCCAATAGAAGCCAACTAGGCTTATCGAGCACCTATGAACAACTATCATACATCTCCTATGGCGAGGCTGGGTAAGTCTTCCACCTACATCACCGAAGAGACCCCGACATCTGGGTGTCTCCCAGTTAAGGAAACCTCACCACGACCCTCTTTATCAAACGTAAAAGGCTTTATGCAAAGAACGTAACCGCTATATCAATGATCACATGGACGTACATAAGCGGTATCCACAGAAGCGTATATGGTGTGTATGTGCTCAATATATGCAGTAAAATGACACTAAAAGGCTGAATACACAGCCCAAAAACTAGCCAATAGCACCTGCAAGTGTCTGTCAACTCTGATGTTTTAGGCTTTAAAAACCTGCATAAATTTGTAGCGATTGCTCCCACCAAAACTGAAAACCCCTCGAGAAACCTGTAGTTTTACGAGTGTGGCTGAAAATACAACCCCAAAGGTTGATATTTATTTTCTGAGAAGAACAAAGAACACTCTTCTTGATGTTCTTGGACCTGTGTGAAGAGAACTATGTGCGAAAGTACTCCAAAATGGCTCCAAAAGACACCCCAAAATTGCTTCAGAAATAGGCTTTGAAAGCAAAAATGAAGCTTTGAGGCACCAAAACTTGTTCAAGGTAATGTCAACCTTAGTCTTTCCCCTTATTCAAACACCACAAGAGTGTAGCTTAGTGGCAAGAGATTGCCACGGTTAAGCGAGCTCTGGGGGGAACAGTACTAGGATGGGTGACCTCCCGGGAAGTACCGGGACCTCTATATTCCTTGATCGTTGAGGTCCTCCCTCGCGCGCAGCCAACGGTGACTTCGGTGACTTGGATGACAAGGTATGCCAAGGTCTATGCCTTGGTCACCGCCTTAGTCGTAAGCCTTGGAGGAAGCCTGGGGGGGGGTTCTCGCTTCGCTCGCACAAAAGGAACAAAGCTTTTGCCTCGAACTGCTCTGATACCAGTGAAGTATTTCGATGGCGATGCACCATAGTGCGCTCTCCTTCTCGAGAGCTCCACGACGATATGATCGGAGTAGAAAACCGAGCTCCTGAGGCTGCACACAGTACTCCGCACAGAGGCCGTAGAATACGCAGAAAACACACTACACAGGAAAACACGAAGACAGACTTCTTAGGTCTTACAGATGCGGTCGAACTTACAGTCTGTGACTGACCAGGCCACTATATGTTTTATTAAACAACATATACAAAGAAGTGTCTGGTGGCCATTTGGCCTTTCACATGGACACTAACGGTAACACTTACCAACCACAATATCCGGCCCAGCAGAGACCTCAACCAGTGCTAGCACAACAACCTCCTGCTCTAGCCAATGTGATCCCAGTAAAGTATGCAGCTGCAGAAGAGAACCTGAACAGAGCCATAGTGCCAGTAACACCATTGCTTTCAGAAAGTGACCCCAAATACCATAGTTTTGATTCTACACATATTGATAGCCCCTAGGCTTACTACATGCAGTCTCCTGAACATGGTGAGTCCTACTATAGTGAAGAACCGAGTGAACCTAGTTGGGAGCTAGATTACACAAATGTCATGTACGCAAACCCCAACTACAGACCTCAACCTAGGCAGGTAAGACCCCCATTCCCTAGAGGGCCATGCTACAGATGTTAGGGAGATCACCTCATTCGTGATTGCCCCATGCCTGCACCCACATAACCCCAGTCAGTAACAATACAAGGCTTTTGTCAAGGTTGCGGCAAAGAGCATCTCTTACGAGATTGCCCAAAGAATCCCAACAATATGCCAAAAATCACTCCTATTAACGTTATTGTGTTAGTAGTAGACTCTACAGGAAGTGTGACTTCCACTGCACCAGTACAGGTAGTCACTAGAGCTCAAGCTTTGCAGCATAACCAAAGGGTAGGCCAAGAAAAGAGTGCAGAGGTTAGTGAAACTGAGAGCATAACCAAGAAACAGACTAGAGCTTGGAGAGATAGCCGAGAAAGAATGAAAAGACAATGGGCAAAGAAGATGAGTGAACTCGAGGAAAGCCTAAGAGAAACGAGGGCCAAGATAATTGAAATTACATCTCAAACTCCCTCTCACACTACCCCACCACCACCATTCCCATCTCCATCTAATCCACCACCTTCTAACCCGCCTCATGCAACCCCACCACCCCCTAGAGTAGGATCGGTCCTAGCAGATCCCACTCCCGAGGACCTAAATATGATGCTTAAGGCATATCAGGCCAGAATCCAAGAAGGGCCAAACATAACCGATCATGAAAAGTGTTACCCTAGAGCGGAACTAGAGCTTGAATGAACTAAAATTTGTGCTAAAATGGTGGAATTGTCTCAAACCATGTTTGAAGCCAGTCGCCTCTTGTTGAAGCTCAAAGTCAAGGACAAAGCATGGAAGCACATCAAAAGGTGGACACACAAGGAAAGGGAGCAAGTAGGGAGCTCCAAGAAGTGTATGTCAAATTTTCAGAAGAATCCCCTACAAAAATAGTGATTTTCATCACTAAAAACCATTGTAAATACCATTATCTATTTTTAGTAACTCCATTTTGTTCAAGCCGAGGAGTCCTCGAGCTTGAGGAGTATTAGAAGTACCATCGTACCAATTTTCATAATTTTTAGACTTCGTTTGAGCCCTCAAATAAGCCCTGGAACCTAATTTTTAACTAGGCCGGACACTAGGTCTGGACAGGGCCAAAACTAGTCAAAAAACTATAAAAAGAGCTAGAGAGCTCATTTTTGGGGTCAGCTGGAGAGAGAATAGAGCTTTTGTAAGAGAACTCTTTGCAATCTAAGCTTTCCATTGTTCCTCTCTTTGATCTTACTTTGTGCGCGTGTGTGTGTATGATTGTGTACTTTCACTCACGCACTTGTGCCTTCACTTGCTCGTGGTCTTCATACCGGTCCTCACGTCTCCGCGGATTGACAAGTAAAGGAGGTGGTGCTTACGCTTGAGCTACACCAAATTTTGGCGCCGTTGCCGGGGAGAGAGCTTCGAGGACGAGCGTTGTGATGGTAAGATCGTAGATTTACGACGTTGGAAGGTAAAAAAACTGTCATTTCAGTTCATTTTCTGTTTTTTCCTCTTCATCTTCATCATCATCATCATCTCCACCTTCTTCCATCTTCTTCTTCATAGAAATTTCTTGTTTTTTAGTGCATTTTCACCATTTTCATACTATTTTTCATGCATTATTGTGTGGGAAGGAGTTAGGAGGTGCAAGGGAGAGCAAGCGCTGTGTTTTTTTCATGATTTTCTGCTCATACGGAGCTCGTCATAGCCGGCGCTCAGAAATTTGAATTTCCCGCCAAAAAACGCGATTCTGTGATGAAAATCGCGATTCTGTGAAAATTCAAAATTTTTTGAAAAATCACGATTTTCTGTTTTCCCGCCTAAAAGTTGGCTGAAAAAATCACGATTCTGTGGTCATTCTCAGAATCGCGATTCTGTGATTGTGCTCAAAATCGCGATTTTCACAAATCACGATTTTCAGCAAAAAAAAAAAAAAAAAACGATTTTGTGAATCACGATTCTCTGAGACAAAATCGCGAATTTCTAAAAACACGATTCCGTGCTCAAAATCGCGATTTTCATGTCAAAAAACACGATTCTCTAAAACATGATTTTCAGCGGGCTCAAAATCGCGATTCTCAAAAATCACGATTTTCAGCCAAAAACACGATTTTGTGAATCACGATTCTCTGAGTCAAAATCGCGATTTTCAGAAACACGATTTTGTGCTCAACATCGCGATTTTCATGTCAAAAAACACGATTCTCTAAAACACGATTTTCAGCGGGCTCAAAATCGCGATTCTCACAAATCACGATTTTCAGCCAAAAACACGATTTTGTGAATCACGATTCTCTGAGTCAAAATCGTGATTTTCAGAAACACGATTTTGTGCTCAACATCGCGATTTTCAGAAACACGATTTTGTGCTCAACATCGCGATTTTCAGAAACACGATTTTGTGCTCAACATCGCGATTTTCAGAAACACGATTTTGTGCTCAACATCGCGATTTTCAGAAACACGATTTTGTGCTCAACATCGCGATTTTTTGAGTTCACAAAATCGCGATTCTCTGAAAGTTCACAAAATCGCGATTTTCTCCAAAGGTCCTGTTTGCTTGTTTTGACCCCCAGGAGCCTGAATTGACATAACTTTTTCATCCAAAGTCCATTTTTTGAGCTCTATAGCTCGTTGGAAAGCTCGTTTCAAATCCTACAGGATAATTTGAAGTTGACCCTCAGGTGGGACTAGGGAACCAAGGGGGCTCCAAAGAATTTTGAACCATACCAAAGGGAAAATTTGGACTCTTGACTAAAGCTTATGAACCTGAGATCTGGTAGACACTTAGGCAAGGATAAACAAAGCATTAGATCTTCTCAGTCCAGTGTCAACCATATAGCTAAGTCTTGGGCACAACAACTAAGTGGTCATTCTTACGGACTAAGTTCAGACACAAGTGACTCAGAAATGTCTTTTAGTATGGGAAAACCTGCAGGTGGCTCAGGGACTGCCCATCTACAAACACCAGAAGGTCCCTATAAGACATAGTTGGAATATATTCGGACCAACCAATTAGGTGCTCGCATCTATGAGGATGGTCTGAGGCGATCAGTGGTCCAACTCAAAAATCCAGATCAATCATTTGGACTTGAACACCCGGTGGTCAAGTTCGAAGAGGGTTTATACATTGATAAGGAAGGAACCATGTATGTGGTCACCAACCTAGATAGGACTGATGAGTTTGGAAATGTCATTCCTGAGAATGAAATAGGAGACCTAGAACAAGGAAATGTAGGACAAGGACCCCAGACTCCTAAAGGTAAGTCAGTTTTGACCCGAGTGATCACTCCATACTAGATCCCTCAAGATAACAAAAGCATAGAACTATTTTTGAATAGAGAAACAGAGGAAGCCTTTTGGAGATTCAAGCCAGATCAACCTAGCCAATTGGGCATAGTCATCATCTACGAGTTCAAGGATCCAGAGATACCAGGCAAAGTTGTCTACCTGGATAACACATCAGAGAAAATTTTCTTGGTAACAGAACATGATAGACATGCATATACTTGGAAGAATGAATTGATTTTCCCCCCACCAAGATCCAATGTTTTCCATGGCCTCCAAGGAGTAGGATCATCCCACGCTCATGAAGCCCAGAGAGAAAGAACTAGAGAGAGACCTGAGGTAAGTTTTGCACACACCGTGGGCAGGAATAGATCAGGATTTGAAAATGAAAGACCTGAAAGAGAGAGACATCAAGCACATAGGCAAAAAAGAGATGAACATGATTTTCCATTGCCTAGACCCCGAGAGCACCCAAGAACCCTTAGACCCACTCAAGTGATCAAGGCAATGAAGAATTACTTTGACGGGTCAGGAGATCCTTATGATCATGTGGCCGAGTTCAAACAAGTGTTAAGAGCTGAACAGGTTGAGGATTTATTCACCCAATACGAGGCATTTGGTTTGACTCTTAAGGGCACTGCCTTGGCTTGGTTTCAACCATTGAGTAGTCGCAACTATCGCGATATAGGTCAGCTGCTAGACGAATTCATTGTAGAATTTTCCAAGAGTGGTATCAGGCATAACACATCCTCCTTGATCCACAGTTTCAAGCAGACACCCCAAGAAACAGTGCGACTAGCAGGTAGAAGGTTCAGACAGTACCTAGAAAGATGCCCTGCTCCCGAGTTACCCACACCAGCCAAACAAGTGGCTTTGTTCTTAGATGGCTTACTGAGCACAAAGTTAAGATCATATGTATATTTGAAAGAGCCTAGATCCATAGAAGAGTGCGTGCGGACATGCATTGACATAGAAGATAACTTGGGTGAGGAGTTATGATTATCCAAACTCTATAAGGATTCAGATAGTTCTACTAGTCATACTTCAAAAATCTCCACGAAAATAGAGGAGATAGCTGAGCAAGTTGCCAAGAAGCTGGGAGTCCAAAATAAACAAACACAGAGAGTCACTCCAGTGAATCGGTGTTATACTTGTGGGGGCGACCACATGGCTAATGTATGCCCAATGCAAAACCAAAACATTAGAGAAAGGAATGCTCCATATTGAACTATTGAGAGAAAATACACGAACCACACGGCTCAAGATTGTCCCTACGATAGGCAGGCTGTTAGACAGAATTATCAGCAACCTTACCCACAAGGTAGGTATCAGAACCAATACCAACAGCCATATTATAGACCACAACAGCAATATCAGGTACCATATAGGCCACAACCTATCTTGGGAAACCAACCACTAGCTCCAGCCAACGTGATTCCAGTCAAATATGCTGTGGGAGAGGAAAATCCAAATAGAGCATTGGTGCCCCTAACCCCATTGATACCAGATAATGATTCTCATGCTCATAGTTCAGACTACTCCCATGAAGGTAGTCCACATGCGTATTACACAGAGTCACCTGAACATAGTGAGATTTACTCGTATCAATATGAGGCACCACCTATGGAGCAAAATTGGGAGCCAGAATACTCCAATGTCATGTACACAAATCCTAACCCTAGGCCCCAATTCAGACAAATGAGACCACAAGCCCCTAGAGGATCTTGTTTTAGATGTCAAGGTGATCATTTCATTCATGACTGTCCCCACCCATCATCTCCGAGTCAACAATACAGGCTTTTTGCCCTGATTGTGGCAAAGACCATCTCCCTAGAGATTGTCCAAGAAACCCCTCCAGTGCACCCAAGATTACACCCATTAAGGTGGTAGGCTTAGTGGTGGATTCAAGTTCAAGTAGCAGTAATGTGGCACCTGTACAGGCAGTTACTAGGGCACAAGCATTAAAACAAGATAAACCAGCAGAGCAATCGGAGTCGAGTGAATCAGGAGAGCCTAGTAAGAGGAAAACAAGAACATGGAAGGATACCAGAGAAAAGGCCAATCGTAAGTGGAATAAAAAGTTATCGGAACTAGAAGAAAGCTTGAAAGACGCAAAAACAAAAATAGAAGACATTGCATCTCAAAACCCCTCGCATGCCGAAACTCCATCCATTCCACCTCATCGCACCCCACCACCCATTGTAAATAGACCGCAACCAGGGTCTGTTCTTGCAGATCCAACCCCAGAAGGCTTGGACATGATGTTCAAGGCCTACCAGGCTCGACTTCAAGAAGGGCCTACAACTGCAAACCTAGACAAGAGTTACCCTAGAGCGGACTTAGAGATTGAACGGATGAAAATGTGCATGAGAATGGTAGAACAAGCTCAAGCTATACTTGAGACTAGTCAAAAGTTCAATCAGACAAACTCTGTCAAAGGGGATTTGCATTTCCAGGGCTTACTAGAACGATTAGAGCAGTTGGTAAACAAACCACAAGTTTCTTTACCTCCACAGGCTCAACCAGTTATTGAAAGAGGAAGCTCACCACCAATGGGAGCTTATGTTCCTAATTCCACGGATCCAGGAATACCTCCTTCAATTCAACAGTACTCCCAAGAATTCTTGCGGGAAATACAAGAAGAGAAATGGGCCAAGGAGAAGGGTAATTCCCCTCCTATTCCTGAGATTGATGATCTTCATGATCAATTTCCCCAAGACATTCCATCTATTTACGGAGATGAAGCAGAACAACAAGAAGACGAAAGGTTAGATTTTGAATCTAATACCTTAGAAGAACTGCCTCAATTTCCAGGCCCATGGGAATCTGAATCTCTCTAGATTAGAGTTCCCCCAATACTAGTAAGAAATGAAGACTCAGTGGTTCCAAGGAACACGGATGTCGTGAAGAACACTAAGGTTCAGTGTCATCTCACTGTAGAAGAGCTTCTCAAAGCAAAACCTGAGCTTTGGAATCATGTGAAGGATCAGGTTCCAGAACTTGATTCCAACATGCCAAAAGCAGGCTCCAAGCAAAGGGTACCAGAGATACCTCTAGACAAAATAGGGGACATGTGTGAGGGTGAAGAAGGTAATACTTATCTTCCAATCACCTACCAAGGTTACACAACCAAAGCAATCATAGATTCAGGTGCTGGTGTTGCTATTGCGACCACCTCCTTGTGGAAGCAATGGGGCAAACCCACATTAAGACCAACTAGAATGAAGCTTCAAATGGCTGATGGTCATTTTGAAAGACCTCTCGGATTGCTAGAAGGGATAACTCTAACCACTTGTGGTGTAGAGTTTGAGCACACATTTGCTATATGTGACTTTGAGAAAAATAATGTCTATGAGATGATCCTAGGAAGACCCTTCCTACGACAATTGCAAATAGTATAGGATTGGGGAACTAACTCCTTGTACTTACAACACTTAGGAAGATACTCATTTGTGGATGTGCAAGGTCGCAAAGGAAGAGGAAAAACGTTTAAAGGCAAGAGAAGAAGGAACTTCGCTAGGAGATAGACCAGTTAGAGACCCAGTCTACACACCGATGATCTTTCCAGATGAGGAGTTTGAGCCTCATGGCTGGCCAGAAATCTTAGCCACCATGGACATTGCTGTCAATGAGGAACAGTGGACACCTCATTGTGATGAGGAGGGTTATGATATCTCAGTGTTCATGTGTCAACCCTTGCTAGAAGAATGTGACCCTAGTGATGTCATAGAAGAAGAAGAGAATGACGATGATCTGGAGTCTATTGTGATGGATAGTTGCTTTAACTCAGAGCAGCACTATCTAGAAGATATAGGAGTGTTCACCCAGAAAGAAGAAGAACCTCTCACAAGTATTAAAACAGTAAATTCAAAGGATGGAAGTGAGAGTAGTCAAAAGAAAAAGAAAAGAAAAGCAGTGAAACAAGAAGAGGAGGAATCATTGTTTGAAGTACCAGAAAACTTCAAGAAATATGAAGTTGACGACCGCAAAATTTTGGTACAAATGCCTAAGAGAGAGGCCATCATAGGAGAATCATATGATAATAAAGAAAAGACCAAGAAGATTGTAGTGACCATTGAAGAGAACGAAGAGAGATGCACATATATAGGAGATGACCTAAGTGCAAGAGAAGAAATGGAGCTCGTAGCTCTATTAAGGGAATATAGGGATGTGTTTGCATGGCACTATAGAGACTTGAAAGGGGTAGATCCAAGAATTTGCTCTCATACTATCCCCATGACTGCTGATGCTAAGCCCACCAAACAGAAGCCCTACACATATAATGATACCTATGCAGCCAAAATAAAAGAAGAAATTGATAGGTTGATTGAAGCTGGATTCATCTACGAGATTGAGCATACCGAATGGGTGTCCCCCATTGTTGTGGTACCCAAGAAGAACGGGAAGTTGCGAGTGTGTATTAACCTTAAAAAAGTTAATGCCGCTACGATTAGAGATAATTATCCACTTCCAATCACAGAACACCTATTGGAGCGTGTTGCAGGCAAGGAAGTTTATAGCTTCCTTGATGGATTTTTAGGTTACAATCAAGTAGCCATTGCCCCAGAAGATCAACACAAAACAGCTTTTGCTACAGAGTGGGGAATCTTTGCATTTCGTGTGATGCCATTTGGGCTCACCAATGCACCTGCAACATTCCAAAGGCTCATGTGTCATGTCTTCAAAGAGTTCTTGCGAAAGAGCTTAGAAGTGTATGTGGATGATTTATGTGCTCATTCCCAAGAAAGAAGGTTTCACATCCCTGAGCTCAGACAAATCTTCAACAAGTGTAGAGAATATCGAGTGTGTATGAACCCAGAAAAGTGTGTGTTTATGGTGCGTCAAGGTAAAATCTTAGGTCATATTGTTTCTAAGAATGGAATCTCAACAGATGAAGATAAGGTACGAGCCATAGCGGAGCTACCAAGGCCAAGGAATGTTAAAGAGGTACAAGCCTTTATGGGCCATTGTGGATACTACGGTAGGTTTATCCACATGTACGCGATCATAGCTAGACCCCTTTATGCCTTGTTGTCTAATTTTGAGTGGAACGACGAATGCGAGAATTCTTTCAACGAACTGAAGAAACGTTTGTGCACGGCACCAATACTCACCACTCCTGATTGGAATAAACCATTCCACGTCCATGTGGATGCATCCAATCATGCCATAGGATGTGTGCTAGCACAACCCACAAGTGAAGGAAACTTAGATTTGCCCATAGCATATGCTAGTAGACAGCTCACTGCAGCTGAACGGAACTATACCACAACTGAGCGAGAGGGCTTAGGCATGGTATATGCTGTGAAGAAGTTTAGACACTATTTATTGGCCAACAAGTTGAAGTTTTTCACTGATCATCAAGCTTTGTTATATTTGGTCAATAAACCTTGCAATACTGGACGCTTAGTAAGATGGTTCCTCTTACTAATGGAATATGACTTTGAAGTTGTTGTCAGGAAAGGTAGAACCCACCTTCGGGCAGATCACCTTTCTCGCATCACTTCAGGAGAGTCACCGCAAGGAGTGTCTGACGAATTACCCGATGCTTATCTGTTCAATTTAGAAGTTGTTCCTAAATGGGCAAATAAGTTGGTACCAGTCCTAACCTTTGGCCCTGCAAATAAGAATGTGAAAACATCACAAGAAGAAATTGTAAAATCACAAAAATATCACATATTAGCAGGAAGCATGTACAAACAAGATACTGAGGGTGTATTAGCTTGTTGTGTGGAGGATGATGAACATAGTAGTTGGTTGCAACAAGCCCATGAAGGAATGCTAGGAAATCACTATTCTAAACAACGAACATTGCAGAATCTGAAGCGTTTAGGAGTGTATTGGCCTAGCATGGACAAAGAAATACATGAGTGGATTAAGAATTGTCCAAGGTGCAGAGAGAGACCCCCAGTGGAGCATGTGACCCTTTATCAAGTGTCATTAATTCCAGATTGGAGTGCTCCATTGGTAGAGTTTATGAGATCGGGAAGATTACCCAAAGAGGCTAGTCTAGCAAGAAGACGAAGCATGGAGCAAGAGGCTCAAGGCTATGCCTTAGTAGGGGACAACCTATACCGAAGAGGCAAAGATGGTTACTTAAGACTATGCGTTCATGAATCAGACTATTTAAAGGTCTTAGAGACTGCACACAGCGGTGTTGCAGGTGGGCATTTTGGTCCTGACCGAGTGATCAAGACCATTCTATTCTCAGAACTTTGGTGGCCCACTCTTCATATGGACGCACATACCTATGTGAAGAAATGTGACACATGCCAACGTGCACAATATCCAGTTAGAAAAGACGAGATGCCCTTGAGGCCAATGATGGGAGGACGTGCATTTTCGAAGTGGGGCATAGACTTCATAGGTCCTATTAACCCCCCAGCTAGAAACTCCCATGCATAGTACATCATTGTAGCCACAGATTACCTTACAAAGTGGGTAGAAGTCAAAGCCACAACAAAGAATGATGCTCAGACTACGGCTAAGTTCTTATTCGAGAATGTGTTCACGAGATATGGACTACCAATAGAGTTGGTGAGCGATAGAGGCACACACTTCTTGAATGAAGTCATTGAAAATCTTCTCCAAGAATTCTTGGTGATACATAAGAAATCTGCCCCCTATCACCCACAAGCTAACGGACAAGCCGAGAGTACCAATAAGATCCTCTGTAACGTATTGACAAAACTGGTAAATAATAAATGCTCTAATTGGGACAAACAACTTCATCATGCTGTTTGGGCTTATCGAGTTGCCTACAAAACGGTACTCAACGCCACCCCATTTCAGATGGTCTTCGGACAGATTGCTGTGCTACCATTAGATTTCTTAATCCCTGCCTTAAAAGTAGCACAAGAGTATGAGTGGAATGGGCATGAATTGTCCTCTAGGATCTTTGATCTCGAACGCTTGGGTGAGACGAGGCTACGAGCGGCAGCAGGCATCTACGCTGCAAAGAAGAGGCAAAAGGCATACTTTGATGCACACATCAAGGATAAGGGATTGAAAGAGGGAGATCTAGTGTTGGTATACACACTAAAACAACATGCCCGTAAGTTGGAAAAAGGAGGATATGGACCCATGATCATTAATAGAATTTCCACTAGTGGTGCAGTTCAGTTGGCCACTCTAGAAGGAGATATCTTGCCAAACTATATTAGTGGCTGTAGAGTCAAGCTATATCAAGAACCTCTTACTGAGGATATGCTAATGAGACTCAACACTGCTAAGAAGCGAAAAGAAGAAGAGTTAAGAGTGAGAGAAGAAGCACAGGTAGAGGCCAGAGAGCGTATTAGGCAAAATAAGTTAAGGCGATTAGGCCTAGATGTCAACTCAAAAGCCCCAAAATATCACATGGATATGTGTCAAAAGTCAGGCATAGCGACTTCTCAGGTCATTGACCGAAGACCCTTTGTGACCATAGAGATAGGACAAGGGAAGGGTGAACGGACGGTAAAAGCATTGATTGACTCAGGTGCAGCAAGTAGTGCAGTTAGAATTTCCTAATGCCAAGACTTGCAGTTGAACATCAATCCCATAGAAGCTTATCTCATAGGATTGGGAGGTGTGGAAACCCCTTGTTTGGGCGAGGTGGAACTTCCCATATACCTTCAAGATGTTCCAATGAAAGTCAAAGCGCTAGTATGTCAAGATGAGAACCTTACAGAACCACTTGTCTTGGGTCAAGATTGGATCTATGACCATGCAGTTAACTTAAACCTAAGAAGTCAAATTCTTCAAGTTTGGGTACATGAACAATGCATTACATTAGAATTAGAGAACTGCATGCTCCTAAATCATGGCACCACACACTCTCTTAGTTCTTCTAAGACTAATCATATGAAAGAAGATGTTGTATGTGTCAAAAGCTCTATGATGCAGAAGGAGTCAATCGTGGAAGACCAGGTTCGAAGGCGGGTGGATCTTTCTTCTTCTCCAAAGAATCAAGTAGCCATAGTAGTGAGTCCACCACACAAGCAAACACAACCGTTCACGACAACTGCTACATCAAATAGAAAGACACCATTCGATAAAAAAGCAGTTCCGAGCATGAAGCATATATGGGTACGCAAAGGAGAGCAACCACCAGCCTTGCCCCCACAAATCCCATCCATGCAAACCAACCAGGCCAGAAGACGAAGGAAGCAGCTCATACAAGCTCAATCACAAGGTATCCAACAAGTTTGGGTGCCTAAGAAGTTAGCTGCAGCTCAACAAGGGCAATTACAGATGTGGGTACCTAAGAAGCTCCTACATCCACAACAACCTTTGTTCTCCCACATGCAAAAGGTTTCAACAAAGAAGCCAAAAAGAGAAAAGGGTAAGAACCACGTACAGAGACCAAAGGAAGATCAAATCAGCTCTTCAACATTAGTAGGAAGACATGCAAAAAGGATATGGGTTTGGAAGCCAAAAGTGCAAGTAGCCTCCACCGAACCAAAGCGTCAACCACACTCGATACCACAGTTCAGAAAGCATCCAAAGAGAAAGACACCTGAAGTGACCTCTACAGTGCCAAATGATGTTCTAAAATGGACTCCAATAAGGAGGATTACATCAGTTCGAGACTCAATGGATACCTCCACCAAGGTCGGCATCAACCTCTGCAAATAACATCGAAAGCCTCGAACGAGCAACAACCATGTGCTCCTTGCACAACCCTATCTTTTGCACCATTCAGGTCATGCATTTCCAAAGTATGCATTAATATAGGGCCACATTACACGGCCGTGCATAGACACACTTGAGAATCCCACGCACAAGAGCACAGTGACATATGTCAAATATTTCTATTGATACTAACTTTTGTGTTCTTGTTTTGTGATATCCTTTTCCTCAAAAAAAAAAAAAAAGGGGAGAAAGAAAAGCGGGAGAGAGCTTGTTCCCAGGTTTGGCTTATGAAACATGAATGAGTCATGCTTAGTTGAAGGTGGAACTGTCGATTACTAGGCATTTATCAATTTGGATAGAAGTGTGTCTCGGCCAGCAGTGAGATTATTGCTGCCTTATCTGGTAGATGACAAGCATTTGGCATGAACATGGCATCTACAACTATGATTTTCTCTTACCATGGTAGGAATGAAGAGCTTGAAGGTCCGCAACTTGAGTGATGCTTAACTACTTCATGTACCAGAGCATCCAAGGAGATATCTGCAAAGGGTAGTTCTGGAGGAGAAGACTCCTGCATAAGGTGAGCTAAAGAGAATATGTGAAACTCAGCTTGGTGTAGTTACCCGATGTTGCTTGCCAAGGAATATAAAGAAATTCAATTCTCAGTATTTGACAAATGTTGCTTTGAAAAGAGGAGAGAGGATCCACCACTCAAAAGATCTCATCAGTGGACAATCAACATGGACATTCATCAACAATGTTCCATCCCAAAGGCCGAGTGTACAACACGAAGAGACAAACATCCATCAACCTTCTCCATGGTATGTATCTTTACTCTGGAAACACCATAACCATGATAGTTTAGGAAACCTCTTCGTCAGCATACCCTTGAGCACTTAGCTCAAGACCCGCAATTTTTGCACCATACTTCTTCCAATGCATTTTCCAAGTAAGCATGCGTAGGGCTACATTACAAGGCCGTGCACAAGGCACATACTTTTTTCAACCCAGGCACGAACACACTTACCCATCATTCATTATGGGTTATGAGTAGTTGGCATGACTGCTCTCAACATCATCTTTGGAAGAGCTAGCGGACGTCATGGGAACAACATCCATATCTCGGAAGCAAATTGAAGCCAGTAGTTGCTCCAAATCACTCTTGAAAACCTCTTTTGAGCAACTTGTAGTTTTGAAAGCTCACAACAACACATTCTTGCTGGAATCCAAGGAACCAGCTCATACAACGGATGGACACCACCTCTCAAAGCACTACATGGAACAGCTTTTCCAACAAGGGTCTATCAGGGACGACAGACTCGAGAGGGGGGGGAGTGTTGAAGCTCAAAGTCAAGGACAAAGCATGGAAGCACATCAAAAGGTGGACACTGTTGGAGTTAGACGTCTGCGGAAGCACGCGAACAGCACAAGGAAGAAGAAGAAGCTTGGAGCACAACACACAAGACTGAATGTATTACTAGAGAATGTACAAAGATAAGTAGCCCATTAGGGCAATAGGCGTATATACAAGCCGGGGGAAAAAAACCTCGTAAAGAGGGAAAAAAGTGCCCCGGCGGTCCTAGAGTGTTCACACACATCACTACCTAAATATATCAACAAATCCCCCCTAGGAGTGATGCGGTGAACAAGGAGCTGGCACTCATGTATAAGGAAGTGCCGAGCTATGTGGAAATCACTCCACAAAAGGAAGTAAGCCCAAAGCTTTGCGGAAAGCTTCAAACTTCTCCCTAGGCAGAGCCTTCGTGAAGAGGTCTGCAATGTTCTCCTGCGTGGGCACATATGCCAAGCTGATCTCCCCAGCAGAGAACCTCTCCCTGACATAGTGATAATGCACCTCAATGTGCTTAGTGCGAGCATGGAACACAGGGTTCCTCGCAACTGCCAATGCGCTCTGACTGTCAGTGAAGATGGTGGTGGCAGAAGACTGGCCAACACCCAAATCAGCCATAAGGCGTCTGAGCCACACACACTCAACAGTCGCTGTGAAAGCTGCCCTATACTCAGCCTCACAACTGGAAGTGGCCACAGTAGGCTGCTTCTTGCTCAACCAAGATATACATGAGCTACCAAGCATGAAGCAAAAACCACTGGTGGACACACGAGTGTCATAGCAACCAGCCCAATCTGAGTCAGAAAAAGCATGCAAATCTGGCGGTGGTGATCCCCCCTTGGGATAAAACAACCCAAGTAGCCGAGTACCACTCAAGTAGCGAAAGATGCGCTTAACCGCTTTCCAATGCGTGACTCCTGGGCAATGCATAAACCTGCTCATCTGTGAGACAGCAAACTGAATATCTGGCCGAGTAATGCATAAGTAAATCAAGCATCCAACAGCCTGCTGATAGAGAACAGCATCAAATGCATCTCCAGCATCATGAAGACTCAATCGTAAACCTGTCTCCATAGGAGTGGCAATAGGCTTACAGTCTTCAAGGCCAAAACGCTGCAATAATGTGTCAATATATTTCGTTTGACACAAAGCCATTCCACCATCAACTTGCATAAACTGAATGCCCAAATAGTGATGCAAATGCCCCAAATCAGACATCTCAAATGAGGCATGCAAATCAGCCTTGAAATCAGCAATATGCTTCTCAAGAGGACCAGTGAGCAGCATGTCATCTACATAGACAACAATGATCAGAAGCACATCATTAGCACGCTTAACATATAAGGTGCTTTCAGTTGGACTGTTCTCAAAACCATGTGCAATCAGATAGGCATGTATCTTCTCATACCAAGCACGTGGTGCTTGCTTTAAACCATATAACGCCTTCTTTAACCTGCACACCTGGTTTTCATGCCCTTTCTGCACAAAGCCACGGGGCTGAAAAACATACACTTCTTCATGCAAGTCACCATTCAGAAATGCTGTTTTAATGTCCAACTGATGTACATTCCAACCATGATGGGCTGCAAGTGCACAAATGCTCCGAACAGTAGTCATACGGCATGTAGGTGCAAAGGTCTCATCAAAATCAATGCCTCTTTCCTGCGCATAACCCTTTGCAACAAGCCTAGCCTTATACCTGTCAACTGTACCATCAGGTTTACGCTTCAGCTTGTATACCCACTTAGTGCCAATGGCCTTCTTGCCAGGAGGCAAGTCACATAAAGACCATGTACCATTCTTCATTATAGCATCATATTCAGATTGCATAGCAGCCATCCAATTTTCTGAATTTTGTGCTTCATCAAAAGAAACAGGCTCATTCTCATCACAGAGACTAGATGCAGCCATAGCATAGCAATCTGATGCAAAGGAGGTACTATGAGAGCCTGAACGAGTACGATATGACAAAGGTGCATCTAATTTGCTGTCACGCAAAGTCTGCACCAGCCATTTTGGCATAGTTTTTGCCTGTTCAATATCAGCTCGCTCATCAACAAGTGCATCATGTAAATCTGCATCAGAAATGGAATGATCTGCATCATCATATGAAACCTGCAAAGGCTGAGAAGTTGCCTCATTAGGACCAGCACTAGCCTGTCCACCTGTAAAAAGAGGCATCAAAGTATCATACATGTCTTTGGAGCTAACAGATGTCTCCTTAGTACATGAAAGCAATGGCTGAATAGCATCTTCCACAAAGACAACATCACGGCTAACCAGAATGCGTTTAGTCTGTGGATGATACAGACGATAGCCTTTACTTTCAGAACTGTACCCAACAAAAATACATTTTACTGCCTTATCATCCAATTTTCTGCGATGTTGTTCAGGCACTAATGCATATGCCAAACAACCAAAAACACGCAGATGAGCAACAGATGGCTTGCGGTCATGCCAAGCCTCATATGGAGTGATAGACTGCAACGCTTTGGTGGGACACCTGTTCAGTACATATGCTGCACACATGACAGCCTCAAGCCAGAAACTATGTGGTAAAGCCTGACTTTTGACCATGCACCTCGCCATCTCCATGAGTGACCTGTTCTTTCGTTCAGCAACTCCATTCTGTTGAGGTGTATACGGCACTGTACACTGGTGTTTTATCCCACGTTCAGCCAGAAATGCATTAAAATCTGAAGACATATATTCCCCCCCTCGATCAGAACGGAGGGTGCCCATTTTACATGCTGACAGATTTTCAGCCAAAACCGAAAACTGTTTGAAGCACATGAACACTTCGGACTTTGCTTTGAGTGGGTATACCCATGCATGCCTGGAAAAATCATCAATGAAAGTCACGAAGTAAAGGTAATTTCCAAAAGAGGGTGTCTGCATAGGACCACAGACATCACTATGTACAAGCTGCAATTTCTGCATAGCCCGAACTGAACCATCTTTTGGAAAGGAAGAACGCTGCATTTTGCCCAAAATACAGCCTTCACAAACATGTTTTCCAGGTGCCTCAAGTTTGGGCAAAGAAGACACCATTTCAGATTTCTGCAGGCGTAACAAACTAGCAAAATTCAGATGACCAAAGCGTGCATGCCAAAGCTTTGCATCTGACATAGCCTGAGAATCATGAACTGCACATGCCGAATCATTCACAGATCTTTCATAGTCTATGAGCTTATACAGCCCACGACATAAAATGCCAGAAGCAATAATCACATCGCCATTTGAGAGATCATGGACTGTACACCTGTCATCAACGAATTTCACAACCAAGCCAATCTTGGCTAATGCAGAAACTGATAACAGGTTCTTTTTGATCCCTGGCACAAATAAAGCATCTGACAAAGTGAAAGAACTACCATCAGCAGTAGTCAAAATGATCTTACCAACTCCCATAACAGGATAAGAGGAGTTATTGGCGCATGTGACAGTATTCCCTGTAGGGGCAGGCTCGAGTGAAGAGAAGAAACTGCGCTGCGAGGTAATATGTTTGGTCGCCCCACTGTCAAAGTACCAAACATCTGAGTCTACTGCAGACATGCACTGATCATGAGAAGATGGGTCAAAACTGCAGACAGTAGTAAACGCCCATTCTTCTTCCTGCACAAGATTTGCAGACTCTGTTTTTGGTGTAGAGGCCTCTGCAACAACCATTCCAGCCTCTTTCTTCTTTGCCTCTTTAGCAGCCAGTTTTGGACAGTTCTTTATAATATGATCATTTCCTTTACAGTACTTGCAGAACAATTTCTGCTTTTCTGATTTCTTCTCATCTTTATCCTGGTTCTTCGATTGTGCAGCATTTGCAGATTTCTGCTTACTAGTAGAAGAGCTCCATTTTCCTTTGCCCTTCTGACTAGCCAGGAAAGCTTGATCTGCAACACGCATAATGGACCTGTTCTGCCTGGACTGATCTTCCTGCAACAGAACAGAGACTAATTCCTCAAATGACAAGGCATTCGGATTGCCTTTCATCATCAACCGAAGAGTAGAGGCAAAACTCTGATATGAATCAGGAAGGCCATTCAGAACGGTCTGCACAAGTGAGCTATCTGGTATAACCTCATCAGCAGAAATCAATTGTTCCTTCAGGTCTTTGATCTTTGTAAGAAAACTGTCCATAGAATCACCTTCATTCATGTGCTCACTCTCCAACTGTTTTCGGAGGTAAGCAACACGAGCCTCATTCCTAGCCTGGTACAAAGTGGTAAGTGTATCCCAAGCATCCTTTGCTGTTCTGCAAGAGCGAATGTGAGGGATAATGGCACGTTTGACAGACAAAGCTATCAATGCATGTGCCTGGGCATCTCTGCCATCCCAACGAATCTGCTCTGCAGTAGGTGCAACAGAAACAGCAGCACGAACAGGAATCTGCGGAATATCATCTTCGACACCATCTTCATCAGCTCCAACACCTGTATTTGCAGTACCTGTCGTTACAGGTGTAACAGGACGTCTTTCAACACCCTGCACAATGTTCCACAATCCTTTTGCAACCAGTACATGTCGCATCATATAAGCCCATAATGGGTAGTTGGTACCATCCAACTTATCCTCAACAGCCAACATACGGAATACATCACTGCTTTCAGCCATGGCCGGTGACTAAAATACCTTGATGCAGAAAATTGACTGTATCTCAAAAAGTTGAACGGAACTGCCCAGACGAGTTCTGCTAGACCTGTAGCAGACTTCGAGACGCTTAAACTGGTGAACAGAAACTGGTATATACCTTTGGCACAAAAGGACGAAATAGCCTGCACAAGCGCTGCGATAGTGCGTTCGGAGGCCGAAACGAGCTCAGATCGCGATTTCAGCACCACAAAGCAAAGCTGTTTTGATCTAGGAAACACCCTGAGTATGCTCACCAAATTTCATGCGAATCTGAGACTGCAAACGGAGGAGTGTCGACGGCGCCCTAGAAGAAGCAACGACCTGCTCTGATACCAATTGTTGGAGTTAGACGTCTGCGGAAGCACGCAAACAACACAAGGAAGAAGAAGAAGCTTGGAGCACAACACACAAGACTGAATGTATTACTAGAGAATGTACAAAGATAAGTAGCCCATTAGGGCAATAGGCGTATATACAAGCCGGGGGAAAAAAACCTCGTAAAGAGGGAAAAAAGTGCCCCGGCGGTCCTAGAGTGTTCACACACATCACTACCTAAATATATCAACAGACACACAAGGAAAGGGAGCAAGTAGGGAGCTCCAAGAAGTGTATGTCAAATTTTCAGAAGAATCCCCTACAAAAATAGTGATTTTCATCACTAAAAACCATTGTAAATACCATGATCTATTTTTAGTAACTCCATTTTGTTCAAGCCGAGGAGTCCTCGAGCTTGAGGAGTATTAGAAGTACCATCGTACCAATTTTCATAATTTTTAGACTTCGTTTGAGCCCTCAAATAAGCCCTGGAACCTAATTTTTAACTAGGCCGGACACTAGGTCTGGACAGGGCCAAAACTAGTCAAAAAACTATAAAAAGAGCTAGAGAGCTCATTTTTGGGGTCAGCTGGAGAGAGAATAGAGCTTTTGTAAGAGAACTCTTTGCAATCTAAGCTTTCCATTGTTCCTCTCTTTGATCTTACTTTGTGCGCGTGTGTGTGTATGTGTGTGTATGATTGTGTACTTTCACTCACGCACTTGTGCCTTCACTTGCTCGTGGTCATCATACTGGTCCTCACGTCTCCGCGGATTGACAAGTAAAGGAGGTGGTGCTTACGCTTGAGCTACACCTCTTTAACTTCTCTAGTTCAGCTAAGATGCAATTGCACTTTGATGGACTGCTAGAAAGATTGGAGAGGCTAATTGCACAATCAAAAAAGGAACCCGTCTCTCAAAATAAGGACAAGCCAAGTGAAAGGCTAAGCCTTCCCGCCCAGGAAGCCTATGTGCCTAACTCCACAGAACCAGACACATCTTCTTCCATGAATCGGTACACACCAGAGTTCTTGCGAGAGATTCAAGAAGAGAAATGGGCTAAAGAAAGTGAAGTCCCTCCTCCCTTTGAACTTGTGGATGACGCGCATGATCGATTCCCACAAGATATTCCATCCATTTATGGAGAGCAAGAGAGTGCCCAATCTCAAGAGAGATTAGAATTTGAGTCTAATTCATTACATGAATTACCCGACTTCACAGGCCCATGGGAAGCTAAGTCTACTTGTATGAGAACACCCACTGTCATGGTACGAAATGAAGACTCAGTCATACCTAGGAATACGGAGGTAATAAAGAACACTAAAGTGCAGTGCAACCTCACTTTAGAAGAGCTACTCAAGGTAAGACCAGAACTGTGGAAACATGTAGCCAAACAAGTACCAGAGATAGCTAAACCGCGTTCCCAGGTAGGTTCTCATAGAACAGTGCCAGAAATTCCTCTAGACCAGATAGGAGATATGAGTGAAGGAGAAGAAAGAAACACCTATCTTCCCATTACCCACCAGGGGCACACAACCAAGGCAATTCTAGACTTAGGCGCAGGAGTTGCAATTGCTACCACTTCCCTATGGAAGCGTTGGGGCAAGCCAACACTCAGGCCAATGAGAATGAAATTGCAAATGGCTGACAGTCACATAGAGAGACCCTTAGGATTGCTAGAAGGAATAACTCTCACCACATTTGGTGTTGAGTCTGAGCATACTTTTGCTATATGCGACTTTAACAAAAATCATGCCTATGAGATGATTTTGGGAAGACCATTTATGCGACAGTTACAGGTGGTACAGGATTGGGGAACCAATTCCTTGTATTTGCAACACCTAGGTGTTACAACCAAAGTCAATCTAAAGGATTACTCTCATAGAGACGTACCGCCTATTCAATGGAATCCCATCCATAGAGCCAAGGATGACACGGAGTCTGTGCACTCCATAGGATCAGGATCCTCATGGATGCATGAAGACACCCACTTGTGGATGTGTAAAGTAGCAGTAGAAGAAGAGAAGAGAGAAAAAGCCAGAGAGGTAGGTGCGAAGGAAACCCATAGATCAATTCCAGACCCAGCCTATGCACCTGTAGTATTTCCTGACGAAGAATTCAAGCCTCACGGCTGGGCAGAAATTTTAGCAACAATGGATGTAGCCATCAATGAGGAACAATGGACACCCCACTGTGATGAGGATGGCTATGAAATTTCAATCTTCTCAATAGAACCAATCATGGGAGATGTAGTTCTAGAAGAATGCGAACCTAGCCCTGATGCATTTGAGGATGCAAGTGACTCCGATCTAGAGTCAATCATCATGGACCCACCCTTTGCATAGATGAGGAATGCTTCTATGAGGTAGAAGCTCACCATCAGAGAAACGCAGAAATTATGAACGAGGTGAGATTAACCACACAAGTGGTCACCAAGAGTGAAGGCAAGAAGAGGAAGAAGAAAGAAGTCACACCAGAAGAGGAAGAATCTTTGTTTGAGGTCCCTGAAAATTTTAAGAAGTATGAAATAGATGATAGGAGAGCCATGATAAGAATGCCTAAACGTGAGGCTCAATCAAGAGAGGCCTATGATAACAAAGAAACCACCAAGAAAATAGTTGTAGCCATGGAAGAAGGAGAAGAAAGATGCACTTACATAGGGCATGACCTGACGGAAGAAGAGGAGTATGAGTTGATAGCTTTGCTAAGAGAATACAGAGATGTATTCGCTTGGAGTTACAAGGACTTGAAGGGTGCTGACCTAGACATATGCTCACACACAATTCCCATGACCTCAGACGTGAAACCCCCTAAGCAAAAGCCATACACCTATAACGATAACTATGCTGCTAAGATCAAGTAGGAGATAGATAGACTGGTGGAAGCTGGATTTATTTATGAAATTGAGCACACTAAGTGGGTATCCCCCATTGTAGTGGTGCCCAAGAAGAATGGAAAGCTACGTGTATGCATTAACTTGAAGAAGGTTAATGCAGCCACAATTCGAGATAACTATCCACTTCCAATTACCGAGCATCTATTAGAAAGAGTAGCAGGCAAGGAAGTATACAACTTCCTTGATGGATTTTCGGGCTACAATCAAGTAGCCATAGCTCCAAAAGATCAGCATAAGACAACTTTTGCCACAGAGTGGGGCATATTTGCCTTTCGAGTTATGCCATTTGGGCTTACCAATGCTCCTGCAACCTTCCAAAGATTGATGTGCCACGTGTTTAAAGAGTTCTTGAGTAAGAATTTGGAAGTCTATGTTGACGATCTCTATGCTCATTCCAGCATTAGACAAACACATATACCCGAACTCAGGCAAATCTTTGACAAATGTAGAGAATATCAAGTATGCTTGAACCCAGAAAAGTGTGTTTTCGTGGTCAGGCAAGGCAAGATTCTAGGACACATAGTGTCAAAGAATGGCATATCTATAGACAAAGAAAAAGTAAGAGCCATAGCAGAGTTACCTAGGCCAAAGAATGTCAAGGAAGTACAAGCTTTCATGGGGCATTGTGGCTATTACTGACGCTTTATACACATGTACGCCATCATTGCCAAGCCATTGTACGGACTTTTGACCAACTTTGAGTGGACTAATGAATGTGAGGACTCTTTCAATGAGCTCAAAAGGAGATTGTGTTCAACACAAATCTTGACCACACCAGATTGGAATAAGCCCTTCCATGTTCATGTGGATGCATCCAATTATGCTATTGGATGTGTGCTTGCACAACCTACGGGCAAAGGTAATATGGATCTTCCAATTGCCTATGCTAGTAGACAATTGAATCCAGCTGAACGAAATTATACCACCACTGAACGAGAGGGATTAGGCATGGTATATGCTGTTAAAAAGTTTAGACACTATTTGCTTGCAAATAAGTTTAAATTTTTTACCGATCATCAGGCATTATTGCACTTGGTAAACAAACCATGCAATACAGGTCGATAAGTAAGATGGTTTCTCTTGCTAATGGAATATGACTTTGAGGTCGTGGTGAGGAAAGGAAAGACTCACTTGAGAGCAGACCACCTCTCTAGGCTCACATCTGGAGAAGCCCCACAAGGAGTGTCAGATGACCTTCCTGATGCTTACTTGTTTAATTTGGAAATTGTACCTCAATGGGCTAAGCCATTAGTGCCAGTGTTGACATACGGGCCTAACCACCCAGTCATAAACACTCAAGATAGGGAGGTAGTAAAAGCCCAGAAGTACCATATCATGGCAGGAAGTGTGTACAAACAGACAGATCAAGGGATATTGGCTTGTTGTGTGGAAGAGGACGAGTACAAAAAATGGTTGCAATTAGCACATGTAGGTGCATTAGAGCAACACCATTCGAGGCAAAGAGCTTTATAGACACTAAGGAGATTCGGAGTGCATTGGCCTACTATGGAAGCTGATGTACATAAGATGTGTAAAGAATGCCCAATCTGTTGCACTAAACCACCCGTGGAGCATACCAATCTTTATCAAGTGTCCATAGCGCCAGATTGGAGTGAACCACTAGTAGCCTTCCTGAGGACGAAAACATTCCCTCAAGATATGACCCTGACAAGGCAAAGAAGTTTAGAACAAGAAGCACTAGACTACTCACTTATTGGTGATAATTTATACAAGCGTGGTAAAGATGGGTACCTGAGGCTATGTGTCCATGAGAGCGAGTATCTTAAGATCTTGGAAACTGCTCACCAAGGTGTAGAAGGAGGACATTTTGGACCAGATCGGGTGATCAAGGCTATACTATTTGCAGGTCTTTGGTGGCCAACACTTCACATGGATGCACATGCCTATGTGAAGAGGTGCGATGTTTGTCAGCGAACTCAGTATCCTATCCGTAAGGATGAGATGCCATTGAAACCTATGATGGGCGGACGTGCATTCTCTAAGTGGGGAATAGACGTTGTTGGTCCGATTAATCACCCAGCTAAGGGTTCACATGCTGAATATATGATTGTGGCCACAGTCTAACCAAGTGGGTAGAGGTAAAAGCTACGACAAAGAATGATGCTCAGACGACCGCTAAGTTCTTATTTGAGAATGTGTTCACTAGATACAGGCTACCCATAGAGCTAGTAAGTGATAGAGGCACCCACTTCTTGAATGAAGTTATTGAAAATCTTCTCCAAGAATATTTGGTAGTACACAAGAAGTCTGCTCCCTATCACCCACAAGCTAATGGGCAAGCCGAAAGCACAAACAAGATTCTATGAAATGTGCTTACCAAATTAGTGAATATTGGTATTTGGCCAAAATGCAGTGCTACCATTGGATTTCCTGATACCAACACTGAGAGTAGCTCAGGAGCACGAGTGGGCAGGCCATGAGCTCTCATCTAGAATCTTTGACCTTGAATGACTAGGTGAAACAAGACTGAGGGTTGCTGCAGGGATATATGCAGCTAAGAAACGACAGAAGGCATACTTTGATGCCCATGTGAAGGATAAGGGCTTGAGAGCAGGAGATCTAGTTTTAGTCTACACGTTGAAACAACATGCGAGGAAACTAGAAAAGCGTGGTTATGGACCTATGATCATTAATAGGATCTCAACTAGTGGAGCAATTCAATTAGCTACTCTAGAAGGTGATGTTCTCCCTAGTTACATTAGCGGATGCAGAGTCAAGTTATATCAGGAACCCCTTACAGAGGAAATGTTAAGTCGACTCAATACTGCAAAGAAACGTAAAGAAGAGGAAAAACGAATTCGAGAAGACGCACAGGCAAAAGCCATGGAACACATCCGAAGATTGAAGATGAGAAGAAAAGGATGAGATCAGCCTAGGACAGAGGCGTATGCAGATCCAGGGTATCATATGGCTATGTGTGAAGTTTCAAGTAATAGTTCTCATCGAATAATTGATCGACATCCTTTTGTAACTTTAGAGATAGGACAAGGAAAGAGTGCAAGGACTGTAAGGGCATTGATTGACTCAGGTGCAGCCACTAGTGCTGTTAAATTTTCTTACTGTCAAAAGTTGAAATTAAGTGTCAATCCTATAGAAGCATACCTCATAGGGTTGGGAGGTGTGGAAACCCCTTGCATGGGCGAGGTGGAACTTCCCCTCTTTATTCAAGATGTTTTACTGATAGTTAAAGTACTAGTGTGTCAAGATGAGGATCTCACTGAGCCCCTTGTCTTGGGTCAAGACTGGATCTATGATCATGCAGTCAACCTAAAGCTAAGAAGTGGACTTCTTCAGGTATGGGTAAATCAGAGTCGAATTATAGTTGAGTTAGACAATGGAGCACTCAAGGAACTAGGAAAGGCACACACTCCTAGTCCTTCCAGGAGTACACATGAAGATAACCATGTTATTCTTGTCCGAAACTATGTGATGCAGAGGAATGATTATCGCAACAAAGAAGTCAAGGATGCGACGGAACTCCCTTCTTTTCCAAAAACCATAGGGACATAGCAACCAAAGGTGGATCAAACGCAGAGGAAGCAGAGGACTTATGCTCGAAGTCAAAAGAAAATACAAAGCACAGTGTCTCAACCATCAAAACAAGTGTGGGTGTGGAAAGGCGAGCATCCGATTGTGATTAAGCCACAACAATTGGCTCATCTTCCTATTAGTGATCAACCGCACGACACTAATAAGAAGTCTACCAAAAATTCCTCGGTGAAAGTGAAGTCTATCTGGGTACCCAAGAAGTCGACGAAGGCTAGCCCACAATCAACACAAATTTGGGTGCCTAAGGCTTGCTTGCGGGCTCAAATTGCTACACAAAAACCACAACCTGTACAACATGGTTCACTCACTCGAACATCTGATACCCATTCTTATACATCAGCACGAACACATATTCACCCATGAGCACGAGTAGAATCACTTGTAATTGGGTCCCTAAAAAGCCTCATTTCCAAGCACACTCTCACAAAGCCCTCAAGAGTCTCCACCGAACTAAAACTGAAAGCCATCCACTGTGTTGACTGCCCAAAGCTTGTAATAAACTCCCCGACCCCCACTTGTAAATTCACCTCCACCTACTAACTGCGTCATTCTCACATTGAATCTTTCCATTTAGCTTTTAGGACAATCCATCCACTAACCACATCCACAACCACCGAGCACTCACTAACTAACTAACATATCACTAAAACCTCATGTTAATGTTGTAACGGGGACACGTGACCACTTGGTGTCCATTTGCAATGTTAACCTTCATTTGTATATTCTCACAGAACCGGTGACCAGTCCCTTCAAGATAGCCGAGGCTACAGGAACGAGCTCCCAGGCAAGAACCAGCCCTCAGATCGTGGACATTGAAAGTCTTCCCATTGAGGAGGAATTGAAGGAATGCCCAGTGGCATTGAGAGCATTACATGCCATACCGATTCAGAATCCTCCACAGGGGAACACAATGCCAATCAGCAAAAACTCACATTGGTTCAGTGATGTGGCAGGACCTCTGGGAGAAGGTACTTACCTGTGGGAGGCAGAGATAGAGTTCAACAGGCATTGGGGCAGGTATCACTTCTTCAATTGGGAATTTGAGAAGCTTCAAAATAATGAAGTCTTGAAACCAATATGGAAGAAGGCAGGCCTATATGATTATTTCAAAGCTCAATTACCAAAGCCCGACTTTCTAAGATGCTCATACTTGATTAGCACCCTTACTCCAAGTAAGGAGAAAAAGGGATACAACACCTTTGTCTTACCATCTCTTACGAGGGGTAATGAACTGAAGCGCTTCAAGTTGACTAACAATTTGGTAAGGGAAGCTCTCGAGATGAAAGGCATGCATATCCCCACAGAGAAGGAGTCAATGGTGCCCGACAACATGAAGAACAGGAACCTGACTAAGCTAAAGTACATGGTGGCAATGACTCCAACTATTGCCATTCATCTCCACATGTGCATGCAACATTTTGCGTTCCCTGCTCAAGAGAGGTTCACGATGCCACCCAAGAACATTTGGTTCAGTCTATATTTAGCAGATGCCTTCGATTTGACAATCAACATGCCTCATTGGATTATTGACCAAATACACTTGGCACATCAACGATGGTATAAGAAGCAAAAGTCAGTACTTTATGGATGTTGTGATCTCACAAGGATTGTTTACAGATGCTTGGCATATGATGTGCCAATTCAAAGGGCACTTGTTTGGACCAGGGTGCAAGAATTGCAACGTAGACTATCAACCGTTGGGCCTCCATCCAAGAAAATGAGGGGAGCGGTTCAGATGCCTTGTGCACAAGCACGCAGTGCTACATTGACACCAGAGACAACTCCCCGACTCCCAAGGCGAGTGCAACCCTTCACTATCACATTACCAAGGCATAGCACAGAAGGACCGAATCTGGTGTTTCCACCTATACCCACCGACCTAGAGTTCCCTCATGGCTTCACACTAGAAGATCTAACTGATGAGGAGGTAGCCATAATAATTAATGCTACTAATTTAGAAGTTGAGGCAGAGCAGGCAAGCGGGCAACAGATAGTCCCAGACCAACCCCATCCAATCCAACCAGAAGTAGTCGAAGTGGATGATGATGAAGAGGAGACTGCAGAAGAGGAGCAAGAGGATGAACAAGAAGGACTATCCGACGAAGAAGAGCATGCATATGACCAAGAAGTCATACAAGAACTTGAAGGAGCCCCTGCTTATACGAAGCAATTGAAAAAGCTGTATGATACCATCAAACGAGTTCAAGAACAACACAAACTGTCCCTGGCAGCAGGAAAAGCCCTCATGAACCAAATCCTTGAAGAGGAAGGGGTGGATGAGCAATACAAAGCAACCCTTGACATGATCGCTGACGCATTAGGGGTACTTGAGACGGTGCATACCACTCTTGCACACTCGCGAAGATCAGAGAGAAGATACAGCAGACGCCCCCCTCGATCAGGGAAACAAATGAATGTATTGGTATCAGAACCACAGGGCACCACATCCACGACCACGAGCACGGCTCAAACCATTCATGACACTGAGGAAGCCCATACCTTAAGTGCACCCCCGTCACCCCCTTTGCCACCCCTACCTCCAACTCCACCGCCTTCACCTCCCACTACCAGTGTCACCACCACCGTCACCGCCTCAGAGTCCACTTCCCATACCAAAGCACAGGCTGTGAGTCAACCCTCACAATCCGCACAACCTATCACCACCCCTATTGTAAATACTACCACTGATGCGGTAATTCTAACTGTAGCCGCTGAAATTCCCATTCCCTCGATCACGCTCCATGGCGGTCCATATTCACAACTACACACACCACTTTACACCTTCACAACCATCACTACACTGACAATTCCCATGTTCACAATCATTCCCACGACTACATCCACATATGATGTCATGGACATATCACCTACTTCCGCACCTCTCCCTCCCCCCATATTTCCACAATCTCCCATTCCCCCACCACCCACTTCACCCTTTTCTAGCATAGCATACAGACTCCCATTCCCTTTTCCCTACCTCCCTGCATTCAACACCTTTCCCGCATCCACTCCTGTTAATAATGTATTTAATAATATGTACCAGTGTATGACTCAACTACAAAAACATTACCAGCATCTAGATGCCGAGCATACGAGCTTGTTCAAAAATTATGAAACACTACAGGAGAGATTCATTAATTTAGAGAAGGAGAAGAGGCAGTTACAACAGCAGTATAGTACATTGCAAGCACAACATGATCAATTAATTGCCAATCCACCCCAGATAGATACTGAAGAAAAACAACAACTTGATGATCTGTTACACGCTCAGATAACAGATAATCTCAAGCTTCGTCGCAGAACTCAGAGCACAATTGGCAGAACTACAGTTCAATATGAGCGTCAACCCTCTCCCCTCGTGGAACCGGAACCTAAAGACTTAGTTCCAATTGAAGTTGAGGAGATCTTTGAGGACCCATACGTAGCGATGCCTGCACCAGGGGGTAAGCAAACAAAAGAAGGAATGGACACAATTGATATCGAAGCTTCTCAATGGATGTAGAGGTTAGAGAAGATGGCTACAACCCACGATGAGAGGGTGGCAGTACAGATACAGTCGATGTCCCAACTGGAAGAAATCGTCATCAAATCCGATTACTTCAGAAACCTCTCCCATCATAGGTGGATTGGAACGTCCGATGATTTGTATGTTCCCTTCTGTGTCTTAATGGCAGATTATAATGCTGAAATAAAGTAGCGCACAACAAAAGAACCAACCTCGGCGACACAGTTTTCTCCAGAAGACATCCCTGCAAGTGCCACGCATGGGAATATATTTCAACCTACCTGGAGGATCCGTCTGCTTGAAACATACCCTGAGATGGTACGCACTTGGAATAACATGCCATTATACATCAAGTATAACCCATGCTACCGCCCTGTCTTTCGAAGAAGGTCTTGGCCAGAGTACACCAAAACAGTTTTGACAGTTAAAGGATGTGAAAAGTGGCTAAACTATGTGTACTTAGCACCCCCTCATGGCCAACCCATGGTCAACTACATGATTTCAACCATCCGACACTAGGCAGTTAGATTCAAGAATATACCAGATGTCATGGCACAGATGTGCCTCAAAATCTTTGAGCTAATGCTAGTTACATTCAGGAGCTTTAAGAATGTCAAGGAACCTCATCTTTCGGCTCTCGGATTTAATGAAGGAAATCAAGACCTTGTTTATGATATGAGCACCACACCATCTATCAATGTCGTCTATGCATGGCATGCTCGTATCAAGTATCTACCAGCCTGCTTCAAGCAAACGTTTGAGGAAATGTTTATCACTGGGTTCTGGGAATATCATTCAGAGATATTCATTCCTAGACCATCTCATTTATTACAACTATTTGCTGTAGAATAGGCTCTACATTCAGAAAAGTTACGCATGCCACATCCGGAAGTTCCTGGGCCAGTAGACTGGGATGCCCTACTCACCGATTTGGCAAAAGGACTGAGATTATCAGAACATCACTTGGCGACTGATGTCGTGAATTACTATATCCAACGATCCACTCAACAAGGGTCTGTCAGAGACGACAAACGCGAGAGAGGAGGAGGTGTTGGCAGCAGTCAAGGTACCCAAGGACTCACAAGACAAGGAAGTCAAAGAAGGGATTCAGAGCGAAGAGAGCACAAGCAGACAAAGTAGTCAACAAAGATCTGGCAAGTAGGCCGTCCAAATTTTTCCATGAAGTAATACTTCCTAAATAGTGAATTTAGTCACTCTACATCATTGTAAATACCATTTCACCTTTTTCTAGCTCCATTTTGTGCAAGCCAAGGAGTCCTTGAGCTTGAGGAGCATTAGAAGTATCTACCTATCAATTTTCATATTTTTTAGACTCCGTTTGAGCCCTCAAATAGGCCCTAGAACCTAATTTTTAACTAGGCCAGACACTAGGTCTGGACAAGGCCAAAGCTAGTCAAAAACTATAAATAGAGCTAGAGAGCCCATTTTTGAGGTTAGCTTGTAATAGATTTGAACTTGTGTGAGCACTTTTGAAGTAATCTAAAAGAACTCCATTGTCTTTCTCTTTTTCTTGCCGTGTGTGCGCGTGTGTGTGTATGTGTGTGTATGTTAGTGTGCTTCTCACTCACGCACTTGTGCCATCACTTGTTCAAGGTCTTCATACCATCCTCACGTCTTCCCGGATTGACATTAAAGGAGGTGCTACTCATCACTAAGCTACACCCTCCCATTTAAAATTTTATTTTAGTCCTAAAGTCACTACAAGACAAAATAGGGATTCATTGGTTGTGCACATTTTGAGACATTCTTGGGACATCAAAGTGAGCACCAAGATACACTATCAGTTAGGCATGGTGTACGTAAGTGAATTGGCGCACAAGACATGGGCATTATTCTTGGAGTTAGACTAAGTAAGTGAGAGCATAGTCTACACTAGGTGAGAAGAGCAAGAGACATTCAACGAGAGTGTGATGCAAAGAAGGAAGTGTGAGACAAAGTGTGCAAGAAGGGTGATCTAGTGTGTGTAGAGGAGTGCAGAGACCCAGTAAGCAAGGCAATCAAGGTGGCATAAGGTACCAATTGAGAAGTGTGCACGTCGATAGCAGGTGTCCCTCCATCGTACCCTATTGGAAGCTTGAGTGCAAGGTTGCACAAGATCAAGCTCCTGGAGAAGGTGGAGATCTGGCGTGGAGAAGGTTGGCAACATAAGGAACTTTGGGTATCTTGTAACATTCTGTGCATGTGTCTGTATTCTTTGGGATTAAACACTCCACACAGAGAGTAGTTGGTCTTATTTTATACATCATTATTGTATTTTCCTGTTGGTAATCAATATACAAAAGCTTTTGATGTCCTTGTTCCACTTCTTCTTCTTCTTCCTTCTCCTACAAACACTCAAGTCCCTTTCTGCAAAAGAATCCCCCAACAATTTGTCTTCTTTGGATTTGCAGACCTTTGTGTCATCTGATATGGGCTTCATGATATCTTAGATTCAAATTTAGTATAAACTGTACTGTAATCCATGAGATCATGCTATGTAATAAGTGGAATGCTTTCTTTTTGAATGTTGAAATGCTTCTCTAGTTTTTATCTCAAGCTAGTATGATAGCACATGGGAATCATCAAAGGAATTTGATTCATAAATCTAGGCCCATAATTAATCATTATTCATTTATTCAGATGCCATAATTTATAAATGATATATGCAACATGATTTCAAGTTGCATCTTAATGATTTAACCACTTTTCATGCATCTCAAAAGAGTTGTTCTCAAGGACCTTTGCAAAAAGCTTGGGAAGATCAAGCAAGAGCTGATGTAGATGAGGCTCTTCGTAGGTTCTTTTTTGCAGAAGACATATCATTTTGGAAAGTAAGAAGCCCTTAATTATTTGACATGGTTAATGCAATTGGTTGTGTGGGCTCTTCCTATAAACTAGCATCATAACATCATTTGCATACACATAATTTTTATGACGAAGTGAGGTTCAAGAAAGGTGACATGCTAAAATTCCATGAGAAGTGCAAATGTTTTGGATTTACTATAGTGTGTGATGATAGGTCTGATGCTAGGAATCAACCAATCATTAATATTATGGTAAGTTGCATCTATGGAAGCATGTTTTTGAGATCTTTGGACACTTCGTGTGAAGTAAAAACTGGTGAGTATATCTTTGAGATTTTGAAAGAAGCTATCAAAGATGTTGGACATGAAAATGTTGTCCAAGTATGCATGGACAATGCAACAAATTGTGTAAGGGATGGCTCTTTGGTTGAGCAAGAATTCCCACATATTTTTTACACGAGATGTACATGCCATTGCATTGATGGGTTGTTTGAGGATATTGGTGGGATTGCTGGGGTGAAGCCAATATTGAATCAATCTCTAAAAGTCACAACTTTTGTAACTATGAAGCTATTGGTAGCAGCTAGGGAAGTTAGGGCCTTATAAGACAGGGAAGCCAATGAAGCGAGTTAGAACAAAGGGAGAGCCAAGCAGGATTTAGTAGGCAAGGCAGTCAACACAGATTGGACAAGTAGGCCACATACTTTTTCATGAAGAAATGCTTCCGAAACAATGATTTTAGTCACTTCACACCATTGTAAATACCATTTTTGATTATTACTACTCCATTTTGTTCAAGCCAAGAAGTCACCAAGCTTGAGGAGTATTGGAAGTATTTATGTACCAATTTTCATAATTTTTAGAGCTCGTTTGAGCCTCCAAAAGAGCTTAGGAACGTAATTTTTATCTAGGCTAGACACTAGTCTGGACAAGACCAAAACCTAGTAAAAAACTATAAAAAGAGCTAGAGAGCTCATTTTTGAGGTTAACTTGTTAGATTTTTGAGCTATTGTAAGAGACTGTTTGAGTAATACAAAGAACTCCATTGTTCCTCTCTTTGTTCTTGCCTTGTGTGTGCATGTGTGTATGTATGTGCATGCTTGTGTGCTTCTCACTCATGCACTTGTGCCATCACTTGCTCATAGTCATCATACTAGTCCTCACGTCTCCATGGATTGACAATTATGAGGTGGATCTCCTCACATTGGTACTTGCCATTGTGCTAGAGTGACATCAAATTTGGCGTCGTTGTCGGGGAGAGAGCTTTGAGGACGAGCGTGTGTTGGTAAGACATAGAGTTGTGATGTTGGAGTTGTAGGTAATTTCTCTACTTTTCCTTATTTTCTCTTTCTTACTTCACCATCATCATCCTCACCATCTCCCACCTCTATCTCCACCTTCACAAATTTTTAGTTAATTGATCATATCACCTTCCCCACCTCATTCCCCTCATTTCACTTGTGAGAGAGCGAAAGGCAAGGAAGATTTTTGTCAGCCGAGATGTGGCATTTGATGAACGACCACACTTAGTAGAAGATAAAGGTAAATCTACTATTTCATCAAACGGAGAAGTATCTCACCTTGTGCTTATCAAAAAAGAGGTTAAAGTTGAGGAGGAGGAAAATCTGATGGAGAAACTTCCTCAATAAAAAGCCAACCAGTTGTAGCTACACAACGTAAGCCACTACCGAAGTGGGCACAACAGCTCTTTGATGATCACAATCCACATGTAGATGTACTAGAATCATCCTCAGATGGATTACGAAGATCAAAGAGAATAGAGGAGAAAAGAAGAGCCTCAAAACACATTGTTAACATGGCTCTAATGGCAGATATGATGGGATCGATAAAGGAACCTGCCACGATTGAAGAAGCTCTTGATGATCCAGGTTGGAGAGTGGCAATGCAGTCTGAGTATGATAGTATACTAAAAAATGATACATGGAATCTAGTCGACTTGTCGCCAAAGAAGAAGGTAATAGGTACTAAATGGATTTGGAAAGCTAAGTATAAAGCAAATGGAACATTAGAAAAGTATAAGGCAAGATATGTTGCACATGGTTTTTCACAGATCAAAGGCTTTGATGTTCAAGAAACTTTTGCACCAATAACACGCATGGACGGTACTTGTAGTAGGTGCATAAAAGGCCTGGCCTATTTTCCAGATGGATGTCAAATCTGCATTTTTGAATGGTCACCTTGTGTACCTAAGAACCAACTTAGGGACTTGTGGAGAAAGAGACTATACCTCAATCCCCCTCAAGTGCATATAGTGGGGACTCACGCTTTAATTATCAATCCGATGAGTATCAAAACCTAGCCAAGTGTATGAAGACATGCATTCAAATGACGATCAATGCAAACGAGTTACTCAAAGAGTGCAAACAAGGCAAAGACTAATCCAAACAAGCTTCAACTCTCAGTCATGGTGTCGCGATACTTGGAACATCAGCCAACAATAAATTGAGCTTTTCTCTCAGCTGCGAACTCCAAATGTAGCAAATAGTATATGCGTTTTGAAGCTCTCAAGAAGAGCATCCAATGGTGGTATTTTCTCTCAATTCTGACACTTCTACTTCAAGTTATGAGCAAAATATTGAGTCGCAGGAATGACCTTCCTACACTTCAACACTTCCTACACTTCACACACACCTTAACCATGGCAAACAAACACTTTCATGGATAGACAACTGTTAGACGGCCGCCGGAGTAGGACAAATGTATGCCGGATGTAATGGAGTTTTCGTAATTTGCACGAAAAGTTGGTACGCGCATCCTGTAAACATCTTTATAAAGCAATGGAAAAAGAGTGGTCGAGAGCCCGTTTTTTTGGACTTGCCAGAGTGATTGTCGAAGCCTGTGTGATGTTGTGTAGTCTGAGTCTTGTTAGTGTTCTGATCATTTCGCCTCGCCCACTGATACTGTGGTGCATAGTAACGAATCGTAAGTAAAAGGTTGTGTGTCTGCTTGTTGGCATTGTGTTCGGTTGTATAAGTTCCTAGGGTTTACGTACTCTCAGTCATTTCTTTGCATAAGCTAATTGATAGTGGGAATTCCGAATAGATAACTGGAAGTGTGTTCTCGTATGCTCTGTTGTGCTATCGGATTCAGTACCTTCGGTATCATTCTCTGGTAATCCCGATTATGAGGAAGAGCTAGTACCTTCAGTAGCATGAATAAGTTGATTGAAGAGTACTGATAAGTTTTGTGACAAATGAATCTATCGATTATAGTATCTTCTGGTTGATTTACTGCCTACTGTGAGTTTGTATGCTATCCGGCATATATACCTGTCATGAAGAAGTTGTGTGTTGATTTACGAGAATATAATATCTATTAGTTGTTAGTATTGTTGTAACACTCGGACTACTGCTCTGTCTCAATAGCCGGATTAGTCTGTAAGAGTTAGATACACAGATTCCCAGAAATCGGATATTGTTTGGTGAAGGCTAGTAACTGAGCTAAGACGTGTTAATGGTTATTTACTGTTGTGCAAAGATTTGGGAAATTAGTACAGGGCCTCTGTCTAACAGACCCCTACCACTCCCAAGAACCCACACTGGTCTGCTAACGTTGTTTCGGTGATGATACTGGAAGTTTAACACAGTTTACGGTGAATCACTGTTTTACGTTTAATATTTGTTCGCTAACGATTTTGGCTAGACAGTAACACAGCGTTTCTGTAACACTTTAACACTTATTCAACACTTGGCGCCGTCTGTGGGAAGGTGGCATCAAGATTGTCAGTCGTCTGTCAGAATTAGATTATCGTTCGATTGGCAGTAGCAACTGAATCAGATTGTTGCAAACTGTTCCGTTAGTAATACTACACGATTAGTACAAAAAATGATACATGCCGGTTACTCGATCCGGTGAAACGTATCCCAAGAACCATCAGTCTGGAGTACTTAATGTACTAAAGACAACTCTGGAAGGTAAAAGTACAACTAGGTCTGGCCAAGTTGTCAAGAAAGTTAAGAACGTTAGAACTGATTCCGGTCATATTTCGGTGGAACCTGTTACGCCTCTGGTACATTCCGGTACTATTTCGGCACAGTCTGTCAAAGATATAGTAATTCCAAAACTTACTAAGACGCAGTCGGAAACTAGTTTAACAATCTTGGAAAAAGATTCAGATTCATCTACGATTAGAAACACTCTAGTCAAAGAAATCGGCGAAGGCGAAAAAATGCCGAATTCGGGCATAATTTCGGTTCATTCCGGTGATATTTTGGTAAGAGAATCACAGTTTTTCGGTGACGGTTTAGCATTTTCTGCTGAATCTTCAGCCCAACCACCATGCTTGGAAGCGAGTTCGCATACACTGGACATCAAGAAGGAAGGAAGGCTGTTCGAAAGAGAGATTCAAAACATATTAAGCAAGATAATCGCACCGGAAAGTGCGCCATCCGACGATACAGATTTCGGTAGTTCAGATATTCAGACCCTAGATACAGAAGGAAGGTATAATACACTCACGATGAATGGGCAACAACAACAACAACAACAGTTATGTCCACCCAGGCCACCTCCAATGGGAGTGACATACACGAAGTTTGGTGGATTTCCAGGAGATGATCCGGATGCTCACGTACGCACTTTCGAGATAAGCTACGTAGTTCTCAACCATCCACCGGATTAGGCCTACAAAGCGATTGTATTCCAATCTACACTTGTCAATGAAGCAGCCAGATGGCTTATAGAATATGATATTAATCACTTCGGCACCTATGAAGCAGTACGAGATGCTTTTCTGTAGCGATTCAAGTTAAAAAAGAATCCAGCCGAAATTTTTGATTATCTGCAGAATAACAGACAGAAGGCAAATCAAACCGTACAGGAGTATGCTACTCTCTTCAGAACACACTTAAGGCAGCTACCACCGGCCCACGCTAACTTGCCAGATGACGTTATCACTCAGTGGTTCATCAATGGCTTGGTTCCACAACTTAAGCAGATCATGATCATAAGATGTGTCGGAGCCATGTCCCTCGATGCAGTCATTGCAATGACTCTGCAACTGGAACACAAAGTCGGGGGATTTACAGAAGATTTGGAATGGTTAAAAGCAAACAAAAATGTTGCAGAAGATATGACTAGACAAGTATACTGCAACACATGCAAAAATTCAGGACATACCAGTGCTAATTGCGCACTTAATCAGACATTCTGCGCTATCTGCAACATTGCCGGACACACCACCGAAAACTGCGCATACAACGCTAGAGTGCAGGGAACAGCGACTGTCAATGCAATTATCCAGGAACAAGGGCAGCCAGCCAACCACTATGTGCCTCCACAAATGAGAAACAACCAGCAGTAAGGATATCAAAATTACCGAGGACAGAGGAATAACAACTATAATCCAAACCGCTGGCAGAACGGACCACCACCGGAAAATCCCAATTTACCACCACCATGCTTGGTGGTGAATTTGGACATATTAGGAGATTTTGCAAGGATGCAGCTCAGTATGATCAAAGGAAGAAGGAACGTCAAAATCCACTGGCCAACATGGTAAAAATCACACCGGTGGAGACACAGGCTGCTGTAGTCCAAACCCGTTCCGGTAAACAACTACAACCGGTAGCAGAAATATTTGAACCAAGGATACGTGAACAACACAGAATGTACAACAAGGCTATTCAATGGACCACAGTAGAACCACCAGTCTTCCCAGAGCCTATTCCGGTAACCCAGCCATCGTTAACAGAGGAAGGAACACAACAAAGGGAGTTAGCAGCAGGAACATCATCAGCAGCAGATATATTACCAACCGTAGACACCTCCGCATGAGCAGAGGCATCAACTTCAACATCAGCAGAGCCTGTCAATCAATCTCAACAGGCTTGGGAAATCCTATCCAAGGCATCTATCACTCTGCCTCTGGGCCAACTACTGGCATTAGTACCTGGAATTCGACAACAGTTCCAACAACAGTTCAGTCTGGTGCCTTCTTGTATTCCGGCGACAGCAACAGTTCAATCGGAACCTGATTCCACGGTTGACCATTCAGTTCCCTTGATTACAGTATGGTATAAGAATCATAAGATTACGCAGGTACTAATTGATGGAGCGACTGCAGCATTATGCAAAAAATTAGGATGGACCGAAATCGAACCAGTTCAATTTTTTGTCAGAATGGCAGATCAATCAAGAGTCCATCCCGTAGGACTTGTGCGGAATGTACCCATCACTTTGCAAGGTACGACCTTTAAAATGACCTTTGTTATACTAGATCTACCGGAATCCACTTTGGATTACAACCTTCTTTTCGGCCGACCTTGGCTGAAGCATGCGAAGGTAATACAGGACTGGTCTGCACAAGAGCTTACGTTTAAAGATGCCAATCGTAGATATGTGGTAAAATTAGATGCTATACAACCTTGCGAGCTTCACGCTAGACCGTATTTTGCTGAACCAGTCCATATGCTAGATGGATTATCAGATGATGAAGAAGAAGAGTTTCTGAAGAATAACGCTAACTTAATTTCCTTAGGGACTATCGATCTAAAGTCCGTTGTAGATAATTGGAACGCTTCAGTCTGTACAGTAGTACCCATCACAGAAGAGGCTAAGAAGGAAGACACTGTTTCGACACATGACGATGAACTGCAGCAACTTCTTAAACAAACAGACAACACAGAAAAACATCAACAGTTCTATGTTCCCGAAGATCAGCTGATCACTTACGATTTAGGAGATGAAGATCATCTGCGTCCTGTGAAGATAAAGCAAAACTTACCGGAAACATTTCAAGCAGGTTTAATCCAGCTACTCCGAGAATTCACCGACGTCTTTGCATGGGACTACAAAGACATGAAAGGATTGGACCCCCGTATCTACCAGCACAAGGTCATACTGAAGCCAGAAGCGAGACCGATAAAGCAAACCAGCTACCGGATGAATCCCCATTATGCATCTCAGGTAAAGGTAGAACTTGATAGGTTATTAAAAGTCGGATTCATCGTGCTAGTGGAGCATGCTGAATGGATCTCTCCGATTGTGATTGTGCCAAAGAAAAACAAGCAATTAAGAATCTGTGTAGATTACCGTAAATTAAATGCAGCAACCGTACCGGATCCATTTCCAATCCCCTTTTTGGATACCATGCTTGATAGAGTAGCAGGCCACGAGATGTACTCATTTCTAGATGGATATAGTGGCTACAACCAAGTGAGAATGGCCGAAGAAGATATACCAAAAACTGCATTTATTACCAACTGGGGTGTCTTTGCTTGTACGGTAATGTGGTTTGGATTGAGAAACACACCAAGCACATTTCAAAGATGTATGCAGGAGATATTTTCTCCTTATCTCACTTCATTTATGCAAGTATATCTCGACGATTTTTCAATTTTCGGTAAGATGATAGCACACCTGTTCCATTTACGGTGCTGCTTTCAGAAATGCAGAGAGTATAGACTCTGCTTGAACCCAAACAAATCTGTGTTTGCGGTCTCATGTGGCAAGTTACTTGGCCACATCGTATCTGCACAAGGTATCCAAGTAGATCCAGATAAAATTTCGGCAGTACTAGAAGCTCGAGTGCCCACTACACCGAAAGAAGTCATGCGTTTTATGGGCCAAGTACGGTGGCATGGAAGGCACTTACGGTGGCTTGCTCATCTGGCTATACCACTAAACAAGCTAATCAGCAAAACACCTCGACAATTTGAATGGACCCAGGAATGCCAGATAGCATTTGATCGTTTAAAGCATTTATTAACACAAGTTCCTATCTTACAACCGTCGGACTGGGATCACCCATTTCATGTATTTGTTGATGCTTCAGATATAGCAGTAGGAAGTGTGTTGATGCAACAAATTGATAAATGGTTCAGACCAGTGTATTATGCAAGTCGAAGATTAGCGCCTGCTGAGAAAAATTACTCTGTAACAGAAAGAGAATGCTTAGGGTTAGTATATTCAATCAAGAAATTCAGACATTACTTGCTAGGCCGTAAATTCACATTTCATGTAGATCATGCTGCACTTGTCTATCTAGTTCGGCAACAACATCTAGGTGGTCGATTAGCGCGATGGGTCTTACTTTTACAGGAATTTGACTACGAAGTCATTCACCGACCAGGCACTTCACATGCCTTAGCAGATTTCTTATCCCGCTTAGATTCCGGTGAAGCTCCGGTGGGCATAGATGACACGACACCCGCGATTTATGTGTCAGAACCAATTAATGAAGATTCTGCAGACCCACCTATCCCATTTTCATATTATGATCAGATCTTGACTTCTATTATGATCAGATCTTGACTTCTATCCCATTTTCATATTATGATCAGATCTTGACTTTTCTCACTGATGGTTGCCTTCCATCTCAGACTTCTACGGCAGTACGCAGGAAAATTGCAGTCTTTAGCCGTCGATTTTGGTTAATTGCTGGAGAACTATATTATGTAGATCACACTGGAATCCTACTTTGCTGTATTCCACCGCATGAAGTTAATTCAGTTATCACTTTGGCTCACTCAATTCCTTCCGGTGGTCATTTTGTAGCAGATTTAACTCACCGAAAAATTATGCAGAGTGGTCTCTGGTGGCCAACGATGTACAGAGATATCTCACAGTTTGTCAAACAATGTGATACTTGCCAAAGATCTGGCTAGCCCTTGCAACGACATCACTTTCCTCTACAACCCATCTTACCACTGGAACCTTTTCAGAAATGGGGTTTAGATTTTATCGGTCCAATTACACCTCCATCAGTCTTCAGCAACAACCGTTACATACTGACCTGTACAGATTATGCAACCAGATGGGCAAAAGCCTGGGCTTTACGGTCTGCTACAGCCGTTACGGTAGCAAAGTGTCTGCTAACCGATGTCTTTCCACGTTTTGGTTTACCACTGGAAATTGTCTCAGATCAAGGTACTCATTTTGTAAACAATTTAATGAAGGCACTTACACAGTCGTTCCACGTCACACATAAATTTAGTTCTCCTTATTATCCTCGTGCTAATGGATTGGCCGAAAGTACAAACAAATCTCTACTGAATATCCTTCGAAAATTGATCATGGAATCACCGGAAAGATGGGATCAACTGCTACCTGCAGTGTTATGGGCATACCGGACTACCTACAAGGTAATAACAGGATTGACACCTTTCAAATTAGCTTATGGCTTAGAAGCAATAGCACCAATGGAGATAGTTATACCAAGTTTACGAGTAGCCATTACCCAGAAATTGCTACCGGAAGACTCACTGTCATTTTGGTTGGACACACTCACAGAGTTAGATGAGCACCGATGGCTCAGTTTCTTAACTATGCACGAAGTCCAACTAAGACAGGCAAGGACGCACGATCGAAACCTGAAGACTCCTGTATTTTCGATAGGACAGCTTGTACTTTTCTATAATGCAAAGTCAAATAGATCCGTAGGCAAATTCAAATTACGGTGGTTCGGCCCTTACAAGATCTCAGAGCAAATCGGTCCAGCAACTTTTCGGTTGACTACGTTGACCGGAAATCCACTTCCAAAAGCAATCAACGGCTCGAAGCTGCGGCCGTATCAACGCGCTACTAGTCCGCATTAAATCATTCGGCGGTGGACCGCATTTTTTAGTTTTTTTCTTTTCTTTTCCTTTTGTTCTTTCTTTTCTTTTTAAATAGCCGCGTTTTGTCATAAGCCGCCCTCCTTACCAATTACTCAAGCATGCACGCCAAATTGAAAGCAGTATCATTCCAGCACCGCACAATGATAACCCTCACTTCCTACCCCCCCCACCGTAAGGTCTCTACTTAATCTCTTCGGTTGCGCCAAAAAACGCTATTGTGTTCTTGTGAATGTGCTTGTGTTTTCTGTGTTCTGTGTATCCGTGTTTTTTGTATTCTGTGTCTTCGTGTTCGCGTGCGCAATGGAAGCGTTGGCAAATTTTGCAACCTTCTGTGATGGTATCCCTACCGAGGTAGGAGAATACCTGCGCACCCGAGGGTTGGCCAACTTCGCTGAGCTGCCATGGCACTCAGTGGAAGCCCATCCCTTCTTCGCGCAAATCATCCCTGCTATCGCCCAATCACCCATCGCTGAACGACAATGGATCTTCCCCTCCCTACCATCTAGAACCGTAATAACCTTCCAAGCCTTTGCCGAAGCCTTCTGCCTCACCCCACAAGGCCGCGAGAATGGCCCAAGCATCCCCGTAGCCAGAATGATAGAACTTTTTCCCCGCTATTCATCGAATGAATACGCCATCCGCTGCCGCCCTGAACCCGAAAGAACTGCACTCCAGTTCTTAGTCTCCATCTTAAACCTCCAGAAATGCATCTATGGTATATCCCGCCCGTTCTATTCCGCCATCGACCTTGCTGCACATGAACCCGTTAACTTCGCATCCTTTTTCTTTCACCGTATCCATAAGGAGTGTGTAGCCATAGTGAAACAAGTCAACAAAGAAACCACCCCTCAATCCAGACTTCCCCACATCCTCTCCTTTCTCTTTCCGACCATACTCGCAGCTCAACCACCACCACAAGGACCCGTCCCAAGGCATGAAGAATCAGTACAACTACTAGAGGATGAGGAAGAAGAAGATGAAGAAGAGCTCAATCAATTGTTCCGCCGGAAACGTATGAGAATTAGCTCCTCAGAAAGTGAAGCACAAGGCTCAGCCGGAAAAGATAACGATGATGATAAAGACGAAGAGAAGAACGAAGAGGAGACATTCCATGATACAACTACTTCAATGCACAATGAATCATCGACTGAGCAACAAGAACAACAGGATCGAGCAGAAACATAACCAATTTCGACCGAAAAAGAATCAGAGCAACAGTTAAACGAGCAAGAATCTGCCAGGGAAGCACTAGATAAGCTATTGAAGGCAGTGGAATCCATAGAACCAAACAATGCAGAAACCGAACAAACAAACAAGGTAACAACCACTGACTCTGCCCTCCCCAAAACATCGCCTGTCAACCCCATTTCCCAACCGGAACCACCCCGCAGTCCCATCAAGCCCAGTCACCCCACCGACACTGCTGAAACCTCTTCATCCTCCCTCAATTATTCCCCACCGAATTCCCAACAACTCCTCACTGCCACCTCTTTGCAACCTCGCCCTCCTCTGCCACCCCACCCCATTCCAGTCTTCTCTGAGTTAGAGTCTATGGGTCGAATGTTGATTAATCTATCCCAACAACTACCGCAACACCTGAAACAAGTCATAGATAATGCACGAGAGGAATTCCAACGGAAATTGGAAGTGATGGAGGCAGATATCACCCCCCTCCAGGAAGAGTTACAAGCCGCAAGAGCAGAAAACCATGCACTCCATGAGCAGATCAAGCAACTACAGGCTACACTCCAAGCACAGGAAGAAAGCTCAAGCCAACGAGATAAGGCACTGGCTGAAAAAGAAGAATTACTGACAGCTGCCGACGCAGAGATACAAAAGCTCAATCAAACACTCAAAGATACAGAAGACACACGAATCGCGCTAGGAAACCTACTGGAAGAAACAAGACTCCAGCTGAAGGATGCAATACAAAAGAGCCAAGAGCAGCAGAAAGAAGCAAAACAAACAGAAGATCAATTACAGAGAACGAAAGAATCACTTGATGAGGTCAACAATACACTTAAACATCAACTACTCAGGGAAACCAAATATCAGAAGGATTTAGCGAGTGCCCGTAGAGAACGAGATGCATATCACAAAACCATACAGTTCCAGAATCAACAGTTTGAAAGACTAGATAATCAGGTACGCAACCAGAAAGACCGAATCAGTGAAATGCAGAAACAAGTAAGTGAAATGAAGACAGCCAGAGATGCGGCACTATCCAACGACTTCTACTTACAGGAGGCCTTTTTGCAAACACAGGCCAAAATTTTGCTCACCGAAGCCATCGCCCTTAGTTCCGTTAGAGTAGATGCACAAGTTTTAGAACCCGACACCCTTAAACAATTATTAGAAACCCTTAAGAAAAAAATAGCCCGTACATTTAGATTAGCCAGGAATATGTATCTAGAAGGAATCATAGAGGAACAATAATTTTTGTAATAAAAAATCACTTGCGGGTTCGAGTCCACCGTGCGTGCCAGTGTTAGACGGCCGCCGGAGTAGGACAAATGTATGCCGGATGTAACGGAGTTTTCGTAATTTGCACGAAAAGTTGATACGCGCATCCTGTAAACATCTTTATAAAGCAATGGAAAAAGAGTGGTCGAGAGCCCGTTTTTCTGGACTTGCTAGAGTGATTGTCGAAGCCTGTGTGATGTTGTGTAGTCTGAGTCTTGTTAGTGTTCTGATCATTCCGCCTCGCCCACTGATACTGTGGTGCATAGTAACGAATCGTAAGTAAAAGGTTGTGTGTCTGCTTGTTGGCGTTGTGTTCGGTTGTATAAGTTCCCAGGGTTTACGTACTGTCAGTCATTTCTTTGCATAAGCTAATTGATAGTGGGAATTCTGAATAGATAAGTAGAAGTGTGTTCTCGTATGCTCTGTTGTGCTATCGGATTCAGTACCTTCGGTATCATTCTCTGGTAATCCCGATTATGAGGAAGAGCTAGTACCTTCAGTAGCATGAATAAGTTGATTGAAGAGTACTGATAAGTTTTGTGACAAATGAATCTATCGATTATAGTATCTTCTGGTTGATTTACTACCTACTGTGAATTTGTATGCTATCCGGCATATATACCTGTCATGAAGAAGTTGTGTGTTGATTTACGAGAATATAACACCTATTAGTTGTTAGTATTGTTGTAACACTCGGACTACTGCTCTGTCTCAATAGCCGGGTTAGTCTGTAAGAGTTAGATACACAGATTCCCAGAAATCGGATATTGTTTGGTGAAGGCTAGTAACTGAGCTAAGACGTGTTAATGGTTATTTACTGTTGTGCAAAGATTTGGGAAATTAGTACAGGGCCTCTGTCTAACAGACCCCTACCACTCCCAAGAACCCACGCTGGTCTGGTAACGTTGTTTTGGTGAGGATACTGGAAGTTTAACACAGTTTACGGTGAATCACTGTTTTACGTTTAATATTTGTTCGGTAACGATTTCGGCTAGACAGTAACACAACGTTTCTGTAACACTTTAACACTTATTCAACAACAACACTTCCTAACACTCTTTTCAAGCAACACACATGCATACAAGCTCACAAAGAAGATGATACAGAGAGGAGAAGACACAAATTCGAATTTCTGTGCTCTTGATTCTTACAATGGCAAAAAGTCTTTACAAAGAGTCACAAATTGACTTATATACATGTGCCCTAAAAATGGTCCTTTCATACAAGAGACCGGCACTTTATTCACTAAAAGGCTAATTTCGTACTAATTTACATGGGCGAGCTTCTAGTCTTCTATGGGGATGCATCTAGAGGACTCCTCTAGTGCATTTACATCGGAAAATATATTACAAAATGATTATGATACAAAAAATAAGGTGTCCAAATCGGAAAAATTTTGGGGCCCATCTTTTTCTCTGCCCTGTGCTCTTTGCTCTGCAACACTCTTCCCCTCTTTGTCTCTGTCGTCCCTTGACATGCTTTACTTCTTGTCTTCAGTTTGTTGTCCGCATGCATTTCTTGGTCATTTCTGCCTGTTTGTTAAACAGGTGTTCAGTTTTGATGGCCTCTTCTTGACTCTTGTTTTACATCCTTTGGGCCTGATGCATTTATGTTGCCTGTTAAGTCGGGTTGCCACGCATGCCACCAGTGGAAGGGATGAGGATGTGATCCTTCAGCCTTCGATCTGGACCTTCCAAAGATCCAGATGTTGAAGGACCTTCTTGTGGTTTTGGAACCGCTGGATATCTTCTTGCACATCTTCATGGATACTTTCCTGGCCTTGGTTCCTCCTTCCACCTACGTGCTTTTTCCTTGATATGTGCCCTTGCGGGGTTCTGTGCAGAGATGGGTGTTGCGCCCCCGCAGGGCTTCCTGCAGAGATGTATCTTCAAATATGATCTTTTTAATGAAGCTTCTTTCTTTGTCTTCTTTTCTTCTTTTTGCTTGACTCTCTTTCAACACTGCCCCCATCCTGAACTCTGTCGTCCCCGACAAGCTTTGGAAGTTGACGGGAGTATGTTCTATGCACTTTTTGCTCTGTTTCATTAAGCAGATTGGCTTCACGTATCATTAGCTGCTTTCATTGTTCTGCTTTAACACCGTCATGTGGTGGTTGTCTATGATCAGCGAAGAAGCTTAGTTCATATGCCACTAATCTGGCATTCAAGTTAGATGACATCTTTAAGAAGATTTCTGAATCAATTTCGAAAAATCCTGTGAAAAAGGCTTCTTTGAACGTTTGGATATAGGTACTCGGAAAAAACATCAACCTAGAATAATATGCCATTATTGTTGGTTGGCTAGGCATAACAGACAAATAAAAAACAAGAATATCTGTTCCTTGATTAATGCCGATGAAGTTCAAAAATGTATATGCCGCGTGTTTGAACACCTTCAAAACTGTAAGAATCGTGCTGAGTATTTTATTCGTCATCTTGATAGTTACATCGGGTACTGTTGCATAATTTTGCAGCCAAAATTCAATGGTTTTGATAATGTAACCCTCCGTAGGTAGATAGTTATGCGGTGGACTTGGACGTAGTGGATAGTTTAGCCACTGTTTATTGATCACACCAGTCATTTGCATATCCAAAAATTCTCGTGCTTCTCTGCACCGTGGTGTTGGACAAAAAGAAGGATTTACCTGTAATAAGTAAGGTGCTACTTGCCAGTGCACCCGCAGTGTAGGGTGTTTCTCCAAAAATTTTCTTCTCCAAACAGGCTGTGCTGCTTCAAATTCTTCTTGAGTATAGTTGAACGTGTCATTTTTGAACTGCAATTGTTCGTCTGGAACTTTCTGTGTGATCTTCTTTATGTATTGTCTTGTTTTCGCTTTCAATAGTCCATACGGGATGTTGAAAGGCTTCATGATCGTCTCCAAGTCTTTACCTTTAATCCTTGCTTCTTTCATGACTTTGATGACTTCATTTTCAAAATTTTCAGTCAACCGGGACACCAATAGTGCCCGTTCCTTCTGACTTATTTCTGCAGTATATGGCATTGGATGATCATCATGTGGTTCCGCCATCTGCTCTTTTATTGGAGAATTATAAATCGGGGGAGATAGAGGATGTACCTCTACCTCGTCAGTAGGATTTTCTTTTGTCGGCTCTACTAGTGTCCCGATTGATGCTTTCTTTTCAACTTTGGTCTCTAATTGTGCTATGCATTCAGTCTTCTCTTTATTTTCTTGCATGGCTGCTCTGAGTGCTTCTTTTGCCGCAAGCAACTCATTGCTAATTTCTGCTACCTGATCCATATTTTTACTATAACTCACGGCAAGTTTGCCATTGGCCATATTCAATTGTTTTTGGAGCTCATTGGTGTCTTGAATGTACTTATGTTCCCATTCTGTTCTTAATGCCTGCTCTTGTTTCAGTAATTCTTCATATTTCGCAATCTGATTTGTTAATTCTTTTTGGTCAATATCTGTAGTCTCTTGTTTTTCGAGAGGTTGATCATATAGCAACGACTTCATCAATTCTTTATTTCTGTTTCGTAAATTGTCATTTTCCTCCATGTACACCTTTAGTTGTGTTTCCAGTAAGTTGCTTCTAGCTTTCATTCTCTCTTTGTCCGCTTCACTGGCTTCATGTAATCTTTGTAAATCTGTTAGTTGTGCCTGGAGTTGATGATGCTGTGTCATCAAGGTATCACATTGTGCTCTTACTGCGAGTAACTCCGTTCCTTTGGCTGCAACCTCTTTCTAGGCCTGGATGAGCTTTGCGGACAATTGTTCACTCATGATTTGGAACTGATTCTTTTCTCGCATGGCCTTGTCATAATCTGCATTTGTATCCATCATTTGCTGTTGTGTATCCATGGCCGTTTGTATCATTTGCTCGACAACAGGTTTCAATTGAGCAACATCCACATTTAACCAGGTGGTAGGGATACTAGGTTCTGCTCCTGTTGTCACATCTTTCCCTTGTGCCACGTGTAACGTAGTATCATGGGGCTACCTAATATGAAGTTGGATCCTTGGCTCAGCCTCCATGTGGTCAATCTTACCTTGAGGTGTATCATCTGGTACCTCGATCACAATTGGATCCTTATTTGGTTGTCGATCTGATTCTTGGTCCACTGGAGTTTGTATTTCCTCTTTGATAGGTGGTTTTGCATCTTTATTAGTTATTGGAGCTTCCTTGATACTAATCTTTGACTTATCATTCAATTGAATGACGTGCTCTGGTTCAGTGGGTTCTTGGCTCTTTGCTTGTTCCTGTTGGTTGTCTGGCGTGACTTCGACTTGATTAATCTCTATCCATTCTTCATTGTGAGTTTCAGTCTATATGTCAGTGTCCAGGGTGTCTTTCTTGGGGCTAGATTCTGCATTAGAGCTAGAATCTTCTAAACCTAATTCTTTATATATGGCCACTTGTTCAGGGGTCTGTTCTTTATCTTTCTGTCTCCTTTCTTTGCTTGTTTGTCTGTAATGGTGACCTTGAATATTCAAATTTACTTGCCCCTGCATAAACTGATGTGTTTCTTCTAGGGCAGCAGAGAGATCTCTTTTCGTAATTGGTTGTTGGGTCCCAGGAATCTTTGGCAATGTGTGTGTCCTCTTTGATTGGGGTGTAGCCTGGGATTCTTCCTCCCTAAGGTGCTTTGTGCCCCTCATGGGTTTCCTTGAACTAGTTCCTACTTCGTCAATAGAGATGGCTGTATTCTTTTTCTTTGGAACCGTTGCTGACTTGGCATATTTGGCTAACTTTGTTGAGGTTGGCATCACGCGCAAGCAGTTCTTCATATCTAGTGCCTCATAAATAAGTAGGGTCAAGGCTGAACTACCATTCAGAAACTTTTTCTGACCCCACTTCTTCTTTACTTCAAATAGACGTTCTTGAACATATGGAGTCATATTTACTTGATTTCCAACTTGCCTCATAGCATGTGAGAGCAGTTGCACCATGATCTTTTGAGGTGCTGTATATCTATGCATGCTTGGAAAACAAAAGTGCTGGTGCACTAAGCAAACAACATCTTCAATATCCGTTCTGTTGATGTCCAAAAAGGATCTCTTTTTCGGATCATGACATTCATCTTTGACATTCGTGATTCCCTCTTGATTCCACCCGAAAGCTCTGTTAATTAGCTCATGAGTGAATCGAATCGTTTTCCATGTACCCACTTTATCCAGTACTCGTGCCTCTGGGACTGATATGTTATTCGATGCAGGCTGAAGTGTATTCATCACTTGCGTACACCTCTGGAAATCTGGTAGATAAATAAGTAGTCTGAGAAATGCATCCATTCCTGCTTGTGTCCAGACATCCGTCATGCGCGGTAATCCTTGTACGATGGTCTTGAAATCTTGCGACATGATAGGGAAGTAGTGATCCCTGTCCATGATTTTGATAGTGGCCATGAAAATGAGATCTGATACTGGTTGGTCATCTAGAAACCAATGGCCTCTTGCTTTTGTTATAGATTCCAAGGGAAGAAGCTGGACCTCTTCCTCTTGCGTAGCTTCAGAATTAGTAGATGCCATCTGCACTCAATACAGAGTATGAATTAGTGGCAAGATAGTATCAAAAATCCTCCTTCATTTGTCTTTCATAAGATTGGCAATGCTCCGTGTGAATGGTGTCGTCCCTTCCCCGTGGGTGTGAGAAAGGTACTACCTGGGATTTTTCCTACTTTTAGATATTTTTATGTTTTTGTCTAAAAGAAAAATAGAAAAGTTAGTTCATAGCCGAAGCGGTTATTAATTTTTTTAGTAATTTTCTTTAGATTATATACAAGTGCTCTCCTATTTCCCAAGAGGAAAATGTGCTTCACTATCATGCATACTTTGGATTCTGGTAACTCCACATGTGTGCAACTCGAATTACTTGGTTGATGCCTACAGCTAATCTTGCTTTTCGGCATCCAAATCTGCTTCATCTTGTTGGAACAGATTGTATTCCTAACATTTTTGAAGAATATGGTGCTTCTCATGTTGTACGTCTGCTTTATCTGCTTTTTGAATCTTGAAATAGTTTTTGAAACAATTGTAGATTCCTGCTCCGTCCTGCAGCTGTTTATCTTCTGTCGTTTTGCCTTTAGATCGTACTGATTCTCCTTGCGCCTTGACTCTTCCCTCTTGATGCTTGTCCTTTGAGCACATGATTTGGGAATCCATATTTGTGTTCGGTCCAATTGGGCGGCTATCACCTTCTTCAGAATCCATACTTTAGCAATTCTTTGTGGAACTGAATATCCAGAGCGATTTACATACTAGTTCTGTGGGTTCTTTTGCTGTAGCAAGTAGTTCTTTTGTTGAAGATATGCAGCCATTTGGTCCTTCCTTATCCAAACTTGTCGAGTGTAAGGAATGGGGTATATTCTAATAGGTGCCAACTTGTGATTACCTGTAGAACTAGTCTCTCTTGTGCGTGGTTCTTCGCTAAGGCTGTTTTCAGATAGAATGATACTCTTGCGACTTGCTAGATTAGAAGATGGTGTGCAAGCCGAATTCAGTGTATCCTCACATGAAGTACTTGATGAAGGGGTTTCCATAGTGCTAGTGAACATGCATTCATCATTGTGTTCATTTGGGTGAGTTTTCGGTTCTATACTTGCAGCTTTGATTGGTCGTTCGTCTAGCATGCTGAATACTTCACGATGTCCTATCCTGGCCGAGATGTATTCTAAGGCCAATTGAATAGTTACTTCATATTCGTATATCCAGTCTTGACCTAACACAAGCTCTTTCAATAAGTCCTGATCGTGATATACTAAGAGCTTTTGTTCCATAGTGTTGTTTCCGAGGTGTAGAGGTAAGATAATTTCTCCTATACACTTGGTGATTTTTCCTCCTATTCCTATCAGTTGGGCCTTTGATGGGCATAATCCCTCCTTGAGTGTCTGTGTCAATGAATACTTGATACAGCTTATAGCGGCTCCTGTGTCAATGAGAGCATCCACTAAGTGGTATTCCTTTTTTCTGACTCCCAAATTCAAATATGGTTGCTTCCTTTGTTGCCCTAGGTCTTCAATGGTCCTAAAATTAGCCATTGGGACTAGTTCCTCTCCTAGTCAATATCTCTCATCTCTCTCTCTCATCCACTTTTTTCGTTTCGTGATCCGCTCTAGCGCTCCTTGTCTGGCTTCCTCTCGTATTCTTTCTTCCTCTAAACATCTATTTTTACCCGTTATCAGTCATGACATTATTTCTTCAGTCAATGGCTCTAAATATTTTTTTACTCGAGGTCCACTTACACAATTGGGCAATCCTTCTCCATCTAGAGTTGCTAAGCTGATGGCTCCGTTGGTGAATATGCGATTGATGATTAATGGGCAAGATCCTCTTTTTTGCAGTTTCTTTGCGTGTTGTTTCAAAGTATACACCAAAACTAAATCTCCTTCCTTCAAATTTTTATCTTTAATATGAGCATCAAAGTATGCCTTCTGTCGCCTTTTAGCAGCATAAATCCCTGCTACTTCTTGTAACCTAGTTTCATGTAACTTCTCTATTTGATCCATTGAGCTGAGAGTTCATGTCCCATCCACTCATAAGTAGTTGCTACTCTGAGAGTGGGTATTAAGAAATCAATTGGCAAAATAGCATTTTGTCCATACACTAAGTTAAAAGGAGTAGTTCCTATGGCGGTCTTGTAAGCTACTCGGATTGCCCATAGAGCATGATGTAATTGTTTATCCCAATCCGATCTACCATTGTTCATAATTTTAGTGAGAACCGTGCACAAGATTTTATTTGAACTTTCGGCTTGTCCATTGGCTTGTGGGTGATAAGGGGCTCATTTCTTATGAATTACCAGGAATTCATTCAGTAAGACTTCTATTACTTCATTCACACAATGCGTACCTCTATCACTCATAATTTCTATTGGCAGTCCAAATTTAGTGAAAATGTTCTCAAAGAGAAACTTGGCAATAGTTCTTGCGTCATTTTTCTTGGTTTCTTTGGCTTCAACCCATTTGGTCAGATAGTCTGTGGCTACAATTATGTATTCAGCATGGGATCCTTTAGTTGGGGGGCTAATAGGTCCTATGCAGTCTATTCCCCATTTTGTGAAAGCTCTCACACTCATCATGGGTTTTAATGGCATTTCATATCTTCTAATTGGATATTTCGTTCGTTGACATTTATCACACCGTTGAACATATGTGGCTACATCCTGATGTAGAGTTGACCATCACATTCCGGCAAAGAGAATCATTTTTGCTGTTTTATCTACAGAAAAATGTCCTCCTGCAGCTCCTGTATGTGCCATCTCTAAAACAGCAAGATACTCATCTTCATGAATGCACATTCGCAAATGATTATCTTTTCCTCGTTTAAAGATTTATTTTCCTATAAGAGAATAGTCCTTGCTTTGTTCTACAAGTGCACATTTCCTTGCTAGAGTGGCTCCCTCTGGGTACTCTTGGGTCTTTAAGAACTTCACCAGAGGCATGCTCCATCTTGGTGCTACAGTGGAGTAGCATAGAGTGGAGTTCTAATCTGGATTTTGTTCTTGACAAGCTGGGCAGGCTGATACATAGTTATGCGCATCCCTCTGCATGGTTGGCCAATATATGCTCAATCTCCTCAGTGTTTGCCATGTTCCGTTCGCATTTAGATGAGTTTTCCATTGATTTACATGTGATTTTTGAAGCCACATTTCTTGTCCCTCTTCTTCTACACATCTCATGAGTAATCTATTTGAGTCTTGGTGATATAAACTCCCAGCAATGACATGAAGGTTTTTAGTCTTCCATAGTTCTTCAGTTCGGTTTGGTGTGATCCCATCTTTAGGTCCATGCGTGAGTATTGGGATCAACTTTTCTGCCATTGGGGACATACTTCAAGGTTGAACAGGTACGTGTCAGGCAGATCATCCGGTACTCCTATGGGTGGTTCTCCATGTGTCATTCTTGATAGGTGATCTGCTCTTATGTGGGTATTTCCTTTCTTGACTACTACTTCAAAATCAAATTCCATCAACAATAGAAACCATCGTACTAGTCGTCCCGTATTACAAGGCTTATTGACTAAGTAGAGTAGGGCTTGATGATCAATGAAGAATTTGAATTTGTTTACCAATAAGTGTGAAGAGAGATGGTGGATGCAATCCAAAGATGAGTAGGTGCCGCTACAACCAGCTTCACACCAGCCAACTGAGACTTCAGAGTTGATTAGTAGACCCTTTGAGCTTCCTAAATCCACCAAAATATCAGCCAAGTACTTTGGAACATGTATCCCAAAAGTTTAAGTCAAGACCGACAAGTTGCGAAATGACTAGCTCCCAAAACTTGCTATTTTTGGACATACACCTGCTGGAAAAAATGAACAGTGCTCTCAACCTGGAAGGAATTAGAAAAATTCCTTTTGGGCATAGCAAATAGACTTAGCAAGCTTCCTATTCCAAGTTAAAACACTTCAAATGATGGACTGAGCACTGAGAACAAGTTTCATCAAGTTCTGGAACATTCCCACAATTCTCGGGGCTCTGCAGAGATAGACCAGTAAGCAGTAAAATGCAGATATCTCCAAAAGTATAAATCCAATGACCTTGAAAATTTATATGTAGAAACTAGACAGTGAGAGCTATCCAACGCACTTTAAAACACTGAAAAAGGTTCAGTAAAACTCGAGATATGACCTTCTGAAGTTACTGCTCTGAGTGAGTATAGCAGAGAACAAAACAGAGAGGTAGATGATAATAAATGTATAGATTCACATATGATTACAACCACATTGGCAATGAATCTTTGCACAATGGGAGTAGAATGATAGAGCTATGGAGTAAGCTCTTCAATCTCTACAAAATGACATCAAGTGGTCACGTACAAGGCTTGCTAATCGCCTCTTCCTTCTTGCTCCTTTTATAGCAATTCTTGGAGGGAGTTTTGAATTCGAATTCGAATGGCTCCACCTAAAAGTGATCCCCAAAGTTAGGAGAGATTCCCTCAGCTCAAAAATTCGTGATTTTGGTAGTTGGAGCCACGAATTTTCTTTTACATCATGGATGAGGTAAGCCATCCTTTTACTTTTTTCTTTTTCCATTTATAAGAGATAAAATGTACTCTTTTACAAGAGGTGTTCACATGACTACTCATGTGACTTACAAATGAGGATAATATCAAGCATATCAAGCATGTAGGCTTGGGCAAAATGCACCAACAGCTCCCCCTCAAGCCTAACATGCTTGGCCTCCAAATAAGTCTTCAATTGTCCTTGATTTCCTGCAAGCCAATCATCAACTTGAATCTACTTAACTTCGTACCATCAAGAGCTTTCGTCAACATGTCTGCACATTGCATATCTGTAGAGACATAGGATAGTTGAATATCCTTGCTCAATAGCTTCTCCCTTACATAATGGTAGTGGACTTCAATATGCTTGGTTCTAGCATGGTATACCGGATTAGCTGCTAGATGTAGTGAGCTTGTGTTGTCACCAAAAATATGAGGTGTTGAAGAATGAAGTCCAAGATCTGTGTACAAAGACTTTAACCACATGATTTCTTGAGTTGCATTAGCCAAACCTCTATATTCAGCTTCGGTAGAAGATAATGCCACGGTTGGTTGCTTCTTCGATGACCAAGAAATGATTTTTGAACCTGCAAATGATATATACCCTGATGTGCTTCTTCTATCATCTTTAGATCCGGCCCAATCTGCATCTGAGTAGACCTTTAGCTCAATATCTGAAGTATATGAATAGAACAAACCTTCATTCATGGTCCCCTTTAGGTACTTGAGGACTCGCTTGGCCGCTTCCATATGTGGTCTTCTCGGCTTATGCATAAACTGACTCAATATGCTAACACTATAGCATATATCCACCCTTGTGAGTGTTGCATAGTTCAAACTTCCAACCAAGCTTTGATAGCTTGTGATGTCTTCAATTGGCTCTCCTTCATAAGCACTAAGCTTATGATTTTGCTCCATAGGTGTGCCTGCACACTTGGTATTTTCCATCTTGAACTTGACGAGCATGTCATGGACATACTTCCTTTGTGTGATGTATATACCTGAATCTGTGTAGATCAACTCCAATCCAAGAAAATAAGTGAGTGGTCCGAGGTCACTTATTTTGAACTCCTCCTTCATTTGACTCTTTACCTGTTTGATTCCTTCAAGATCATTGCCTGTGATAATAATATCATCAACATACACACATAAATAGATCACTTCAGATCCATTCCTCTTTATGAACAAAGAGGTATCCGCCTTGCTAGCTTTGAATCCTTGGTCCTGCAAATAAGTAACCAATCTGAAATTCCAAGCTCTTGGAGCTTGCTTCAATCCATACAAAGCTTTCTTTAGTTTGCATACATAGTTAGGATGATGTGCATCCTCATATCCAGGAGGTTGTGCCATATACACTTCCTCAGAAATCCATCCATTCAAGAAGGCATTCTTTACATCAAGTTGATAAAGATTCCAATTTCTAGATGCAGCAAGACTTATGAGAACCCTAATTGTAGGCATTTTTGCAACAGGAGAGAAAGTCTCCTCATAATCAATACCATGGGTTTGAGCAAACCCTTTAGCAACTAACCTTGCTTTGTGTCTATTTATACTTCCATCTGGATTCTTCTTGATTTTGTATATCCATCGAGATCCGATTATCTTCATAGATGGCTTGTTAGGTACAAGCTCCCAAGTGTCATTCTCCTTCAAGGCTTCCATTTCTTCATCCATTGCATCTCTCCAAGCTTTCTTGCTTTGTGCTTCTTCGAATGTGGTAGGTTCTTCATTGGTTGAATCCTTTGCAATGTAGATTGAGTGCTTGGTGACCAAAGAAGTATCATAACCAAACCTCTCTGGTTTCTTCTTCTCCCTCGAAGACCTTCTAAGTGGTTGATGTGAGCTCTCGGGTCCATATGTAGCATCCTGCATCTTTGCTTTACCTTTGTTCTTCCATAGCTTTAGTCTTTCCAAGTCTTCTAGGTCAATCTCCGAATCACTTTCTTCAATCTGCTTTGGCTCCTTTGGTTGAAGTGATGGAAAATCTTCATCCAAGTCATATGGCAGCTTCACTTTCCTGTCATCATCAAACCATGATTTGTTTTCATCAAAAATTACATCTCTACTCACAGAAAATCCTTTATTGGTTGGATTGTACAATCTATATCCTTTTTGGTTTTGATCATAACCAATGAATACACACTTCTCTGCCTTGGGATCCAATTTCCCTCTTACTTGAGAAGGAATGTGAGTATAGGCTAAGCATCCAAAGATTTTACAATGCTCTAGACTAGGTCTTCTTCCATTCCACACTTCATATGGAGTGGTTCCATCTAGTGACTTAGATGGAAGTCTATTTATGAGATATGTGGCTGTCGACACAGCCTCTGCCCATAGGTAGTTCGGCAATCCCTTTTCGTTGAGCATGGACCTTGCAGCTTCGACGATAGCTCTATTCCTCCTCTCTGCTACACCATTGAGTTCAGGTGTAAACCTTGTAGTGACTTCCCTTTTAATGCCTCTTTCATGCAAGAAGGCATCAAATTCAGAAGAGAAGTATTCTCCTCCACCATCTGATCTGAGTCTTTTCAAAGTCCTACCTGTTTGATTTTCAACAAGAGCAATATACTTCTTAAAGCAATTAAACACTTCATCCTTGTGCTTCATGAAAAACAGAATGGTCCACCTGCTACAATCATCTATGAAAGACACATAATATCTTGAGCCTGATATAGATGGCTCCTTACTTGGACCCCACACATCCGTGTGCACTAGATCCAAAGGATTTTGATACATATATCCTTTCTTATTGAAAGGTTGTCTATGAGCCTTGCCGAGTTGACAAGCTTCACACTTATAAATCATGTGTTGCCTTGTGATATTAGGCAAACCAAGTACACTTTGGTCCCTGCAAATCTGTTTGAGTGTCCTCTCACCAATGTGAGCAAGCCTTTTGTGCCATATCTCCAACTCTGTTAGAGTTTGAGATCCATAGCTAAACAAAGCTATGTTCTTTGTATCTTCCACTTCAAAAGTGAAAAGCCTTCCTGTCTTTTATCCTTTGGCAATCCTTCGAAAGCCTTGCCTTGGGTCTTCAACATATGCTCCAAATCGATTGAATCTAACCTGCAATCCTTTTTCAACAATCTGTCCAACACTTATTAAATTTTTGGTAATTGTAGGGACATACAAGACTTTGCTTAAGAGGTTCATATTCCCATCTGATGTCTTCACATTACCTATCTTCTCCACTGAGTGCTTTGTGTCATCTCCTGTCTGCACTTCATGCTTGTTATGAGGATCTTCCAAATCAGAAAGTAAAGCCACATTTCCTGCTACATGGTTTGAGCATCCCGAATCAATGTAAAATATGTGATCAACATCCTTACCCTTCTTCGCTGATAGATTCATAATCAATAATGAATCTTCTTGACTTTGGTCCTCTGCATAGTTATTGTAATCTCTTCTTCCTCTATGGCCACTTTGATAGTTGTTGTTGTTGTTGTAATTGTTGTTGTAGTAATTGTTGTTGTAGCCTCCATTGTACCTGCCTCTATTTGATCCATAGCCACCTCTATTGAATCCTCTTCCTCTTGAGTTCCTTGGATTCCTGAAACATTCTTCAGTAGTATGGTTAGATAAGCCACATATGTTGCAAGGTTGAGATGATTGGAATCTCCCCCTGCCTTGCTTTCCACCTCTGCCTCTTCCTCTAGCTCTTCCTCTACCTGCAAAGTTTGCTTGGAAAGAGCTTCCTTCATCTTCATTCTTCCTATTCTTTGACTTGTCCTTGACCTTAGCTTTATCAGAATATAAGGCAGAAGTTTGATTACCTCTTGAGGACTCACCACCTTTGCTAATCTTTGCTTCATGAGTGAAGAGTTGGCCCATGAGTGTGTTGAGGTCGGGTACATGCATATCCATGTATAAATCCATGGCTGTTGTGAATGACTCCCACTTGTCGTCTGCTTTGATTCCATTCATGATTTGTCTTATGATTTGCTCCTCTTCAATTACCTCTCCAATGCTTCCAAGTTGGTCGGAAATCTCCTTCATCTTTGTGACATAATCAGTCACATTTTGCTTCGGGCTTTTCTTCATTGTTGTGAACTCCATCCACAATTGGTTCTTCCTTGCTCGAGTGTTGGAAGAGAAGAAAGAAGCAAGTGCATTCCAGGTTTCTCTTGATGTCTTGCATCCCTTGACATGAGGTAAAAGAAAATCAGAGATTGAGTTTAGAATATAAGACCTTGCAAGTGCATCCTTCGAACACCAATTCGAAAGTCCTTCCACTTCTTCATGTGATGGTTGCCCTTTGTTCCTCATGGTTGGCATTGCTTCATCTCCGGATATGAATCCATATAGATTCCTTCCTTGAAGGTAAGCCTCCATCCTTAGAGACCATGCCGGGTAGTTGTTTCGATCCAATTTGTCAATTGTTGATGGAAATCCATCTCCCATGTTGCTTGACTATGCTCTGATACCACTGTGAAGAGAGATGGTGGATGCAATCCAAAGATGAGTAGGTGCCGCTACAACCAGCTTCACACCAGCCAACTGAGACTTCAGAGTTGATTAGTAGACCCTTTGAGCTTCCTAAATCCACCAAAATATCAGCCAAGTACTTTGGAACATGTATCCCAAAAGTTTAAGTCAAGACCGACAAGTTGCGAAATGACTAGCTCCCAAAACTTGCTATTTTTGGACATACACCTGCTGGAAAAAATGAACAGTGCTCTCAACCTGGAAGGAATTAGAAAAATTCCTTTTGGGCATAGCAAATAGACTTAGCAAGCTTCCTATTCCAAGTTAAAACACTTCAAATGATGGACTGAGCACTGAGAACAAGTTTCATCAAGTTCTGGAACATTCCCACAATTCTCGGGGCTCTGCAGAGATAGACCAGTAAGCAGTAAAATGCAGATATCTCCAAAAGTATAAATCCAATGACCTTGAAAATTTATATGTAGAAACTAGACAGTGAGAGCTATCCAACGCACTTTAAAACACTGAAAAAGGTTCAGTAAAACTCGAGATATGACCTTCTGAAGTTACTGCTCTGAGTGAGTATAGCAGAGAACAAAACAGAGAGGTAGATGATAATAAATGTATAGATTCACATATGATTACAACCACATTGGCAATGAATCTTTGCACAATGGGAGTAGAATGATAGAGCTATGGAGTAAGCTCTTCAATCTCTACAAAATGACATCAAGTGGTCACGTACAAGGCTTGCTAATCGCCTCTTCCTTCTTGCTCCTTTTATAGCAATTCTTGGAGGGAGTTTTGAATTCGAATTCGAATGGCTCCACCTAAAAGTGATCCCCAAAGTTAGGAGAGATTCCCTCAGCTCAAAAATTCGTGATTTTGGTAGTTGGAGCCACGAATTTGCTTTTACATCATGGATGAGGTAAGCCATCCTTTTACTTTTTTCTTTTTCCATTTATAAGAGATAAAATGTACTCTTTTACAAGAGGTGTTCACATGACTACTCATGTGACTTACAAATGAGGATAATATCAAGCATATCAAGCATGTAGGCTTGGGCAAAATGCACCAACAGCTCCCCCTCAAGCCTAACATGCTTGGCCTCCAAATAAGTCTTCAATTGTCCTTGATTTCCTGCAAGCCAATCATCAACTTGAATCTACTTAACTTCGTACCATCAAGAGCTTTCGTCAACATGTCTGCACATTGCATATCTGTAGAGACATAGGATAGTTGAATATCCTTGCTCAATAGCTTCTCCCTTACATAATGGTAGTGGACTTCAATATGCTTGGTTCTAGCATGGTATACCGGATTAGCTGCTAGATGTAGTGAGCTTGTGTTGTCACCAAAAATATGAGGTGTTGAAGAATGAAGTCCAAGATCTGTGTACAAAGACTTTAACCACATGATTTCTTGAGTTGCATTAGCCAAACCTCTATATTCAGCTTCGGTAGAAGATAATGCCACGGTTGGTTGCTTCTTCGATGACCAAGAAATGATTTTTGAACCTGCAAATGATATATACCCTGATGTGCTTCTTCTATCATCTTTAGATCCGGCCCAATCTGCATCTGAGTAGACCTTTAGCTCAATATCTGAAGTATATGAATAGAACAAACCTTCATTCATGGTCCCCTTTAGGTACTTGAGGACTCGCTTGGCCGCTTCCATATGTGGTCTTCTCGGCTTATGCATAAACTGACTCAATATGCTAACACTATAGCATATATCCACCCTTGTGAGTGTTGCATAGTTCAAACTTCCAACCAAGCTTTGATAGCTTGTGATGTCTTCAATTGGCTCTCCTTCATAAGCACTAAGCTTATGATTTTGCTCCATAGGTGTGCCTGCACACTTGGTATTTTCCATCTTGAACTTGACGAGCATGTCATGGACATACTTCCTTTGTGTGATGTATATACCTGAATCTGTGTAGATCAACTCCAATCCAAGAAAATAAGTGAGTGGTCCGAGGTCACTTATTTTGAACTCCTCCTTCATTTGACTCTTTACCTGTTTGATTCCTTCAAGATCATTGCCTGTGATAATAATATCATCAACATACACACATAAATAGATCACTTCAGATCCATTCCTCTTTATGAACAAAGAGGTATCCGCCTTGCTAGCTTTGAATCCTTGGTCCTGCAAATAAGTAACCAATCTGAAATTCCAAGCTCTTGGAGCTTGCTTCAATCCATACAAAGCTTTCTTTAGTTTGCATACATAGTTAGGATGATGTGCATCCTCATATCCAGGAGGTTGTGCCATATACACTTCCTCAGAAATCCATCCATTCAAGAAGGCATTCTTTACATCAAGTTGATAAAGATTCCAATTTCTAGATGCAGCAAGACTTATGAGAACCCTAATTGTAGGCATTTTTGCAACAGGAGAGAAAGTCTCCTCATAATCAATACCATGGGTTTGAGCAAACCCTTTAGCAACTAACCTTGCTTTGTGTCTATTTATACTTCCATCTGGATTCTTCTTGATTTTGTATATCCATCGAGATCCGATTATCTTCATAGATGGCTTGTTAGGTACAAGCTCCCAAGTGTCATTCTCCTTCAAGGCTTCCATTTCTTCATCCATTGCATCTCTCCAAGCTTTCTTGCTTTGTGCTTCTTCGAATGTGGTAGGTTCTTCATTGGTTGAATCCTTTGCAATGTAGATTGAGTGCTTGGTGACCAAAGAAGTATCATAACCAAACCTCTCTGGTTTCTTCTTCTCCCTCGAAGACCTTCTAAGTGGTTGATGTGAGCTCTCGGGTCCATATGTAGCATCCTGCATCTTTGCTTTACCTTTGTTCTTCCATAGCTTTAGTCTTTCCAAGTCTTCTAGGTCAATCTCCGAATCACTTTCTTCAATCTGCTTTGGCTCCTTTGGTTGAAGTGATGGAAAATCTTCATCCAAGTCATATGGCAGCTTCACTTTCCTGTCATCATCAAACCATGATTTGTTTTCATCAAAAATTACATCTCTACTCACAGAAAATCCTTTATTGGTTGGATTGTACAATCTATATCCTTTTTGGTTTTGATCATAACCAATGAATACACACTTCTCTGCCTTGGGATCCAATTTCCCTCTTACTTGAGAAGGAATGTGAGTATAGGCTAAGCATCCAAAGATTTTACAATGCTCTAGACTAGGTCTTCTTCCATTCCACACTTCATATGGAGTGGTTCCATCTAGTGACTTAGATGGAAGTCTATTTATGAGATATGTGGCTGTCGACACAGCCTCTGCCCATAGGTAGTTCGGCAATCCCTTTTCGTTGAGCATGGACCTTGCAGCTTCGACGATAGCTCTATTCCTCCTCTCTGCTACACCATTGAGTTCAGGTGTAAACCTTGTAGTGACTTCCCTTTTAATGCCTCTTTCATGCAAGAAGGCATCAAATTCAGAAGAGAAGTATTCTCCTCCACCATCTGATCTGAGTCTTTTCAAAGTCCTACCTGTTTGATTTTCAACAAGAGCAATATACTTCTTAAAGCAATTAAACACTTCATCCTTGTGCTTCATGAAAAACAGAATGGTCCACCTGCTACAATCATCTATGAAAGACACATAATATCTTGAGCCTGATATAGATGGCTCCTTACTTGGACCCCACACATCCGTGTGCACTAGATCCAAAGGATTTTGATACATATATCCTTTCTTATTGAAAGGTTGTCTATGAGCCTTGCCGAGTTGACAAGCTTCACACTTATAAATCATGTGTTGCCTTGTGATATTAGGCAAACCAAGTACACTTTGGTCCCTGCAAATCTGTTTGAGTGTCCTCTCACCAATGTGAGCAAGCCTTTTGTGCCATATCTCCAACTCTGTTAGAGTTTGAGATCCATAGCTAAACAAAGCTATGTTCTTTGTATCTTCCACTTCAAAAGTGAAAAGCCTTCCTGTCTTTTATCCTTTGGCAATCCTTCGAAAGCCTTGCCTTGGGTCTTCAACATATGCTCCAAATCGATTGAATCTAACCTGCAATCCTTTTTCAACAATCTGTCCAACACTTATTAAATTTTTGGTAATTGTAGGGACATACAAGACTTTGCTTAAGAGGTTCATATTCCCATCTGATGTCTTCACATTACCTATCTTCTCCACTGAGTGCTTTGTGTCATCTCCTGTCTGCACTTCATGCTTGTTATGAGGATCTTCCAAATCAGAAAGTAAAGCCACATTTCCTGCTACATGGTTTGAGCATCCCGAATCAATGTAAAATATGTGATCAACATCCTTACCCTTCTTCGCTGATAGATTCATAATCAATAATGAATCTTCTTGACTTTGGTCCTCTGCATAGTTATTGTAATCTCTTCTTCCTCTATGGCCACTTTGATAGTTGTTGTTGTTGTTGTAATTGTTGTTGTAGTAATTGTTGTTGTAGCCTCCATTGTACCTGCCTCTATTTGATCCATAGCCACCTCTATTGAATCCTCTTCCTCTTGAGTTCCTTGGATTCCTGAAACATTCTTCAGTAGTATGGTTAGATAAGCCACATATGTTGCAAGGTTGAGATGATTGGAATCTCCCCCTGCCTTGCTTTCCACCTCTGCCTCTTCCTCTAGCTCTTCCTCTACCTGCAAAGTTTGCTTGGAAAGAGCTTCCTTCATCTTCATTCTTCCTATTCTTTGACTTGTCCTTGACCTTAGCTTTATCAGAATATAAGGCAGAAGTTTGATTACCTCTTGAGGACTCACCACCTTTGCTAATCTTTGCTTCATGAGTGAAGAGTTGGCCCATGAGTGTGTTGAGGTCGGGTACATGCATATCCATGTATAAATCCATGGCTGTTGTGAATGACTCCCACTTGTCGTCTGCTTTGATTCCATTCATGATTTGTCTTATGATTTGCTCCTCTTCAATTACCTCTCCAATGCTTCCAAGTTGGTCGGAAATCTCCTTCATCTTTGTGACATAATCAGTCACATTTTGCTTCGGGCTTTTCTTCATTGTTGTGAACTCCATCCACAATTGGTTCTTCCTTGCTCGAGTGTTGGAAGAGAAGAAAGAAGCAAGTGCATTCCAGGTTTCTCTTGATGTCTTGCATCCCTTGACATGAGGTAAAAGAAAATCAGAGATTGAGTTTAGAATATAAGACCTTGCAAGTGCATCCTTCGAACACCAATTCGAAAGTCCTTCCACTTCTTCATGTGATGGTTGCCCTTTGTTCCTCATGGTTGGCATTGCTTCATCTCCGGATATGAATCCATATAGATTCCTTCCTTGAAGGTAAGCCTCCATCCTTAGAGACCATGCCGGGTAGTTGTTTCGATCCAATTTGTCAATTGTTGATGGAAATCCATCTCCCATGTTGCTTGACTATGCTCTGATACCACTGTGAAGAGAGATGGTGGATGCAATCCAAAGATGAGTAGGTGCCGCTACAACCAGCTTCACACCAGCCAACTGAGACTTCAGAGTTGATTAGTAGACCCTTTGAGCTTCCTAAATCCACCAAAATATCAGCCAAGTACTTTGGAACATGTATCCCAAAAGTTTAAGTCAAGACCGACAAGTTGCGAAATGACTAGCTCCCAAAACTTGCTATTTTTGGACATACACCTGCTGGAAAAAATGAACAGTGCTCTCAACCTGGAAGAAATTAGAAAAATTCCTTTTGGGCATAGCAAATAGACTTAGCAAGCTTCCTATTCCAAGTTAAAACACTTCAAATGATGGACTGAGCACTGAGAACAAGTTTCATCAAGTTCTGGAACATTCCCACAATTCTCGGGGCTCTGCAGAGATAGACCAGTAAGCAGTAAAATGCAGATATCTCCAAAAGTATAAATCCAATGACCTTGAAAATTTATATGTAGAAACTAGACAGTGAGAGCTATCCAACGCACTTTAAAACACTGAAAAAGGTTCAGTAAAACTCGAGATATGACCTTCTGAAGTTACTGCTCTGAGTGAGTATAGCAGAGAACAAAACAGAGAGGTAGATGATAATAAATGTATAGATTCACATATGATTACAACCACATTGGCAATGAATCTTTGCACAATGGGAGTAGAATGATAGAGCTATGGAGTAAGCTCTTCAATCTCTACAAAATGACATCAAGTGGTCACGTACAAGGCTTGCTAATCGCCTCTTCCTTCTTGCTCCTTTTATAGCAATTCTTGGAGGGAGTTTTGAATTCGAATTCGAATGGCTCCACCTAAAAGTGATCCCCAAAGTTAGGAGAGATTCCCTCAGCTCAAAAATTCGTGATTTTGGTAGTTGGAGCCACGAATTTGCTTTTACATCATGGATGAGGTAAGCCATCCTTTTACTTTTTTCTTTTTCCATTTATAAGAGATAAAATGTACTCTTTTACAAGAGGTGTTCACATGACTACTCATGTGACTTACAAATGAGGATAATATCAAGCATATCAAGCATGTAGGCTTGGGCAAAATGCACCAACAGCTCCCCCTCAAGCCTAACATGCTTGGCCTCCAAATAAGTCTTCAATTGTCCTTGATTTCCTGCAAGCCAATCATCAACTTGAATCTACTTAACTTCGTACCATCAAGAGCTTTCGTCAACATGTCTGCACATTGCATATCTGTAGAGACATAGGATAGTTGAATATCCTTGCTCAATAGCTTCTCCCTTACATAATGGTAGTGGACTTCAATATGCTTGGTTCTAGCATGGTATACCGGATTAGCTGCTAGATGTAGTGAGCTTGTGTTGTCACCAAAAATATGAGGTGTTGAAGAATGAAGTCCAAGATCTGTGTACAAAGACTTTAACCACATGATTTCTTGAGTTGCATTAGCCAAACCTCTATATTCAGCTTCGGTAGAAGATAATGCCACGGTTGGTTGCTTCTTCGATGACCAAGAAATGATTTTTGAACCTGCAAATGATATATACCCTGATGTGCTTCTTCTATCATCTTTAGATCCGGCCCAATCTGCATCTGAGTAGACCTTTAGCTCAATATCTGAAGTATATGAATAGAACAAACCTTCATTCATGGTCCCCTTTAGGTACTTGAGGACTCGCTTGGCCGCTTCCATATGTGGTCTTCTCGGCTTATGCATAAACTGACTCAATATGCTAACACTATAGCATATATCCACCCTTGTGAGTGTTGCATAGTTCAAACTTCCAACCAAGCTTTGATAGCTTGTGATGTCTTCAATTGGCTCTCCTTCATAAGCACTAAGCTTATGATTTTGCTCCATAGGTGTGCCTGCACACTTGGTATTTTCCATCTTGAACTTGACGAGCATGTCATGGACATACTTCCTTTGTGTGATGTATATACCTGAATCTGTGTAGATCAACTCCAATCCAAGAAAATAAGTGAGTGGTCCGAGGTCACTTATTTTGAACTCCTCCTTCATTTGACTCTTTACCTGTTTGATTCCTTCAAGATCATTGCCTGTGATAATAATATCATCAACATACACACATAAATAGATCACTTCAGATCCATTCCTCTTTATGAACAAAGAGGTATCCGCCTTGCTAGCTTTGAATCCTTGGTCCTGCAAATAAGTAACCAATCTGAAATTCCAAGCTCTTGGAGCTTGCTTCAATCCATACAAAGCTTTCTTTAGTTTGCATACATAGTTAGGATGATGTGCATCCTCATATCCAGGAGGTTGTGCCATATACACTTCCTCAGAAATCCATCCATTCAAGAAGGCATTCTTTACATCAAGTTGATAAAGATTCCAATTTCTAGATGCAGCAAGACTTATGAGAACCCTAATTGTAGGCATTTTTGCAACAGGAGAGAAAGTCTCCTCATAATCAATACCATGGGTTTGAGCAAACCCTTTAGCAACTAACCTTGCTTTGTGTCTATTTATACTTCCATCTGGATTCTTCTTGATTTTGTATATCCATCGAGATCCGATTATCTTCATAGATGGCTTGTTAGGTACAAGCTCCCAAGTGTCATTCTCCTTCAAGGCTTCCATTTCTTCATCCATTGCATCTCTCCAAGCTTTCTTGCTTTGTGCTTCTTCGAATGTGGTAGGTTCTTCATTGGTTGAATCCTTTGCAATGTAGATTGAGTGCTTGGTGACCAAAGAAGTATCATAACCAAACCTCTCTGGTTTCTTCTTCTCCCTCGAAGACCTTCTAAGTGGTTGATGTGAGCTCTCGGGTCCATATGTAGCATCCTGCATCTTTGCTTTACCTTTGTTCTTCCATAGCTTTAGTCTTTCCAAGTCTTCTAGGTCAATCTCCGAATCACTTTCTTCAATCTGCTTTGGCTCCTTTGGTTGAAGTGATGGAAAATCTTCATCCAAGTCATATGGCAGCTTCACTTTCCTGTCATCATCAAACCATGATTTGTTTTCATCAAAAATTACATCTCTACTCACAGAAAATCCTTTATTGGTTGGATTGTACAATCTATATCCTTTTTGGTTTTGATCATAACCAATGAATACACACTTCTCTGCCTTGGGATCCAATTTCCCTCTTACTTGAGAAGGAATGTGAGTATAGGCTAAGCATCCAAAGATTTTACAATGCTCTAGACTAGGTCTTCTTCCATTCCACACTTCATATGGAGTGGTTCCATCTAGTGACTTAGATGGAAGTCTATTTATGAGATATGTGGCTGTCGACACAGCCTCTGCCCATAGGTAGTTCGGCAATCCCTTTTCGTTGAGCATGGACCTTGCAGCTTCGACGATAGCTCTATTCCTCCTCTCTGCTACACCATTGAGTTCAGGTGTAAACCTTGTAGTGACTTCCCTTTTAATGCCTCTTTCATGCAAGAAGGCATCAAATTCAGAAGAGAAGTATTCTCCTCCACCATCTGATCTGAGTCTTTTCAAAGTCCTACCTGTTTGATTTTCAACAAGAGCAATATACTTCTTAAAGCAATTAAACACTTCATCCTTGTGCTTCATGAAAAACAGAATGGTCCACCTGCTACAATCATCTATGAAAGACACATAATATCTTGAGCCTGATATAGATGGCTCCTTACTTGGACCCCACACATCCGTGTGCACTAGATCCAAAGGATTTTGATACATATATCCTTTCTTATTGAAAGGTTGTCTATGAGCCTTGCCGAGTTGACAAGCTTCACACTTATAAATCATGTGTTGCCTTGTGATATTAGGCAAACCAAGTACACTTTGGTCCCTGCAAATCTGTTTGAGTGTCCTCTCACCAATGTGAGCAAGCCTTTTGTGCCATATCTCCAACTCTGTTAGAGTTTGAGATCCATAGCTAAACAAAGCTATGTTCTTTGTATCTTCCACTTCAAAAGTGAAAAGCCTTCCTGTCTTTTATCCTTTGGCAATCCTTCGAAAGCCTTGCCTTGGGTCTTCAACATATGCTCCAAATCGATTGAATCTAACCTGCAATCCTTTTTCAACAATCTGTCCAACACTTATTAAATTTTTGGTAATTGTAGGGACATACAAGACTTTGCTTAAGAGGTTCATATTCCCATCTGATGTCTTCACATTACCTATCTTCTCCACTGAGTGCTTTGTGTCATCTCCTGTCTGCACTTCATGCTTGTTATGAGGATCTTCCAAATCAGAAAGTAAAGCCACATTTCCTGCTACATGGTTTGAGCATCCCGAATCAATGTAAAATATGTGATCAACATCCTTACCCTTCTTCGCTGATAGATTCATAATCAATAATGAATCTTCTTGACTTTGGTCCTCTGCATAGTTATTGTAATCTCTTCTTCCTCTATGGCCACTTTGATAGTTGTTGTTGTTGTTGTAATTGTTGTTGTAGTAATTGTTGTTGTAGCCTCCATTGTACCTGCCTCTATTTGATCCATAGCCACCTCTATTGAATCCTCTTCCTCTTGAGTTCCTTGGATTCCTGAAACATTCTTCAGTAGTATGGTTAGATAAGCCACATATGTTGCAAGGTTGAGATGATTGGAATCTCCCCCTGCCTTGCTTTCCACCTCTGCCTCTTCCTCTAGCTCTTCCTCTACCTGCAAAGTTTGCTTGGAAAGAGCTTCCTTCATCTTCATTCTTCCTATTCTTTGACTTGTCCTTGACCTTAGCTTTATCAGAATATAAGGCAGAAGTTTGATTACCTCTTGAGGACTCACCACCTTTGCTAATCTTTGCTTCATGAGTGAAGAGTTGGCCCATGAGTGTGTTGAGGTCGGGTACATGCATATCCATGTATAAATCCATGGCTGTTGTGAATGACTCCCACTTGTCGTCTGCTTTGATTCCATTCATGATTTGTCTTATGATTTGCTCCTCTTCAATTACCTCTCCAATGCTTCCAAGTTGGTCGGAAATCTCCTTCATCTTTGTGACATAATCAGTCACATTTTGCTTCGGGCTTTTCTTCATTGTTGTGAACTCCATCCACAATTGGTTCTTCCTTGCTCGAGTGTTGGAAGAGAAGAAAGAAGCAAGTGCATTCCAGGTTTCTCTTGATGTCTTGCATCCCTTGACATGAGGTAAAAGAAAATCAGAGATTGAGTTTAGAATATAAGACCTTGCAAGTGCATCCTTCGAACACCAATTCGAAAGTCCTTCCACTTCTTCATGTGATGGTTGCCCTTTGTTCCTCATGGTTGGCATTGCTTCATCTCCGGATATGAATCCATATAGATTCCTTCCTTGAAGGTAAGCCTCCATCCTTAGAGACCATGCCGGGTAGTTGTTTCGATCCAATTTGTCAATTGTTGATGGAAATCCATCTCCCATGTTGCTTGACTATGCTCTGATACCACTGTGAAGAGAGATGGTGGATGCAATCCAAAGATGAGTAGGTGCCGCTACAACCAGCTTCACACCAGCCAACTGAGACTTCAGAGTTGATTAGTAGACCCTTTGAGCTTCCTAAATCCACCAAAATATCAGCCAAGTACTTTGGAACATGTATCCCAAAAGTTTAAGTCAAGACCGACAAGTTGCGAAATGACTAGCTCCCAAAACTTGCTATTTTTGGACATACACCTGCTGGAAAAAATGAACAGTGCTCTCAACCTGGAAGGAATTAGAAAAATTCCTTTTGGGCATAGCAAATAGACTTAGCAAGCTTCCTATTCCAAGTTAAAACACTTCAAATGATGGACTGAGCACTGAGAACAAGTTTCATCAAGTTCTGGAACATTCCCACAATTCTCGGGGCTCTGCAGAGATAGACCAGTAAGCAGTAAAATGCAGATATCTCCAAAAGTATAAATCCAATGACCTTGAAAATTTATATGTAGAAACTAGACAGTGAGAGCTATCCAACGCACTTTAAAACACTGAAAAAGGTTCAGTAAAACTCGAGATATGACCTTCTGAAGTTACTGCTCTGAGTGAGTATAGCAGAGAACAAAACAGAGAGGTAGATGATAATAAATGTATAGATTCACATATGATTACAACCACATTGGCAATGAATCTTTGCACAATGGGAGTAGAATGATAGAGCTATGGAGTAAGCTCTTCAATCTCTACAAAATGACATCAAGTGGTCACGTACAAGGCTTGCTAATCGCCTCTTCCTTCTTGCTCCTTTTATAGCAATTCTTGGAGGGAGTTTTGAATTCGAATTCGAATGGCTCCACCTAAAAGTGATCCCCAAAGTTAGGAGAGATTCCCTCAGCTCAAAAATTCGTGATTTTGGTAGTTGGAGCCACGAATTTGCTTTTACATCATGGATGAGGTAAGCCATCCTTTTACTTTTTTCTTTTTCCATTTATAAGAGATAAAATGTACTCTTTTACAAGAGGTGTTCACATGACTACTCATGTGACTTACAAATGAGGATAATATCAAGCATATCAAGCATGTAGGCTTGGGCAAAATGCACCAACAATAAGTAGTGTCGAAACTTTTTCACCGCATATACCATTCCTAGGACTTCTCTTTCAGTCGTGGTATAATTGCGTTCTGCTTGATTCAATTTTCTACTGGCATAGGCTATAGGGTGATCTAACTTTCCTATATCTGCGGGTTGAGCTAGGATGCAACCAATGGCAAACTTGGAAGCATCTACATGAATGTGAAAGGGCTTGTTCCAATTAGGTACTCGAAGGATTGGGGCTGAACTCAATCGACTCTTTAATTCATTAAAGGCCTTTTCACATTCTTCAGTCCAGTTAAACTGAGTCAATAATGCATAAAGAGGTCTAGCAATTATGGCATACATATGTATAAATCTTCGGTAGTAACCGCAATGTCCCATAAATGCTTGTACTTCTTTAGCAGTCTTTGGTCTTGGTAAATCCAAAATTACTTTGATTTTGTCTTCATCAGTTGAAATTCCATTTTTAGAGACAATATGTCCTAATATCTTTCCTTGTCGAACCATGAAGACACATTTTTCTAGGTTGAGGCATACTCTATATTGTTGACATTTGGCAAAGATCTTTCCTAGTTCAGGGATATGCTCTGATCGTATAGCTGAATAAGTGCATAAATCATCCACGTATACCTCCATACTCTTTCTCAGGAACTCCTTGAAATGGCACATCAATCTTTGGAAAGTGAATGGGGCATTGGTTAGGCCGAAAGGCATAACCCTAAAGGCGTATACACCCCATTCAGTTGCAAAGGCTATTTTATGTTGGTCCTCAGGAGCAATAGCTACTTGATTATACCCTGAAAATCCATCCAAAAAACTGTAAACTTCCTTCCCTACCACTCTTTCCAGAAGATGATCCGTGATGGGCAATGGGTAACTATCCCTTATGGTGGCAGCATTTACTTTTTTCAGATTTATGCATACTCTTAACTTACCATTCTTTTTCGGTACGACCACCAAAGGTGACACCCATTCCGTGTGTTCAATCTCATAATGAACCCAGCATCTAACAACTTATCTATTTCTTCTTTGATCTTCGCTAAGTAAACATCGTTATATGTGTATGGTCTTTGGTTGGAAGGTTTAGCTTTAGGTGTCATAGGGATTCTATGTGCACAGATAGATGGATCTACTCCTTTCAAATCCTTATATGTCCAGGCAAAGACATCCCTGTATTCCCTTATGAGTCGTATTAACTCTTGTTCTTCCTCCATTGAGATATCCTGTCCTATGAAAGTACATCGTTCTTCTCCTTCCTCTAAGGTTACTACTATTTTCTAGGTTTGCTCTTTGTTGTCATATGCTATTCCTGAGTGTGCTTCTCGTTTTGGCATTTGAATAGCAATTCTTCTCTCTTCTACTTCATATTTTTTGAAGTGGGTGGGCACTTCAAATTGGTCTTGAGGCTTGTTTTCATTGTCATTTTTTGCTTTATCTAGTCCAAGCTCCTCTTCTTGTGTTGGTTCTTGATTTATTTCATTAGTTATGACACTTACTTCTTGATTTCCTCTTTCTATTTCCATTTGCTCTTGCTTCATTTCAATGCTCTTGTAATCCTCCTTCCATTCCTTTTCTATCACTTCCCCTTCTTCAGCCTTTTGAAGAACCACCACGTATAGACTAACGTCATATCCTTCCTCATCAATGCATTCATTCATGGTTATCACTTCTTTGTTTACACACACATCGAGAGTAGCTAAGATATTCATCCAACCATGAGGTTCAAATTCCTCATCTAGGAATATTTGAGGCATATAGGCTGGATCTTGTACCGATCTAGCGATTCCCTATCTGTGCTGCCATCCTTTCCTCCTATCCTCTTCCTTTCTCGCAGTTTGGCATATCCATAGATGAGTGTCTTCATTCATCCACGATTGATCACTTGAACCTATACTATGAATCGACTTATTATCTTCCTCCTTATGAATCTGATTCCATTGTAAGGGGGGAACATCTTGATATGTATATGTGTGGAGATTTATTCTTGTGGTGGTTCCTTCATGCTGTAGGTATACAACATCTTTTCCCCAATCTTGCACTACCTTTAGTTGTCTCATGAAAGGTCTTCCAAGTATCATTTCATAATTGCTAGGCCTTTCAAATTGACATATCGCTAAGGTGTGCTCGAACTCAACTCCGCAAGTGGTAAAAACTACCCGTTCCAATAATCCCAATGGTCTTTCAGTGTGTCAGTCTGCCATTTGTATCTTCATGCGTGTTGGTCTTAAAGCTGGTTTTCCCCATTTCTCCCAGATTTCTCTAGTAGCAATTCCTACTCCAACTCCAGAATCTAAGATGGCTTTAGTGGTGTAACCTCTATAAGTAATTGGAAGGTAAGTGTTTCCTTCATCTCCCTCACTAAAATCTCCAACCTTATCAACTGGGATTTTTAATGTGTTGACTTCATCAGACATCTCCTTTTCTTCCACCTTGATCTCCAATTGGCTGGTCAATTTCTCCTTCAAATGTGGTTTGATCCTCAACAGTTCTTCCAACATCAGAGTACAAGGGATTTTTACTTTTTTAAGATGTTGTATGATATCCGATGTTTTGAATGATGGGTTCGGTTCTTTTTTCCTTATCGAGGTAATGCAATATAATTCTGAATTATGTTCGTACTCTCCTGTGTAATTTGGCAACACCTTTACACTGTCATTTTCCTTGTCACTTGGGTCAATTTGTATTAATTCTTATGAATTCATCTCACGTATGGAATCTTCAATTTCACCTTCCGCTTCTAGCTCTTCAAAGGGTGGTTCAATTCCTTCCACTTTCTTCCATCGGTCTTCTTGGACTCTTGCCCACAAATCTTTCGGCCATTCTCCTTCTACTTCGGGAACAATGGATCTTTCCCTTTTATCCTCACAGAAATTTCCATTATGTGTCTCACCTGCTTTGGGTTTCTTGGGGTCCTTAGGGATGACACACTCTTGGAATTCTCTTTTGGTGAATTGGGCAGTTGAAGAGAAGGTTTTTCTAAGGTCTGTTGAGCTACTTCAATTAATTTTTTGCATATCTCCAACCTTTCCTTTTCTAAGTCACCTCTAGGATATTCTCTTTCATGTTGTTCGATGGTAGGTCCTGCTCTTATTCGTGCCTTGTACGCCTGAATCCACATGGCTAATTCTTCAGGCATGGGATCTGCTAAAACTGATCCTACCTCTTCTTTTTTATAATTTCCTTTTTTATTTTCTTCTTCAAATTTCTGTTTTTCTTTTTGATCTTGCTCATCTTTTTCCTTCTCCATCTGTTGCTGTAGCTTCTTTTCCTTTATTCGATCTCTACGATTCTTCCATCTCTGTGTTCGTTTACTTGTAACACTTTTCTCAGGCTCTTCCGAGTCTTCAACTATTTGAGGTGTAGGTATGCTCCTTTCTCTGTCACCTTGATCATTTTCTTTAGTTTTGTCTGGGGTCTCTTTAGCTTTGGCTCTAGTTATTGCTTTCAACGATACAGTGTACTCCTTATCACTCCCTGATGACTCTATCACTTCTATCACGTTAATCTGCACATTAGAGTTAACTTTGTTGGGGTTCTTGGGGCAATCTCTGAAAAGGTGTTCTTTACCACAATCACTACAGTATCCTTCCCAGACTCGCTGTGGTGGTGGTGGGTTTGGCAGTGTACATTCTCTGATATAATGATCACCTCCGCACCTATAACATGGTCCTCTAGGTACAGGCGGTCTGTTCATAGGTTGGGGGGGGTATGGGTGCCCTGGGGGCTGTGTACATCAATGACACATAATCGTGCTCATATCCATAGGAACTATCTAGCACTTCCATGCCATAGGCATATGGTTCGTATATTTTTCCATATTCTACCATAGAGCTCTCATAACTGGGATAGTTTCCTTGACTATGGGCATAAGATGAGTCATATAGTTCGTTACTAGACAATGGTGTGGCTGGGACTATTGCTCTCTCTAAGTTTTCTTCAGGTTGAGCTATTTTCACTGGGACGACATTCTGAGGATGGGGCAGATGTTGTCCTAACACCGGTTGTGGTTGATTGTAACTTTGATAGGCATATGGTCGTGGTGCTGGTGTTTGCTGCTGATATGTGGGATATCTAAAGGCTTCACCTCCTTGATCTCTCTGAGGGTATCCGTAAGGTCTCATGACAGGTTGTACAAGTCTTGATTGCCTATTGTAAGGACAATTTTCCGTGCCATGATTTGTATACTTTTGTTCTATGCTGCAATATTGTAGAGGGCCTGGCACGGGTGGTCTATTGTAAGCATAAGCAGGTGGTGGGACTACCCCCCTAGTGCACAAATGAGAAGGATGATCACCTCCACAATGCATACATCTTCTAAGCATGGGTACTCTCATTGGGTTGTTGGGGTAGTTCCTCTATCCTTGAACGTTCAACTTCTTTGCTACTAAGTCGGCTATATCCTCTACATTGTTCTTAGGGTTTGAGGTATTTTCAGATCCTCCAATAGATTGTCCTCTAGGTCAATACATTCTTTCATAGATTCTTGCAAGGTTTGAACTCTTTTCACGTATACCAAAGATCTTAATGATCCATTCAATAATCCTTCCAAGAACAATGACACCATCTTATTTTGAGTGGGTCTCTCTTCCACTGGACATCTATCCACATATTGCTTGAATCTTCTTGCTGCCAATCTCACTGATTCTATAGGAGCTTGCTTAAAGCTATGGATCAATCAGGAAGAATTATTTTTAATCCCAGATTTAGTGAATTCCTCAATCATTTCTTGATAGACTTGTTCCATGTTTTGAAAATTGTTAGGATCTAATGGCTGGAACCAAGCTAAAGCTGTGTCTGTCAAAGTTAGACCAAAAGATTCATATTGAATCAAGAAATCTTCCACTTGTTCCGCTCTGATTACTTGCTTAAATTCAGCTATATGATTGTAAGGTTTGCTAGAGCCATCATAGTGGTTTCTCATGCATCTGGCAACTTGAATTGGCCTTAATCTTCTTCCTCCTGCAGGCGGTCTAGGTATCACAGGGAAAACGGGTCTTCCAATGGGTATACCAGGTCCTCTTGCTATAGGTGGTCTAACTGCGGCAAGAATTCCATTCCATGGGTCAACAGGTGGTTGAGGTCGATAGTGGGGGTTATTTGCAGACATAGCAAATTGTACGTGTGGTCTGACCGGAATGTGTGTTTGTTGTGTTTGTCCTGACTGTTGGAATGAATTATTTTGAGAGGTTCCATGTGGGTTTTGTGAAGTAGTGGCTTGATCCCTCGAGGGAAACACAGGAATGTTGTGATATTTCAACCCGGCTCTTTCCGACTGTTAGGGGCCAATACCTTCTCTGGTTTTTGTCCAAATGTGTGATGATGGTGGGGAAGTCAGGATCTTGTAACTCATAGACAGTCACTGGGTTAGGGACTGCTTCCCATAATGAAGAGTGGGCTCTAAGGAGATTCTCCATTCCATTGATCAAATACACATCCATTAAGGAGTCATCTTGGGGAACCAGGTCTCCTCTCCAAACCCTAACAACAGTAGATCTCCCTCTCGGTGTGGTCACTTGCACTTCATCTCCTTCTTCATTAGGGTTATGAGCAGTGTTTTCTTCCCCAAGCTCATTGATCTTTTGGGGGTGTTCTATAACAACATACTGGATATCCCTTTTATCCATATAAAATCCTCCTACATACTTAACTGCTGGCCTAGGCACTATGTAAGCATCTGAAGCTTTCTTTAGTCTGGCCACTATCGGTTTAGTCCATCTAGGTATATGGGTATCTCATGTTGATTGGAGGTCACATATTCTAAAGATGTCCAATATTCTCCCTCAATAATTGACATCATGCCAATCATTGGTATAATGTTTTGCATATCCTCTGAAGCCATAGTAATTTTTTATTTCTGACTCACTAGAGATTTCAGAATAATGTGAACGGCTACTTGGTTCAGCTACACTTCCTACAGAAGAGATCACACTTCGACTTCCTAGGGTTCTCCCAGATCTCAGGTTCATCCACTTAAAAGCTGTGATCAACCCTTGCCAACCTCTAGCTTCTAGAGCTCTTCACTATGGGTCAGAATTCTAGAAAAATTTGGTTGGGACAGGACTAACTGTGAGTCCTCAAGTCACGATTCTTGACCACAAAAAGTTCACGATACTCGACCTTTGACTCAGACGATACACGATATCTCATAGACACGATACACGATATCTCACAGACATGATACACGATACTTGAGATCACACGATACTCGATACTTGGTAGGTATCGCGATCGGGAAAACACGATACACGATACTTGAGATCACACAATACTCGATACTTGCTAGGTATCGTGATCGGGAAAACACGATACACGATACTTGAGTTCACATGATACACGATACTTGGTAGGTATCACGATCAAGATCTTGCAATACGTGATACACGATACTTGAGATCACACGATACTCGATACTTGCTATGTATCGCGATCGGGAAAACACGATACACGATACTTGAGTTCACACGATACACGTACATGATACTGGCTATGTATCGCGATCGAGCAAACACGATACACGATACTTGCGAGGTATCGCGATCGGGCAAACACGATACACGATACTGGCTATGTATCGCGATCGGGCAAACACGATACACGATACTAGCTATGTATCGCGATCGGGCAAACACGATACACGATACTTGCGAGGTATCACAATACTCAACCACAGGAGATCACAATACCTAGGTATCGCGATACTCGACCGCAGGAGAACACGATACTTGACACTTTTTTAGTTTTTTGCAAGTGTGTTTTGAATTTTGAATGATTATATGTGTTTATCAAGCTTCTCTACACTCTCCTCACCAACTGAATCACAGAAATAGACTTCTCTCACCCCTGGAGGACTCTCGCGATACTTACCGCAGATCGTTTTCTCTAATATGTTTAATTTATGAGACACTGATGGGAGGATGATGAATGTGCTTACCTTGGGAACTCTTTCTCAGCTCTCTAACCCCTCTGACTCGTTCTGCACAGCTCAAAAAGCCCAGATCTTATCTCACGATACTCGACAGCAGCTTCTCATGATACTTGTGCTAGAGACAAGTGACTAAAAAAATGATATTTTTTGGGTTTTATACTCTTTGAAAAATTCTCCTACACTGAAAAAGAACAACAAGACAAAGGTTGAATGCTACTCTAACTTCCTAGCCTACTCCCTTACTCCTCCTATTCTACTCACTCCACTCACTTCCCTAGACTAATAACTCACTACACACACTTCAAGAGTGAGAAGTAGTAAGTACGGGTGAATGTGACTTACTAAAGAAGAGAAAATCACTACTCCTCCTCTTGCTTCTATGCAAAAAGCTACTTACCATCACACGAATGCCTCGGTTTGATTCGACACTCCCCGGCAACGGCGCCAAAAACGTGTGTACCTAAGAACCAACTTAGGGACTTGTGGAGAAAGAGACTATACCTCAATCCCCCTCAAGTGCATATAGTGGGGATTCACGCTTTAATTATCAATCCGATGAGTATCAAAACCTAGCCGAGTGTATGAAGAAATGCATTCAAATGATGATCAATGCAAATGAGTTACTCAAAGAGTGCAAACAAGGCAAAGACTAATCCAAACAAGCTTCAACTCTTAGTCATGGTGTCGCGATACTTGGAACAACAGCCAACAATAAATTAAGCTTTTCTCTCAGCTCCGAACTCCGAATGTAGTAAATAGCATATGTGTTTCAAAGCTCTCGAGAAGACTCATCCAATGGTGGTATTTTCACTCAATTTTGATGCTTCTACTTCAAGTTATGAGCAAAATATTGAGTCGCGGGAATGACCTTTCTACACTTCAGCACTTCCTACAGTTCACACACACCTTAACCACAACAAACAAACACTTCCATGGATAGACAACAGTTCCTAACATCCAATGGTGGTATTTTCACTCAATTTTGATGCTTCTACTTCAAGTTATGAGCAAAATACTGAGTCGCAGGAATGACCTTCCTACACTTCAGCACTTCCTACACTTCACACACACCTTAACCACAACAAACAAACACTTTCATGGATAGACAACACTTCCTAACACTCTTTTCAAGAAACACACATGCATACAAGCTCACAAAGAAGATGATACAGAGAGGAGAAGACACAAATTCGAATTTCTGTGCTCTTGATTCTTACAATGGCAAAAAGTCTTTACAAAGAGTCACAAATTGACTTATATACATGTGCCCTAAAAATGGTCCTTTCATACAAGAGACCAGCACTTTATTCACTAAAATGCTAATTTCCTACTAATTTACATGGGTAAGCTTGTAATCTTCTATGGGGATGCATCTAGAGGACTCCTTTAGTGCATTTACATCGAAAAATATATTACAAAATGATTATGATACAAAAAATAAGGTGTCCAAATCGGAAAAATTTTGGGGCCCATCTTTTTTTCTGCCCTGTGCTCTTTGCTCTGCAACACACCTCAAGGAGGAGGTATATGTATCTCAACCACCAGGTTTTGAGGTGCCCAATTTAGAAAATAAAGTTTGTAGGTTGAAGAAAGCTTTGTATGGACTTAAGCAAGCTCCACGGGCTTGGTACCAACGGATAGATAATTTTTTCAAAAATATGGGTTTTGAAAGAAGTACTTCTGATGCTAACTTGTATGCAATGAAAAGGGATAACAAGCTAGTTGTTGTCATTGTATATGTAGATGATTTGATCATTACACGAGATCATCATGAACTCTTCAATCAAACTCGGATTAGCTTGGGAACTGAGTTTGAAATGACAGACTTAGGTCTACTCCATTTTTTTCTAGGAATTTAAGTATGGCAAAGGAAGGATGGCATTTTCATCTCACAACAAAAATATGCCAAAAAAATTCTCAAGGCATTTGGAATGATGGACTGCAAACCAACTAGCACACCTATGGAGGTTATTCATAAGCTATCTATGGATGATAACATGCCTGATGTAGATGCTAAGACATATAGGAAGCTTGTTGGAATTCTTATTTTCCTATGCAACACTAGACCAGACATTTGCTATGTTGTTGGAGTATTAACCAGGTTTTCCAACAAACCTAAGGAGAGTCACTGGAATGCTAGAATGCGAATTCTAAGGTACATTGTAGGAACCTTGGATTTTGGTATTTTGTATACCACAGGTGATACACTTCAAGGATATTGTGATTCAGATTGGGTTGTAGACTGTGATTCTAGAAAATCAATTTCTGGATATTGTTTCTAGCTTGGTTGAGGAATATTTTCTTGGGTAAGTAGGAAGCAACCAACTCCTGCACTCTCCTCCACTGAAGCAGAGTACAAAGCAACCTGTTTTGCTTCTTGTGAGGCACTCTGGTTAAGGAGAATTCTTGCAGATCTAGGCTTTCCATCAAATATGGCGACTGTACTCAAGTGTGATAAACTATTGCAAAGAACCCAGTATTTCATGCCCGCACCAAGCACATAGAATTACAGTACCATTACATTCGTGAGCTAATTGAAGATGAAATTGTGGAGCTAGAATATTGCCCAACAGAGGCAAATTGTGCTGACATATTCACTTAAGCACTTGGAAGAGAGCAACTCATCAGAAATCTTCAACGGATGGGCATAGGACCGAGAGCTACTTGATTTATCATCGGTAAACATTGAGGGGGGGGGTGTTAATATATGATCAATGTATACCCCTCATGATTGTATGCACATTTTGTAAGGCCCCCATTATGAGGAGAAGCCATGTGTGCATTACCCAATTGATGGCAAATCCCAACTTGCATGTTGGATGAAGGTCATATTGGACCATGTAAGGTATTGTAAGGGAAGGGAGTTACTAGGGTCCCCAATTGTGGGGTCCGGGGCAGCGATGAGCAGCCTCGGCTGGGGGGTCCAAGGGGGCCAGCGGGCCCCTTAGTGGGGGTCCGAGGGCAATGCCCTCGACACGACGGTAAAGGGAATATTCTAAGGAATATTCCTTGTTGGAGTCAGAAATCATTTATATTTGTTAGGTCAGTTCAACCGGCCTAAGCCACGTATGGCAATCATGTGGGCGGTGGCTGCCCACGCTCTACCGCCCATGTGTAGCCGTCCAGGGAAGGCCACCCATGATCCTATATATACATGACTTCTTCACTACCTGAGATATCGAATTGAGCCAGCATACCTCTACCTTGTATCTCCCTATCTAGAGTTGTCTAGATCACCATTTAAGCTCTACCTTGAGAGCGCACAGGTGGACAACGCCATCATCTTTGTAGTTGCTGTTAGTAGAAAATTGTTGAGATTCTCCTATATCTGCTATCTTCTCTGCCATTGCTCCTGTATTATCTTGCGTAACTATTGTCTTACAAAAAGATGGATTGATTTGTAGTAAATATGGTGCTGACTCCCAATGCACCTGTAAGGTCCGATTCTTTTTTAGAAATTTCCTTCTCCAGATCGGATCTACCTTATCAAATTCTCCTATATCTGCTATCTTCTCTGCCATTGCTCCTGTATTATCTTGCGTAACTATTGTCTTACAAAAAGATGGATTGATTTGTAGTAAATATGGTGCTGACTCCCAATGCACCCGTAAGGTCCGATTCTTTTTTAGAAATTTCCTTCTCCAGATCGGATCTACCTTATCAAATTCTTCTTGTGTGTAAAAAAATGTATCCATATTTGAATTCTAGAACTTGATCGGGTTCCTTTTGTGTAATTCTCTTGATGTACTGCCTAGTTTCTTCTTTTAGTAATCCGTGTGGTACATTGAAAGTTTTCAAAAGTTGCTCAAAATTCTTACTGCCGATCTTAACTTCCTTCATGACCTTCATCACTTGATCTTCAAATTGTTCTATAATTTGGGACACCAATAGTGCCCTCTCATTACGGCTTAGTTCTAAAACAGCCCGTTTATGTCCATCAGTGCTCAGCTCTGCTTCTTCCTTTATAGGGGGGCAAAAGAGGACGTACCTTAGTCTCCATAGTAGCCACTTGGGAGATTTGAACTACTAGTGTCCCCATTGGATTCTTCTGTGATAATTGAGCCCGTAGCTTTTCAATGATTTTATCTTTCTTCATGATTTCATTAGTCGTTGTTGTGAGTGCTTCCTTGCTCTTCAAGAGTTCTTCTCCTATAACCGCTACTTGATCTGCATCTTCTTTAAATTGTTCTACAATTTTGGCTTCTACACTCTTCCACCTTTTTCTGAGCTCATTTGTATCATACATATACTTTCTTTCCCATTCCTCTCGTAACATTTACTGTTGTTTTAGCTGATCTGAATACTTAGCTATTTGAGCTTATAATGCCTCTGGATCATTTGGTTGACTTTCTTGTACTTCCACTGGTTGATTGCACAAAATTGCATCCATTACTTTCTTTATTTCTGTTCCTCAGATTATCGACCTCATCCATGTATACCTTGATTTGATTTTCTAAGATTTTGCTTCTATTTATCACACATGCCTTTTTTGCCTCACTTGTTTCATAGCGTCTCTGAACTTTTGTAAGTTGATCTTGCATATTTTGACTTGCTTCAGTGAGTATGATGCATTTTTTCATAGCTTCCTTTGTCTCTTTTTCCTGAGTTGCAATTGCTTGTTGCGCTTGTAATACCTGTGTAGATAGTTCTTCACTTAGTGTTTTGAATTGATTGCTCTCTATCAAAGCTTTGTCATAGTCATTATCTGCTTCCATGAATTGTTGTTGCATATCCAATGCTATTTGTATCATTTGCTTCACCACTGGCTTTAACTTTTTCACATCTACATTGAGCCATGTTTTTGGTATATTCAGTGCTTCACATGTATTCACATCTTTCCCCTTTTCCACATGGATTGTCTTGTTATGTGACTATCTAATTTGCAGTTGAATGTGAGTTTCTTTTTCTTCATGTGTGGTAGGCTTTGTAGCACTTCCTTGAAATGTTACATCCAATGGGGAAGGTTCTGCTACAATCCTTAGTGGCGTGAATGGTTCAAGTTCTTGCACTGCTTCATGATCTTTGTCTTCTTTGGGGATTGTCAAGGCATCCGTATTGTCCAAATGGATCTCTGAGATTTGGAGCTTTGTCTCATCATTTGTTTTCAATGTGTGTACTTCTTCTTGTGATGATCCTTTCTTTGGTGTCTTTGTGACTGTATTGTCATGCATTTGATCCAATTTTGTGTCTTCTACTTCAAAGGAATCCTTTACTTGATTTATCTCGTCCCACTTACCATCGTCATTTGATTCACTTCTAATGTCCACATTTATAGGGGATGGTTCACGTTGTTCTTGAAGAGCTGGAGTTGACCAATCCCAAATCTCTGTACCTGTGGAACTTTGCTAGCCTCCTTCCTTGTAAAGCAATTTTATGAGTATGTTGATAATGGTGCCCTTGGATTGGCAAATTTACTTGTCCTTCCATGAATTTGTGAGTATCTACCATAGCCTCCTTTCATTCTTCCTCTGTGATAGGTGTGTATTGTTTGATTTTGGATCTTGGAAGCATATGTACCCTTTTTGATGAAGGATTTTCCTCTTCTATTTTCAACACTTCTCTTAATCTCTTCGCACCTCTCATCATAGGTTGAGAGCTAGTTCCTGCTTCATCAATCACCTTCACTCCTTTCTTCTTTCTTGGAACAGTGGCCAGCTTCGCATACTTCGCCATTTCCACTAATGAAGGCATTTCTTAAATGTATTCCCTAATACCTAATGCATGGTAGATCAATATTGTTAAAGTCACACTTCCATTCAAGAAATTTTTCTGACCCCATTGCTTCTAGGCTTCGAATAAGCATTCTTGGACATAGGGCGTCAGAGATAATAATTGCACTATTATTTTTGTGGTGCGATGTGTCTGTGCATGTTGGGAAAACAAAAATGCTGATGCATCAATCTGACCTCCTCTTCAATATCCACATGATTGATGTCCACGAATGTTCGGGTTTTCATTCCATGGCTTTTGTCCTTTAGGTCAATGTTTCCATCTTTGATCCATCTGAAATGCTTCTTTAATTAACTCATGTGTGAACTAAATAATCACCCATTCTCCTTCCGCATTGAGAACTTTTGCTTCTAGTATGGATGGATTGTGTAGCACTGGCTGAAGGGTGTTCATAACTTGAGTACATCTTTGAAAATCTGGCTTATATATTGGTAACTCAAAGTACTTATGGATTCCAGATTTTGTTATTATGTCCATTGTTGATGGGAGCTTGTGTAATACCTTGAAGTCCAAAAACATCATTGGGAACTGATGATCTGTGTCCATGATCTTTACGGTTACCAATAATAAATGCTCCCCTGTTGGTTGGTCTTCTTTGAACCAATGTCCTTTAAATTTTGTTACACTTTGCAATGGAAATTCAAGTACTTCCTCTTAAATTGTTGCTTCACAATCTTTGGAAGTCATCTACACTAGTAATAAAGTAGAGAATCAGTTCACAGAAGAAACCAATTCTGCATGTTTATTGTTCTTTCTTAATTTTAATCATGGAAGAAAACAAGAGTTTAGTGATAGTTGAAGCATTTATTTATTTACAATGTATGGTCACTCTTATGACAGTAGAAGCTAAATTCTATTCCAATGACAGAAATGTGCACTAGTACTTTTGTTGAAGAGACTATGTGCCGAATGCATGGCTTTGTAATGTGGCCCTATCATGCACACTCTGGATGCAATTGATTCTTCATAAGTGCAAGTAGAATCCTCTTGAATCTGTTTTTCTGTTTCTTGTCGCTTTTTGGGTCTCCACATCCACTTGGTAGTTTGTGCTTGTGGCATTTGCTTCTGTCGAGTTCCTCGTTCTGTGGTTTCTGGCTCCTTCCTGTTTGTGCTTTGAGTTTTATATGTTGTGGTCCTTTGGTATCCTTGGTGAGTCTTTATAGATTTCTTTGCCTCAAGTTGCATGTATAACATCTCGTTGAGTTTTCCTATTTCTTGATTTGCTACCCGTCCGACTGCTTTCAGGATCCATATGTGTTGCTGAGACTTCTGGGCCTCTATCAATGCTTTGGGAAGCCATACAGGAAGAAATTTTGGTTTATCTCTTTGCAGCTGAGAATATTGGTTGTTGTGATGTGTTTTTGTGGAATGATTGATCTGCTCCAATGTTGTACTAGCTTGTTGAGTCAATCTATCCTTCCGTACCCATTGTAGTCACGTATTGAATAAATGTGATGTTCGTACAGTTGCTCTCCATGGCGGTTTCCTTCTCATAGTGTCGATAGGTTGGGAAGAAATGTCCTCACTATTTCTCTCAGGCTCAATTTTCACAGGAGAAGTGATCACACCATCATGCAATATTTCCTTATTTGTAGGCAATTCTAGTCTAGAGCACTCTTGAGACACATCTTTTCCTAAATCTTTTTCTATTTCCTTTTTTGAGTTCTCTTCCTTAGGAGTGATGACATTATGGATTTGTGATGACCTATCTTCTAGCAAACTAAAGACTTCTTTATGCCCTACCTTGGCGGATATGTATCCTTGTGCAAGATATATGCTGACTTCATTCTCAAAGATCCAATCTTGTCCTAGGATCAGATTTTTGATAATGTCTTCATCGTTGCATACCAATAGTCTTTGTTCCATAGAGGAGTTGCCTAGGTGAAGGGATATTCAGGATTCTCCTACACATTCGATGATTTGACCTCCAATTCATGTCATACACGCTTTAGTAGGATTCAAGGTTGCTTTGACATGAGTGATTAACAACATTCATATGCAACTTAATGCTACTCCTGTGTCAATCAAAGCATCCACTAATAGATATTCTATGTTTCCGATCCCTAGGTTTAAGTATGGTCAGGAGATGCTATAGCTCACATTGGTTGTATTATTGACTTGGTAGTTGGCCATGGGTATAGGTTGCTCTCCCTGTAGATATCATTCATCCCTTTGCTGCATCCACTCTTTTCGTTTCCTGATATGCTCCAAGGCTTCCTTTTGTATTTCTTCTCTAATCCTTTCTTCTTCCTTCTTTCGATTCTGCGCTCCCAAAAGTCTTACTAACATTTGGTCTATTAATGGTTCCATATATCTTTTCACTTTACAACCACTAATATAGTTGGGAAGTACATCCCCGTCCAGTGTAGCTAAGTTCATTGCTCCACTTGTTGAGATTCGATTTATCAATAATGGTCCATATCCTTGCTGCTGTAATTTCTTGGCATGTTGTTTCAGTGTATATACTAGGACCAAATCTCCTTCCTTTAAGCCTTTATTTTTGATATGTGAGTCATAATATGCTTTCTACCTCCTTTTTGCCACATAAATTTCTACTACTGCTCGTAATCTTGTTTCATGCGATTTCTCAATTTGGTCCAATTGCTTGGATAGTTCATGGCCCGTCCAATCATACTGTTGTGCCACATGTAGGGTAGGCACTAAAAAGTGTAAAATCACATTCTGTCCATATACTAAATTAAATAGGGTAGTTCCTATGGCTGTCTTGTAAGCCACACGGAAGGCCCAAATTGCATGATGCAATTGTTTGTCCCAATCAGATCTCCCACTATTGACTATTTTGGTCAACACTTTGCATAATACTTTATTGGAACTCTCCACTTGATCATTAGATTGAGGGTGGTATGATAACTACGCTGCTAAGATCAAAGAAGAAATAGACTGTTTGATAGAAGCAAGATTCATTTATGAAATTGCGCATACCGAATGAGTATCCCCCATTGTGGTTGTGTCCAAGAAGAATGGGAAATTGCATGTGCGTATTAACCTTAAAAAAGTTAATGCCGCCATGATTAGAGACAATTATCCTCTTCCTAGCGTAGAACACTTATGGGAAAGAGTTGCGGGCAAGAAAGTTTATAGCTTTCTTGAAAGTTGGTCTCTCAAGCTATAATCAGGTAGCCATTGCTCTAGAAGATCAGCATAAGATGGCTTTTGCCACATAATGGGGCATATTTGCATTTTGCATGATGCCATTTGGGCTGAAAAATGCACCCCCCACTTTCCAACGACTGATGTGTCATGTTTTTAAGGAATTCTTACGCAAGAATTTGGAAGCTTATGTCGATGATATATGTACTCATTCGAATATGAGGCAGACACATATCCTAGAACTAAGGCAAGTATTTGACAAATGTCAAGAATAGTAGGTTTGTTTGAACCTAGACAAGTGCATTTTCATGGTCAGACAAGGCAAAATTCTAGGACACATTGTGTCAAAGAACGGAATTTTGACAGATGAAGAGAAAGTGAAAGTAATTGCAGACCTACCCAGACTAAGGAACATAAAAGAAGTACAGGCCTTCATGGGTCATTATGGTTATTACAGACGATTCATAAACATGTATGCTATCATAGTCAAGCCCCTGTACTCTCTTTTGACCAAGTTTGAATGGATAGATGAATGTGAAAATTCATTCAATGAACTTAAACAATGCTTGTGCTCAGCACCAATATTAACAACCCTAGATTGGAGCAAGCCATGCCATGTACATGTGGATGCATCCAACTATGCTATAGGATGTGTGTTGGCACAACCTACGAATGAAGGTAATGTAGATCTCCCTATAGCTTACGCGAGTAGGAAGTTGAATGTAGTAGAAAGAAACTACACCACTATAGAACGAGAAGGATTAGGAATGATCTACGCAGTGAGAAAATTCAGGCATTACTTGTTGGCAAATAAGTTCAAGTTCTTCACGGATCATCAAGCATTACTGTACTTAGTCAACAAGCCTTGTAATACCGGATGATTGATACGATGGTTTCTATTGCTCATGGAGTATGACTTTGAAGTCGTAGTCAGGAAGGGAAAGACACACCTTAGAGCTGACCACCTCTCAAGATTAACTTCGGGAGAAGCTCCTCAAGGAATAGCGGATGAACTACCCAATGCATACCTATTTAACATTGAGATAGTACTAGAATGGGCTAAGCCTATTGTCTCTATTCTCACATATGGACCCAAGAATCCTAGGATAAGGATCAAAGAAGGAGAAATTACCAAGTCACAAAGATATCAAATAATAGTAGGAATGAGGCATACCTCATAGGGCTAGTTGGCATGGAAACCCCTTCCATGGGTGAGGTGGTCCTTCCTATCCTCATACAGGAAGTGATCATGACAGTGAAGCTCCTAGTGTGCCATGATGATGACCTGATAGAACCCCTAATCCTTGGCTAAGATTGGCTATACGATCACTCAGTGGACCTAAATCTTAGACAAGGCTCCTTGCAGATTGGAACCTTAGACCAGTAGCGAGTGATAACACTCAACTTCCCTAACAACACTCAACCTGTGGTATGTAACGCTAGACCATATGAACTACATGCGAAGGAGGACCGGAAGATCTTTGGCTAGATAAGTCACATCACGTCTACACCAACCCACCCGGGCTTGATGATGGATAGTTGCCATTCAGAAGAATGTCAACAAATTTTCCCTTGGTCTTCCTGCAAATTAGAAGGGGTCACCACCCAACAAATGCGACAAATGGGGACTATCAGCGGTTAGGTGGGTTACATCAGCGGTCAGCTGGACTGTATCAATAGACAAATGGGCACAATAGCCTGTAGTGCCCATCCTTCCACACTTACTGTGGACTGGCCTAGATTTGTGGTACAGAATGCTTCACTTCCTAATGATCAAGTTTTGCAAGTGTTGGACCTCCCTTCTTTTCCAAAGCAGAGTGTCAACCAGACCTCTTGCCAAAAACCACGAAGGAGTCTCACCCACGATTGAGGAACCCAAACCGACGACCATACCGGGTGACACAAAGAAAGCAGCAGTATCAGCATCACAAAGCAAATGGCATGAGACAAGTATGGGTGCCAAAAGGACAGAAAGCACTGATAGTTTTCAACAATGTATACAATGATAAGAGGGAGTTTCAGCAAAATCAGAGGCCATATTCAACATCTCTTTGACCTTCTACAAGTACGAACATTTGACAGATTTGGATTGCCAAGCAGTACTTGACCAACCGACCCACACCCACGCAGATATGGGTACCTAAGCAATGTATTATAGCCAAACACTCAAGCCATGTAACATATACCCCTCAGAAATCTCTTTACCCCTCCACACCACAACATCCAACATCACCTTTTGTCCCTCAGCAGAAGCATACCACCCACTCAGCAACCCTTAGGAAATGGATACCGAAATGTATGCCAAAGCCTTCTCATGACCCGTTTTATAACATTAACCCCATCCCGAATAACCAAACCCCTTGTAATAATTCTTTCACAACTGAACTTTGTATAAACTCAACCGCACTAACCCAACATCACTTGTAATAACATCTTATCAAGCAATGTATGCATTATAGAAAGCATGTAGGTGTCTACAAACTTGCATTAGTTTTGCAAAAATCATTCCATAAACCACCTCACAACACTCGGCTACACGAGTTACACATCGGTTATGGAAAGGGATTGCGGTCTCACTTTAATGGGATCATGATTAATTTCCATACTAATGGGCTAATGTTTTGTAGGAGATCTCCTCCACATTTGCATCACTCATCATGTAGATAGAAGGACCCTCTGCAGCTGGCCCTAGTGCACCTATGGTCAATTTTGGCAACTTATTGGCTGAGCCACATCCTACATTACAACCGTCGAAGTTTCAATGCTTCCTAGGACCAATGCCAATGGATGATCCTCCTATGGGATACACAAAAAAAGTTCACTGTAATTCTCATTGGTTCCAAGGTCTAGTAGGACCTTTAGCAGATGCAAACTTTATTTTTGATGCCATGCTAACTTTTGACAATATTAAGTGGGGCAAGTATCAATTTTTCTCTAGAGAATTTGAAGCACTTCAAAATTCAGAAGAGTTAAAGCATTTGGGCTAGAGCAAGTTTTACGGAATACTTGAGTGATCCATTGCCCAAACCTGATTTTTATAGATGCTACTACCTGGTAACTACACTTCAGGCCTCCGAAAATAAGGACCTACCCAGAACTTTCATTCTTGCATCCTTGGTAAATGATCCCCCATACAAGAAGTTTTATCTTTCAAAAGATCTCATTTGGGCAGCAATTAAGATCCATGGGACTTGTGCCAAAGAGACTAAATCTCATTTGCCACACAAGTACATATAGTGGGGAATTGACACACGCTTATTTGTCAATCCGAAGAACCGACCTAACCAAGTGTATGAGGACTTGTTCTCACGTAATAGAATATGAAGTGGTTCAGCTCACATGCATGAGAAAAGACTAACCTACCTCTCCAACTCACTTAATCACTGAAAGTGTCTCTCGCGATACCACTTACAACAATTTTCAATAGATCAAGGATTTCTCCCAGCTCCGAACTCCGAATATGGCCAATAGTAGATTTGTTTCGAAGCTCTCGATGAGATGCATCTATTGGATGTGATATCACTCAATTCTAACAACCGTGCTTCAAGTTATGACTAAAACAGTGAATGGTGGGAAGCACACACACTCACTCCACAACTTGTACTAGCTCACACACACACTACAGTAGCTCAAAAACAGTGGGGAGGGATAGACAACAGTCCTACACACACATTCCAAGCATTACACATGCATAGAAGATCAAAGAGAAGGTAGAAATCTACAGGAAAGAAGAAAATTCGAAATTCTCAAGCTCTCCTTCTTCACAATGGCAAAAAGTCTCTACAAAGAGTCACAAAGTGACTTATATACATGTGCCCTAAAAGTGGTCCTTTCACACAAGAGACCGGCACTTTATTGACTAATTTACATTCTCCTACTATTTTACAAGAAATATATTACAATGATTTGGGATTATGCATCTAGAGGACTCCTCTAGTGCATTTACATGGCTTGAGGGAATTTCTTAAGACTTTGAAGAAGAACAATATGCCCATTAATTTGAAAATTTTGGGGCTCCCCTTTCGTGCCTCTTTGCTCTACAACACTCTCCCCGTCTTTGTCTCTGTCGTCCCTTGACAGGATTTTGCTTCTCGTTTGTAGTTCGTTTAAGACTTCTGAATACATGCAGCCAGTGGTCGAAGAAGCGATAAGGACTGTCAGAGAATTTGTTACTTTATCCGAGGTATGTCCTTTGCTTCTGTTTGCCCCTTGGTATTCCTTATATCACATATCTGGGTTGCTGTATTAAGTCGGGCTGCCACGCACACCATCAGTGACTAAGAATGTGAGGTTCTTAGTCACCCGCTTCAACTTTTCAGCCTCTCCCCTTTCTAGCTTTTGGTCTTCTGATATGTCTTTGTCTTCACACATCTGACCTTGTTGAATTGCTTTGAGCCTGTTCATTTTTTGCCATCGCACACTATCAACGGGAGGATTATTGCCTGCCAAGTATTGTCTTGCACTTCTTCATGAATACTTCCTGGCCCTGGTCCATCCTTCCCATGAAATGTCCTGGTTGTGATTATTCTTTAATTCCATTCCTCAAGACCTGGGTGTTTGGCATTGTTGCCTGATGCGTGCCCCTACGGGGCTTTGGGAAGAGGGTGGTTCTTTTGCTTTATATTCTTCCTTCTCTATTGAGCAATTTTGGTCTTTGATTTTCTTCTTCTTCTTCTCTTCTTACTTGACTCCCCTTTCACACGTCCCTCCTCCTGAACTCTGTCGTCCTTGACATGATTTTTGTGGCGACGTGAGTACGTTTGTATGGCAGTTTGATCTCGTTGATTAAGCAAGTTTGCATGACATATCATAAACTCTTTCCATTGGCTTGACTTCACTCCATCCTCTGGTGCTTGTCGATGATCCGCAAAAAATCTTGTTTTATAAGCCACCAGTCTTGCATTAAGATTTGAAGTCATTTTAACAAAAATTCCTGGATCAATTTCAAAGAAGCCAGTAAAAAATGCTTCTTCAAAAGTCTGTATATACGTGCTTGGCAAAAACATTAGCTGAGAATAGTATGCCATAATAGTTAATCTGCTCGGGATAGTTGAAAGATAAAAAACCAGTGCTTCTGAGCCCTACGTAATGCCGATGAAGTTCAAAAATGTATATTTGGCATGTTGGAAGACTTTAATAACTGTAAGTAGCATGCTAAAAATCTTATTGGTCATTTTGACTGCCAAATCCGGTACAGTCGCATATCGAGCAATCCAAAATTCCATGGTTTTCACCATGTATTCTTTCGTAGGTAGGTAATTACGCGGTGGACTTGGTAATAGTGGATAATTGAGCCATTGACTATTTATGCTACTCTGGCGCTGTCCTTCCCAAAATTGTGACCAGGAGCGTCTGTAGGGTACTGGACAAAAAGATGGATTCACCTGAAGTGCATATGGCGATGCTTCCCATTGTACCCGTAGTGTAGGGTTCTTTTCCAAAAGTTTTCACCTCCATATAGGATCAACTCTTTTGAACTCCTCTTGAGTATAGTTGAACGTATTATCGCTGAACTGGAGGTTGTTATCAGGCTCCTTATTTGTCGTCGTCTTTATATATTGCCTTGTTTGCTCTTTAAGGAATATTGTACATTAAATGGATTCAATATTTGTTCCAAATTTTTGCTTTCAATCTGAGCTTCCTTCATGATCTGTATTAATTGATCTTCAAATTCTGCAATGAGCTGGGACACCAGTAGTGCCCTCTCATGTCGGCTCAGTTCTACAATATCCTGATGATTACGTTCAGATTGGATCTCTGTGTCCTCCCTTATCGACGAATGATGTAAGGGGGGAGAGAGAGGACATACCTCAATCTCCTCAATAGCCGTTGTGGATTTTGGAACTACTGGTGTCCCCTCTGGTGCCTGTTGCTCTAGCCGCTGTTGCTGCTTTATCACCTCATCCTTTTGCTTGATCTCTTCGTGGGCCTTCAAAATTGTTTCCTTATTCTTTTAGATTTCTTCTGCCACAATAGCGAGTTGGTCAGTGTCTTCTTTACATTGCACTAGATATCTATTCTTAGCCTTTTTCCACTTTGTCCTTAGAGCCGCGATATCATCCATATACCTCTTTTCCCATTCGGCAATGACTGCCTGCTCTTGCTTGAGCTGATCTTCATACCTGGCTATCTTTTCCTCCATTTCCTTCATGTTTGCTTCTAGTACTTCCTGAGCCTCTATAGGTTGATTACTCAGGAGAGCTGTCATTAGCTCCTTGTTCCTGTTCCTTAAGTTCTCGGCCTCATCCATGTAAATCTTGATTTGAGATTCCAATATTTTTCTTCTTGCATTTATCCGCGTCTTCTCGGTCTCGCTAGCATCATATCTCTTCTATAACTCCTGTAGTTGTTCTTTTAATTTTTCATTTTCTGTCTCTAAAGCTTTGCACTACTGCTTGGCCGCTTGAACTTCATTTTCTTTATGTGTTATGTTCTCTCGTGCTAGACTTAATTGTGTTGAAAGGTTCTTATCCATTTCATGAAGTTCATGCTTTTCTTGCATCGCTTTGTCATAGTCCTCATCAGCCTCAAGCATCAACTGTTGCGTATCCATAGCAGTTCTGATCATATCTTGCACCACTGACATGAGCTGAGTGATGCTGACATTCAACCACGTTTTTGGAATACTGGGAGCTTCTCCTGTTTGTACATCCCTTCCGTGCTCCACATGGATAGTTTCGTTATGTGGTTGTCGGATTTGTAGTTGTACTTCTGGTTCTTTTCTTTCTTCGTCTAGTTCAATAACTTTAGTAGCACTCCCTTGAAATGTAACATCCATGGGGGAAGGTTCTGCCATGACCCTTATTGGAGTGAAGGGTTCTGATTCTTCCACCGTAGCTTCTTTTGGTTCTTCCTTTGGATTCTTGAATGACCCCTCTCTTGTAATCGTTGTCTCTTTGATTTGAATTTTTGAAGTCTCATTTATTTTGATGACATGGATTCCTTCTTGGGGTACCTCTTTTCTTGCGGTTGCTTGATTGGGGTTGATGGAGTTGTCATTCACCTTTATGCCCTCTTCTTCTGCATTGTAGTGTACTTCGTTTAATTCCTCCCATTGTCCATCATCCTTTGACTCACTTCGAATGTCCGTGTTTAATAGGGAGGTATCTGGTTTGTCTTGTGTATCTAAAGAGGAGCTTGAATTATCCAACCCTATTTCCCTGTATCAATGTACTTTGGGTAACTTCTTTTTCACTTCTGTATCTTTGTGGGCTTGCTGGTAATGGTGCCCTGGCACTCGTAGATTAACTTGACCCTCTGTGTATTGATGTGTGTCTTCCAGGGCTTGTGTTAATTCCTCTTCTGTAATTGGTCGGCTCTCTTCAATTCTTGTCTTTGGGAGCACATGTACTCTTTTTGTGGCTGGGACCTCGGCTTCTACTTGCATTACTTCCCTCGCATTTTGGGTTGAGAGCTAGTTTCTACCGCCTCAATGATCTTGACTCCTTTTTTCTTTCTGGGGACAGTGGCAACCTTGGCATATTTAGCTATGGCTATGATGGCATTTCTTGGAGGTGCTCTCTAATGCCCAAGGCATGATAGATCAAGATGGTCGGAGCTACACTGCCGTTCAAGAACTTCTTGTGGTTCCACTACTTCTTTGCTTCAAATAGCCGTTCCTGTATGTATGGAGTCAAATTAATTTGATTTCCAATTTTTTTGATAGCGTGTGATAGTAGTTGGACGATGATCTTCTAAGGAGCAGTGTATCGATGCATGTTAGGGAAACACAAGTGCTGACGAATTAGTCGCACTTCTTCTTCTATGTCAACTCGATTGATGTCAGTAAAGGTCCTTGTCTTTGCTCCACGGCTTTCCTCTTTCAATACCGTGTTGCCATCTTTTTCCCATCCAAAAGCTTCTTTGATTAATTCATGTGTAAACTGAATCACGACCCATTCACCTACTGCATCCATGACTCCTCTCGTACCAATGGATCATGTAGTGCTAGCTGCAATGTATTCATGACTGCATGCACCTTTGAAAGTCCAGTTTATAGATTGGCAATTCAAAGTATTTGTGAATGCTCGCTTTCTTCATGATGTCAATGGTAGATGGAAGCTCATGCACCACCTTAAAATCTTGGGACATGATTGGGAACTGGTGATCCGTGTCCATGATTTTGATGGTCACCAGGAAGAGATACATGCCAGTTGATTGATCTTCTCTAAACTAGTGTCCCTTAGCTTTAGTCATGCTTTGTAAGGGAAACTCCAGTACTTCCTCCTGAATAGTTGCTTCAAAATCTTCAGAAGCCATCTGCACTTGTATTGAAAAGAGCGTTAGCATCAATAGAAGGCATAACATTAGTGCTGTGTGTTGTAGTGACATGTCGTTCGATACATCAATCCATTCCCCTTGCTGGTATAAGTAAGATCTCTTACCGCATATATTTTTTTCTTTTTTGAAATAAAACAAGGATTAGTATAGCCGAAGCCTTTATTTATTTACATAGTAGGTCCATTCCTAAGGTAGTTGAAGCTATGACCTATTCCCCATTGGAGAATGTGCACCACTAATTCTATTATGTACATCAAATGCCGAATGCTTGGCCTTGTATTGTAGCCCTATCATGCATACTTTAGGTGCATTGAAATCTTCATGAGTGCAACAGAAATCTTCGTTGTTTTGGTGTTCCATTCCTCTCAGTTGCTTGTGTTTCCAAATCCATTTTGTTTTCGTTGTGTTAGTCCATGTCTTCTCTTTAGTTCCTCGAGCTGCACGTGTTTCTTTTGTTTTTTCTGTTGTCCTAGTGATAGAGGTTGTTCTTGTCACGTTTCTAAGACAAGCCTGTCTTGGCTCCGTTGTCCGAACGTATCAGTGTAATGCGTCCTCCTGTTTGCTTATCTCTTGATTGGCTACTTGTCTGACCTTCTTGGGAATCCATATTTGTTGCCGTGCTTGTTGAGATTCAATCAAAGACCTAGGAAGCCATACTTGCAAGAGTCGTTTTGGTTCGGATTTCGGTGAAGAAGAATTCTTGCCCTCCTTTTTCTCCTTATGAGCTAGTGTTGCGATCTCTGATTCCCTCATTTGATCCTTGCGTACCCATTTGAAGTTGACCTTTCTTGAACGTGAGTAGTTGACGGTGGTCTTCCAAATTGGTAATCCTTCAGTCAAGTGAGAAACTCTAAGAGTGTTGATCTTCTTGGTTCCTTTCTCTTCATCAATTGAATAGGATGAATCCACTTCGTCTGTGGATATGTTAGGGTTTGAAATTTCTTCTTCTTTTGGGCCTGCTTTTGAGAGGTTGGGGCTGGAATGATGTTCTACATGCTCTTCTTTGAGTTCTTCCGCACTTCCGATTGCTTCCGGTCTCTGTGAGGGTTTCTCCCCTAATAGACTAAAAATTTCCTTGTGCCCTATCTTGGCTGAAATGTATCCTTGCACTAGGTGGATGCTTACTTCATTCTCAATGATCCAATCTTGTCCTAGGATCAAGTTTTCTATTAATTCTTCATCTTTGCACACTAGGACTCGTTGTTCCATAGTTGAATTTCCTAGGTGGAGGGATACTAGGGCTTCTTCGATGCATGCTATGGCTTGACCTCCAATTCCTATCATATGAGCTTTCGTGGGTGTCATAATCGTTTGCAGATCTTGGATGACGGTATTTCGTATGCAACTCAGTCATGCTCCTGAGTCTATCAAGGCATCTATCAACCGGTACTCCGTTGTTCCAATCCATAGGTTTAGGTAGGGTTTGGACATGCTAAGGCTTTGCCCATTGGAATGATGAACTTGGTAGTTGGCCATGGGAATAGGTTCTTCACCTAGTAGGTACCGTTCATCTCTTTGCCTAATCCACTCTTTGCATTTCTTACTTGTCTTTGACTTGAATATGTACATAGGTCATCTACATACACTTCCATACTCTTCTTCAAGAATTCTTTGAAAACATGACACATCAATCGTTGGAAAGTAGCAGGCGCATTAGTGAGTCCAAAAGGCATCACTTAGAAAGCATAAACTCCCCATTCAGTCGCGAATGCAGTCTTATGTTGATCCTCAATAGCTATGGCTACTTTCTTATACCCAGAGAATCCGTCTAAGAAGCTATAGACTTCTTTTCCTTCTACTCTTTCTAGTAGATGGTCAGTGACGGGTAATGGGTAGCTGTCACGTATAGTGGCTGCATTGACGTTTTTCAAGTTAATGCAAACTCTCAATTTTCCGTTCTTCTTAGGCACAACTACTAGTGGAAATACCCACTCCGTGTGTTCTATTTCATAAATGAATCCTACCTCTAGTAGTTTGTCTATTTCTTCTGTTATTTTAGCAGCATATACCTCATTGTATGTATAAGGGTGTTGTTTTGATGGTTTTGACTCTGCTGTCATTGGTATTCTATGAGAGCAAATCGAGGGTTCCACACCCTTGAGATCCTTATATGTCCATGCAAATACATCTCGATATTCTCGGATCAATTGTATTAATTCCTCTTCCTCCTCAGTTGACACATCTTTACCTATGTATCTACATCTTTCTTCTCCATCTTCCATTGTTACTATGATCTTTTTTGTTTGTTCTTTGTTGTCGTACGCTTCTCCTTCTCGAGCCTCTCTCTTAGGCATTTGAATGGCTATCTTTCTCTCTTCTACTTTGTACTTTTTAAAATGCTCCGGAACCTCAAAAAGGTCAGGATTTTGTCCGATTTTACTTACATTTTGCTCTTGCTTTGACACTGTGAGGGCTGCTTCTATCGCTAACACTTTGGTCATTTCTTGCTTATTTTTAGTTTGAATGGTTTCTAGGTAGCTTTCTCCCGAATCAAATTTTGGTTCCATTTCTATACTCTCATATTCCTCTTTCCACTCTTTTTCTAAGATTTCTCCTGCTTCCACTTCTTGAAGGACAACCATGTACAAATTTACATCATAGCCTTCTCCGTCTATGCATTCGTTCATAGTTAAAACTTCCTCATTCACACAAACATCCAAGGTAGCTAAGATTTCCATCCATCCATGTGGTTCAAATGTTTCATTAGGGAAGGTTTGAGGCATATACATTGGGTCCTCTACAGGTCGATAGTTAGAATGTCCTATTGGCCACAACTGCCTTTTATTTATCCTCTTTCTTGGCTTCTTTACACATCCATAATTGGGCGTCCTCGTGCATCCATGATTGATCGCTTGATCCAGCGCTATGAATAGATAGATCATCTTCCTCCTTGTGTATAGGATTCCATTGTAGTGGAGGGACATCTCGATATGCAAACGTATGCAAGTTTATCTTGGTGGTATTTCCTTGATGTTGCAGATATAATGAATCTCGTCCCCAGTCTTGCACTATCCGCATTTGTCTCATAAAAGGGTGTCCTAATATCATTTTGTAATTGTTAGCCTTCTCAAATTTACAGATGCCTAATGTGTGTTCAAATTCAACTCCACAGGTGGTTAATTTAATCTTTTCTAATATTCCTAAGGGTTTCTCCACATGACCGTATGCTAACTGGAGCTTCATGCATGTGGGTCGTAAGGCAGGCTTACCCCATTTCTCCCAAATCTCCTTGGTGGCAATTCCTACTCCTGCTCCTGTGTCTAGTATAGCCTTGGTCATGTACCCATTGTAAGTGATTGGTAGACATGTATTACCTTCATCTCCTTCACTAAATTCTCCCACCTTATCAACTGGGATTTGTATCTTCGATGTGTTTTCTTTTCCCTTTTTTTCTTTTTCGTCCTTCTCTTGGCCTAACTCCAGTTGACCTACTAGTTTTCCATAACTTCGGTTTAATACGGAGTAGTTCTTCCATAGTAAGTCTGCATTGTACTTTATTCCTTTTAAGTTCTGTTAGATTGTGTGAATTATGATCTAAATTTCCTTTTCATTTTCCCTATACTGTGGGTGCTCGGATTATCATAGATTCCTTTTCGTATTCTCCCATGTAATTTGGTAGAGTTGAAATGCTCTGAGCTTCTTCTCTATTTCAGTTTAGTCTTGATACTTCCTCATATACTTCTTCCATGTTGGGATTTGGTTGATAAACTTCCACATCTAATTCCTCAAAGGGAGGCTTAGTCGCTCCATTCGTCTTCCATTGTTCTTCTCAGATTCTATTCCATAATTCTTTTGGCCAGTCAGCCTCTAAGTCAGGTATTGTTGACATAGGTTCGTCTTGGGTTTTCACTCACTCACCTTTGTCATCCTTCTTTTTACATTCTTTATCCTTGGCTTTAACACACTCCATGTATTGCTCCTCTGCTATCCTTGTCTCTGGAAGGGCTGGGATCGTCTTTTCTAGGGTTGCTTGTGCTACCTCTATAAGTTTCCTGCATATAGCAAGCCTCTCTTTTTCTAACTCTCCTTGTGGGTAAAGCTTTTCCTGTTGTTCCACAGTTGGTCTAGTCTTAATTCTAGCTTGGTACACTTTTAAACACATGTCCAAATCATCCGGTTTTGGGTCAGCTAGAATTGATCCTGGTTTCTCTCCTTCTTGGATAAGCGGTGGAATGTGAACTGCTTCCCGACTCTCTAGTTCTTTATGCTCCTTTTTGCTTCTCGTTTGTTTCTTATTGTCTTGAATCTTGCTTCTCATCCATTTATCTTTGAGATTCTCTCTTCTTTCCTTCCATTTTTGCACTTTTATGTTCTGGGTATTCTCACGTGGTGTAGCTCAAGCGTAAGCACCACCTCCTTTACTTGTCAATCCGCGGAGACGTGAGGACCGGTATGAAGACCACGAGCAAGTGAAGGCACAAGTGCGTGAGTGAAAGCACACAAACATGCACACACATACACACACGCGCACAAGGTAAGATCAAAGAGAGGAACAATGGAAAGCTTTGATTGCAAAAGAGTTCTCTTACAAAAGCTCTATTCTCTATCAAGCTAACCTCAAAAATGAGCTTTCTAGCTCTTTTTATAGTTTTTTGACTAGTTTTGGCCCTGCCCAGACCTAGTGTCCGGCCTAGTTAAAAATTAGGTTCCAGGGCTTATTTGAGGGCTCAAACGAAGTCTAAAAATTATGAAAATTGGTAGGATGATACTTCTAATACTCCTCAAGCTCAAGGACTCCTTGGCTTGAACAAAATGGAGCTACTAAAAATAGAAAATGGTATTTACAATGGTTTTTAGTTATGAAAATCACTATTGTTGTAGGGGATTCTTCTGAAAATTTGACATACACTTCTTGGAGCTCCCTACTTGCTCCCTTTCCTTGTGTGGCCACCTTTTGATGTGCTTCTTGTCCTTGACTTTGAGCTTCAACACTCCCCCCCCTCTCGAGTTTGTCGTCCCTGATAGACCCTTGTTGGAGTGGCTGTTCCAAGTAGTGCCTTGAGATGGAGTGTCCAGAACAAAAGTCGTCTGACTTCCAGATGTGTCTGGTTCTCCCTCTATCACTGTGAGTCTTTGCAAGTTGTAGTCTCTTGGTATGTGCTTCTTCCTTGGATTCCAGCATGACTGTGTCGTTGTGAGTCTCCTTTGATGTTTTCTAGATCTTCCACAGTTGATGTTCATAGTAGTCATGCCAAGTACTCATAACCCATATTGAGTGATGGGTAAGTGTGTTCGTGCATGGGTTGAGGGAAATATGTGCCTTGTGCACGGCCTTGTAATGTAGCAAAAATGCATTGGAAGAAGTATGGTCCAAAAATTGGGGGTCTTGAGCTAAGTGCTCAAGGGTATGCCGACGAAGAGGTTTCCTAAGCTATCATGGTTATGATGTTTCCAAAGTAAAGATACTTACCATGGAGAAGGGTGATCGATGTTCATCTCTTCGTGTTGTACACTCGGCCTTTGGGATGGAACATTGTTGATGAATGTCCATGTTGATGGTCCACTTATGAGATCTTTTGAGTGGCTGATCCTGTCTCCTCTTTTCCAAGAATCATTTGTCATATACAGAGAATTGAATTTCTTTATATTCCTTGACAAACAACATTCGAGAACTACACCAAGCTTAGTTTCACATATTCTCTCTAGTTCACCATAAGCAGGAGTCTTCTAATCCAGTATACATACAAAGATTTGCAGGGTACCAGAACTACCCCTTGCAGATATCTCCCTGGATGCTCTCGTACATGCAGTAGTTAAGCATCACTCAAGTTGCGGACCTTCAAGCTCTTCACTCCTACCATAGTAAGAGGAAACCATAGTTGTGGATGCCATGTTTATGCCAAGTTCTTGACATCTACCAGATAAGGCAGCAATTATATCATCTGCTAGCCGAGACACACTTCTATCCAAACTCATGTTCCACCTTCAACTAAGCATGACTCATTCATGTTTCATGAGCCAAACCTGGGAACAAGTGCTTCCTCTACTTTCTTCTTCTTCTTTTTTTTTTTTTTTGGAGGAACAATGGAACCAACAAGAATACAGATAGTATCAGAAAAATAGTTGACATATGTCAATGTGCTCTTGTGCATGGGACTCTCAAATGTGTCTATGCACGACCATGTAATGTGGCCCTATATAATGCATACTTTAGAAATGCATGACCTGAATGGTGCAAAAGACAAGGTTGTGCAAGGAGCACATGGTTGTCGCTCGTCAAGGCCTGATGTCACTTGCAGATGTTGGTGTCATCTTTGTTGGAGGTATCCATTGGATCTCGAGATGACCACTGATCCTTCCTCTTTATAGGGATCCATTTTAGAACAGCATTTGGCACTGTAGAGATTACTTTAGGCGTCTTCCTCTTTGGATGCGTTCTGAACAGTGGTATCCAGTGTGGTTGGCGCTTTGGTTCGATGGAGGCTACTAGTACTTTTGGCTTCCAAACCCATATCCTTTTTGCACGTCTTCCTACTATTGTTGAAGAGTTGATTTGATCTTCTTTCGGTCTCTGTATGTGGTTCTTACCCTCTTCTCTTTTTGGCTTCTTTGTTGAGACCTTTTGCCTGTGGGAGAACATAGGTTGTTGTAGATGTAAGAGCTTCTTAGGTACCCACATCTGTAATCGCCCTTGTTGAGCTGCAGCTAATTTCTTAGGCACCCAAACTTGTTGGATATCTTGTGATTGAGCTTGTCCGAGCTGCTTCCTTCGTCTTCTGACCTGGTTGGCTTGACTGGATGGGATTTGTGGGGGCAAGGCTGGTGGTTTCTCTCCTTTGCGTACCCAGATCTGCGTCATGCTCGGAACTGCTTTGTTATCGAATGGTGTCTTTCCATTTGATGTAGCAATTGTCGTGATCGGTTGTGTATGCCTCTGTGGTGGACTTACTAGTGTGGCTACTTGATTCTTTGGAGAAGAAAGATCCACCTGCCTTCGAATCTGTTCTTCCATGATTGACTCCTTCTGCATCATAGAGTTTTTGACACATACAACATCTTCTTCCATATGATTAGTCTTAGAAGAGCTAAGAGAGTGTGTGGTGCCATGATCTGGGAGCATGCAGTTCTCTAATTCTAATGTAATGCATTGTTCATGTAACCAAACTTGGAGAAGTTGACTTCTTAGGTTCAAGTTGACTGCATTCTCATAAATCCAATCTTGTCCTAAGACCAGTGGTTTTGTAAGGTTCTCATCTTGACACACTAGCGCTTTGACTTTCATTGGAACATCTTGAAGGTAGATGGGAAGTTCCACCTTGCCCAAACAAGGGGTTTCCACACCTCCCAATCCTATGAGATAAGCTTCTATGGGATTGATGTTCAACTGTAAGTCTTGGCAGTAGGAAAGTCTAACTGCACTACTGGCTGCACCTGAGTCAATCAATGCTTTCACAGTCCTTGCACCCTTCCCTTGTCCTATCTCTATGGTCACAAAGGGTCTTCGGTCAATGAATTGAGAAGTCGCTATGCCTGACTTTTGGCACATATCCATGTGATATTTTGGGGCTTTTGAGTTGACATCTATACCTAATCGCCTTAACTTATTTCGCCTAATACGCTCTCTGGCCTCTGCCTGTGCTTCTTCTCTCACTCTTAACTCTTCTTCTTTTCGTTTTTTAGCAGTGTTGAGTCTCATTAGCATTTCCTCTGTAAGAGGTTCTTGATATAACTTGACTCTACATCCACGAATATAGTTTGGCAAGATATCTCCTTCTAGAGTGGCCAACTGAACTGCACCACTAGTGGAAATTCTATTAATGATCATGGGTCCGTATCCTCTTTTTTCCAACTTACGGGCATGTTGTTTTAGTGTGTAAACCAACACTAGATCTCCCTCTTTCAATCCCTTATCTTTGATGTGTGCATCAAAGTATGCCTTTTGCCTCTTCTTTGCAGCGTAGATACCTGCTGCCGCTCGTAGCCTCGTCTCACCTAAGTGTTCTAGATCAAAGACCCTAGAGGACAACTCATGTCCATTCCACTCATGCTCTTGTGCTACCTTTAGAGCTGGAATTAGGAAATCCAATGGTAGCACAACATTCTGTCCAAAGACCATCTGAAATGGGGTGGCGTTGAGTACCGTTTTGTAGGCAACTCGATAAGCCCAAACAGCATGATGAAGTTGCTTGTCCCAATCAGAGCATTTATTATTTACCAGTTTTGTCAATACGTTAGAGAGGATCTTATTGGTGCTCTTAGCTTTTCCGTTAGCTTGTGGGTGATAGGGGGCAGACTTCTTATGTATTACCAAGAATTCTGGGAGAAGATTTTCAATGACTTCATTCAAGAAGTGTGTGCCTCTATCGCTCACCAACTCGATTGGTAGTCCATATCTCGTGAACACATTCTCAAATAAGAACTTAGCTGTTGTTTGAGCATCATTCTTTGTTGTGGCTTTTACTTCCACCCACTTTGTAAGGTAATCTATGGCCACAATAATATACTCTGCATGGGAGTTTCTAGCTGGGGGGTTAATAGGACCTATGAAGTCTATGCCCCACTTCGAAAATGCACGCCCTCCCATCATTGGTCTCAAAGGCATCTCATCTTTTCTAACTGGATATTGTGCCCGTTGGCATGTGTCACATTTCTTCACATAGGTATGAGCATCCATATGAAGAGTGGGCCACCAAAGTCCTGAGAATAGAATGGTCTTGATTACTCGATCAGGACCGAAGTGTCCACCTGCGACACCGCTGTGTGGAGTTTCTAAGAATTTCAAATAATCTGATTCATGAACACACAGTCTTAAGTAACCATCTTTGCCTCTTTGGTATAAGTTATCTCCTACTAAGGCATAGCCTTGAGCCTCTTGTGCCATGCTTCGTCTTCTTGCTAGACTAGCCTCTTTGGTTAATCTTCCCGATCTCATAAACTCTACCAATGGAGCACTCCAATCAGGAATTAATGACACTTGATAAAGGGTGGCATGCTCCACTGGTGGTCTCTCTTTGCATATTGGACAATTCTTAATCCACTCATGTATTTCTTTGTCCATGCTAGGCCAATACACTCCTAAACGCTTCAGATTCTGCAATGGTCGTTGTTTAGAATAGTGATTTCCTAGCAATCCTTCATGAGCTTGCTGCAACCAACTACTATGTTCGTCATCCTCAACACAACAAGCCAATACACCTTCAGTATCTTGTTTGTACATGCTTCCTGCCAATATGTGATATTTTTGTGATTTTACAATTTCTTCTTGTGATGTTTTCACATTCTTATTTGCAGGGCAGAAGGTTAGGACTGGTACCAACTTATTTGCCCATTTAGGAATAACTTCTAAATTGAACAGATAAGCATCCGGTAATTCGTCAGACACTCCTGGTGGTGACTCTCCTGAAGTGATGCGAGAAAGGTGATCTGCCCGAAGGTGGGTTCTACCTTTCCTGACAACAACTTCAAAGTCATATTCCATTAGTAAGAGGAACCATCTTTCTAAGCGTCCAGTATTGCAAGGTTTATTGACCAAATATAACAAAGCTTGATGATCAGTGAAAAACTTGAACTTGTTGGCCAATAAATAGTGTCTAAACTTCTTCACAGCATATACCATGCCTAAGCCTTCTCGCTCAGTTGTGGTATAGTTTCGTTCAGCTGCGGTGAGCTGTCTACTAGCGTATGCTATGGGCAAGTCTAAGTTTCCTTCACTTGTGGGTTGTGCTAGCACACATCCTATGGCGTGATTGGATGCATCCACATGGACATGGAATGGTTTATTCCAATCAGAAGTGGTCAGTATTGGTGCTGTGCACAAACGTTTCTTCAATTCATTGAAAGAATTCTCGCATTTGGCGTTCCACTCAAAATTAGACAACAAGGCATAAAGGGGTCTAGCTATGATTGCGTACATGTGGATAAACCTGCGGTAATATCCACAATGGCCGATAAAGGCTTGTACCTCTTTAACATTCCTTGGTCGTGGCAGCTCTGCTATGGCTCGTACCTTATCTTCATCTGTTGAGATTCCATTCTTAGAAACAATATGACCTAAGATTTTACCTTGACGCACCATGAACACACACTTTTCTGGGTTCAGACACACTCGATATTATCTACACTTGTTGAAGATTTGTCTGAGCTCAGGGATGTGAAAACTTCTTTCTTGGGAATGAGCACATAAATCATCCACATACACTTCTAAGCTCTTTTGCAAGAACTCCTTGAAGACATGATACATGAGCCTTTGGAATGTTGCAGGTGCATTGGTGAGCCCAAATGGCATCACATGAAATGCAAAGATTCCTCACTCTGTAGCAAAAGCTATTTTGTGTTGATCTTCTGGGGCAATGGCTACTTGATTGTAACCTGAAAACCCATCAAGGAAGCTATAAACTTCCTTGCCTGCAACACGCTCCAAAAGGTGTTCCGTGATTGGAAGTGGATAACTATCTCTGATAGTAGCGGCATTAACTTTTTTAAGGTTAATACACACTCGCAACTTTCCGTTCTTCTTGGGCACCACTACAATGGGGGACACCCATTCAGTATGCTCAATCTCATAGATGAATCCAGCTTCAATCAACCTATCAATTTCTTCTTTTATTTTGGCTGCATAGGTATCATTATATGTGTAGGGCTTCTGTTTGGTGGGCTTGGCACAGCAGTCATGGGGATAGTATGAGAGCGAATTCTTGGATCTACCCCTTTCAAGTCTCTATAGTGCCACACAAACACATCCCTATATTCCTTTAATAGATCTACGAGCTCCATTTCTTCTCTTGCACTTAGGTCATCTCCTATATATGTGCATCTCTCTTCATTCTCTTCAATGGTCACTACAATTTTCTTGGTCTTTTCTTTATTATCATATGATTCTCCTATGATGGCCTCTCTCTTAGGCATTCGTACCAAAATTTTGCGGTCGTCAACTTCATATTTCTTGAAGTTTTCTAGTACTTCAAACAATGATTCCTCCTCTTCTTGTTTCACTGCTTTTCTTTTCTTTTTCTTTTGACTGCTCTCACTTCCATCCTTTGAATTTACCGTTTTAATACTTGTGAGAGGTTCTTCTTCTTTTTGGGTGAACACTCCTATATCTTCTAGATAGTGCTGCTCTGAGTTAAAGCAACTATCCATCACATGGACTCTATATCATCGTCATTCTCTTCTTCTTTTATGACATCACTAGGGTCACATTCTTCTAGCAAGGGCTGACACATGAACACTGAGATATCATAACCCTCCTCATCACAATGAGGTGTCCATTGTTCTTCATTGACAGCAATGTCCATGGTGGCTAAGATTTCTGGCCAGCCATGAGGCTCAAATTCCTCATTTGGAAAGATCATCGGTGTATAGGCTGGGTCTTTAATTGGTCTATCTCCTGGCGAAGTTCCTTCTTCTCTTGCCTTTAAACGTTTTTCCTCTTCCTCTGCGACCTTGCACATCCACAAATGAGTATCTTCATGTAGCCATGATGGATCAGGTGAACTTTCAGAATGCACAGAGATGGAATCTTCTTTTGCTTTGTGGATAGAATTCCACTGTAGGGGTGGTACATCTCTGAAGGTGTAATCCTTCAAATTGACCTTGGTGGTGAACCTTAAGTGCTGCAAGTACAAGGAGTTGGTTTCCCAATCCTGTACTATTTGCAATTGTCGTAGGAAGGGTCTTCCTAGGATCATCTCATAGACGTTATTTTTCTCAAAGTCACATATAGCAAATGTATGTTCAAACTCCACACCACAAGTGGTTAGAGTTATCCCTTCGAGCAATCCTAGAGGTCTTTCAAAATGACCGTCGGCCATTTGAAGCTTCATTCTAGTTGGTCTTAATGTGGGTTTGCCCCATTGCTTCCACAAGGAGGTGGTCGCAATGGCAACACCAGCACCTGAATCTATGATTGCTTTGGTTGTGTAACCTTGGTAGGTGATTGGAAGATAAGTATTACCTTCTTCACCCTCACACATGTCCCCTATTTTGTCTAGAGGTATCTCTGGTACCCTTTGCTTAGAGCCTGCTTTTGGCATGTTGGAATCAAGTTCTGGAACCTGATCCTTCACATGATTCCATAGCTCAGGTTTTGCTTTGAGCAGCTCTTCTACAGTGAGATGACACTGAACCTTAGTGTTCTTCACGACATCCGTGTTCCTTGGAACCACTGAGTCTTCATTTCTTACTAGTATTGTGGGAGCTCTAATCTGGAGAGATTCAGATTCCCATGGGCCTGGAAATTGAGGCAATTCTTCTAGGGTATTAGATTCAAAATCTAATCCTTCATCTTCTTTTTGTTTTGCTTCATCTCCGTAAATAGATGGAATGTCTTGGGGAAATTGATCATGAAGATCATCAATCTCAGGAATAGGAGGGGAGTTACCCTTCTCCTTGGCCCATTTCTCTTCTTGTATTTCCCGCAAGAACTCTTGAGAGTACTGTTGAATTGAAGGAGGCATTCCAGCATCCGTGGAATTAGGAACATAAGCTCCCATTGGTGGTGAGCTTCCTCTCTCAATAACTGGTTGAGCCTCTGGGGGTAAAGAAACTTGTGGTTTGTTTACCAATTGCTCTAATCTTTCTAGTAAGCCTTGGAAATGCAAATCCGGTTTGACAGAGTTTGTCTGATTGAACTTTTGACTAGTCTCTAGTATAGCTTGAGCTTGTCCTACCATTGTCATGCACATTTTCATCTGTTCAATCTCTAAGTCCGCTCTAGGGTAACTCTTGTCTAGGATTGCAGCTGTAGGCCCTTCTTGAAGTCGAGCCTGGTAGTCCTTGAACATCATGTCCAAGCCTTCTGGGGTTGGATCTGCAAGAACCAAACTTGGTTGCAGTCTATTTACAATGGGTGGTGGGGTGGGATGAGGTGGAGTGAATGGAGTTTCGGCATGCGAGGGGTTTTGAGATGCAATGTCTTCTATTTTTGTTTTTGCGTCTTTCAAGCTTTCTTCTAGTTCCAATAACTTTTTATTCCACTTACGATTGGTCTTTTCTCTGGTATCCTTCTCTTGTTTTCCTCTTACTAGGCTCTCCTGATTCACTCAACGCCGATTGTTCTGCTGGTTTATCTTGTTTTAATGCTTGTGCCTCTTCTATGTCAATGCACGTCCGCACACACTCTTCTATGGATCTAGGCTCTTTCAAGTACACATATGATCTTAACTTAGTGCTTAGTAAGCCATCTAAAAACAAAGCCACTTGTTTGGCTGGTGTGGGTAACTCTGGAGCAGGGCATCTCTCTAGATACTGTCTGAACCTTCTACCTGCTAGCCGCACTATTTCTTGGGGTGTCTGCTTGAAGCTGTGGATCAAAGATGATGTGTTATGCCTGATACCACTCTTGGAAAATTCTACAATGAATTCGTCTAGCAGTTGACCTATATCGCGATAGTTGCGACTACTCAGTGGTTGAAACCAAGCCAAGGCAGTGCCCTTAAGAGTCAAACCAAATGCCTCGTACTGGGTGAACAAGTCCTGAACCTGCTCAGCTCTTAACACTTGTTTGAACTCGGCCACATGATCATAAGGATCTCCTGACCCGTCAAAATAATTCTTCATTGCCTTGATCACTTGAGTGGGTCTAAGGGTTCTTGGGTGCTCTCGGGGTCTAGGAAATGGAAAATCCTGTTCATCTCTTTGTTGCCTATGTGCTTGATGTCTCTCTCTTTCAGGTCTTTCATTTTCAAATCCTGACCTATTCCTGCCCACGGTGTGTGCAAAACTTACCTCAGGTCTCTCTCTAGTTCTTTCTCTCTAGGCTTCATGAGCGTGGGATGATCCTACTCCTTGGAGGCCATGGGAAATATTGGATCTTGGTGGAGGGAAAATCAATTCACTCTTCCAAGTATATGCATGTCTATCATGTTTTGTTACCAAGAAAATTTTCTCTGATGTGTTATCCAGGTAGACCACTTTTCCTGGTGTCTCTGGATCCTTGAACTTGTAGATGATGACTATGCCCAATTGGCTAGGTTGATCTGGCTTGAATCTCCAAAAGGCTTCCTCTGTTTCTCTATTCAAGAATAGTTCTATGCTTTTGTTGTCTTGAGGGATCCAATCCGGAGTGATCACTCGGGTCAAAACTGACTTACCTCTAGGACTCTGGGGTCCTTGTCCTACATTTCCTTGTTCTAGGTCTCCTATTTCATTCTCAGGAATGACATTTCCAAACTCATCAATCCTATCTGGTAGGTGATCACATACATGGTTCCTTCCTTATCAATGTATGAACCCTCTTCGAACTTGACCACCGGGTGTTCAAGTCCAAAGGGTTGATCCGGATTTTTGAGTTGGACCACTGATCGCCTCAGGCCATCCTCATAGATGCGAGCACCTAATCAGTTGGTCCGAATATATTCCAACTGTGTCTTATAGGGACCTTCTAGTGTTTGTAGATAATGAGTTCCTGAGCCACCTACAGGTTTCCCCATGCTAAAAGACATTTCTGAATCACTTGTGTCTGAACGTAGTCTGTAAGGATGACCAATTAGTTGTTGTGCCCAAGACTTAGCTGTATAATTGACACTAGCCTCAGAAGATCTAATGCTTTGTTTATCCTGCCTAGGTGTCTACCAGACCTCAGGTTCATAAGCTTTGTCTTCTAGTCCCAAAATTCCCCTTTGTATTGCTCAAAATCCCTTGGGCCCCTTTGGTTTCCTAGTCCCACTGGAGGGTCAACTTCAAAATATCCTATCTGAAAATCAACGCATTATTCTTATAAAAAACAATTGAGACCGTGTAGAATTTTCAACAAGCTTTCCAACGAGCTATAGAGCTCAAAAAATCGACTTTAGATGAAAAAGTTATGTCAATTCAGGCTCCTAGGGGTCAAAACAGGCAAACAGGACCTTTTGGAAAAATTCGCAATTTTGTGAGCTTCAAGAGAAACGCGATTTTATGAACTTCAAGAGAATCGCGATTTTGAAATCAGAGAATCGCGATGCTGTGAAGTCAAAGAATTGCGATGTTGAGCACAAAATCGTGTTTTTGAAAATCGCGATGTTAAGCACAAAATCGTGCTTTTGAAAATCGCGATGTTGAGCACAAAATCGTGTTTTGAAAGTCGCGATGTTGAGCACAAAATCGTGTTTTGAAAATCGCGATGTTGAGCACAAAATCGTGTTTTGAAAATCGCGATGTTGAGCACAAAATCGTGTTTTTGAAAATCGCGATGTTGAGCACAGAATCGTGTTTTTGAAAATCGCGATGTTGAGCACAAAATCGTGTTTTTGAAAATAGCGATGTTGAGCATAAAATCGTGTTTTGAAAATCGCGATGTTGAGCACAAAATCGTGTTTTTGAAAATCGCGATGTTGAGCACAAAATCGTGTTTTTGAAAATCGCGATGTTGAGCACAAAATCGTGTTTTTGAAAATCGCGATGTTGAGCACAAAATCGTGTTTTTGAAAATCGTGATTTTCTCTCAGAGAATCGTGTTTTCACAAAATCGTGTTTTAGAGAATCGTGTTCTCACAACATCGTGTTTTTGGCTGAAAATCGTGATTTGTGAGAATCACGATTTCGAGCACAACCACAGAATCGTGTTTTCTCAGAATCGTGTTTTTGACATGAAAAGCGTGATTTTTCAGAATCGCGATTTTGGGCAGAGAATCGTCTTTTCACATAATCGCATTTTTGACATCAAAATCGCAATTGCCAACAGAAAATCGTGTTTTCACAGAATCGTGGTTTGACTGAAAATCGTGATTTGTGAGAATCGCGATTTTGAGCACAACCACAGAATCGCGTTTTCACAAAATCGCGTTTTCACAAAATCATGTTTTTGCTGAAAATCATGTTTTTGCTGAAAATCGTGTTTTTGCTGAAAATCGTGATTGGTGAGAATCGCGCTTTTGAGCAGAGAATCGTGTTTTTGAGAATCGCGATTTTGAGCAGAGAATTGTGTTTTCACAGAATCGTGTTTTCACAACATCGTGATCCTCAAAATCGTATTTTTTGGCTGAAAATCGTGATTTGTGAGAATCGCGATTTTGAGCACAATCACAGAGTCACGATTCTGAGAATGACCATAGAATCGTGATTCTTTCAGCCAACTTTTAGGCGGGAAAATAGAAAATCGTGATTTTTCAAAAAATTTTGAATTTTCACAGAATCGCGATTTTCATCACAGAATCGCGTTTTTTGGCGGGAACTTCGAATTTTTGAGTGTCGAGCAATGGCGAGCTCCGTATGTGCAGAAAATCATGAAAAAACACAGCGCTTGCTCTCCCTTGCACCTCCTATCTCCCTCTCACACAATAATGCATGAAAAATGGTATGGAAATGGTGAAAATGCACTAAAAAACAAGAAATTTCTATGAAGAAGAAGATGGAAGAAGGTGGAGATGATGATGATGATGAAGATGAAGAGGGAAAAACAGAAAATGAACTGAAATGACAGTTTTTTTACCTTCCAACGTCGCAAATCTACGATCTTACCATCACAATGCTCGTCCTCGAAGCTCTCTCCCCGGCAACGGCGCCAAAATTTGGTGTAGCTCAAGCGTAAGCACCACCTCCTTTACTTGTCAATACGCGGAGACGTGAGGACCAGTATGAAGACCACGAGCAAGTGAAGGCACAAGTACGTGAGTGAAAGCACACAAACATGCACACACATACACACACACGCGCACAAGGTAAGATCAAAGAGAGGAACAATGGAAAGCTTTGATTGCAAAAGAGTTCTCTTACAAAAGCTCTATTCTCTATCAAGCTAACCTCAAAAATGAGCTTTCTAGCTCTTTTTATAGTTTTTTGACTAGTTTTGGCCCTGTCCAGACCTAGTGTCCGGCCTAGTTAAATATTAGGTTCCAGGGCTTATTTGAGGGCTCAAACGGAGTCTAAAAATTATGAAAATTGGTAGGATGATACTTTTAATACTCCTCAAGCTCAAGGACTCCTTGGCTTGAACAAAATGGAGCTACTAAAAATAGAAAATGGTATTTACAATGGTTTTTAGTGATGAAAATCACTATTGTTGTAGGGGATTCTTCTGAAAATTTGACATACACTTCTTGGAGCTCCCTACTTGCTCCCTTTCCTTGTGTGTCCACCTTTTGATGTGCTTCCATGCTTTGTCCTTGAATTTGAGCTTCAACACGTGGGTCCTCTGAATCTTCTACTATTTGGCTTTTGGGGTTTACTGTTCTATTGTTTTCTTGTTCCCGATCTGGTTGTTTTTCTTTTTGTTCCTTCATTTGAGCTCGTGTAATGGCCTTTAAGGGCATGGTGTATTCTTTATCACCTCCAGGTGCTTCTATCACTTCAATTACATTAAGAGGTGCAGTGTCTTGAGCTTTGTTGGGATTTTTTGGACAGTCACTGAAGAGATGTTCCTTTCCACAATCACAACAATATCCTTCCCAAGTCCTAGGAGGTGGTGGATTGTAAGGTCGAGTACATTCTCTAATAAAATGTGTTGATATATTTAGGTAGTGATGTGTGTGAACACACTAGGACCGCCGGGGCACTTTTTTCCCTCTTTAGGAGGTTTTTTTCCCTCGGCTTGTATATACGCCTATTGCCCTAATGGGCTACTTATCTTTGTACATTCTCTAGTAATACATTCAGTATTGTGTGTTGTGCTCCAAGCTTCTTCTTCTTCCTTGTGTTGTTCGCGTGCTTCCGCAGACGTCTAACTCCAACAATTGGTATCAGAGCAGGTCGTCGCTTCATCTAGGGCACCGTCGACACTCCTCCGTTTGCAGTCTCAGATTCGCATGAAATTTGGTGAGCATACTCAAGGTGTTTCAGATATCAAAACAACTTTGCTGTGTGGTGCCGAAATCGCGATCTGAGCTCGTTTCGGCCTCCGAACGCACTATCGCAGTGCTTGTGCAGGCTATTTTGTCTTTTTGAGCCAAAGGTATATACCAGTTTCTGTTTGCCAGTTTAAGCGTCTCGAAGTCTGCTACAGCTCTAGCAAAACTCGTATGGGCAGTTCCATTCAACTTTTTGAGATACAGTCAATTTTCTGCATCAAGGTATTTTAGTCACCGGCCATGGCTGAAAGCAGTGATGTATTCCATATGTTGGCTGTTGAGGATAAGTTGGATGGTACCAACTACCCATTATGGGCTTATATGATGCGATATGTATTGGTTGCACAAGGACTGTGGAACATTGTGCAGGGTGTTGAAAAACGTCCTGTTACACCTGCAACTACATGTACTGCAAATACAGGTGCTAGAGGTGTTGGAGCTGATGAAGATGGTGTCGAAGATGATATTGTGCAGATTCCTGTTCGTGCTTCTGTTTCTGTTGCACCTACTGCAGAGCAGATTCGCTGGGATGGCAGAGATGCCCAGGCACATGCATTGATAGCTTTGTTTGTCAAACGTGCCATTATTCCTCACATTCGCTCTTGCAGAACAGCAAAGGATGCTTGGGATACACTTACCACATTGTATCAAGCTAGGAATGAGGCTCGTGTTGCTTACCTCCAAAAACAGTTGGAGAGTGAGCACATGAATGAAGGTGATTCTATGGACAGTTTCCTAACGAAGATCAAACATTTGAAGGAACAGTTGATTTCTGCTGATGAGGTTATACCAGATAGCTCACTTGTGGATATCCATATGGTCGATACTAAGGTGGTTGTAAGGGCTGTGCCTGCCTATTGAATGGGCAATTTTTCATGGTGTGATTGGTGTATTTTTTTTCTATGTGGCAATACAAGGTAGCTCCTTGATGGGGCTGTCTGTTGTAAGGATATGTCTGTGGTACACCATTTCCTCCTCGCACACACATGTGCGTGGGGTGATCTCCTCCACATAGACTACATCTTCGTAACATAGGCACTCTTAAGACTGGGTGTTGGTAATTTCTCTATCCTTGGACTCCCAATTTCTTTGCTACCAGCTCCGCTGATTCCTCCACATTACTGGAGTTGGACGTAATTGTACTCTGAGAGTCTTCTGATTTAGTGGGGTTGGGCGTACTCTCCAGATCATCCACTAGGTTGTCCTCTAAGTCAATACATTCTTGTAGGCATTCGCTCAATGTCTGCAGCCTCTTTACGTATACTAGCGTTCTTAAGGTTCCGTTTGTTAATCCATCCAAGAATAAAGAAATCATTTTTTGCTGAGTGGGTCTCTCTGCTACTGGACATCTATCAACATACTGATTGAATCTTCGTGCACCTGTTTTCATAGTTTCATTAAGGTTCTGTTTAAAGCTATGGATTAAAGACGCAGAGTTGTGTTTAATCCCTCTCTTAGTGAATTCCCCAATGAATTCTTGAAAGAATTGCTCCATATCTCCAAATTGGTTGGGATCTAATGGTTGGAACCAAGTCAGAGCCGTTCCTATGAGGGTGAGTCCGAAAGACTCATACTGCACGAAGAAGTCGTCTACTTTTTCCGCTCTTAAAATTTGTTTAAATTCAGCAATATGATCATAAGGTTCTCCCAATCCGTCATAATGATTCCTCACGCATTTGGATACTTGGATTGGTCTCAATCTTCGCATTGGTTCTGGCTGTCTGGGCATTACAGGGAAGGCTGGGATGGCTGGTCTAATCGGAGGCATTCCGGGCTGCACTCCTATTGGTGCTCATGGCCTCACTGGTGGTCGGTATTGATTTCCTACTCTTGGGTAGGTCTGATTGTGTGGTTGCCCTTCGGGAGTCGCAAATTGTACATGAGTTTGGTTAGGAACGCTCCGTTGGCTTGTTTGTCCCGATATTGTGTGTTCTGCCTCTTGTTATGTTCCGAAGGGGTTCTGAGAGGTGGTTGCCTGCTCTCTCTAAGGGAATACAGGCAATCCCATGTATTTCAGTTGAGCCCTGTTTATGGCATCTACCAGCCAATACCTTCTACGGTTCTTGTCTAGGTATGTAACTCTAGACTCGTCTTCCGGATCCTTCAACTCATAAAAAGTCATAGGACTTTCTTCTCTTCCTTGGGTTGGTGAGTCCGTTTGAAGTAACAAGTCCGATCCATGGATCAAATAGACTTCTAGTAAATATTCGTCTTGAGGTATCAAATCCCCTCTGAAGACTCGTGTCACCTGGGACTTGCCTCTAGGGGTCATCACTAACTCCTCAGGGTTTGGTCTCCCTGATTTCTCTTGTCCCACTAGTTCTCCCCTCTCATTGATCAAATCAGGATATTCAGTCACTAAGTAGATGTGACCCATCTTGTCCATGTATGCTCCTCCTTCCTACTTAACATCCGGTCTAGGCACAATTGTTGCATCCATGGAAGTCACATCCTAGCCACAAATCTATTTAAACCATCCAGATAGATGGGGATCTCCTGGGCATTTGTAGAAACATACTGTAAAGAAGTGCGATACTCTCCTTCTACAGAGGTCATGAAGTTTCTTCTAGGAGTGGGACCCTGCATGTCTTCTAAAGCCATGGGTATCTCCTCCTCTGAGTCACTAGAGGTGTCTGAATAGACAGAGCAGTGGCTGACCTGAGCAGCACTTCCAACAAAAGATATGACACTTCTCTGGCTACTTAGCACCCTTCCTGACCTCAAGTTCATTCACCCTCCTGGGGCTCTTTAAGTCTCTAAAACTCTCCTTAAGTGGCTCCTCAAATGCCTCAAATTTGTCCTTGAAAATGCTCCAAATTTGTCCTTGGTTGAGTTGTTCCCCGACAACGACGCCCAAAACATGTGTACCTAAGTCAAGAAGTCTTAGGGACTTTTGCCAAAGAGACTAAATCTCATTTGCCACACAAGTACATATAGTGGGGAATTGACACACACTTATTTGTCAATCCAAAGAACCGACCTAACCAAGTGTATCAGGACTTATGCTCACATAATAGAATATGAAGTGGTTCAGCTCACATGCATGAGAAAAGACTAACCTACCTCTCCAACTCACTTAATCACTAAAAGTGTCTGTCACGATACCACTTACAATAGTTTTCACTAAATCGAGGATTTCTCCTAGCTTTGAACTCCGAATATGGTGAATAGCAGGTTCCTTTCGAAGCTCTTGATGAGACACATCTATTCAACCACTCAATTCTGACAACCGTGCTTCAAGTTATGACCAAAACAGTGAATGGCAGGAAGCACACACACTCACTCCACAACTCGTACTAGCTCACACACACACTACAGTAGCTCAAAAACATTGGGGAGAGGTAGACAACAGTCCTACACACACATTCCAAGCATTACACACGCATAGAAGATCAAAGAGAAGGTAGAAATCTACAAGAAAGAAGCAAATTCGAAATTCTCAAGCTCTCCTTCTTCACAATGGCAAAAAGTCTCTACAAAGAGTCACAAAGTGACTTATATACATGTGCCCTAAAAGTGGTCCTTTCACACAAGAGATCGGCTCTTTATTGACTAATTTCCATTCTCTTACTATTTTACAAGAAATATATTACAATGATTTGGGATTATGCATCTAGAGGACTCCTCTAGTGCATTTACATCGTTTGAGGGAATTTCTTAAGACTTTGAAGAAGAACAATATGCCCATTAATTTGAAAATTTTGGGGTTCCCCTTTCATGCCTCTTTGCTCTGCAACAGGCAGCAATTAAGATCCATGGGACTCACATGCCGACAGAGCACGAAAGACTTATTCTAGAGCCGATTAAGCGTGGTGATGTTTTGAAATGGGAAAACATTTCGGCCATTACACCGAAACTCTCTAAGCTGTTACACATTTGTATGCAACATTTTGCATTCCCAACAATTGTCACCCACGATCGACACTGCCTTTTGCTAGATGTTTTCTTGCATGAGATAAGTTTGAGATGAACTCACATCTCTCCAGACGAGCTACTAGACACTCCAGCAAACAATTATAGATTTATAGGTGCAATTAAACTCTTTATCCATCGAGAACGCCTCCCTTAATGCACACTATCAAGAGCTACGCGAGGCCTACCATACCCTTGAACTAGAAAGTGAACAGAAGATGAAGGAAGTCATTGCTGATATCGACAACCTATTACAGGCTCAAACAGTCAGAGATGTGACCCTCACTCGGAATATGGGACTTTTACGATGCCACCTCACAGCGGCCAAGGAAGAGAATCAAAGATTGCATGAATAGAATAGAGAAAACCTTGAAGCAGCTTCGGATCAACCGGATGAACCTCTGAGTCCCAACCACTTTAAAACAGTACCATCAGAATCCATGCAGATATTATAAGAAGATCATGCATGAATCTTAAAGGATTATGACAATATGAATGAAGCATATCAAAAACTCCAGGACAACCATAAAATGCTACTGTTGCGCACACCTGTGCAACAACCACCACCAGCTCCTGAGGTCACATCTCCAGAGATTAGAGGAACTCAATACTTTACGTGCTCAGGTACTTACTCTTCAAGTGCAGATTGCTGTTTTCTATGAGCCCCCTAAGCCTCATTCCCCTCCTGAACTCCCAAATGATGAAGAAACTCTGTCTATCTCGATAGGCATAGCCACCAAAGAGATTTGGGAGAAATGGGAGAAACCATCCCTACAACTAGTAGATGAACACATTGATGGAGAGTGTTAATCTCCAAAAGAACAAACTATCCTTGATGTTAGAACACTTCTATATCAGGAATAACTTAAAACCTTGATCAATTTTGGAAGACCAATGTCAAGCTATCAAAATTTGCACTAACTGTGAAGAGAGTCACTACTCAGAAAAGTCTACTTCACATAACTCACTCATTGACTAACCAAATGTGTAAAGTTTTCAATGAAACTTTATAGAGGTGTTTTCTAATGTTTCTACACCTTCTCCAAGTTAAATCATCTCAAAAGATTCAGTAGATCTTGAGAAATGATCTAAATAATCGAACTATGTCTAAAACTGTACTTTTCTATAGTCAACTTGGACAGTTGTAACTTTTAATGCATAGTTCTCTCAAACTACGACCCGTTTATTCAAATGATTTTAGCCATAGGTATCTTACTACTTGCTTGCTCAAAAATTTACACTGTGGAAGGAGAACTGACCAAAACATTAGCATCAAATTTGCGCCTGTTGCAAACTTCACTTCTTCACATTTATACATGTAAATGTTCCTACTCTCAATTCTCTTAGTCTAATCACAATTAGGATTTGAAAACTTGTACAAAGGTCAACCAACTATACACTTAGACTTATACAAAAGCATTTCACAAAAGATTAAACACAGAAGTAGCACTCAGCAAAAGATGGGGTGCAATTTTTCTTCTTCTCTTAAAAGTTTTACATCTGAATGATGAGAGAGATCTTCTACACTTCTAAAGTGTCTAATGACTCTTAAAACTTCTAATTCTTCTCATCTCATGCTTTCTCTCATACTTGCCCCGACTTTCTACTTGTACATATATAGGCATATATGTGCAAGCTCATGACCATAACAAAAGTATAAATGAGCTAGCTACAAGTTTAATGTACATATGTATACAAGTCTTCATTTCCTGAATATGCACTATCTTCAAACCTCATTTGTTGATATTTCCTTCATCTTTTGACTTCAAGTCTTTATCCAAGACATCAATTGATGATTGTCTTGCACGAACAGCTCCCCCTCAATCATCAGTTGAGGTTTTCTCTATCTTCTTTATACATGCCATGTCTCTAAATCTCTGTAGCTTTGGTCCATCCAAGCTTTTGGTTAGCATATCTGCAATCTGATCTTTTGTTGAAGTATGTGTGACTTCAATCTCCTTGTCAATCACCTTCTCTCTTAAGAAGTGATATTGAATCTCAATATGTTTAATACTGGCATGAAAACAGGATTAGCAGCTAGATACAATGAACTTATATTATCTCCATGAATAGTGGATGTACTCTGAATGATGTCAAAACTCTTCATGAGAGTTTTCAACCATATGACCTCCTTTGCAGCTTCAACCATTCCTTTGTACTCTACTTTTGTAGATGATAAAGCAACTGTATGTTGCTTCTTAGAACACCAAGAGATTAACTTATCTCCCACATAACACAAGTATCCATATGTTGATCTCCTATCATTAGGATTACCTACCCAATCTGTATCACTATATATCTTGATGTTTGTATCTGATGTAAAACCATAATACAAACCTTCCTTGAGTGTACCCTTTATGTATCTCAACACTCTTTGTCCTGCAACCCAATGTTCATTCCTAGAACAATGCATGAATTGAGACAACACGCCAACTGCATATGACAAATCAGGTGTAGTTAATGTAGCATAGATTAGACTACCAACTAGACTTTGATATAGCTTCATATCCTTGAATTCTTCTCCTCCATATTTGCTTAGTTTGTGATTCACTTCCATTGGAGTAGGTGCTACCCCTGCAATCTTCCATTTTAAATTTTATCAACAAGTTCTTCAAGTACCTTTCTTGAGTCACATAGGCTCCATGTTGAGTATATGAGATCTCCATGCCCAAGAAATATGACAAGTCTCCCAAGTCACTAATCTTGAACTCTTTCTCCATTTGTTTCTTGAGACTTTGTATGCCCTTCTCATATGTACCTATAAGGATTATGTCATCAACATATATGCACATATAAATGAATCCATCATCACCTACTTTGACAAGAAAGCTACTATCAGCTTTAGATACTTGGAAACCAAGTTCCTTCAAGAACTTTACAAGTCTATAATTCCATGCCCTTGGGGCCTGCTTCAAACCATACAAAGCTCTCTTGAGCTTACATACATATTCTGAATACCTTTTATCTCTGAACCCTTGCGGTTGCTCCATGAAGACATCATCTGAAATATAACCATTAAGAAAAGCATTCTTCACATCTAATTGACATAATCTCCTACCTTTACATGCAGCAATGGCTATGAGTGTCCTGATGGTTGTCATCTTTGCCACAAGACTATAGGTCTCATCATAATCTATACCATATGTCTGAGCATACCCTTTCACCACAAGTGTAGCGTTATATCTAGACACACTTCCATCTGCATACCTCTTTGTCTTGTAGACCCATTTGTATCCAACGATCTTTTGACTATTTGGTTTAGGAAATCCCATGTGTAGCTCAGTGATGAGTAGCACCTCCTTTAATGTCAATCCGGGAAGACGTGAGGATGGTATGAAGACCTCGAGCAAGTGAAGGCACAAGTGCGTGGGTGAGAAGCACACTAACATGCACACACGTACACACACACGCGCACACACAGTAAGACAAAGAGTGAGAATCAATGGAGTTCTTAGATTACTTTCAAAAAGCTCTTACAAGTTCATTTCAATTACAATCTAACCCCAAAAATGAGCTCTCTAGCTCCTTTTATAGTTTTTGACTAGCTTTGGCCCTGTCCAGACCTAGTGTCCGACCTAGTTAAAAATTAGGTTCCAGGGCTTATTTGAGGGCTCAAATGGGATCTAAAAAATACGAAAGTTGGCAGGTAGATACTTCTAAAGCTCCTCAAGCTCAAGGACTCCTTGGCTTGCACAAAATGGAGCTACAAAAATACGAAATGGTATTTACAATGGTGTTTAGTGATTAAAATCACTATTTGTGTAGGGATTTTCTCTGTTGATTTGTCATACACATCTTTGAGCTCTCTACTTGCTCTTTCTTCTTTTGTGCTCAACTCCTTGATGTCTGAAAAATTTAGATGGCCTACTTGCCGGATCTTCTTTGGCTACTGTGTCTGCTTGTGCTATCTCTTCGTTCCGACCCTCTTTGTCTTGTGGCTCCTTCGGTTCCCTGACTGCTGCCAACACCCCCCCCCCCACTCTCGCGTCTGTCGCCCCTGACAGACCCTTGTCTAGATGTTCGTTGAACGTAATATTGGACAACGTCGGAAGCAAGGTGATGTTCTTCTAATCTGAGCCCCCGTGCTAGATCTGTTAGTAATGCATCCCAATTCATTGGTCCTGGTACATCCGGATGTGGCACCCGCAGTTGTTCTGAATGGATGGTTCTCTCCACAGCGAATAGGTGGAGGAGATGTGAGGGCCTGGGTACAAATATTTCTGAGTGATATTCCCAGAATCCCGTTATGAACATCTCCTCAAATGTCTGCTTAAAACAAGCTGGGAGGTACTTTATTCTGGCGTGCCAAGCATATATTACCTCGATGGATGGGGTTGTGCTCATGTCGTATACAAGATCTTGGTTTCCTGTAAGAAATCCAACACCTGAGAAGTGGGGGTCTTTAATATTCTTGAACGTCCTGAAGGTGATTAGCATTAGTTCAAAGATTTTCATACACATTTGTGCCATCACGTCGGGGGTATTCCGTAGTCGAGTGCTTGTTTGATGGTAGAAATCATGTAATTTACAGTGGGAGGGCCTTGTGGCGGTGCTAGATAAACATAATTTAACCACTTTGCGCAACCCTTGACGTTCTTGACAGTAATTGTAAACTCTGGCCAAGTGCGCCGGCGGAATACTGGAACATAACAAGGATTGTATTTAATAAAAAGGGGCATGTTAGTCCAGGTACGAACCATTTTCGGGTAGGTTTCAAGAAGACGGATTCTCCAGGTTGGTTGATGAATGGAGCCTTTCTTCGCACTTTCTGGGATATCCTCTGGCCCAAATTGTGTGGCAAACGTTGGGGGTTTGCCACATTTGCGTTGAATCTCTGCGTTGTAATCCGCAAGGAGCACACAATATGGCACGTATTGGTCATCGTTGGTGCCGATCCATCTATGATGAGACATGCTTCGAAAGTATTCAGACTTGATGATGGTGTTTCTAACTTTGCCATAGATTGGATTTGAATGGCCACTCTATCTTCATGGGTTGTTGCTGTCTTCTCTAGTGCTTGGAGCCATTCAAGTACTTCCACTTCTAATGTGTCCATTCCTTCTGAGGTCCGTGCACCACCTGGCATCGGCATAGGAACGTATGGTTCCTCATATGTTTCATCCACCTCAATGGGTACTAAGTTCTCCGGTTCGGGTTCTACAACTGGGAAGGGCTGCCTTTCATATTCTAGTAACTTTTTCTGGAGCTCCGCCACCTGCTCTGTCAATGCCTTTACTTCCTCTGAAGTCGAGGCCATTTCTGATACCTTGGGTGGACCCTCCTGTTCCCTGAGCTGGCTACGTAGCTCATCTCGTTCTCTTTCCAAGTCGTCATGTGCTTCTAATAAATCCGCATAACTTTCCAAGATGGTTTTCATTGTTTCTGTGGGAACCGCTTTGAACTGTTCTGGATCGATCTCATGAGGGGAACCTTCCATGGCTGCTTCCAAATTTTCTTCATTTTGTTTCTGCAATCGTTTATTTTCTTCAAGTGCTGTAGCCATATGCTTTCGAAGTAGAGTTAAATTACGCCGGACTCTCAGGTTATCTGATTGGTACACCTCCAGCAAGGCTTCAAGTTTTTTGACACCGGGTTCTGCTGATGGTTGGGGTGTCTCCAGGAGTGTTTGATGGGCTTGCTGGAGAGTTGTATAGTGCTGGTTGAGTTCCGCATTTTCTTCTGCTAGTGTTGTGAGTTGCCTCTGTAGGTTCTGATGATTCGTTGTCAACTGTTGATGGCGGCCTTCGAGATCCCTGTACTCACTCTGAAGTTGATATACACACTGATGTAATGACAGGAATATACTATTTACATTAAAAGATGCAGGTAAAGATGAAGATGCAGGGGGAATGGGGATGGGGAAGTGAGTTGTGAATGCTGTGGAATCAAGTGGTGAAGTTGGTGGAGGGGGTATGGGAGATTGAGGTTGTGTGGGGGGTGGGGGTGGTACTGTGGCGGGTGATGTCTCCATTGTGTCAAATGTGGGTGTGACAGTAAAGAGGGGAACCGTGGGTGGGTGGAAGTGATATTGGTGAAGAGCGTCGTGAAGGTGGGCATGGAAACTCCTCCGAATTGGATGCCGGGAGAGAGAGGAATTCCCATGACGACTGTGGTAGCGGTAGGAAAGGGCGTGGTCGTGTCGGTTGGTGAGGTGAAGTGTGTAGTGAGAGGTGAGGTGGGTGGGGAGAGTTGTTCCTCCTGATGTTCTTCTGTTGGTGTGCGGCCTCCCGGTTCTGACACATTGATGTGTATTTGTTTTCCAGATCGCATGGGTCGGGCAGGCACACGTTTCTCGAATCGATTAATGTATGTCATGGCTGCATGTATGGCTTCATCTAAGCCGACCGCCTCTGCGTGGAGGTTCATGGATTCGATAAACATATCGTCCACGCCTTCCTCTGCCAACAGTTGGCTCATGAGCACCTTGCCTGATTCAAGTGGCATTTTGTGTTGTTCCTGAACTCGCTTCATGGTTTGGTACAATCTTTTTATTTGTGCCGAATATGCTGGTGCACTTGCTAGCTCTGAGAGTTCATCATATTCTTGATGTTGTTCTTCGTCAGCTTCTTCTTCTTCTCCTCCTGCCTCTTGTTCATCTCCTTCGACGTCTACGACGACTGGTTGTGTCGGGGCTGGTGTTGTTGTGGTGGGATGTGGTTCCTGGGTCTGGTCTGCTTCTGTTTCAAGATTAGATTCGTATATCAGCCTGGCAACTTCTTCATCCGTGAGGTCATTGAGAGTAAATCCCTGTGGAAACTCTAAATCTGATGGAATGGGGGGAAACACCAAGTTGGGTCCTTCCGTACTTGGTCTGGGCAGACGAATGGTGAATGGCCGAACATGCCTAGTTTGAGGGGGAGTTACTTCAGGTGTGGTAGTAGTGCGTCTTGGTTGAGCACATGGTAATTGGACGCCCCCTCTCATCTTCTTTGATGGAGGACCCGCTGTTGATAGTCGCCTTTGGAATTCTTGGGCCCTGGACCACACTAGTGCCCGTTGAATAGGCACGTCATATGCTAGGCACCTGTAAATTATTCTTGTTAGGGCACAACATCCATGAAGTACATTTTTCTGCTTCTTATTCCAGCGCTGATGGGCTAGGTGTATCTGATCGATGACCCAGTGCGGTATGTTGAGGGTGAGGTTTTCTGTTTCTGCCAAGTATAAGCTGAACCAAATTTTCTTAGGGGGCATAGTGAATCGCTCCTGTGCGGGAAAAGCAAAAAGTTGCATGACCGTTCGTAAGTGGAGAGCAATGGTAGGCGTCATTGCCACCATGTCCTTCAATTTATTGAGATCTTTATGCTTCATCCTACCAGGGACCATTGTTTCTTTCTCGGTTGGAATGTGCATACCTTGCATGTTCAATGCTTCCCGTACCAGATTGAGGGTCAGTTTGAATCTTTTGAGTTCGTGTCCTGGCAACAATGATGGTAGTACAAAGGTACTATCACCTCCCTTGACCCTGCTAGGAGTTATGGTACTTATGAAGTAGGAGCAGCGTAGAAAATCAGGTTTAGGCAAGTGTGCCCTGAAATATCTATCAAGGCCTGCCTTGGTCCAAACTGATCGCATTACCTTTGCATTCTGATAGTTCTCGAATTCCCGAGTGAAAAAGTGGTAGCGTCCCCACTTGCCATTAAATTCAATTTCTGCTTCCTAGAAGTAGGTGCCGTCACCGAGTGGCCCGGCTACATCACTAAACCAATGAGCATGTTTCCCCACTTGAGAAGTGTGCCCCTGAGGAGGGTCCTGGATAGGAAGGACATGCACTGCTTGAAGTTCTTGAGGCCGTTCGGTGAGTGGCGGTTCCGGAAGAATGGTTTCGATGTCCACAATCTGTACGCTAGACCCTGCCTGGGAACTGGTGCCTCCAGCTTCTGCCATAGTTATTACTTGCTACTGGTTCTGTCGAGAATATAGAGCATGCGTTAATATTGTAATGGACAAGATAGAACACGTTTTGCCCCCGTTACAATATTATTGTGAAGTGAGTAATGGGTTAGTGGTCAGTGAGTGCACGATGACAGTGTGTGTAGTTAATGACTGGATAGCCCTAGGAGCTAGATGGAAAGATGTGGTGTCTGACTGATGCAGTTAGTAAGTGGAGATGAATTCACAATTTGGGGTCGGGGGGTTTATTACAAGTCTTAGGTTGCCAAACACCATGGATGGCTTTTGGTCTTGGGTTTGTAGAGACTCGGGAGGGTTGCATGAGTAAGTCTGCTTGGGGGTGATGTGTCTTTGGAACCCATTTACAAGTAGGTCTGTGCCTGCTTCTAGATGGCAGTGTATTCGAGTGTATCAGACAAGAGTGGATGGCGGCTGCTTGAGCGAGTGAACCCTGCCGTGTATGATGTGAATTGTGTGGGAGTAGTTGAGCCTGCAAGCAAGCCTTAGGCACCCAAATTTGTCTTGATCGTGGGTCAGCCTTCATCGACTTCCTGGGCACCCAGATAGATTTCACTTTCTCAACAGAGGTTTTAGGAGTCCTCTTATTAGTATCATGTCGTTGATTACTAATAGGTGGTTGAGACAGTTGTCGCGACTTGGCTATAGTCGGTAGTGCGTCTTTTCACACCCACATTTGTTTCACTGTCTGAGTTGTTCGGCTTCGCGCGTTCTTTTGCTCTCTCGCATCGATAGTCATCAGTACTTGATCTGCCCTTAGTTGCTGCCTCCTTCTGGCCTTTGGAAAAGAAGGAAGTTCCGCCAACGCCTTGACTCTTCTATTGAGATCTCCATTCCTCTGCATCACATAGCTTTGGACAAGAACAGCATGATCAACTTCATGTGTACCCCTGGAGGGACTAGGAGTTTGTGCCTTTCCTAGTTCCGGAAGTGCTCCATTATCTAACTCGACTGTAATTCTACTCTGATTCACCCATACCTGAAGAAGTCCACTTCTTAGGTTTAAGTTGACTGCTTGGTCATAAATCCAGTCTTGACCCAGGACAAGAGGTTCAGTGAGGTCCTCATCTTGACACACTAGTACTTTGACTGTCATTGCCTCGTCATGAATATAGAGGGGAAGTTCCACCTTGCCCATGCAAGGGGTTTCCACACCTCCCAATCCTATGAGATATGCTTCTATAGGATTGACAGTTAATTTCAACTCTTGACAGTAAGTCAATTTAACAGCACTAGTGGCTGCACCTGAGTCAATCAAGGCTCTTACAGTCCTTGCATTATTTCCTTGTCCTATATCTAAGGTTATAAAGGGACGTCAATCAATTATCCTATGAGAGCTGATACCTGAAACTTCACACATAGCCACGTGATAACCTTGATCTGCATATGCACCTGGCCTAGGTTGCTCTCTACCTTGTCTTCTTAATTTCATTCTCTGTATGCGCTCTAAAGCTTCTGCTTGAGCTTCTTCTCGAATTCGCTTTTCTTCTTCTTTGCGTTTCTTAGCAGTGTTGAGTCGACTTAGCATTTCCTCTGTGAGAGGTTCCTGATACAACTTGACTCTGCATCCACTAATGTAACTTGGAAGAACATCGCCTTCTAATGTGGCTAGCTGCACTGCTCCACTTGTTGAGATTCTATTAATGATCATGGGTCCGTAGCCTCTTTTCTCTAGCTTCCTCGCATGTTGTTTCAACGTGTATACTAGTACTAGGTCGCCTGCCTTCAAGCCTTTATCCTTAATGTGGGCATCAAAGTATGCCTTCTGTCGTTTCTTAGCTGCATATATCCCTGCAGCCGCTCTCAATCTTGTTTCTCCTAATCGTTCAAGGTCAAAAAGTCTTGAGGAGAGTTCATGACCCGTCCATTCATGCTCTTGTGCTACTTTCAATGTAGGTATTAAGAAGTCCAACGGTAGTACTGCATTTTGACCAAATACCATCTGAAAGGGGGTGGCTTGGAGTACCGTTTTGTAGGCGACTCGGTATGCCCAAACAACATGGTGTAGCTGTTTGTCCCAATCAGAGCGTTTATTATTCACTAACTTGGTCAACACATTACACAGAATCTTGTTTGTGCTTTCGGCTTGCCCATTAGCTTGTGGGTGGTAGGGGGCAGACTTCTTATGAACTACCAAGAATTCTTGGAGTAGCTTTTCAATCACTTCGTTCAAGAAGTGAGTGCCTCTATCACTTACTAGCTCTATAGGTAGCCCGTATCTTGTGAATACATTCTCAAACAAGAATTTAGCAGTTGTTTGAGCATCGTTCTTCGTCGTGGCTTTTACCTCTACCCACTTTGTTAGATAGTCTGTCGCAACAATGATATATTCTGCATGGGAACCCTTAGCTGGGGGATTAATAGGACCTACGAAGTCTATTCCCCACTTAGAGAATGCACGTCCACCCATCATAGGTTTCAGTGGCATGTCATCTTTACGTATAGGATACTGGGTTCTCTGGCAGACATCACATCGTTTCACATAAGTATGTGCATCCATGTGAAGGGTCGGCCACCAGAAGCCCGCAAATAGTATTGCCTTGATCACCCGATCTGGTCCAAAGTGTCCTCCTGCTACACCTTGGTGAGCAGTTTCCAAGATCTTAAGATATTCACTCTCATGGACACATAGTCTCAGGTAACCATCTTTACCACGCTTGTATAGATTATCACCGATGAGTGAGTAATCCTGGGCTTCTTGTTCTAAATTCCTTTTCCTAACCAGAGTCATGTCCGGAGGGAATGTTTTCGTCCTCAGGAAGGATACTAGTGGTTCACTCCAATCTGGCACTATGGACACTTGATAAAGAGTGGCATGTTCCACAGGTGGTTTGGTGCAACAGATTGGGCATTCCTTGCACAACTTTTGGACATCAGCTTCCATAGTCGGCCAATGCACTCCAAGTCTCCTTAGTGTCTGTAGGGTTCGTTGCTTTGAGTAGTGTTGCTCTAATGCACCTACATGTGCTAATTGCAACCATTTAGCGTACTCATCCTCTTCCACACAACAAGCCAAGATCCCTTGATCTGTGTGTTTGTACATACCTCCTGCCATGATGTGATATTTCTGGGCTTTCACTACCTCTCTATTCTGGGTGTTTACTACTGGATGGTTAGGCCCGTATGTCAATACTGGCACTAGTGGCTTAGCCCATTGTGGCACCACTTCCAAATTAAACAAGTAAGCATCAGGAAGGTCATCTGACACTCCTTGTGGGGCTTCCCCAGATGTGAGCCTAGAGAGATGGTCTGCTCTCAAGTGAGTCTTCCCTTTCCTCACCACTACCTCAAAGTCGTATTCCATTAGTAAGAGAAACCATCTTACTAATCTACCTGTATTGCAAGGTTTGTTTACCAAGTACAACAATGCCTGATGATCAGTAAAAAATTTAAACTTATTTGCAAGCAAATAATGTCTAAACTTTTTAACCGCATATACCATGCCTAAGCCTTCTCTCTCAGTCGTGGTGTAATTTTGTTCAACTGCATTTAATTGTCTACTAGCATAGGCAATTGGAAGATCCATATTGCCTTCACCAGTGGGTTGTGCGAGTACACACCCAATAGCATAATTGGATGCATCCACGTGAACATGGAATGGCTTATTCCAATCTGGTGTGGTTAAGATTGGTGCTGAACACAATCGCCGTTTGAGCTCATTGAAGGAGTTCTCACATTCATCAGTCCACTCAAAGTTAGTCAAGAGTCCATACATGGGCTTTGCAATGACAGCGTACATATGAATGAACCGGCGGTAATAACCACAATGCCCCATGAAAGCTTCTACTTCCTTGGCATTCTTTGGCCTCGGTAACTCGGCTATGGCTCTCACTTTCTCTTCATCAGTGGATATGCCATTCTTTGACACTATGTGTCCTAGAATCTTGCCTTGCCTGACCATAAAGACGCACTTTTCTGGGTTCAGGCAGACTTGATATTCTCTACATTTGTCAAAGATTTGTCTGAGTTCAGGAATATGGGTTTGTCTGATGTTGGAATGAGCACAAAGATCATCAACATAGACTTCTAAGTTCTTCCTCAGAAACTCTTTAAACACGTGACACATTAGCTCTGGAAGGTAGCTGGTGCATTGGTGAGCCCAAATGGCATTACTCTAAAGGCAAATATGCCCCACTCCGTGGCAAAAGCCGTCTTATGTTGATCCTCTGGAGCAATGGCTACTTGATTGTAGCCCGAAAATCCATCAAGGAAGTTGTACACTTCCTTGCCTGCTACTCTTTCTAACAGATGCTCTGTGATAGGAAGCGGATAGTTATCTCGAACTGTGGCCGCATTAACCTTCTTCAAGTTAATGCACACACACAGCTTTCCGTTTTTCTTGGGTACCACTACAATGGGGGATACCCACTCAGTGTGCTCAATTTCATAGATAAATCCAGCTTCAACCAGCCTATCTATCTCTTCTTTGATCTTGGTAGCATAATTATCATTATATGTATATGGCTTTTGCTTAGAGGGTTTGGCATCTGAGGTCATGGGGATAGTGTGTGAGCATATATCTGGGTCAACACCTTTCAAATCTTTGTAACTCCAAGCGAATACATCTCTATATTCTCTTAGCAAGGCTATCAATTCTCGCTCTTCCTCTTCCGTCAGGTCATGTCCTATGTACGTGCATCTCTCCTCTCCTTCTTCTAGGGCCACTACTATTTTCTTGGTGGTTTCTTTGTTATCATAGGCCTCCCCTGATTGTGCCTCTCGTTTAGGCATTTTGATCATGACTCTCCTGTCATCTATCTCATATTTCTTAAAATTTTCCGGGACCTCAAACAAAGATTCTTCCTCTTCTGGTTTGACTTCTCTCTTCTTTCTTTTCTTTCCTTCTTCCTTCAGGGTCACTTGTGTGGCTAGCCTTACATCATTCGTAAGCTCTCCATGCCTCTGGGGTTGAAATTCTACTTCATAGAAGTATTCTTCATCTGATGCAAAAGGTGGGTCCATGATGATTGACTCTAGATCGGAGTCACTTGTGTCCTCAAATGCATCAGGGCTAGGTCCGCACTCTTCTAACACTGCCTCTCCCATGATTGGCTCTATGGAGAAGACTGAAATGTCATAGCCATCTTCATCACAGTGAGGTGTCCATTGTTCTTCATTGATGGCTACATCCATTGTTGCTAAGATTTCTGCCCAGCCATGGGGTTCAAATTCTTCATCAGGAAAGACTACAGGTGCATAGGCTGGGTCTTGAATTGATCTATGTGTTTCTTTTGCACCTATCTCTCTGGCTTCTTCTCTCTTCTCTTCTTCTACTGCTACTTTGCACATCCATAAGTGGGTGTCTTCATGCATCCATGTGGATCCTGACCCTATGGAATGCACCGATTCTGTATCATCTTTGGCTCTATGGATGGGATTCCATTGGATAGGAGGGACATCTCTATGAGAGTAATCTTTGAGATTCACTTTGGTCGTGACACCTAGGTGTTGCAAATACAAGGAGTTGGTTCCCCAATCCTGTACCACTTGCAACTGTCGCATAAAGGGTCTTCCCAAAATCATCTCATAAGCATGATTCTTGCTGAAATCACATATGGCAAAAGTATGCTCAAACTCAACACCGCATGTAGTGAGAGTTATTCCTTTCAGCAAGCCTAAGGGTCTCTCTATGTGACCATCGGCCATCTGCAATTTCATTCTCGTTGGCCTGAGTGTTGGCTTGCCCCAATGCTTCCATAGGGAAGTGGTAGCAATTGCAACTCCTGCACCTGAGTCGAGAATCGCCTTGGTTGTGTATCCTTGATGTGTAATGGGAAGATAGGTGTTTCCCTCTTCACCTTCACTCATGTCTCCTATCTTGTCCAATGGTATTTCTGGCACTCTTCTCTGGGATCCTACCTGGGAATGAGGTTTTGCTATCTCTGGTACTTGTTTGGCTACATGTTTCCATAGCTCTGGCTTTACTTTGAGTAGCTCTTCTAAAGTGAGGTTGCACTGAACCTTAGTGTTTTTCACTACCCCTGTGTTCCTAGGTATGACTGAGTCCTCATTTCGTACCATGATCGTGGGTGCTCTCATACAAGTGGACTTAGTTTCCCATGGGCCTGTGAAGTGGGGTAATTCTTGTAGAGAGTTAGACTCAAAGTTTAATCTTTCCTGAGATTGGGTGCTCTCCTGCTCCTCATAAATGGATGGGATGTCTTGTGGGAATTGGTCATGTGCATCATCCACAAGTTCAATAGGAGGAGGGACTTCACTCTCTTTAGTCCATTTGTCTTCTTGAATCTCTTGTAGGAATTCTGGTGTGAATCGATTCATAGAAGATGATGTGTCTGGCTCCGTAGAGTTAGGCACATAGGCTTCAGGCACATAGGCTTTCGGGGCAGGAAGACCTGCTCTTTTACTTGCCTTGTCCTTGTGTTGAGAGACAGGTTCCTTTTCTGATTGTGCAATCAGCTTCTCTATTCTTTCTAACAGTCCATCAAAGTGCAACTGTGTCTTTGCTGAACTAGAGATGTTGAATAGGCGACTGGCTTCAAACATGGTTTGAGCCAATTCCACCATTTTGGCACAAATTTTAGTTCATTCAAGCTCTAATTCTGCTCTAGGATAGCACTTTTCATGGTCAGTTACGTTTGGCCCTTCTTGGATCCTGGCCTGATATGCTTTAAGCATCATGTTTAGGTCCTCAGGAGTGGGATGTGCTAGGACTGATCCTACTCTAGGGGGTGGTGGGATTAGGTGAGGCGGGTTGGAAGGTGGCGGTTCGGATGGAGATGGAAATGGTGGTGGTGGGATAGTGAGAGAGGGAGTTTGAGATGTGAGTTCAGTTATCCTGGCCTTTGTTTCTCTGAGGCTTTCCTCAAGTTCACTCATCTTTTTTGCCCATTGTCTTTTCATTTTTTCACGACTATCTCTCCAAGCTCTAGTCCTTTTCTTTGTCATGCTCTCTGTTTCACTAACATCTGGACTCTTTTCCCGGCCTACCCCTTGGTTTTGCTGCAATGCCTGAGCTCTAGTGACTACCTGTACGGGTGCAGTGGAAGTGACACTTCCTGTGGAATCCACCACTAACCCTATAACGTTAATAGGAGTGATTTTTGGCATATTATTAGGATTCTTAGGGCAGTCTCGTAAGAGATGCTCCTTTCCACATTCTTGGCAAAAGCCCTGAATTGTCAGTGACTAGGGTTGTGTAGGTGGAGGTAAGGGACAATCACGAATGAGGTGATCTCCTTGACATCTATAGCATGGTCCTTTAGGGAATGGAGGTCTTACTTGCCTAGGTTGAGGTCTAGGGTTGGGGTTTGCATACATGACATGTGTGTAATCTGACTCCCAACTAGGTTCATTTGGATCTTCACTATAGTAGGACTCACCATGTTCAGGAGACTGCATGTAGTAAGCATGGGGACTATCGACATGTGTAGAATCAAAGCTATGGTCACTAGGGTCACTTTCAGAAAGCAATGGTGTTACAGGGACTATAGCTCTATTCAGGTTTTCTTCTGCAGCTGCATATTTTACTGGGATGACATTAGCTGGGGCAGGGGGTTGTTGTGCTAACACAGGCTGAGGCCTTTGTTGGTTTTGGTAAGGTTGCTGATAAGGTTGTTGTGGCCTGCCATATGGCTGTGGAGGGTACTGGTTCTGGTATCTTCCTTGCTGAGGGTATGGCTGAGGGTAGGGTTGCCTAACGGCTTGCTTACTGTAGGGGCAATCTTGCGCGGTGTGATTGGTGTACCTCCGTTCTATGGTGCAGTACTGGCTACTAGGATTTACTTGGGGTTGAGCCATAATGGGACATACATTTGCCATATGGTCACCCCCACAAGCATAGCATCTTTTCACAGGGGCAAACCTTGGGATCTGTTTGCTAGTGATACCTAATTTCTGAGCTACTTTCTCTGCAAGTTCCTCAATTGATGTGGATTGCGTGGAAGAGAGGCTAGAGGCACTATCTGAATCTTTGTAAATCTTGGAAAGTTCTAACTCCTCCCCTAGGTTATCCTCAATGTCAATGCACATACGTACACACTCTTCTATGGTCCTAGGGTCCTTCAAGTAGACATAGGATCTTAATTTTGTACTTAGCAATCCATCCAAGAATAAAGCCACTTGCTTAGCTGGTGTGGGGAGCTCCGAAACAGGGCATCTTTCTAAGTATTGCCTAAATCTTCTTCCTGCAAATCTCACAGTTTCTTGAGGGGTTTGCTTGAAGCTGTGAATCAACGAGGAGGTGTTATGTCTTATGCCACTCTTAGAGAATTCAATAATGAAAGCCTCTAGGAGTTGGTCTATGCTCCTGAACTGTCTCTCATTCAATGGTTGAAACCACGTAAGGGCTGTGTTCCTAAGGGTTAGACCAAAGGCATTATACTGCGTGAATAAATCCTCCACTTGTTCAGCTCTCAAGACTTGCCTGAACTCGGCCACATGATCGTATGGACCTCCGGTGCCATCGAAGTAATTCTTCATGGACTTAACTAGCTGAGTTGGTCTCAAAGTCCTTGTGTGCTCTCTAGGTCGTGGTAGAGGGAACCCATCCGCATTTCTTTGATTCCTGTGAGCTCTAAGTACCTCAGGCTCTACTCTATTTGTTTCCATCCTCGTTCTTTCTCTGCCCCCTGAGTTGGCAAAGCTCACCTCCGGCCTTTCTCTATGTCTGTCTCTTTGAGTTCCGTGAGCGTGGGAGGTTCCAGCTCCTGGGTGACCAAAGGACACGTTCGATCTTGGTTGGGGGAAAACGAATTCACCCTTCCAAGTGTAAGCATGCCTGTCATTTTCTTTAACCACAAAGATCTCTCTGAAGCATGATCTAAGTAGGTCACTCTGCCTGGGCTATCAGGATCCTTAAACTCATAGATCATGATTGTTCCTATATCAATTGGCCAATCGGATTTATACCTCCAAAAGGCTTCGTCAGTCTCTCGGTTCAAAAGCAGATCTATGCTCTTATTGTCCTGGGAAATCCACTCTGGTGTGATAATCCTAGTGAGAACAGATTTGCCTCGGGGGGTTCTAGGTTCTACACTCATGTTTCCCTGCTCTAGGTCACCTAATTCCGTTTCGGGGACTACATTCCCAAATTCATCAGTCCTTTCTGGTTGACTGGTGACCACATATATGGTTCCCTCCTTGTCAAGGTATGCTCCATTTTCAAATTTTACCGCTGGGTGTTCTAGTCCAATGGATTGGTCGGGATTTTTAATATGGACCACGGATATTCCTAGGCCGTCCTCATAGATGCTAGCACCTAATCGGTTGGTCCTAAGGTATTCCAGCTGCGTTTTGTATGGGCCTTCTACCCTGTGCAAGTATAGCACTCCTGAACTTCCCGTAGGTCTATCCATGCCTTGAGACCTCTCTGATTCACTGGTCTCAGAGCTAGGGTAGTATGAGTGGTGGCTCAACTGCTGGGCCCAAGACCTAGCAGTGTGGTTGACACTAGCCTCTGAAGACATAAGGCTTTGTTTATCTCTCCCTAAATGTCGCCCTGATCTAAGGTTCATAAGCATAATTGAATAACCCAAATTTGCCCAAGTACAACCTCGTTGCGGAGTCCTTTTGTATCAGTTACTTGGTTCTTTTTAGTTGATTACCGCGTTAGAATTCTTGTCTGATATCACGTCGTAAGGTATATTTGAGTGTAGTTCCGCACTTAAAGTTGATTGTTCCACGTTAAGTTCTTTTCCCTTAAAGTTCTCGACAGTACAAAGATTATGTCCTTAGCTTGAACTTGAAAGTTTAGGTATTCTTCAACTTGATAATTGCCTATCGCCGCCCTGACTTACTCCTACCTCTAGTCGTTCTTAGCCTAAGCTAGGAATTGACGAAGGGGAGTTGAGAATATGCCGACCTTTCGTGCTGATCCTTGTTCTTTAATGCTCGAGAAGTTGATTCTCACGCTTGCACAAAGCCCTTGCTTGGATGCTCTCAATTGCTTCTCAATAGACCTGCATCAGTTCCAAGATTAGCTCCAGACTTAAATTCAAATGACAGACTAGACCACTTTCATGCATGTAACTCACAGACCAAATTATCCCTTGCCTTTATGAAAAACAATCCCCAGGATCCCTCAGGCTTCAGGGATGAAAACAGGGTTCAAAACAGTTTAATCAAGCAGGCAGAAATTCTTGAATTACTTGGGTTGCGGCCTCCACATGCAATGCTAACCCCGAGTGGTTGTCCCACAAATTGACCAAATTAGCCCCCTATTCTTTGCCCTAGAAAATTGGCCAAATTTGCCCTTCTAACGCGTTCGCAAGTTCTGTCAGTCGCGATTGACAGGTCAATCGCGATTGATGTGTCAATCGCGATTGACAGGTCCGTCGTGGCTGTCAGTCGCGATTGATGGGTCAATCGCGATTGACACGTGGCTCGAAAAGTCAATCAGTCGTGGTCAAAGGGTCGTTGACTCTGTCAGTCGTGATTGATGGGTCGATCGCGATTGACAAGTCGGTCGCGGGGGTTTGTCCGTCGTGGTCAAACAATCGTTGACTGTGTCGGTCGCGATTGACAGAGCCGTCATGGGCTATTTGTCGCGATTGATGGGTCGATCGCGATTGATGACTCGATCGTGATTGACACGTGTCACGCGTATGATCTGTCCGTCGTGGTCAATCGGTCGTGGACTCTGTCGGTCGCGATTGACAGAGCCGTCATGGGCTGTCAGTCGCGATTGACTGGTCGATCGCGATTGACAGGTCTGTCCGTCGTGGTTTGTCGATCGTGATTGACAGAGCGATCGCGATTGACAGAAATCTGATGAATTTCAAAAATCTAAACACAGTTTTGGGAAGCTCTAGGCCTGTAGATCATGGTTTTGTACTTTGTTTGGTGAATGGAGCATTTTTTCTGTCGGTCGCGATTGACAGACGTCGGCGACACAGAGACAGTTGCCAAGATTTCCATACCTGCGCGGAGTGCTGGAGAAGATGATGCAGCATGTACCTGTAAGACAACTCAAAAAACATGCAAAAACAGCACACACAATATCGCTCTCTCGGTCTCTCTCACAAGTGAAATGAGGGAAGTGAAGGGAGGAAGGAGATATAGTCAAAAAACTGAAATTTTTGCGATGATGGAGATGGAGGTGGGAGGTGGTGATGGTGATGATGGTGATGAAGAAAACAAAAGGAAATGGATAAAAGTGAAGAAAATACCTATAACTCCAACGCTTCAGCTCTACGCCTTACCATCACACGCTCGTCCTCAAAGCTCGATCCCCGGCAACGGCGCCAAAATTTGGTGTAGCTCAGTGATGAGTAGCACCTCCTTTAATGTCAATCCGGGAAGACGTGAGGATGGTATGAAGACCTCGAGCAAGTGAAGGCACAAGTGCGTGGGTGAGAAGCACACTAACATGCACACACGTACACACACACGCGCACACACAGTAAGACAAAGAGTGAGAATCAATGGAGTTCTTAGATTACTTTCAAAAAGCTCTTACAAGTTCATTTCAATTACAATCTAACCCCAAAAATGAGCTCTCTAGCTCCTTTTATAGTTTTTGACTAGCTTAGGCCCTGTCCAGACCTAGTGTCTGGCCTAGTTAAAAATTAGGTTCCAGGGCTTATTTGAGGGCTCAAATGAGATCTAAAAAATACGAAAATTGGCAGGTAGATACTTCTAAAGCTCCTCAAGCTCAAGGACTCCTTGGCTTGCACAAAATGGAGCTACAAAAATACGAAATGGTATTTACAATGGTGTTTAGTGATTAAAATCACTTTTTGTGTAGGGATTTTCTCTATTGATTTGTCATACACATCTTTGAGCTCTCTACTTGCTCTTTCTTCTTTTGTGCTCAACTCCTTGATGTCTGAAAAATTTAGATGGCCTACTTGCTGGATCTTCTTTGGCTACTGTGTCTGCTTGTGCTATCTCTTCGTTCCGACCCTCTTTGTCTTGTGGCTCCTTCGGTTCCCTGACTGCTGCCAACACCATGTCTCATTCTCCATCAATGCATCATACTCTTCTTGCATAGCTTTCTCCCAACTTTCCTTACCTTTTGCCTCTTCATATGTAGAAGGGTCTTCATCTGCTTTCACCATGTAAGCATAATCTTTAGTAGTCAAAAAAGAAGTGTCATAGCTATACCTTGTAGGTTGCCATTTGTGTCTTGATAACCTTCTGAGTTCTCCACTTCTTGAAGTTTTTGGTTCATCACATTCTGGATCAAACCTTGGCACTTCTTCAACTTCAACTTGTACTTCATTGTTCTCTTCTTCATCAAATATCTGAACCTTTGATTTACCTTTCTTTTGATTCAAAACTTCTTCATCACCTACATGTTTATTGATTGTACCTGCATACCAAGTACCTTGCTCATCAAATGTAACATCCTTTGATACAAGGAATTGCTTTGTGGATGGACTCCACAACCTATATCCCATCTACTTATCATCATATCCAATGAACACATACTTTTGAGCTTTAGGTTCCAATTTATGCCGCAATTGAGATGGCACATATGCATAAGCCAAACATCCAAAAACTTTGCAACGATCTAAGGTAGGTCTCTTACCCCACCAAGCTTCATATGGTGTCATACCTTGCAAAGCTTTACATGGCAGCCTATTAACCAAGTATGTAGCTCTATTTACTGTTGGGATAGATGGATGGACACTCCAAGAAATGAGTAGGTACTACCAAATCTTGCTTAGTACATGCCCTTGAAGGTTCAAAGATGATATGTGGGCCTTCTTAGGTTTCCAAAGACACTATACAAGTGCCTATGTACTTTGGAATTTATGTATGAAAAGATTGAATCAAAACACACTACTTCCAAATAGAAGGATCAATGAAAACCTTCTATTTTTTATCATACACCTACTGCTTGTTATGCTCAGTGCTACTAGTACAGTATAAATTGGAAAAATTCCTTTTAGCGGTATCTAATTAGCTTAGTAAGCTAATGATTCCAAGTGGAGTCACTTGAAATGATGCACTATACACAGAGCAATCAATTTAACAAATGAATGATTACCCCCGATTTTTAGGACCTCTGTAGAGTTTGAGTAGTGAGTGCTTCGATGCGCTTTTCTCTGAATTCTCTGAGTGGATTCCCTTCAAGATTTATCAACATGTAGACATCTTGGAGCTGATTCCAACAAGCTATAGATTATTGAAAATGGTGGAGAATTGAGTGAGATATGAGCATCACAAGTTGACAGTTAGAAGTGACTATAACAGAGATATCATAGATGAACAATGTAGATGTAATGTATTAATGAACAATGTTGTACAAGATCATAGGCTTGATAATCATAGCGTGATGATGAAGAGTAGTGTAGGCTACAATCTATGCCTCATACTCTTACACAATGACAATGAAGAACTCGTGAATTGGTCTCTCTCTCTCTCTCACAACTTTTTCAAGTCACTTTTTATAAGTGCTTCATTCAAATTTTGAATTTGAATTCAACTTTTCGCTCTCTATAAAAGTAGTCCTTCAATCGGAAATATTCCCTCAATGAAGTAGATGCTTTTCTAACTAACAAGTCCACGAGTGTTTTTTGGCAAGTGATTACAAATATTCTCTCAAGTCAAATAAATGACTTTTACAAATGTAAAAGGATAAATTTCTACTAGCAATGGTTTCCATCGATCTTCATGTGTTTGTGAACTTCAAGACAAATGTGTGGGCTTGGACTTTGCACCAACAGCTCCCCCTCAAGCCAAAAATTTTGGCTTGGTCTTCATGTTCAATCTTCATGAATGTCCTGCAATCCAATCATTGGCTTAAACCTGCAAAGTTTTGTACCATCTAATGCTTTAGTCAACAAGTCTGCACATTGCATATTAGTTGATACATATGCCAACTGAATATCCTTGCTCAATAGCTTCTCTCTCACATAATGATAGTGGACCTCTATGTGCTTGGTCCTAGCATGATAAATAGGATTTGCTGCAAGGTGTAATGAGCTTGTATTATCTCCAAAAATCCTTGGAGATGTAGTATGCAAACCTAATTTTGTATATAACAACGTGATCCATATGGCCTCTTGAGTAGCATTGGCCAATCCTCTATACTTTGCCTCTGTAGAGATAAAGCAACAATAGGTTGCTTCTTTGAAGACCATGATATTGGCTTATCACCTGCAAAGGATAGGTATCCTGAGGTACTCCTCCTATCATCTTTGCATCCTGCCCAATCTGCATCTGAATATATCTTGATGTGCAAGTTTGATGTATAAAGGAAATACAAGCCATGATGTTGAGTACCCTTAAGGTACTTCAAGATCCTTTTGGCAGCCTCCAAGTGAGGTGCCCTAGGCTTGTGCATAAACTGACTTAGAACACACTCCATAAGCAATATCAATTCTTGTCAAAGTAGCATAGTTCATGCTTCCCACCATACTTTGGTAACCTGCAATGTTCTCAAGTACATCACCATGAGCACTTTATTTTAGGTTTACCTCCATTGGAGTACTTGTAACTTTGGCATCCTGCAAGTGAAACTTCTTTAGCATATCCTGTATATACTTTCCTTGAGTAATGTAAATTCCATAGTTAGTATAGACGAACTCAAGCCCAAGAAAATATTTTAGTGATCAAAGGTCACTTATTTTGAACTCCTTCATCATCTGGTTCTTGATCTATTTGATGCCATTAGCATCATTACCTGTGAGTATGATATCATCAACATATACACATAGGTATATCACCTCTAAATTACTTCTCTTGATGAACAGATAAGTATCTGCTTTACTCATGATAAAGTCTTGGTCCTGAAGGTATGTAGTCAACCTATGGTTCCATGCCCTAGGTGCCTGTTTCAATCCATAAAGAGCTTTGTTCAATTTGCATACATATGTTACCTTGTTTGGGTCCTCATAGCTAGGAGGTTGAGACATGTACACCTCCTCTAAAATCCACCATTTAGAAATGCATTTTTTACATCCAACTAATACATGTTCCAATTCTTTGATGCAGCCACACTTACCAATACCCTAATGGTTGGCATTTTGGCCACAGGTGAGAAGGTTTCTTCATAATCAATTCCCTGGGTTTGTGCAAAACCCTTAGCCACAAGTCTAACTTTGTACCTGCTTATTGATCAATCAGAATTCCTTTTGATTTTATAGATCCATCTAGAACCAATTACCTTCATAGAATCCTTCTTTGGTACTAACTCCCAGGTATCACTCTCCTTGAGTGCTTCAATTTCCTCGTCCATAGCTTCTTTCCATTCTGCCTTGGTCTTTGCCTCTTCATATGATGCTGGTTCTTCAATTGACAAATCTTTTGCAAGCTAATCAGAGTGCTTAGTAACTAGGGAAGTGTCATACCCATATTTGATTGGCTTCTTGCTTTCCCTTTGTGATCTTCTGATTGCTTGGTTGGATGATTTAGGTATATCCTCCAATTTCTTCATTTTGACTTTGCCTTTAGACTTCCATGCTTTGAACTCTTCTAGGTTGATGATGTCCTCATCATCTGAATTGATGTCTCCATTCTGAGTAGACTCCTCCTTAGTGAGGCTTGGAAACTCCTCTTCCAAGTCATAAGGTAGTTTTACTTTCCTGCTGTTTGTTGTTACCCTTTGGAGTTGTCCTCTCCAATCATTGAAGCATAAAGGATCAACTACACATCTTTAAATTGTCAATCCGAGAAGTATGCAAAGACCACAACCCCTTCTAGTTAATGGAATCCAAGAATAAGGGTTAAGATGACTGTTTTCTGAGAAATTATGAAGAAGGAGAGAAATATCTAGGGTTTTGATTATCTTGAGCTATACAACAACATTTTCAATGAACTTTGTGCCTAAAGTGTGCCATTTCCACAACAGAACACAATTATGAAGTCAAATTTCAAAAACACTACCTGTATCACACAGACGAGACAATCGTGATTCTGGGAAAATTGAGAATTTTCATTTCCAGCTTTGTTCTTCTGCACTTTCTTACTCAATACACTAAGAATCACCTCTCTTCATACATATTACTCAGAAATACACAACGGAAGCTTACAAATTCCATGGATTACACAAAGAATAGACTCAACAAATCAAAAGAAAGTATATGAAAGGAGAAAACACAATTTTCTGTAGGAGATCTCTTCACATTACTTGAATAGCAAAAATAATACAACCAACCCTCTCAAAATAGAGGAAATTATCTTTTATACATTTTCAAGTGTCCCTTTTCACACTTGAATTTGGGTCCTTTTCCCTTCTAATCTAAAAATATGCTATCAAAGAATACATATGATTCTAATTTACATGAGGAAGACTCTTCCTCATTTTTACATCATTTTTGTAAATATTTATACAAGTTTTTGACATTTTACAAATAATTTCTCTTAAAAAAATGCTTCTTCTAACATTCTTCCCCTCCTAGACTTTTTGGCTCCTGACAAAAAATATTCTTGCAGATAAGTAGTGAGAGCTTCCTTCACTTCTTTTTTCTTTGATAAACCTGTGACAATAGATCATGACTTTTTCTTTCTGGAATGTTCAAATTATTCACCATCTCAAATAAAGCTTTTCTCCATTGTACAACCGCCTCTGGTTTGTCTATCACATCTTTCTTCAGGTATTCTGTATGTGCAGCTTCATATGCAGTGAGTCTAGACTTTGTGACTACTGATAAATTTCCAAAGATTTCTGATTCTCTTTCAAAAAATCCATAATCAAAGGCATCCTCAAAAATATGAAGATAATGACTACCCAAAAATATTGTTCTACTATAATATGCCATTAAGCAAATTTTGTCTGGGGTTTCACTGAGATCAAAGAGTAAGGCATTAGTTGGTGAATTAAATCCAATGTAGTTGAGGGTTCCGACATATGTATCTGAAAAATGTTTCTATACGTGCTAGTATGAGTCACATTACCCTGATTAATAGAATACAAGCTGGATCATTGACATCTTTATATGTAGATATAACAGACTCTGCTGTATCAACCATGTACTTCTTTGTTGGCCATGTTCCTTCCTTAGGTCCCGCTACCTTTGGAAAGTTCAGCCATTTTGCTGGAATCTTCCTTGCATTTCTCCTTTCCCAAAATACTGTCCATTCCCTTCTTCTTGCTACTGGACAATAGGCTGGATTGATCTTCGGTTGCAAAGGTGCCTCTTTCCAGATTTTCCTGCACTCTTTGTTGGCATCTAACCACCTGCTCCTCCATTTAGGATTAGCCTTTTCAAATAATTCCTTAGTGACATTGATATCCTCTTCATATTCCAAATATTTATTAGGTGATAGTCCTACTCTTGCAAGCTGGTAATTTTTAATACTCTCCATTATCATACAAAATGGTATACCTAGACCATCTGCTGCCCAATGGTGTTGGTCTGGGATTATTCCTTTGTTGAGAGAAAAATTCACAATCTGTTCTTCATATTCATTATGCATTTTTCTAATAAATTCCATTCTGGATTCTCTGTCAGTTAAACAAACCCGTCTGAATATTCTTCCAAAACTTTGTCCTCTATTTCATCAACATTTTGAATTCTGTTATCTTCAACTCCTTCATACTCCTCTGCTTGTGTGGTCACTACCTGCTCTTCAACCTGTTTTTGTGGATTTTCCAATTTTTTCTGTAACTCCTCCACCATCAACATTAAGCTTCGATTTTGAGATGTCCATAACTCTCTTTCTGATTTCCACTCACTTCTTTCTTTTTCTATACTCAATTGCCATTCACTCCTTTCTTTTGCTATATCCAAATGTAATTTATTGTATCCTCTCATTGAGCTAGCAGCATGTACACTGGCCTGCTTCTCCAATTCTTTGACCTCTTTCAATTCTGCTTGTAGTCTTAGAATTTCTTTATTCAACTCCTCCCTTTCATCCTGTGTTACTTGTACAATCTTACTCTCTTCTTTTATTTGGCCTTCCTCCATCAGCAATTTGTTTATCTCTTCATTTGCTTTGACCATAATGAACTTTGAAGATTTCTAAATCTTCCTTCCATTTTTTTCAACTCCATTTCTACTTTGCTGCTATGCTCTATCTCCTTTTGCACATTTGTCTTCAAGAAATTGAATTTTATTATATTGTTGAACCTCCAATGCTTCCAATGAAATTATCCTTTTAGTAAAATCCTCATTTCTTTCCTGGACAATCCTCCACTGTTCCTCTAACTGTTCCTTTTCTTTCTTTTGCTCATTAATGATTCTACTACCTTTCACAAACTCTAATTCAGCCACCATTCCTGATATAATCATGTTTCTACTAGATGGTCTGAATTGCTCTATATTGCTCATGATGAATTTGCAAGCAGACCTGATATCCTTGGGTATCCTTTCTAACCCAGTTTGCAATTCTATCTGTTTTACTTCTATCTGCTTCTCCTCCTTTAGTTCTTCTTTATCTGCAACATCTTCCTCATACTCTAGTGTTTGATCATCTTCCTTCTCATGATCTGATATTTCTTTCATTATCTCCATCTCTTCTGCCTTCTTTTTCTCCATTTCCTGTTGTTTCTCTTCAATGACTTGTCCTTCCTCTTTCTATACTTTATTATCCTGAGTTGAGGTTGAATCAATCTCTACTGCGAGCTTTATCTGATCATTTATTTGCTGCTCCTTTTGTCCCTCCTCTTGCTCATCTATATCCATAAGATCTAATTCTTCTTCCTTTTCCTGATCTTCTGTAGTTATGAACTCCTCATTATGATTTAGATCATAAAGTATATCTTCTATGCTTTGTTTTATTTCTTTTTCTGTATTCCCTTCTTTAACCTCTTTGAAATCCACCTTCCTCAATCTGATCTTTATCCTCTTTATTATGCACTAAACTGCATACCTGAGCTTCCTTTTCCACTTCTATCTTTTCCTCATTTAGTTTGAAATAGGTTTGCTGAGATGGTTTTGTCCATATTGCTCTAAACCCTGTGTCCACCAGTCCACCATTGAACTCTTTCCTTGCTTCAAGTTCTTCTTCCCTCACTATTTCTTTACCTTTTAATATCCTTTTCTCCTCCCCAGGGCTAACTTGTTTTGCTGCTTCTTCATGGACCTATATTCCTTGTGACTTCTGACTCAAATCTTCTTGTGTTTTGCTTTTTTCAGAGGCTTGTACTGTTACTATTGGTGTGCTAGGTACTGAGAAATTTAAACTTTTCAAAAGAAAGTTCTCAATGTCACTTTCTGATTCTGAAGAAAACTGTGAGGAACCAGCTATCCTTGATTTGTCCATTCTTTGTTCTTCTAATGCAATGGATTCCTCCTGATTCTTTTCTTTTGATGATAATTTTACTGCTTCCTCCATCTGAACATGTTCAACTGCCTTACCCGTATTCTTCTTGGTTAGCCTCTTCTTCTGCACAGGTTTTTTCTGGACCTTCTTCTTCACTACTACTGCAGTTCTGGTTTCAGGAGGACCTTGTAACTCTTTGAAATATGCTAACAATTCCACTTCCTTTTTAACAAAGACCTCTTCAATTTCTGCAGCCATCATCTGATCATGTAGCTCTTCATAGTGTTCCACTTCTTCTTGTATCCAATCAGTTGCTTTGCATGAATAATTCTCTAACATCTTCTGATATTGAGCTTCATAAATTGCCCTCTTATTGTTTCCTTGAGTCAAATAAGTATACAATTGTTCCTTACTTGTTTGAGGTGGATGAGGTTCCTTTGAAGACTGTACTTCCTTTTGAGCAGCTTCATGCTCTTCTTTTGTTGCTTCCTCATGTTCCAATTCTACTTTCCTTGGATCCAACCTTCTCTTCTTTACTGGAATAACTTCTTTTTAGACCCCTTTTCTTTTCCTCTCTGCTTCGCTCATGATTGTTTGGCCTTCTACTTCTCTTATGGACATCATCTTAGAAGGACTTTTAACTCCTGACATTAAACTTCTGAAATTCTGAGCTTCTGGAGCCAATTTCAGTTGATCCTCCATACCTAAAACATGATATATAATGCTTGTTAAGAATTGTGCTCCATTCATAAACTTCCTCTGCTCCCAGTGTTTTGCTGCTTCCTTCAGTTGATCATGGATGTAGGGAGTTACATCCATTACTCCAAATGGCTTGGTCATGTCCTTATTATTGAACATGATCAGTGTCACTGGCTTGTGTGGCATGGTGTATCTAAGCAATTTCGGAAAACAGAAATATTGAAGAAACATCCTGATAGCATATTCTTCATTCTCTTTTCCTTTGAAATCCACAAATTTGGAATATCTTGCATAGGTTGCTTTATTCTTCTTGACAAAACTTTTATCCAGCTTAGTTCCCATGGAATAGAACTGGAGGGTTGCCCTAATGTGTTCTGCCTTTATAGTAATATTCACCTCTTTGTTCTCTTTGTCCTTGACTGAACATTTGAAATATGCTTCATTACCTTTGCCAACTTCCAACAGACTATTCATCACCTGTGATACTCTCTCAAAGTCTATAGAGGTTCATCCAATAGCCTGTGTAATCCCACTGCTTTCCATCTTTTATAATTGACTGTAATTTTTTGAAATTTATAGAATTCCTGACATAGCATTGTATATTTGTGACCTCCAACTCCTACTATAAAAATGTGCTGTCTAATGATGCTAAGAGTTTCCTTTAGTTCTTTAGCTATCTTCTCGGCTTCTGGGATATCTTGTTCTTCATCAGACTCCAGCTCCACCTTTTCCACTGCTGCTTCACTGTCTAAGAACCAATGTCCTCTAGACAAAGTTACTGAGTCTGCTTTGAAGTCATGAATTGGCAGTTCCTTTGGATTCACCATTCTGGAGAAAATATAACATCACAAAAAAGAAAACTCCACCCACATGAGTCACAAGAAACATAAATGAAATCACATTTGTCTTGAGATGTAATGAAAAAGAATGAAAATAAAATCTCAGATGAATCCTGACTTCCTTATTTGTATCACAGATATAACTCGATTGAAGTGATCATCACATGTGTAGCAAGATGTCTAGTGCTCTCTTCCCTTCTCTCTTTTTTATTCATTTTTTAATAATAAAAAGAAAAAATGAATGAATTTTTAAGAAAATTTAGATTTTTATAGGAAAAATAATTAAACAATGACTAAAAAGAATAGAAACATGCTAAATTACAACCTATATCTTGCTCGTGCTATATAACTTATGTAAACAAAAGAGTTGTTATTTTTTCTCTCTTTTTTCTTTTTCTTTTCTCTTCTTTTTTTTTAATAATAATAGTTTCCACTTTTCTCTAACAAAAATGTTGTTATTTTTTCTCTCTTTTTCTTTTTCTTTTTTCTCTCTCTTTTTTTTTTAATAATAATTTTTGCTTTTCTCTCTTCCCCTCCTATTTCTTTTCCTCGAAAAAGGATGAGGTAAAATAAATGGAAATAATTTCCAGGATGTCATAATCCTTTTCTGATAAAATTCTGAATCCTTTAATAAGAATCCAAAGTGTGTGTCTGATGACCATTTTGCCCTTTCCTTCATTTGTGACTCATCATGCTTTGGTACTATTTTTGTATCTTGATCCCTATTTCTTTCCATTGAATAAGATTTGATTTTTTTACCCAAAAATACTTAATTCCTGTTGATTCCTTTTTTGAAGTATAAAAATCTTCTTTTGACACATAGTACTTGGATGTCTTTGGTTTCCACATCCACTTAGTGTTGCTGCATTTTGTTGATAAGTAGTGCTTGGACTTTCTAGATCTGCACATCCTTTCAGTTTTAATACCTATATGCTTTTGATTATTCCACACTTTCCACCTTTCTTCTATCCTTTCAATACCTTTGGTTTTTTCAACTTTCTCCTGTTTTTGATTGAAATAGATTTGGTCATGAAGAAGTGGTGTTTGTGATTTCTTTGTAGCTTCTAGTGAAAAAGTAAATCCCTCCAGATCTGGATATCGTGTTGATTTTCCTGTTCTTCATCACTCAATAAAAACATTAAAAACCTTTTGTCATTTATTGTCAAATTAATCTTCATATTCTCAAAATCCAAGATTACTTTACCTTGCCTGAGCCATGGTTGTCCCAAAATCAATTTCTCAGTCATCATATGATCTGACCATTCTTCACAATCTATTTTCATATATTCTTCATTGAACTCAACTTTAATAGATGGTGAAGACAAGCTTTGTATTATCTGTCCTTCCAGTGTTTTAACAAATGTTTTACTCTCAGTCCTTTTTAAGTTAAACTTGTCCAACAAAATGAACTGATCAAATTTACCTGTGCCCCTGAATCTATCAAAACCTTGATTTTCTCATTATGAAGATTCATTGTTATAACAAGCGAATGCTCTCTCACTCTCAAAGGTGTTTCACACAAAAGAACTATCTAATCTCCTTGATTTTTCTTATCCTTTCCTTTGCCTCCTGTTGAGCCTCATTCCTAATTTTTTCCTCTTCTTTTTTCCTGTTTTGAGCTTGATGTATTCTTGTCCATTTAGAAACAGTTAATGGAAGATCATACCTTTTTACCCTGCATCCACTTATGAAGTTTGGCATGATTTCTCCATCTATATTAGCTAATTGGATAGCTCCACTGTTACTAATCTGATTGATAATATAAGGTTCATGCCCTTTTCTTTGAAACTTTTTCTGATGTTCTTTTATTGTATATGCCAGAACTAGATCTCCTATTTGCAAATCTTTTTCTTTAATAAGAACATCATGATAAGCTTTCTGCCTTCTCTTGTCTGCATATATGCTCATGATTGATTGAAGTCTAGAAGCTCCAAGTTTTTCCAATTCCACCACTCTCTCAGATAATTCATGTCCAGTCCACTTGTATTGATTTCCCACTTTTAATGTTGGAATAAGAAATTCTAAAGGTAATATTGCATTTTGTCCATATACCAAATTAAATGGTGTTGTTCCAATTGCAGTTTTGTATGCCACTCTATAAGCCCATAAGACATGATTAAGTTGCAAATCCCAATCATTCCTATTTGTATTTACCAATTTTGACAAAACAGTGCACAATACCTTATTAGTGCTTTCTGCTAATCCATTGGCTTGGGGGTGATAAGGGGCGGACTTTCTATGACTGATCATGAAATAGTCAGTTATGTTTTCTATTATTTGGTTCAAAAAATGAGTCCCTCTATCACTTACCAATTCAATTGGTAATCCAAATCTGGTTATAATATTTTCATAAAGAAATCTTGCAGTGGTCTGAGCATCATTCCTTTTTGTAGCCCTGGCCTCTTCCCATTTGGTCAGGTAATCTGTGGCTACTATTATATATTCAGCATGGGTTTTTTTTGCTAGAGGATGTAAAGGTCCAATGAAATCCAACCCCCATTTGCTAAATGCTCTTGCTTAAATAAGTGGTACTAATGGCATATTATCTCTTTTATTTGGTTGACTCACTCTTTGACAAATGTCACATCTTTTCACATAGGTTCTTGCATCAAGAAATAGAGTTGGCCACCAAAAACCAGAATATAATATGAGTTTAGCAGTCCTTTCACTTGAAAAATGTCCTCCTGCCACTCCAGAATGTGCCCTCTCTAACATTTCCATATATCTATTTTCAGGAACACAGATTCTTAAATATCCATCCATCCCTTTCTTATACAATTGATCTCCTATCAGTTGATACTCTTCAAAAATCATTTGTAGATTCCTTGAGTCTGCACTAGCTCTTACTGGCTTTCCTTTCTTGTTTCTTTTCAACTCCTCAATTATGTTTGCACTCCAATCTGGATTTTTCTGAAACCAATATAAAGTTATAATTTCTGAATTTTGCAAGGATTGGCATTCCCATCAGTTGGAAATATACTTTTTTACATCTTGAATCTTATTAGGCCAATGTACTCCCATCCTATTGAGATTATTTAGGGTGACTATCATGGAAGCATGAATACAGGGATTTCAACAATGAACTCTTCTTAAATACTCATGTTGCTCATCTTCTAGAGTACAATATTCCAATATACCCATATGATTGAGATGATACAAATGTCTAGCGAGCAGCACAAAATTCCTACTTTGTAATACCAGATGTGTGTTGTTTCCAGATGTTCTGCAAGGTCCCATGGTTAGCAAAGGTACTAAAGTCATGGCCCATTCAGGAATACTTTCTATTTTGAACAGATATGCATCTGGTAAGTCATCATCTAAAGGTGAACTTGGCTCTTTGGTTTGGATTATGGACAAATGGTCTGCTCTCAAATGAGTTTTTCCTTGTCTGACCACTACCTCAAATTCAAGTTTCATCAGTAGGAGAAACCATCTGACTATCCTACCTGTGTGACATGGTTTGTTTACCAAGTAGAGTAAAGCTTGGTGATCCACAAAGAATTTAAACTTGTTGGCTAAAAGATAATGTCTATATTTTTTCACAGCAAATATCATTCCCAACCCTTCCCTCTCAGTGGTTGTATAATTTTTTTTTGCTGAATTCAATTGCCTACTAGCATAAGTTGGAAAGTCTAATTTGCTCCCTTCTATTGGTTGTGCTAACACACATCCCAAAGCATAATTTGAAGCATCCACATGAACATGAAAAATTTTATTCCATTGTGGAGTTTTTAGAATTGGTGTTGTTACCAAACAAGTTTTTAAAGTCTCAAAAGCGTGGTCACACTCTTTGGTCCACTCAAACTTTGTGATCAAAGCATACAAAGGTTTTGCAATGTCTGCAAACTTGTGTACAAATTTTCTATAATACCCACAATGTCCCATGAAAGTTTGAAGTTCTTTTACATTTGTTGGTCTTGGAACTTCCACTATGGCCTTAATTTTTCTTTCATCAGTAGAGATTCCATTTCTAGAAACTATGTGACCCAACATTCTCCCTTGCCTCACAAAGAACAGACATTTTTCTGGATTTAAACATACTCTGTATGTTCTACATTTTTTGAATATATTTTCTAGATCTTTCAAATGATCTTGTCTTTTTAATGAAAAAGTGCAAAGATCATCCACATAAATTTCCATTATATTTGTAAGGAATTCCTTGAATATGTGAACACATTAATCTTTGAAAAGTTGTCGGGGCATTAGTTAAACCAAAGGGCATAACCCTAAAAGCATAGATTCCCCATTCTGTGGAAAAGGCAGTTTTATGTTGGTCTTCCAAAGCTATTGGTACCTGATTATATCTTGAAAAACCATCCAAAAAACTATAGACCTCTTTACCTGCAACTCTTTCCAAAAGATGGTCTGTTATGGGTAATGGATAGCTATCCCTTATAGTTGCAGCATTCACCTTTTTCAAGTTAATGCATACCCTGAGTTTCCCATTCTTTTTAGGTACCACAACTATAGGAGATATCCACTCTGTATACTCAATCTCATAGATGAAATTGGCAACCAGGAGTTTGTCAATTTCTTCCTTTATTTTAGCAGAGTATTTGTCATTAAATGTATAGTGTCTTTGTTTGCTAGGTTTTGCATCAGGAGTAATAGGAATCTTATGTTCACAAATGTTAGGATCAATTCCTTTCAAATCTTTGTAACTGTAAGCAAACACATCTCTATATGTTTTTGCCAAATTTCTCAATGCTTCCTCCTCTTGATTTTTCATGTCATCGGCTATTACAATATGTCTCTCTTCCCCTTCTTCTTGAGTGATCATCACCTTCTTAGTTTTTTCCTCATTGTCATATGCCTCCCCCTTTTTATTTTCTCTTTTTGTTTTCATTTTTAGAAGTAGTGTGTCTTCTACTTCATAGGTCTTGAAATTTGAAGGTACATCAAACTGTTGATCTTTGTTTGTTATTTTTTTATTTTTTTCAACTTCTTGATCTTTTTCTATTTCCTTGTGTTTGTTTTTTCTATATTTTCCTGAGATTTTGTCTTTTATAGCATCTGTAGCTTCTACTTCTTCCAGATATTGTGTTTTCCCATTTTTAATATTATTCCTTCCTCTTGGTCTTCCTCTGTTTTTGACACCTTTATCATTTGTACTCCTATGTGGAAGGTATCATATCCTTCTTCATTTTGGAATTTTACTCCCACATACTCATCATTAGCTAAATCCATGGTGGTCAAAATCTGATTCCAACCATAAGGCTCAAATTCTTCATCTTTAAATTTCTGTAGTATGTAGCTTTCATCTTGTGATTTCCTTTCTCCTAGACAATCTCCTTTTTTTAACATCCTTTTCTTATCTGTGAGATTCCTTATCACATTACATTTCCAAATTGATGATTCTGTCTCATTCTGATCTTCACTCCCTGATTCTTCACTTAATTCCTGATTTTGATGTACTTTGAACCATCCTTGAGGGGACATATCACAATATTGACCATTTCTTAAATTCACCCTAGTTATCCTTCCTTTGCTTTGAAGATATAGGAAATCATTACCCCAATCTTGCACAATTTGCATTTGTCTCATAAATGGTCTTCCTAGGATGATTTCATATGAAGTGGATTGTGGGAATTCAACTATGGCAAAAGTATGCTCTATCTCTATTCCACATATTTCCACAATCACCTTTTCCCATATTCCTAAGGGTTTTTCTATGTGTCCATCTGCAACTTGTAATCTCATTTTAGTGGGTATTAACTCATTTTTCCCCATTTCTCCCAAGTTTGTTTAGTCATGATAGCCACTCTTGATCCATTGTCTAATATGGCCTTGGCATGATTATTACCAAATTGTATTTTCAAGGTTGAGTTCCCTTCTTCTCCTTCACAGTATCCTCCTATTTTATCAATAGGTATGTACAACAATTCTTCCAATTCTTGTTGTTGTGGATCTAGGTTCTTTGACTTTGTTTCCCAGTTTTTCATGTTGTGTTGTAAATGAGGATTTTGTTTTACTATCTCCTCCATTGTGGTGTGGTATAAAATTGTACAGTGTTTTTCTATATTGATTTGGAAGGTTATTTGTGAATTATCTTCCTGATCAATAGTTTTCCTGGTTTCTGTTGCATTTGCTTCTTCAACTATTGTTTGATAATTGTCTGGTTCCCCCATTTTGAGTTGTGCTTCTTGTATGATTTGTTTACATTTTTGCATCCTTTCATCCTCTAAATCTGGCATAGGATATGCCATCACATGATCTGTAGGATTTGGTCCATCTTGAATTCTTCCTTTGTATGCTCTTATTAGAATTTCCAGACTTTGTGAATTGTTTTCCTCCTCTTGAGTCTGTGTATTTTGTGGTTGACTATTGTTTGAATGTTCCAAAGTCTCTTCTTCAAAATTTTTACCCATTCTCATTTTTCTTTCCCATCTTCCTTTTTGTATGTTTTTCTTTTCTTTTGGAAATGTAATTTTCTTATGTTCCTGTGTATGTGTCTCTTTTGTTGCTTCTTGTTGTTTAGCTTGTGCTCTTGTTATAGCATTTACAGTTACTTGATCATGGTCACTCAATTCTTCTTGCTCCATTATGTTAACTGTTTTCAATGGTATGTTACTAGATGTGTTCTGTTGTTTTTGAGTTTCTTCGACAATCCTTTATTAAGTGTTCCCTACCACAATCCTTGCAATAGGATCCTTCTATTCTTAGTGTAGGAGGTTGTGGGCAGTCTCTAATGAAATGTTCTCCCCCACATCTATAAGAAGTTATCTTTTGACTCCCTTTGAATTGGGGTTTTTGATTGGACATGTAATTATTAGTTATGTACATGAATGTAGCTATGTCCATTTCAATTCTCCTGTTTCCCAAGTCCAGGGCTTGCAGTTCTGGTTCTCTTTGTTCATATCCTTCCCAATCTTCCTGATATCCTTCATTCCAATGATACTCCTCTCTGTAAGATGATCTAAGTCTTGAGCTTTCTTCTTCTATTGGTGTGTATTTTACTGGTACTACATTTTTTCGTAAAGGTGGTTGTTGTCCAAGTACAGGTCTTGGTTGCTCAACAAATCTAGATTCTCTTTGTAAGTTGTGTTGGTTCACATATTCTCTTTCTTTAATGGGTTGTTTATTGTAGAAGCATTCTTCTCTGGTATGGTTTGTCCATTTTCTTTCTAGTGTACAGTATTTGAGTGTTTTTCTATCTTGCAAATGTTGTGGTTTTTGATAAGGACATTGTTGTACCAAATGATTTTCTCCACAGTTATAGCATTTATTATTTGTTGCTATCCTGATGTTTATCAAATTTGTCTTGGTGCTAACTTCTAGGGCTTTAGCAATGGCTTGTGCTAGTTCTTCTGCTGGTGGGATTTTATCTTCATTTGTTCTTGGTTGATCAAATGCTAATAGATCTTGTCCTCTGTTATCCTCTAAGTCTATTGCCTCTTTCACACATCCTCCTAGGTCAGGACTGTTAGAGTATGATCAATGTCTACCCCTCATGATTGTATGCACATTTTGTAAGGCCCCCTTTATGAGGAGAAGCCAAGCGTGCATTACCCAATTGATGGGAATCCCAACTTGAATGTTGGATGAAGGTCATATTGGACCATGTAAGATATTATAAGGAAAGGGAGTTACCAGGGTCCCCAATTGTGGGGTCCGGGGCAGCGGTGAGCAGCCCCGGCTGGGGGGTCCAAGGGGGCCAGCGGGCCCCCTGGCTGGGGGGTCCCAGGGGGCCAGCGGGCCCCCTGGTGGGGGTCCGGGGGCAGCGCCCCCGGCGCGACGGTAAAGGGAATATTCCATGGAATATTCCCTGTCGGAGTCAGAAATCATTTATATTTGTTAGGTCGGTTCAACCAGTCTAAGCCGTGTATGGCAATTACGCGGGCGGTGGCCGCCCACGCCCTACCGCCCATGTATAGCCGTCCATGGCAGGCCACCCATGATCCTATATATACATGACTTCTGCACTACCTAAGACATTGAGTTGAGCCAGCATACCTCTACCTTGTATCTCCCTATCTAGAGTTGTCTAGATCACCATTTAAGCTCTACCTTGAGAGCGCACGGGTGGACAACGCCATCATCTTTGTACTTGCTGCTAGTAGAAAATTGTTGAGATTCTCCTATATCTGTTATCTTCTCTGCTATTGCTCCTGTGTTATATTGCGTAACTATTGTCTTACATGGTATCAGAGCTGTAAGGTTCGAATAGCTTGAGAAGTATCATTATTTTAGCCTACTAGCAGACTAGAATATCAGTAGATTATTCGAGTGATTACATGATGGCTTCATCGTCGAACACTAGTCTTGGTGCTTCACCTAATGTTAATGCTGCACCTATTCGAATTCGTCCACCTGCATTCACTGAAGGGAAGCTGGATGGAACCAACTATACACTCTGGAAGTTCAAAATTTCTGCAATTTTGGACTCCTATGAATTACTTGACACTGTCATGGGACCGATGGGATTGGATCCAGAGCCTATACCAGTTGAAGATCCAGCAAATTCAAGATTGATGATTCAGCCAGATCCAGATCTTCTACGAGCTTGGAAGAGGCGGAATGCTGATGCATTATGTGCGATTGTCACTAGTGTAAGTGATTCTGTGCTTACTTTAGTTCAACATACTACTAAAGCACATGAGGCTTGGGGCATATTGGCTCGACAATATGAGACCAAGAACCACACTAGGATACAGAATTTAGAAAATCAATTGGCAAATGAAAAGCATTCTGATTCTGAAAAGGCTGAAGATTTTATCAAACGGATAAAGCATCTTCAAGATCAATTGGCTGCAGTTGGTGTTGTTATAACACCAGAAGAGCTAGCTCGAAGATCTGTACGTGTTCTTCCAGCAAAGTATGATGGATTAGTAACAGCCCTTAACACTCAGGTAAGGCCAACTCCTCTTACATTTGAAGAGTTTTGTGCCATGCTTTTAGAAGAAGAGATGCGGCTGAAGAATCGGCAAAGTACAACTGATGCTGCATTCTCAGCAAATGCAAAAGGTAAAGGCTCTTCAGAGGGATCAAAGAAGAAGCCAAAGAAGAAAAAGTTCACAGGAAGTTGCTTCTATTGTGAAAAGAAAGGCCATGCCATCAAGGATTGCAGAAAGAAGCAAGCTGATGAACGGAATGGGACTGTAAAATCATCATGGAAGAACAAAGAGTCTGCAAACAACACAGAGCTGGAACTTTGGGTAGCTATTGAAGAGGTATGTTCATCTGCTCAAGCTCGTGTTGATGAGCCATGGATTTTAGATAGTGGAGCTTCTCGCCATATGACTAGTAAAAAGGATTGGTATAGTTCCCTAGTGCCTCTGCGGGAATCCATCAATGTAGTGGTGGGAAACGACTCCAAGTGTCCAGCTGAAGGAACTGGAACCATCTCTTTTATCACTTCTCCAGGTGTTGAGAAAAAGTTATCCGATGTTCTCTATGTACCTACACTCAAAAGAAATTTGTTGTCAGTTTCTGCAATAACAGATCGTGGACTCGAAGTTCACTTCAATAAGAGTGGTGCGGAAATCATGGATTCATCAGGTAATGTTGTAGGTAAAGGCACACGACGGGATAACTTGTATGAGTTAAGTGCTTTAACTGCTACAGAAGATAAAGATGTAAGCAGGTTATGGCACCAACGATTTGGGCATCTCGGATTTGCAGTTTTGAAGGAGATGCAACGAACAGGGATGGTTGCTCATTTGCCTGCATTTTCAGAGTTGCAGGAACCTTGTGAAGCTTGTATGATGGGCAAGCAACAACGAAAGGCATTTCCAAGAGAGACCAGCAATCGATCTCAAGCTCCTCTAGAGTTGGTACATGCTGATCTCTGCGGTAAAATGTCTACACCTGCTTTAGGAGGATCTTTCTACTTCTTGCTGTTAGTCGACGATTATAGTAGAAAGATGTGGGTTTATTTCATTCGAGAGAAGGCTGATGCTTTTGAAAAATTTAAAACGTGGCATAAGTATGTAGAAAATGAATCAGGAAGGAAACTAAAGAAATTTAGAACAGATAGAGGAGGTGAATTCTTGTCAACAGAATTCAACAATTACTGTAAGGAGCATGGTGTGAAAAGGCAACTTACCACAGCTCATACACCCCAACAAAATGGCGTTGTTGAGCGCAGGAACAGGACAGTAGTTGAAATGGCTCGTTGTATGTTGAAGGCTCAAGACATGCCTGATTCATTCTGGGCAGAAGCAGTCAATACAGCAGTCTACATTCTCAATCGAAGCTACACAAAAGCACTGAAGGGGATGACTCCTCAAGAAGCATATTCTGGTAAAAAGCCTTCAGTTTTGCATTTCAGAATTTTTGGTTGTTTCTGTTATGCACATATTCCTGATTCAACAAGATCAAAGTTGGATTCAAAAAGCAAAAAGTGTGTCTTCCTAGGATATAGTGAAGAGTCTAAAGCATACAGGTTATGGGATCCTGAGGCAAGGAAGATTTTTGTCAGCCGAGATGTGGTGTTTGATGAACGACCACACTTAGTAGAAGATAAAGGTAAATCTACTATCTCATCAAACGGAGAAATATCTCACCTTGTGCCTATCAAAAGACAGGTTAAAGTTGAGGAGGAGGAAACATCTGATGGAGAAATTTCCTCAATAAAAAGCCAACCAATTGTAGCTGCACAGCGTAAGCCACTACCGAAGTGGGCACAACAGCTCTTTGATGATCACAATCCACATGTAGATGCACCAGAATCATCATCGGATGGATTACGAAGATCAAAGAGAATAGAGGAGCAAAGAAGAGCCTCAGAACACATTGTTAACATGGCTCTAATGGCAGATATCATGGGTTCGATAAAGGAACCTACCACCATTGAAGAAGCCATTGATGATCCAGATTGGAGAGCGGCAATGCAGTCTGAGTATGATAGTATACTCAAAAATGATACATGGGATCTAGTCGACTTGCCGCCAAAGAAGAAGGTAATAGGTACTAAATGGATTTGGAAAGCTAAGTATAAAGCTGATGGAACATTAGAAAAGTATAAGGCACGATTAGTTGCACAGGGTTTTTCACAGATTGAAGGATTTGATGTTCAAGAAACTTTTGCACCAACAGCACGCATGACAACTATTCGGACGGTACTTGCAGTAGCTGCACAAAAGTCTTGGCCTATTTTCCAGATGGATGTCAAATCTGCATTTTTGAATGGTCACCTCAAGGAGGAGGTATATGTATCTCAACCACCAGGTTTTGAGGTGCCCAATTCAGAAAATAAAGTTTGCAGGTTGAAGAAAGCTTTGTATGGACTTAAGCAAGCTCCACGGGCTTGGTACCAACGAATAGATCATTTTTTCAAAAATATGGGTTTTGAAAGAAGTACTTCTGATGCTAACTTGTATGTAACGAAAAGGGATAGCAAGCTAGTTGTTGTCATTGTATATGTAGATGATTTGATCATTACAGGAGATCATCAGGAACTCATCAATCAAACTCGGATCAGCTTGGGAACTGAGTTTGAAATGACAGACTTAGGTCTACTCCATTTTTGTCTGGGAATTGAAGTATGGCAAAGGAAGGATGGCATTTTCATCTCACAACAAAAATATTCCAAAGAAATTCTCAAGGCATTTGGAATGATGGACTGCAAACCAACTAGCACACCTATGGAGGTAAATCATAAGCTATCTATGGATGATAACATGCCTAATGTAGATGCTAAGAAGTATAGGAAGCTCGTTGGAAGTCTTATTTTTCTGTGCAACACTAGACCAGACATTTGCTATGCTGTTGGAGTGTTAAGCAGGTTTTCCAACAAACCTAAGGAGAGTCACTGGAATGCTGGAATGCGAATTCTAAGGTACATTGCAGGAACCTTGGATTTTGGTATTTTGTATACCACAGGTGATACACTCCAAGGATATTGTGATTCAGATTGGGCTGGAGATTGTGATTCTAGAAAATCAGTTTCTGGATATTGTTTCTCACTTGGTTCAGGAATATTTTCTTGGGTAAGTAGGAAGCAACCAACTCTCGCACTCTCCTCCACTGAAGCAGAGTACAAAGCAGCTTGTTTTGCTTCTTGTGAGGCAGTCTGGTTAAGGAGAATTCTTGCAGATATAGGCTTTCCATCAAATATGCCAATTGTACTCAAGTGTGATAATCAAAGTTGTATGGCTATTGCAAAGAACCCAGTATTTCATGCTCGCACCAAGCACATAGAAGTACAGTACCATTACATTCGTGAGCTAATTGAAGATGAAATTGTGGAGCTAGAATATTGCCCAACAGAGGCAAATTGTGCTGACATATTCACTAAAGCACTTGGAAGAGAGCAGCTCAACAAGCATCTTCAACAGATGGGCATAGGACCGAGACCTACTTGATTTATCATCGGTAAACATTGAGGGGGGGTGTTAGAGTATGATCAATGTCTACCCCTCATGATTGTATGCACATTTTGTAAGGCCCCCTTTATGAGGAGAAGCCAAGCGTGCATTACCCAATTGATGGGAATCCCAACTTGAATGTTGGATGAAGGTCATATTGGACCATGTAAGATATTATAAGGAAAGGGAGTTACCAGGGTCCCCAATTGTGGGGTCCGGGGCAGCGGTGAGCAGCCCCGGCTGGGGGGTCCAAGGGGGCCAGCGGGCCCCCTGGCTGGGGGGTCCCAGGGGGCCAGCGGGCCCCCTGGTGGGGGTCCGGGGGCAGCGCCCCCGGCGCGACGGTAAAGGGAATATTCCATGGAATATTCCCTGTCGGAGTCAGAAATCATTTATATTTGTTAGGTCGGTTCAACCAGTCTAAGCCGTGTATGGCAATTACGCGGGCGGTGGCCGCCCACGCCCTACCGCCCATGTATAGCCGTCCATGGCAGGCCACCCATGATCCTATATATACATGACTTCTGCACTACCTAAGACATTGAGTTGAGCCAGCATACCTCTACCTTGTATCTCCCTATCTAGAGTTGTCTAGATCACCATTTAAGCTCTACCTTGAGAGCGCACGGGTGGACAACGCCATCATCTTTGTACTTGCTGCTAGTAGAAAATTGTTGAGATTCTCCTATATCTGTTATCTTCTCTGCTATTGCTCCTGTGTTATATTGCGTAACTATTGTCTTACAAGGACATCTCCTATAATACACCAAGGTTCTTAATTGTGCACTTCTCAGTCCTTCTATGAATAGAGATACTTGTCTTGCCATGGATGGTACCTCCTCTCTTGGACATCTATCAATGTATTGCTTGAATCTCCTAGCTGCCTCTCTGACATTTTCATCTTTTTGTTGTTTAAAACTATGTATTAGGATAGCTCTACTATGTTTTATCCTAGTTTTTGAGAATTCCCCTATGAAGGCTTCAAGGAAAGATTCAATATCTGGATACATTTCCTTTCTCAATGGAATGAACCAAGATAGTGCAGGTCCAGTTAGGGTTAGACCAAATGCTTCAAATTGTACTTTGTAATCCTCTACTTCTTCTACCCTAATTAATTGTCTGAATTCTGCAGCATGGGCATGAGGATCAGAATATCCTTCATATTGATTCTTCATGCATTTTGCTACTTGATAGGGCCTAAGCATTCTTCCCTGATTTTGCCACTGATGTCTCCTTCTGATTGGAAAATCATTAATTCCTTCTGCTTCTCTTTCAAAAGGATTTGGGGAAGTGTGTACTCTCCTACCTTGTTGTTGTTCAATATTAATGTGAGTTTCATTTTGTCTTGGCAAGTCTGGTTGCCCTAGGTTTTGTTCCCAAGGTCTCTTGTCTACACACTACCCTAAATCATTAGAGTTTTCTGGATCTTGTGAGAATATGTATACACATCCCTGTCTATCCTCATATCCTCCATCCTTAAATTGTGCTACTGGTGTTATATTTAAGGGAGCTTCTAAGTTTCTCATCCTAATGAGAAACTTATGCATACCATCTTGATACACATAGGCTCCAAACCTATTTGTATACATATACTTGAGAATATTTCTATAATCACTAGTTTTAGAGGGTTCATTTGTTTCATCTAGGTTTTCCATATTATTTATCTGCCCTAATTTTTCTTGTGAATCTCCTATTACTGGCTCTATCTCCCTCCTTTTTAGCTCTTGTTTATCAAGTGTATACAATTTATTACCAGATCTCAAAATCATTCAACTAATTCACGATTCTGTGAAGAGAATCGTGTTTGTCACGATCCTCTGAATAAAATCATCTTTTTCATGATTTTGTGAATACTCCAGACTTTCCACGATTCTGTGAATAGAATCCTGTTTCTCATAATCCTTTGCAAGGAATCAAGATTTTCATGATCCTGTGAATAGAATCGTCTTTTTCACGATTCTGTGAATAGAATCGTCTTTTTCACGATTCTGTGAATAGAATCGTTTTTTTCACGATTCTGTGAAGGCAATCGTGATTTCCACGATTCTGTGAAGGAAGTCGTGTCTTTCACAATTTTGTGAAGGCAATCGTGATTTCCACGATCTTGTGAAGGAAATCGTGTCTTTCACGATTTTGTGAAGGGAATCGTGATTTTCACGATTCTGTGAATAGAGTCGTGATTTTCACGATCCTAAGAAGGAAGTCGTGTCTTTCACGATTTTGTGAAGGCAATCCTGATTTCCACAATCCTGTGAAGGAAATCGTGTCTTTCACGATTTTGTGAAGGGAATCGTGATTTTCACAATTCTGTGAATAGAGTCGTGATTTTCACGATCCTATTAATAGAATCATGTTTACCACGATTCTCTGAATAGAATCGTGTTTTTCATGATTCTGTGTATAGAATCGTGTTTTTCATGATTTTGTTCCTAGACAATCGTGATTGCTCACAATCGTTAAAAACGCGATTTTCTTATGAGAATCGTATTTAGGGAATCGCAATTTTGTGTTTGATTACAGAATCGCGATTCTGACAAAATTTTTATAAATTTTTGGTTTTTGATTTTCTGATAACTTTTTACTCTAATGGAAGCGCCTTAGCAAAATAATGACATGCAATAATGAACTTATAACAAAATAATGATTTTTCTATCAAAAAATTCAAAAAAATAGAGAGTAGCGATTCCGTGTTTTTTAACAATTTTCTGTGTTTTTTGTGCTTTTTCCAAAATGTTAAACTTGACTATACAAAAACTTGTTGTAAGTAAATTACCTTGCTGCCTGATCAAGCAATGTCCAAAAAATTTTGTAGTTGCAGAAGATCGCGATTCTGATAGCTCCTCTCCCTCACTCACCACCAAACTCATTCAAAGAGATTTTTGAAAAATTTAAACAACAACTTTTATTCTAAACATTTTTTTTTTTTTCCTTCAATTTCTAGATTTTTTTTTTTACTTTCACTTTTCCCTCTCCACTTTCAAACAACAATCCTCTTGTCCAACTTTCTAAGAAAAAATAAATTTGTTTGAATTTTTAATGAATTTTATGAATTTTTTTAGTATTTTGCCCTAAATCAAGGTAAACACTTCATTTAGGGTTTTCTTGTTTCAAGATCCATTGATCTTTTGTTTCATGATTGGTTATACTCTTCTATGCTTGCAATCTAATCAGTTTGGAAGTAGAGCTTTCCAAGAAAATATGTGCTAAGAAGTACAAGTATCAATTCATGCAAAGATAAACTCAAACACTTTTTTTTCAAGATGCAAATAAATATTTTCTCAAGATTATTGTTTTACCTTGGCTAAACAAATAGATCTATCAATTTGCACATAGCTACTTTACTTGACTTTCCTCATTGCAATCATGTCATCTTTTCCAAGATTAACAAATTTGCTTGGTACTTAGTCAAAAAGCACTCTACATATGCAAAGATAGTTACATTTTACCTTCCCTTTAACAATCTTGATTCAATTTTTTCCTCACACCTACACTTTACTCTTAAAAGGAATGAGCAACTATCAATTTGCAAGAATTTCACAACTTCTTTTATCCCAAAAGGTTAACTCATGCTTTCGTTTCCCAAAAGACAAGCAAAGAAACCTACCTTTCCATTTTTCTTTCTTGATCATAGAGTAGTACCTTTTCAATATGTTCAAATACCATCAACAATGTAAGATCCAGCAAGGTCCAAAACTTCAATGAAGCTTTTGGTTTGTTCCTCGGCAACGGCGCCCAAAAATGTTTGTTGTTACCCTTTGGAGTTGTCCTCTCCAATCATTATAGCATAAAGGATCAACTACACATCTTTAAATTGTCAATCCGGGAAGTATGCAAAGACCACAGCCCCTTCTAGTTAATGGAATCCAAGAATAAGGGTCAAGATGACTGTTTTTTTGAGAAATTATGAAGAAGGAGAGAAATATCTAGGGTTTTGATTATCTTGAGCTATACAACAGCATTTTCAATGATCTTTGTGCCTAAAGTGTGCCATTTCCACAGCAGAACACAATTATGAAGTCAAATTTCAAAAACAGTACCTGTATCACACAGATGAGACAATCGTGATTCTGTAAAACTGAGAATTTCCATTTCCATCTTTGTTCTTCTGCACTTTCTTACTCAATACACTAAGAATCACCTCTCTTCATACATATTACTTAGAAATACACAACTAAAACTTACAAATTCCATGGATTACACAAAGAATAGACTCAACAAATCAAAAGAAAGTACATGAAAGGAGAAAACACAATTTCCTGCAGGAGAGCTCTTCACATTACTTGGATAGCAAAAATAATACAACCAACCCTCTCAAAATAGAGGAAATTATCTTTTATACATTTTCAAGTGTCCCTTTTCACACTTGAATTTTGGTCCTTTTCCCTTCTAATCTAAAAATATGCTATCAAAGAGCTTCCAAAAATTCTAGAAAAAATACATATGATTCTAATTTACATGAGGAAGACTCTTTCTCATTTTTACATCATTTGTATAAATATTTCTACAAGTTTTTAACATTTTAAAAATAATTTCTCTTCAAAAAATGCTTCTTCTAACACCTGCATTCACTATCAAACCATGAGTCATTCTCATCAAAGACAACGTCTCTATCGACCATGAGTCCCTTGTTTGAAGGATTTTAGAACCTGTAACCTTTCTGATTTAGATCATACCCTATGAAGATGCAGTTCTCTGAAACTTAGAGTCTAGTTTACCTTTTATCTGAGAAGGAATATGCACATAAGCTACACATCCAAAGATCCTGCAATGATCAAGTGAAGGTCTTCTACCATGCCATGCTTCATATGGGGTCATCCCATCAAGAGATTTGAATGGCAACCTATTTACAAGATAAGTGGAAGTAGATAAACTCTCTGCCCACAAGTAGTTAGGTAATTTTTTCTCATATAACATTGACCTAGCTATTTCAACAATTAATCTATTTCTCCTCTCTGCCACCCCATTTTGCTCAAGGGTATACCTTGTGGTAATTTCTATTTTGATTCCTCTGTCCTGTAAGAATGCATCAAAATCATTTGAGAAGTACTCACCTCCTCCATCTGACCTTAATCTCATTAGGTTTCTCCCTGTTTGGTTTTCAACAAGTGCAAGATACTGTTTAAAGCAACTGAATATTTCATCTTTGTGCTTCATAAAGTACAATACAATCCACCTACTGTCATCATCAATGAAAGATACATAATACCTTGATCCAGAGATTGAGGGATCCTTACTTGGTCCCCATACATCTATATGGACAAGCTCTAGGTAGTCCTCATGCATGTAGCCTTTCCTTGAGAAGGGTAATCTGTGAGATTTTCCAAATGAACAAGCACCACACTTATAAATCATGTGTTGCTTGGATACATTAGGTATCCCAAACACACATTGGTCTCTACAAATTTGTTTTAAAGTTCTCTCACCAACATGCCCTAATCTCTTATGCCAAATTTCAAGCTCTGATAATGTTTGATCTTTATAACTATAAAGTGCAATGTTCTTTGTATCTTCAAGTTCAAAAGTGAATAATCTACTTGTCTTTTCTCCTTTGGCAATTCTCCTGAACCCATGCTTGGGATCCTCCACAAATTCTCCATATTGGTCGAATCTAACCTGCAAACCCTTTTCCACAATCTGTCCAACACTCGTCAGATTCTTGGTAATTGTTGGTACATATAGAGCCCTACTCAAAAAATTCTTGTTTCCATCAAAGGTCTTAACATTCCCTACTTTAATCACTGAGTGCTTGGTGTCATCACCTGTTTGTACCTGATGCTTACCCTTTGGTTCCTCAAGGTGAGAAAGAAGAGCTACATTGCCTACCACATGGTTTGAGCATCTTGAATCAATGTATAAGAGATGATCATCATTTATACCTGGTTTTGAAGTCATGTTCATAATCAGAAGAAAATCTTCTTGCTCCTCTGTGTAGTTGTTGTAATATTTTCTGGATTTGTATCCTCCTTGTTAGTTGCTATTGTAGTTGTTGTAGTTGTATCCTTGATGGTGATTGAATCTTCCTCTTGATTGTGTATATCCACCTCTTTGATATCCTCTACCTCTCTGATTCTTGAAGTTCCTGAAACACTGATCTGTAGTATGATTTGATAATCCATAATATTGCATGGTGAGGAGTTATAAGGTCTTCCCCTACCTGGCTTACCTCCTCTACCCCTTCCTCTTGAGATTCTACCTCTCCCTGCATAGTTGGCTTGGGAGGTAGTTCCTTCATCTTCAACCTTTTTGTTCTTGCCTTTCTCTTTGGACTTACTTTTATCAGTGTATAGGGCAGAAGAGCTATTACCTCTTGATGAATCTCCATTCTTGTTAATCTTGGCTTCATGGTTAAATAGTTGCCCCATGAGTGTGGTAAGGTCTGGAATGTGCATGTCCATGTACAAGTCCATTGCAGTTGTGAAGCTCTCCCATTTGTCATCAGCTTTAATACCATTGATTACTTGTCTTACAATCTGCTCCTCTTCAATTTCTTCTCCTATAATTGCCAATTGATCTGCTACATCCTTGAATTTGGTCACATACTCCGAGATAGCTTACTTAGGTTGCTTTCTTTGAGTGGTAAACTCAATCCACAATTGGTTCTTCCTAGCCCTTGTGTTAGAAGAGAAATAAGAAGACAATGTTTCCCAAGTCTCTTGGGATGTCTTATAGTTCCTAATATGTGGAAGAAGAAAATCAAAGATTGAGTTAAGTAAGTAAGACCTTGCTAATGCATCCTTGGCACACCATGTGTTGAGTCTTTCATGCTCCTCTCTTGTAGGTTGTCCTTTGCTTCTGAATATGGGCATCTCCTCATCTCCTGAGATGTATCCATAGAGGCTCCTTCCTTGTAAGTATGTCTTCATCCTTAAATACCATGCTTGATAGTTGTTCTTGTCCAATTTATCAATGAAAGAAGGAAAACCATCTCTCATTTTACCATAACTTTGCTCTGATACCACTATTGGGATACATGGATGGACACTCCAAGAAATGAGTAGGTACTGCCAAACCCTACTTAGTACCAGCTGCTTGAAGGTTTAGAGATGTTATGTGGGCCTTCTTAGATTTCCAAAGACACTATACAAGTGCCTATGTACTTTGGAATTGATGTATGAAAAGATTGAATCAAAACAGACTACTTCCAAATGGAAGGATCAATGAAAACCTTCTATTTTTTATCATACACCTGTTGCTTGTTATGCTCAGTGCTACCAGTACAGTATGAATTGGAAAAATTCCTTTTAGAGGTATCTAATTAGCTTAGTAAGCTAATGATTCCAAGTGGAATCCTTTGAAATGATGCACTATACACAAAGCAATCAATTTAACAAATGAATCATTACCCTCGATTTTTTAGGACCTTTGCAGAGTTTGACCAGTGAGTGCCTCGACGCACTTTTCTCTGAATTCTCTAACTGGATGCCCTTCAAAAATTTTCAGCACGTAGATAACATGAAGCTGATTCCAACAAGCTATAGAGTATTGAAAATGGTGGAGAATTGAGTGAGATATGAGCATCACAAGTTGAGAGTTAGAAGTGACTATAATAGAGATATCATAGATGAACAATGTGGATATAATGTATTAATGAACAATGTTGTACAAGATCATAGGCTTGATAATCATAGCCTGATGATGAAGAGTAGTGTAGGCTACAATGTATGCCTCATACTCTTACACAATGATAATGAAGAACTCGGGAATCGGTCTCTCTCTCTCGTGACTTTTTCAAGTCGCTTTTTATAAGTGCTTTATTCAAATTTTGAATTTGAGTTCAACTTTTGGCTCTCTATAAAAGTAGTACTTAAGTCTAGGAAATATTCCCTCAATGAAGTTATGCTTTTCTAACTAACAAGTCCACGAGGGTTTTTTTGGGTAGGTGATTACAAATATTCTCTCAAGTCAAATAAATGAATTTTACAAATGTAAAAGGATAAATTTCTACTAGCAATGGTTTCCATGGAGCTTCATGTGTTTCTGAACTTCAAGCCAAATGTGTGGGCTTGGACTTTGCACCAACATTTACAGCCTCAGCCCACAAATAATTTGGACAATTTTTCTCCTTCATCATTGATCTTGCAAACTCAACAAGAGTTCTATTTCTCCTTTCTGCTACACCATTTTGTTGAGGAGAGTACCTGCAAGTAACTTCCCTTTTTATACCTGCATTCCATAAGTAATCACTGAACTCATTAGAGAAATACTCTTCCCCTCCATCTGACCTTAGTCTCTTCAACTTTTGACCTATGATACTTTTTGCATACACATGATAATGCTTAAATGTATTGAATACCTCTGATTTATCTTTGATCACATATATAGTGATCCACTTGGTAGCATCATCAACATAATTCACATAATATCTTGAGCCATTTATACTGAAATCCTTTGATGGTCCCCACACATTTGTGTGTACCAATTCAAGATTCTCTGAATACATAAATCCATGCTTAGAATATGATTGCTTATGAGCCTTATGTAATAAAGTAAGTCTATGATCTACGGGTTCGTCCGGTTTAGACATATCTAAAATCGGACACCGTTTGGTCACTCATGTGTATGGCCAAAGATCTTGAGACCATACTTAAGTATAAGTACATGTGCTCTCTTAAACAAGTAAACCACTTAGCCTAGTGGTTAAGTCTCAAGGTTGTGAAGGAGGAGGTCTTGGGTTCAATCCCCATGAGGAGCATGGGGAGAGAGTTTTGCCCAAGGAACTCTAAGCCTTCTAACTCAAGTTAAGGTGAGTTAACTTGAGTCCAGTGGACTTAACTCAACAGGCGAGTACACCAACCACTAGTAGACTCTAGTGGAAGGTACTAATGCTGTGGTCGAGATCAGTGCAGCCACTAGTAGACTCTAGTGAAAGATATGAAAGGAGTGGAGGAGATTGCACATGCACTTGTGGACTCTAGTTACATTTGTGGTCCTCGTTGATTCAAGCAGCTATATATACAGGCATAAGGTTGGGAGGAGAGTCATCTCTCTAGCATGTGGTGGTCGTAATCATTAGTGTGTTGCATTGGTATGAGAGCTAGAGCTTTCATGGAGACCTTGCTCTTATCATCTCCTTCCTCAAGATCTCATGGTGATCATAGTGGTCCCAACATCTTCACTTCAAGCTTTCATGGCTAACGTGTTTGTTGCATATCATGCCATCTTCTCTCTTGATCGCGTGTAATATTATACCCCGACCCGAATTGTTGTATGTAGCAAAAGAGATAGATTTCATCGTTTGCATGCGGATGTTGATGCCTAGATTTGAACTCACGACCTTGACGAAGAGAGGGTTCTCCTCTATCCAAGACCTCCTCCTTCAAAACCTTGAGACTTAACCACTAGGCTAAGTAGTTTACTTGTTTAAGAGAGGACATGGACTTATGCTTAAGTATAGTCTTGAGATCTTTGGCCATACACATGAGTGACCAAACAGCGTCCGATTTCAGATATGTCTGAATCGGTCGGACCCTTAGATCATAGACTTACTTTATTACGTTCTTCCCGATTTGAAGTGTTTATTTAGACCATGTTTTCATGCCTAAGTGGATATTTTCATAGTACATAAGTCAAAGTAGGAAGGGTAAAGTGAAGCATCATTGATCATGTATACATCATCCAAAAACAAAGGAAGAACAAAGCAAGCTCTTGATCAAAGGGTTCGACTCTTGATCTCCAATCATGAAGGAAGATGCCTTTTCCAAAGGATCAAAGGAAGGACGTAGCTTAATTGGGAGATAAGTATTTTCCAAGTTAATGATTGGCTTCAATATTTGATTTTGCTCTCTGGTTTCATGTAGGATGCATTTTAATCATTGAAGTATGGTAGTAAACCTCATTCTTGATAATCTTGATGCAAATTATTGAAACCTACATGAAAGATCATAAACATATTGAAACACTCATTAAGCACAAGCATGCATATACGAAAGAATGTTTTCATGCACAATCTATATTTTCTTCTTGCTTTGGACTTGAGTAGAGGAAAGATCTCTAAATGGATAAGCAAAGAAGCTTTTGATAGTTCAAGAGATCTTAAAGGTAAAGACAAAGTCTTTATTATTATCTCATGATCAACAAGAATTGATTAATCTTGGCCATGGTTGTCCAAGAATTGCAATTGGAACTACTGTGAAGTTTGCCTAAGTATTGGCAATCAAAATAGTAAGATGTTCCAAGTCTGAACAGAGTGAAAAATTCCAAGTATGTAGTATGCGACCATATCAATGGTAATTAAGTCTGTGGAAGGTAAAACATAAAGTTTACCTATCCTTAAAAGGATTTTGGTAAAATCCAACAAAGCATGATCGGATGCTTAGAATTAAGCAGTAGAAAGATTCCTATAAAGTCCCTGGGGTAGCTGCTTAAAGCTGTGTTAAGAAAGGAATCTAAAAACAAGAAGTAAAAAGTCTTGTTGCTACAAATCATTCAAGTATAACCAATTAGACTTGAAATTGATAAATTCAAGTACTTGGAATTCTAAATGGTTTTCATTTGAAAAAACCTTAGCAAAAAAAAAAGGATATTCTATCAAGAGGTTTACTAGTTCCCAAGATAAAGGCACGAGATCATGAAACGATTGTGGAAAGGAGTTAAAACCTAGAATATCAAAATAGAGGTAATGCTTGAAACTTCAAAGAGTTGAAGTAAAAAGGTACTCTATCAAGAGATGTTTAGACTTTCGGATAAATATCACGCACACATTAATGTGAATATAAAATAGGGTGGTATGGGGCGCTAGATTTTATACTCAGATTGATGTAGGAAAGATGGTATGGGACATCGGACCGTGCGATGATAATTATCTTTTAGTCTCAGAAAGGATTTTGAAGTTATATCTGATCTTCAAGAAAATTAAAACTTCCAAGGATAAGTTTCAATTCAAGGAAGATAAAAGTATGATCTCAATATACTTCAAGAAAAATTTAAGAAGATATGAAGTAAGTAACTTCCAAGATCTTCTTTTTCAAAACGGACAAAAGACTTGTTCTTATATTCGGAACACTTCAAGCTTGTGTTATCGATCAGAAATAGTTGATAAATTTTTGAAAGAGTGAGACTTGGAATTTGAACTGAACCTTTCAACCAAGGAATAGATTGACTAAGTCAAGCTACAAGTTCCTAGTGTAATTTGGTAAATTCACTCTTTTGACTCAAGAAATGCACACGAACTTTGGTAAATTCACTCTTTTGACTCAAGAAATGCACAAGAATTGCATTCTTAGTAAGGAGTCATAAAGATTCAATATAGGCACAAACTTAGTCTCAAGTGAAGCATTGTTTGAGTAAAAACTCATCAGTAGAATGTCAGTGGATCGACACACTGATGTTGGATACCACACTAGTATCTTGTGGTTGGATGATGTTTAGATTTAATGTATGAATCTTTTTGAGATCAAATTTATTCTCCTAAATATGGAAAAAATAAATGCTTCAATACCTTGTTGAAACTGATAATTTAGAAGTTAAAGTCTTGGGTCATCAAGTATTTGACTCATAGTAAGTTTATATCTTAGAAGTTTGAATTAGTTATACAGATTTTTAGTTATTTCCTTCGGCTTTCCAAATCTTTTGGAATTGACTCAGATATGGTATCTAATTCCTTTTGCAAAAGTCCAGAATAGTCAAGTGGAACTAGATAACTAAGTTAAACATCCTAGATAGATGTTCTGTATAAGAACTTATTCAATCTTCAAAAGATAACAAGTCCAAGATTGACTTATTCATTTGGGTTTGCTTCCAGTTACTAGCATACCTCTTATGACTTTCTAGAGTTCAGTACACTCTAGAACATTAAAGTTAGGAATTGCTCATCAGATTGACAATTCCAAAGAATTTGTAGTTAAAGTCTTTGAGAAAAGTGTCCTACGATTGGATGATTTTTATTTTGATAGTAAGGTTGAAACAAAGTAAATGGAAAACTTTTTCCTACAATTTACATAGGATTTCCAAGCCTATTAGGACCGAGTAGTCCTCAAGTTGGGTGAAGAAATCAAGTAACTGCTAGTTGGGAGTTAACCATTATAAAAACATCCAAGTCAGATGTTTGAAGCAACAAATCTTCAAGTTTTCCAAATTAAATTCAAGTGAATCAAGAGCTCTGAAAGTCTTGAATGGGATAAAAATCCCACCTTAGTTACTAAAGTCCATGCACCAATCATGCCCAAAAATGGACTAGGAATTGGAATCCATCCATTTCATATGTTTGTGCCCAGATCGCACATGGAGACACAATGAAGTGGCTAGGGATGTTTTTAGATCCACCCTTATTATTCATTCACTACCTTGTACTTTGAAGAGTTTATCAAAGTGCAAAGCTGGACGATGTTTTGAATCATTTGGGTAGCGATCCCACCACAAAGATGAGACATGTTCTTCTAGTTTTAGAACATGAACATGTTCTTCCGGTTTAAGAACATGAGGCTCGGGGGTTGCCTATGGTTATTATATATAGCTTTATTTTTTAGGACAAAAATATTTTCCAAGGGGGGAAGAATGTAATAGAGTAAGTCTATGATCTAAGAGTCCAACCGGTTCAGACATATTTGAAATCGGGCACCGTTTGGTCACTCATGTGTATGGCCAAAGATCTCGAGACTATACTTAAGCATAAGTCCATGTGCTCTCTTAAACAAGTAAACCACTTAGCCTAGTGGTTAAGTCTCAAGGTTGTGAAGGAGGAGGTCTTGGGTTCAATCAACATGAGGAGCATGTGGAGAGAGTTTTGCCCAAGGAACTCTACGCCTTATAACTGAAGTTAAGGTGCGTTAACTTGAGTCCAGTGGACTTAACTTGAGAGGCAAGTACACTAACCACTAGTAGACTCTAGCGGAAGGTACTAAAGCAGTGGTCGAGATCAGTCCAGGCACTAGTAGACTCTAGTGGAAGATATGAAAGGAGTGGAGGAGATTGCACATGCACTTGTGGACTCTAGTTACATTTGTGGTCCTCCTTGATTCATGCAGCTATATAGATAGGCATAAGGTTGGGAGGAGAGTCATCTCTCTAGCATGTGGTGGTCATAATCATTAGTTTGTTGCACCTTACCGAATTGACATGCCTCACATCTATATGTCATATGTTGACCTGCCACATTAGGCAATCCAAGCACTGAACCATTGCTAACCATATCCTTAATACCTCTTTCATTCAAATGTCCAATTCTTTTATGCCAAAGATCTAACTCAAAGATCTTATGTCCTCCATAAGTAAACAAGGCATGACCAACATTACCTTGAATCTTCAATGTGAAGAGTCTTCCTTCTTTCTTCCCTGAAACAATTTGTTTATACCCATTCCTAGGGTCTTCCACAAAAACTCCATCATTAGTGAACCTTTGTTCATAACCTTTTTCAACAATTTGCCCTACACTTATCAAATTCTTTGGAATTGTAGGAACATACAAGACCTTACTCAGAAGAGTACTTCCATCCTTGGCCTTCAGTGATCCAATTGACTTCACATTGTGCTTTGTATTATCACTTGTTTGAACTACATGATTAGTTACCTTATTCTCCAAATCAGTCATCAAGGCTATATTACCACTCACGAGATTGCTACACCCTGAGCCAATGTAGAGGACTCTTTGGTCTTCACTTTGTCTTTCACAAGTTGCATTCATGATTAAGGTTGAATCTTCTTTATGATCTGAAGCATAATTGTAGTAGGTATTGTTGTAGGATTGCCTTTGGAAACTTCTGCCTACATTTCTTCCAAAGTAACCTCTACTACCTCTACCTCTGAAATTACCTCTTTGGTTTCTACCACCTCTTCCTCTTGAATTAAAGTTCTAACTATATCCTCCATTATTCTGATTATTATGCCAACAATCATGAGCTAAATGATTTGTCTTTCCACAAATCCAGCAAGCTTTGAATCCATCTTTATTGCTTCTGCCTCTTCCTCTACCTTTGCCACCTCCTCTTCCTCTTAGGAAGTTGGCTTGACTAGTTGTACCTTCTTCTTCATTTAATTGTTGCTTGCCTTTGCTATTCTTCTTCTTATCCTTTGAATATATTGCTTGCCCTACACTCCTATCACCATCACTTTTGACATCCTGCTCAAAAGTTAGCATGTGTCCTAACAACAAATTTAAATCAGGAGTGAAATGATCTAGTGACAATTCACTAGGCAAAATGAATGGTTTCCATTTCTCATCTCCTCTCAAACCTGTGAGGATTTGCCTTACCAATTTATACTCCTCAATATCTTCATCAATTTCTCCTAATGCATCTGCAATGTCCTTCATCTTTGTTGCATAATCAGAAATGGATTGAGAAGCTTTCTTTGTAATTGTAGTGAATTCTGCACTCCAAAGCATTCCATATGTCACTTGCACTTTCAAGTCCTCTAATATGAGGTAGCAAGTAGTCATTGATTCCCATGTAGATAATGCTCCTTGCTTGAGCATCCTTCTTCATCCAAGTCTTCAAATTTGAGAGTTCATCCCTAGTTGGAACACTAGGTTCTTTGAATTCTGGTTTTTTGTCTTCTCCTATGATGTAACCTATCAGGTCTTTGCTCATGAGATGAGCTTCCATCCTCATTGACCAAGCTGGATAGTTTTCTCTATCCAATTTGTCTATCTGAAGAGAATCTCCCATCCTTTCTTCACTTATGTATTAAATTCTTCAAGCTTTATGAGGAATAAGTGTACCTTTACTTCAAATGAAGTTCCTTATGATCTTCTTGATAGCTTTAGGCCTCCTTCTCAAGCTTTCCCCTCAAGCTTTCACCTTTTTAACCTTCAAATGTTGATTTTTGTATGACTGCAGCAGTCGGGGTCCTCCTTTCTTCTATTTTGATGATTCCTACTCTCATATTACTGATGGAGAGTGTTAATCTCCAAAAGAACAAGCTATCCTTGATGTTAGAACACTTCTGTTGGCATCATATGGGGAGAAGCAAGTACGGCATACATGCAGATCTAGCACTAAGGCAACCCATTAAATTTTTCCAAACCTTACACCATTTTAAAAGTGATTCTCATCACTAAAAACCTGACTTATCGCGACACCCCGACCTATCGCGACACACCGACCCCACCTATCGTGACACCCCGGCTTATCGCGACACCCCGACCTATCGTGACACCCCGACTTATCACGACACCCCGACCTATCGCGACACCCCGACTTATCGCGACACCCCGAAGTATCGCGACACACCGACCCCACCTATCGCGACACCCCGACTTATCGCAACACCCTGACCTATCGTGACACCCCGACCTATCGTGACACCCCGACCTATCGCGACACCCCGACGTATCGCGACACTTCAACCCGACCTATCGCGATACATGGGCTTAACGCATGAAATTTTAGAGTGAATTGGTTGGGTGAATTGAGGTATATTTGGGCTTAATTTTAGATACATTAGGATAACATTAGAGCCTTAGGAGTGGGCAAAAGACCTAGAAACCAGGGAGAAAATCTCCTGAACCCAGAGAGTCTGTTTTGACCCCTAAGTGCCTGATTGGTCATAACTTCACCATACGAACTCCGATTGATGAGATTTTGGTCTCGTTGGAAAGCTGGTTAAGAATCCTACGTGGAGCTTGACTGGTTTTTGTAAGAATCATACGCGGAGTTTTAGAACATGTATTTTTAAGTTGACCATTAGGTGGAACTAGGTGGTCATAAGATTTTGGGGGTACAGTGAGTTACTCCAAGGGGGGCCCATAATTGATGATGTGTGTCTTTCAATTCATTGTGGTCAATGAGCTATATTAACTTGTGAAATTTTGCAGGAACAGTGTGTGCACTCAAGGTATTCCAAGGCAAGCTAGCAAGGGTGAGTACCAGGCTTGGGAGAAGGCTTCCTGGGTTGGTGCAACGGTCTGAGCAGCCAGAGGATTGAGGTTGGAAGTTCTCTCAACCCTCCTTTGTCAATTCCTAGCATAGGCTAAGTACGACTTAGGTGTGGTAATTAATTAGGGCAACGTCAGGCACGAAATAAGTCTAAGAGAACTAATCAACCAAGTGCAAGCATTAAGTAGGTCTTAAGTGCGACAACCCTAAGGGACAAAAGTAAACTTGAATCGATCACTTATCAAGTGCGAAATTCACTTAAGTATTCCTGACGACGTGCTATCAGACAAGATCATAAACATAATAATCAACTAAAAAGAACAAAGTGATTGGTGCCAATTAACCTGCAACGAGAGAGTACTTGGGACCAAGGGGGTAGAGAAACCAGGCATATGAACCTTAGGTCAGGCAGGCACTTAGGCCGAGACAGACAAAGCCTCAGATCTTCTGAAGCTAGTGTCAATCACACTGCTAGGTCTTGGGCCCAGCAGTTGAGTGATTAGCCATACACTCCCCGATCAGAAACAAGTGATTCTGAGATGTCCTATAACATGGAGAGACCAGTAGGTAGTTCAGGGGTGGCATACCTAGAAAAGCCAGAAGGACCTTACAAGACTCAATTGGAATACATCAGGACTAATCGTCTAGATGCTCGCATCTACGAAGACGGCCTGAGAAGATCTGTGGTCTAGATTAAGAACCCCGATCAACCCCATGGACTAGAACACCCGGTAGTCAAGTTTGAGAATGGAGTATACCTAGATAAAGAGGGGACTATATATGTAGTCACCACTCTTCCTGATAGAATAGATGAGTTTGGAAATGTGATTGCGGAGACCGACATGAGTGATATAGAGCAAGGGAATGTAGAGAGAGAGCCAAGAACTCCCCGTGGTAAATCCGTCCTGACGAGAATCATGACTCTAGAGTAGATTCCACAGGATAATAAAAGCATAGATTTGCTTTTAAGTCGAGAAACGGATGAGGCTTTTTGGAGGTATAAACCTGCCCAGCCTCAGGAAGTAAGTGCTCTCACAATCTATGAGTTTAAAGACCCTGATAGCCCAGGCAAAGTGACCTACCTAGACAATACATCAGAGAGGATGTTCGTGGTCACCGAGCATGGCAGACATGCCTACACATGGAAGGGTGAATTTGTTTTTCCCCAACCTCGGTCTAATGTGTCATACAGTCACCAAGGAGCTGGGACCTCCCAAGCTCATGGAGCTCAAAGAGATAGAAGTAGAGACAAACCTGAGGTAAGTTTTGCCAACTCCCTGGGAAGAGAAAGAACGGGGACGGAAAGAAATAGAGTGGAACCTGAGGGACATAGAGCCCCATGGAATCAAAGGAATGCTGATGATTTCCCTTTGCCAAGGCGGAGAGAACACACTAGGACCCTAAGACCAACACAACTGGTGAAGTCCATGAAGAATTATTTCGATGGCACAGGAGACCCCTACGACCATGTGGCAGAATTTAGGCAAGTCTTGAAAGCTGAACAAGTAGAGGACCTATTCACACAATATAATGCTTTTGGTCTAACCCTTAGGAACACTGCCCTTACGTGGTTTCAACCACTGAACGAGAGGCATTTCAAAAACATAGAACAGCTCCTAGAGGCATTTATCATTGAGTTTTCTAAGAGTGGCATAAGGCACAACACCTCCTCACTAATTCATAGCTTCAAGCAAACACCTCAAGAGACGGTCAGACTAGCAGGAAGACGGTTTAGGCAATACCTAGAGAGGTGCCCGATGCCTGAGCTACCCACACCAGCCAAGCAAGTGGCTTTGTTCTTAGATGGATTGTTGAGCACCAAGCTTAGGTCATATGTGTATCTGAAAGACCCCAGAACTATAGAAGAGTGTGTGCGCATGTGCATAGACATTGAGGATAATCTAGGTGAGGAGTTAGAGCTATCGAAAATCTATAAGGATTCGGATAGCTCTAGTAGTCTCACATCTGGTCAGTCCACATCCATTGAGGAACTTGCAAATAAGGTAGCTCAAAAACTAGGTGTCTCTAGCAAACAAATTCCAAGATTTGCCCCAGTTAAGCGGTGCTACACTTGTGGAGGTGACCATATGGCAAATGTATGTCCCATTATGGCCCAACCCCAGGTGAATCCTAGTAGCCAATACTGCACCATAGAGCGAAGGTACACCAACCACACGACACAGGACTGCCCATATAACAAACAAACTGTTAGGCAAAATTACCCTCAGCCATATCCACAACAGGGTAGATACCAGAATCAGTACCCACCACAACAATACAACAGACCACAGCAACCTTATCAAGGGAAGCAGAGACCTCAACCAGTCCTAGTGCAGCAACCCCCTGCTCCAACCAATGTGATCCTAGTGAAATATGCATCTGCTGAAGAAAATCTGAACACAGCCATAGTCCCAGTCACCCCATTGCTATCAGACAGTGATCCAAGTGACCATAGTTTTGACTCCACACATATTGATAGCCCACAGGCTTCCTACATGCAGTCACCCGAGCATAACGAGTCATACTATTATGAGGCCAAATGAAAATAGTGGGGAGCCTGAGTATGCTAATGTCATGTACACAAACCCCAACTCTAGACTTCAACCTAGGCAGGTACGACCCCCATTTCCTAGAGGACCATGCTTCAGATGTCAGGGAGATCACCTTATACGTGATTGTCCACTGCCTACCTCTACACAACCCCAACGAGTGACAATTCAGGGTTTTTGTCAAGACTGCGGAAAAGAGCATCTCCTACGAGATTGCCCAAAGAACCCTAATAACATGCCTAAAATCACTCCTATCAACGTCATTGGGTTAGTGGTAGACTCTAAGGGGAGTATAACTTCCACAGCCCCAGTGCATGTGGTCACTAGAGCCCAAGCCTTGCAGCAAACTCAAGGAGTAGGGCAGGAAAAGAGTTCTGAGGTTAGTGAGATAGAGAGTATAACCAAGAAAAGGACAAGAGCATGGAGAGATAGCCGGGTGAGAATGAAAAGACAATGGTCACAGAAAATGAGCGAACTTGAAGAAAGCTTGAGAGAAACCAAAGCAAAGATAAGTGAACTCGCATCTCAAAACCACTCTCACACCACCCCTCCACCACCTTTTCCTTTACCTGCCAATCCATCTTCTTCCATTCCACAACCTTTCAATACACCACCCTTAACCCACCCACCACCCAGATTAGGATCAGTCCTAGCCGATCCCACTCCTGAAGATCTAGATATGATGCTTAAAGCATATTAGGCCAGAATCCAAGAAGGGCCCAATGTAACAGATCATGAGAAATGTTACCCTAGAGCCGATCTAGAGATAGAGCGAACAAAGCTTTGTGCTAAAATGGTCGAATTGGCGCAAGCCATGTTTGAAGCCAGTCGCTTGTTCAACGGCTCTAACCCCATCAGGACACCATTGCACTTTGATGGTCTATTGGATAGATTGGAGAGGTTACTTGCAAAGTCTAGAAAAGGAGCCACCTCCCAGGCTAAGGAGAGGGCAAGTGATAGAATAAGCATTCCTCCCCAAGGAGCTTATGTGCCTAACTCCACTAAACCAGACACTCTTCGTCTGTGAATAGGTATTCACCAGAGTTCCTGAGAGAGATTCAAGAAGAGAAGCGGGCAAAGGAGAGTGAAGTCCCTCCTCCCTTTGAACTTGTGGATGATGCACATGATCAGTTCCCACAGGACATCCCTTCTATTTATGAAGAACAGGAAAGTGCCCACTCTCATGAGAGGTTAGACTTCGAGTCTAATTCCTTGCAAGAGTTACCACATTTCACTGGCCCATGGGAAACCAAGTCTACTTGCCTGAGAGCACCCACAGTCATGATAAGAAACGAAGATTCCATCATACCTAGGAATACAGAGGTGGTAAAGAACACTAAAGTGCAGTGCAATCTCACTTTAGAAGAGCTACTCAAAGTTAAGCCAGAAGTGTGGAAACACGTAGCCAAACAAGTGCCAGACATAGCGAAATCGCGTTCCCAGGTAGGATCTCATAGAACAGTGCCTGAAATACCATTGGACAAGATAGGAGACATGAGTGAGGGCGAAGAGGGAAACACATATCTTCCTATCACCCATCAAGGATACACCACCAAGGCCATTCTAGACTCAGGTGCAGGAGTTGCAATTGCTACCACTTCCCTATGGAAGCGTTGGGGCAAGCCAGCACTCAGGCCCACGAGGATGAAATTGCAAATGGCCGATGGACACATAGAGAGACCCTTAGGGCTGTTAGAAGGAATAACTCTCACCACATGTGGTGTTGAGTTCGAGCATACATTTGCTATATGTGATTTTAGCAAAAATCATGCCTATGAAATGATCTTGGGAAGACCATTTATGCGACAGTTGCAAGTGGTACAGGACTGGGGAACCAATTCCTTATAGCAACACTTAGGTGTTACAACCAAAGTCAATCTCAAAGATTACTCTCATAGAGACGTACTGCCCATTCAATGGAATCCCGTCCATAGAGCCAAGGATGACACGAAGTCAGTGCATTCCATAGGATCAAGATCCTCATGGATGCATGAAGACACCCACTTATGGATGTGTAAAGTAGCAATAGAAGAAGAGAAGAGAGAAAAAGCCAGAGAGATAGGTGCAAAAGAAACACATAGATCAATTCAAGACCCAGCCTATGCACCTGTAGTCTTTCCTGACGAGGAATTCGAACCCCACAGCTGGGCAGAAATCCTAGCAACAATGGATGTAGCCATCAATGAAGAACAATGGACACCTCACTGTGATGAAGAGGGCTATGACATTTCAGTCTTCTCCATAGAGCCAATCATGGGAGAGGCAGTGTTAGAAGAGTGTGAACCTAGCCCTGATGCATTTGAGGATGCAAGTGACTCCGATCTAGAGTCAATCATCATGGACCCACCCTTTGCATCAGATGAAGAATACTTCTATGAAGTAGAATTTCAACCCCAGAGGCATGGAGAGCTTACAAATGATGTAAGGCTAGCCACACATGTGACCCCGAAGGAGGAAGGAAAGAAAAGAAAGAAGAAGGAAGTCACTCCGGAGGCAGAAGAATCCTTGTTTGAGGTCCCTGAAAACTTCAAAAAATATGAGGTAGACGATAGGAGAGTAAGGATAAGAATGCCTAAACGTGAGGCAGAAGCAGGAGAGGCCTATGATAGCAAGGAAACTACCAAGAAAATAGTTGTCGCCATAGAAGAGGGAGAAGAAAGGTGCACCTACATAGGGCATGACCTGACGGAAGAAGAAGAGCAAGAGTTGGTAGCTTTGCTAAGAGAGTACAGAGATGTATTCGCTTGGAGCTACAAGGACCTGAAAGGTGTAGACCTTGACATATGCTCACATACGATACCCATGACTTCAGAGGCTAGGCCCTCTAAGCAAAAGCCATACACATACAATGAAAACTATGCGGCCAAGATCAAGGAAGAGATAGATCGCTTGGTTGAAGCTGGATTTATCTATGAGATTGAGCACACTGAATGGGTATCCCCCATTGTGGTTGTGCCCAAGAAGAATGGAAAATTGCGTGTGTGTATTAACCTTAAAAAAGTTAATGCTGCCACGATTAGAGAAAGTTATCCACTTCCTATTACTGAGCATTTATTAGAAAGGGTAGCAGGCAAGGAAGTGTACAGCTTCCTGGATGGGTTCTCTGGCTACAATCAAGTAGCCATTGCACCAGAAGATCAGCATAAGACGGCTTTTGCCACAGAGTGGGGCATATTTGCCTTTCGGGTAATGCCATTTGGGCTTACCAATGCACCTGCTACCTTTCAAAGATTAATGTGTCACGTTTTTAAAGAGTTCTTGAGGAAGAATTTGGAAGTCTTTGTTGATGATCTTTGCGCTCATTCCAACATTAGACAGACCCATATACCTGAACTCAGACAAATTTTTTATAAATGCAGAGAATATCAAGTCTGCTTGAACCCAGAAAAGTGTGTTTTCATGGTCAGGCAAGGCAAAATTCTAGGACACATAGTGTCTAAGAACGGCATATCCATTGACGAAGAGAAAGTGAGAGCCATCCAGAACTACCTAGGCCAAAGAACGTCAAGGAAGTACAGGCTTTCATGGGGCATTGTGGTTACTACCGCCGGTTCATTCACATGTATGCTGTCATTGCAAAGCCCATGTAGGGACTTCTGACTAACTTTGAGTGGACTGATGAATGTGAGAATTCCTTCAATGAGCTTAAACGGCGATTATGTTCAGCACCAATCTTGACCACACCAGATTGGAACAAGCCATTCCATGTTCATGTGGATGCCTCCAATTATGCTATTGGATGTGTACTTGCACAACCTACGGGTGAAGTAATATGGATCTCCCTATTTCCTATGCCAGTAGACAATTGAATGCTGCTGAACGGAACTATACAACCACTGAACGAGAAGGATTAGGCATGGTGTACGCGGTTAAAAAGTTTAGACACTATTTGCTTGCAAATAAGTTCAAATTTTTTACTGATCACCAAGCTCTACTGTACCTGGTAAACAAGCCATGTAAGACATGCAGATTAGTAAGATGGTTTCTCTTACTAATGGAATATGACTTTGAGGTAGTAGTGAGGAAAGGCAGGACTCATTTGAGAGCAGACCATCTCTCTAGGCTCACATCTGGAGAGGCCCCACAAGGAGTATCAGATGACTTACCTGATGCTTACTTGTTTAATTTGGAAGTTGTACCTCAGTGGGCTAAGCCATTAGTGCCAGTATTAACATACGGGCCTAACCACCCAGTAATAGCCACACAGGATAGAGAGGTAGTAAAAGCCCAAAAGTATCACATCATGGCACGAAGTATGTACAAGCACACAGATCAAGGGATCTTGGCTTGTTTTGTGGAAGAGGATGAGTACGCTAAATGGTTGCAATTAGCACATGTAGGTGCATTAGAGCAACACTACTCAAAGCAATGAACCCTACAGACACTAATGAGACTCGGAGTGCATTGGCCGACTATGGAAGCTGATGTCCAGAAGTTGTGCAAGGAATGCCCAATCTGCTGCACTAAACCACCTGTGGAACATGCCACTCTTTATCAAGTGTCCATAGTGCCAGATTGGAGTGAACCACTAGTATCCTTCCTGAGGACGAAAACGTTCCCTCCAGACATGACTCTGACGAGGCAAAGAAGTCTAGAACAAGAAGCCCTAGATTACTCACTCATTGGTGATAATCTATACAAGCATGGTAAAGATGGTTACCTGAGACTATGTGTTCATGAGAGTGAATATCTAAAGATCTTGGAAACTGCTCACCAAGGTGTAGCAGGAGGACACTTTGGACCAGATCGGGTGATCAAGGCAATACTATTTGCGGGCTTCTGGTGGCCGACCCTTCACATGGATGCACATACCTATGTGAAACGGTGTGATGTTTGTCAGCGAACCCAGTATCCCATACGCAAGGATGAGATGCCATTGAAGCCTATGATGGGTGGACGTGCATTCTCTAAGTGTGGAATAGACTTTTGTGGGTCCTATTAATCCCCCAGCTAAGGGTTCACATGCTGAGTATATCATCGTGGCCACAGACTATCTAACCAAGTGGGTAGAAGTGAAAGCCACTACAAAAAATGATGCTCAAACAACAGCAAAGTTCTTATTTGAAAATGTGTTCACTAGGTACGGATTGCCAATAGAGTTGGTGAGTGATAGAGGCACACACTTCTTGAATGAAGTCATAGAAAACCTTCTCCAAGAATTCTTGGTAGTACATAAGAAGTCTGCCCCTTATCACCCACAAGCTAATGGCCAGGCCGAGAGCACAAATAAGATCTTATGCAATGTGCTAACTAAATTGGTGAATAACAAGCGCTCTGATTGGGACAAACAGCTACACCACGCTGTTTGGGCATATCGAGTTGCCTATAAAACGGTACTCCAAGCCACACCCTTTCAGATGGTGTTTGGCTAGAATGCGCTACTACCATTGGACTTTTTGATACCTACATTGAAAGTAGCACAAGAGCATGACTGGACAGGCCATGAACTATCCTCTAGAATCTTTGATCTTGAACGTTTAGGTGAGACAGGATTGAGAGCTGCAGCAGGAATCTATGCAGCCAAGAAGAGGCAGAAGGCGTATTTTGATACACATGTGAAATAAAGGATTGCAAGCAGGAGACCTAGTCCTAGTCTACACACTGAAGCAGCATGCACGAAAATTAGAGAAAAGGGGCTACTAGCCACTCTAGAGGGTGAGGTACTACCAAGTTACATAAGCGGATGTAGAGTCAAGCTATATCAAGAACCCTTAACTGAAGAAATGCTCAATCGACTTAATACTGCAAAGAAACGTAAGGAAGAGGAAAAGTGAATTCGTGAAGAAGCACAGGCCGAAGCTTTAGAACACATTCGATGAATGAAACTGCGAAGGCAAGGTAGAGATCAACCCATGAATGACAATCATGAAGTTCATGGTTATCACATTTCCATGTGTGAGGCTTTTGGTAAGAGGACCCATAAGATAGTGGATCGATGACCTTTTGTGACCCTAGAAGTTGGACAAGGAGACAGTACAAGGACCGTAAGAGCTTTAATTGATTCAGGAGCAGCCACTAGTGTAGCTCGGCTTTCTTATTGCCAGCAGTTGCAATTGGAGGTAAAACCCCTAGAAGTATATCTGATAGGATTAGGAGGTGTTGAAACCCCTTGCATGGGAGAGGTGGAACTTCCCATCTACATTCAAGAGGTCCTCATGACAGCAAAAGTGCTAGTGTGTGAAGACGAGGATCTTACCGAACCTCTTGTCTTGGGCCAAGACTGGATCTATGATCACGCAGTCAACCTCAACTTAAGAAGTGGACTTCTTCAGGCTTGGGTAGGCCAAATCCGTCTTACGATTGAATTAGAAAATCAAGCACTCAAACCAATAGAACAGGCACCAACTCCTGGTCCCTCTAGGAACCCACATGAAGATAATGTTATTCTTGTCCAAAGTTCTATGGTGCAGAGGATTGACACTCTTGCCAAAGGTACAGAAGTCAAGGAGGAACTCCCATCTATTCCAGAGAAGAATCTAAAGGGGAAGGCTCAGAAACACCCGACATTGAGGAGACCGATGAACAAGAAGCATGAGCACCAACTCCGGCAACATGAAGTACCTCGCGGCATGACGCAGATCTCGATACGCAAAGGGGAAAAAACCACGGCTCCAGAGACAGGTTCTCAAAAAAGCATCAAGCGAGCCTCACCATCAAGGACCAAAGTGAAGGAGCTCCCTAGGCAACACCCTAGCTATACCATTTCTATTTGGGTCCCTAAGCGGTCAATGAAGGCCATCTCTAATGCTAGACAGATATGGGTGCCCAAGGCCTGCTTACAAGCCCAAATTACTTCACCTCCAGTCACTAGGATAAAGCAACTCTCACAAGCACTCATGACAAACAGCTCAGGGAAGATACCTACACCTTCCACTTTCACACCCCCAGTCAAACCTAGGAATGTCTGGAAATGGGTACCCAAAAGGTACCAAATCCGGCACCATCTAGTTCATCGACCTTTACATGTCATCAGCTCTAAGAACCACAAATCCTCAATAAAATTTTGGAGACTTAAACCCTGTATCAAACCCCCAGACCCAGTTTTGTAAATCCATCCACTCTGATGTAGGTGCATTCTGAGTACTTTGCATGTCCACAGTATGCATTTAGGAGGACACTAACCACTAACCACTTACATCTAACACAAACACTTCACCCTAACCACTAACCTTCTGGATTGTCATGTTAGTATTGTGAAGGGAACACCATTACATCTTGTTTCCTATGCAACACTAATGTGCCTTTCTTCTTCTAGCAAATAAGCACCCAATTCTCATGGCAACAGCAGCAGGCACGAGCTCTCAGGCAGGCACTAGCACTCAAAGCAATTGGGATACCATGCCTGTGGAGGCCCCACTGACAGCAAGGCCTGAAGAGCTTTTGCATGTGAGAAGAATTCCCATTCCGGATCCACCAAGTGGCCTGACAAAAAGAGTAAAGGGGCATTCTCATTGGTTCAATGAGATGCCAGGAGATTTGGGAGACACAGATCATATATGGGAATCCAAGTTGGAATGTGTAGGAGTGTGGTGGACCTTTCAGTTCTTCTCACGAGAGTTTGAAGCATTGCAAAATGTTGCCCCTCTTCAAGATATTTGGCAAAAAGCGGGATTGCAAGATTATTTTAGTGCAGCCTTGCCTAGGCTCGATTTTTTTCGGTGCTACTACTTGATTGCAACTCTCACGGCGACAGGAGACAAAGATCATTCAGGCACATTCCTGGTGCCCTCTCTATCAAACCAGGAAGAAATGAAGAAGTTTGAGTTGAATATCACTTTAATCAGGGAGGCCCTTCAGATGTATGGCACCCATGTACCCTCCGATCGAGATCCTTTGATACCAGAGTCGATGAAGAACAACAAAATCAAGAAGTTGAAGGAAATGTGTGCCCTCACCCCCAACATCACCATACCACTACGGATGCGCCTTCAACACTTCGCATTTCCAGCGCAAGACCGGTTCACCCAACCTCATAAGAAAATATGGTATGGATTGTACCTAGCAGAGACTGGAGGCTTGCCAATTAAAATGCCTGTATGGATCCTGGACCAGTTATATGAAGCAGGCAAGCAAGGAGTGCAGAAGCCTACTTTGAATGGCTGCTGTGCCATTACAAGAATTATCTATAGATGCCTTGCCTATGATGTACCGATCGCAAGGGCCCTCAAGTACTCACAATTGGAATTCTTCAAGAGGTGGAAGTCAGGGGTGCAACCTACAAAAAGAATGCGTGGTTCGCTTCCACAGGTTCTAATCCCTCGTGAGGCCACCATAGAAGCCTCCCTCAGAGAAGATGAACAAGTAGCCCCTTTCCCTATCCATCTCCAAGGAACACAATCAGGGGGTATGGTACAACCCGCTCCATCTGCCCCTCCACTACCCACAGATGCTGAGTTTGCGTCCATGGCCACTTTGGTAGAGGATCCAAATTTTGACTTTGAAAGCTTCCTACAGACAGCCCATTTATCTGAGAGTGAGTGTTTTTTTGAGACCGACGGCCCTGAATCTTCATCCCAGAGAACACGACCACATGGTGAAGCCCGAAGAGTACATTGGGAAGGTGAGGCACAACATCCTCATGCTCAAAGCACACAGAATCAGGAAGGAGCATAGGGAAATGAACCAGAGGAGATTGAAGAGGAAGCTCCTGCCTACACGGCACAACTCAAACGGCTCTACAGAACAATCAAACAGGTACAAAAAAGACACAAGTTATCTGAAGAGGCAAATAGGGAACTGGTGAACCAGATGCTGCATGTGGAGAATGTTGACCCGCATTTTGTAGAATCATTGAATCTCTTGGCGGAAACCTGTGGAATAGGGGAAGCCATGAGGACCATGGTACAGTGCACTACCCATCAATATGACCAACGAAGGATCAATACGCGACCGCGAAGGGGAAAAATGATTCAAATGGAAGTCTCTACCGCCCTGCCTACCACCACTTCAGAAGATGTTCACATGGCCAGCCCAACTCACAGTGAGGAACCAGATGTAAATACACAGATACCATCTCCACCATCACCTCCCATCCAGCTCTCAGAACCCTTCCCCACTAGCCTTCCTGAACAACCAGTATCCTCCCATGGTGAAACCGTTATACACACCACCATTTCTCCATCCTCCCCTTTACCTACATCCACCACTTCCACCCAATTTTCTGAACCCCATATAGGTCATCCTGCCACCGATCAAACTATAATAGGTCACCCTTCATATCTCCCAGCCCTCGGACAGCCACTTGCCACTAGCCAAACCTTAACAGACCCATTTCCATCCACCAATACATTTCCTCCCTCCCAACCCCTATCCACTGTACCCCTTTTAACCCCCTCGGAATCAACCCAAATCACCCAACCTCTATTCTGGACACATCTTGTAAATATACTCCAACAAGTTGAGAATTAAAAAAGTCCCTTCCCCAACCCAACTCCTTCACATTCACTGCCACCACTAACACACCACCTACCATTCCCGTATTCACAATTCACACTTCACACACTATCACGTCTGATCCCATGGACATTTCACCACCCACAGGAGCACCCACCACCACGTTTGTTCCAACATCATCACATTTCACTTCACTCATAGGCACATCATCCACTTTTCCCTTTCCCACTTCCCGACCCTGTGCATTTTCCACCTCTACCCCTGCATCCACATCATTTAGTAATGCACTAGACACCATGTTCAAAGCGGCCACTCAACTTAAGCAAGAGTATAGGTTATTGGAAGAAAATAACACAGAGCTGTGCAATCTCTCGGCTCAACTCCAGGCACGTGTCAATGCCTTGGAGCTAAGTAATACAACACTACAACATGAAGTGACCACCCTCCAACAATCCCAGGTGGAGCTCGAAGCCAAACATACAGAGATGACTAGGGTAATGGAAGAACAACTCAGAGATCAGCTGGGCCGTAATGCTAGACTACAAAGAAACATGGCTTTACTTCATCGCCACTTAGCAGTGGCTCAAGAAGAGAACAAAAGGCTACAGCAACAAAACCAAGAGAATCTAGAAGCAGCCATGGAAAATACCCCTGGAGCACCTATAGACCCTGCCAAATTCCAAGCTATTCCCTCAGAACACATTCAGCAGGTGTTAGAAGATTATGCAACCCTCTTGGAGGCACATGACCAGTTGGCAGATCAGGTAAAGGAACTACAAGGATCCCAAGTGCCTACACCACACCCACCAACACCTAAAGAGATGGCCAATGCTGCAACTTCACCAGAGCTTGAATCATCAATGACCAATGAGGTACTTGAGCTACGACAGCAGGTGGTTGAATTAAAAATCAAATTGTTACAGTATGAACGACCCCCCTCCCCATCGGATCAACCACTAGAAGAAGAAGCAGTAATCCTTCCAGTGGAGGAAACATTTGAGGACAACTATGAGCCTCAACCACTTCTAGGAGGACGAATTACGGAGGAAGGACAAGATACATATGAGGAACCCCCTTCGGCATGGATGAATCAGGTAGAAGAAATGGGGCCAACTCACGAGGAACGTATATCTACTCAGATGCAGGCAATGCGGACCACTGAAGAAACCATACTTCAATCAGAGTATTTCAGAAACCTGGTCCCTAGAAGACTGATAACTAGTTTAGAGTTACAGTATAAACCCTATTTTGTACTGCTGGCTGACTATAATGCTGAGATCAAACGCCTCACCAACAAGTACCCTACCTTCGCAACTCAGTTCGAACCAGAGGATATCCCAGAGGCAGCCAAAAAGGGGGCCATATTCCAACCCATGGAGGCAGAAATTACTAGAAACCTATCCGGAAATGCTACGGACATGGGACCATGCTCCCATGCATTTGAAATATAACCCTTGCTTCGGACCAGTCCAAAGGAGACGATCATGGAAAGCATTTGCAATAAAGGTGCAGAACAACACAAACTGCAAGCAATGGTTGAATTACCCCTCGATCGCACCACCAACAGGCACACCTACAGTAGCATATATGATGGCTACTATCAGACATTGGCTTCCACGACTTCACCCCATGCGAGACGTAGCTGCCCAGATGATGCTCAAAATCTTGGATATGATGCAGGTAGTGCTCAAAACCTTCCGCAATGTATGTCACATTCAGCCTTCGATTCCCGGCTTCATAAATGGTAATTATGACCTACTTTATGATATGAGCACAACCCGGAGCATACGAGTCGCTTATGGATGGCACGCAAGAATCAGATATCTCCCTACCTGCTACAAGCAAACCTTTGACGATATGTTCACCACGGGGTTCTAGGAAGCACACTCAGAAGTGTTCGCGCCACGACCCACTCATTTGCTACAACTCTTTGCGTGCGAACAAACGATGCATTCAGACCTCTACACAACGCCACAACCGGACATACCGGGAGCCGTCAATTGGGATTCCCTTCAGAGAGACCTGCTCAGAGGACTACGGATCAAAGAACATGACTTGGCAACCGACATTCTCCAGAACTACATTGACCAAACCGTAGAGCAAAGGTCTATCAGAGGCGACAGACGCTAAGGGGGGGAGAGTGTTGGCATCATATGGGGAGAAGCAAGTACGGCATACATGCAGATCTAGCACTAAGGCAACCCATTAAAGTTTTCCAAACTTTACACCATTTTAAAAGTGATTCTCATCACTAAAAACCCTTGTAAATATCGTTTCACCTTTCTGTAGCTCCATTTTGTACAAGCCGAGGAGTCCTCAAGCTTGAGGAGCCTTAGAAGTAGTTGCCTGCCAATTTTCATATTTTTTAGATCTCGTTTGAGCCCTCGAATAAGCCCTGGAACCTAATTTTTAACTAGGTCGGACACTAGGTCTAGACAGGGCCAAAGCTAGTCAAAAACTATAAATAGAGCTAGAGAGCTCATTTTTGGGCTAGCTTCTTGTAGTTTTGAGCATTGTATGAGAACTTGGTTATAATAGAAGTGATTCCATTGTCTTACTCTCTTTGTTCTCGTCGTGTGTGCGCGTGTGTGTGTATGTGTGTGCATGTTGGTGTGCTTCTCACTCACACATTTGTGCCTTCACTTGCTCGAGGTCTTCATACCATCCTCATGTCTTCCCGGATTGACATTAAAGGAGGTGCTACTCATCACTGAGCTACAACTTCTATATCAAGAATAACTTAAAACCTTGATCAATTTTGGAAGACCAATGTCAAACTATCAAAATTTGTACTAACTGTGAAGAGAGTCACTACTCAGAAAAGTCTACTTCACATAACTCACTCATTAACTAACCGAGTGTGTAAAGTTTTCAATGAAACTTTGTACGAGGTGTTGTTTAATGTTTATGCACCTTATCCAAGTTAAATCATCTCAAAAGATTCGGTAGATCATGAGAAATGATCTAAACAATCCACCTATGTCTAAAACTGTACTTTTCTACAGTCGACTTTGACACTTGTAACTTTTAATGCGTATTTCTCTCAAACTACAATTCGTTTATTCAAATGCTTTTAGCCATAGGTAGTTTACCTTCCAACATAAAGAATGAGAGCTTTTTTGCTCAAAACGTTACACTATGGAAGGAGAACTGACCAAAACATTAGCATCAAATTTGCACCTGTTGCAAACTTCACTTCTTCACATTTGCACATGTATATGTTCCTACTCTCAATTCTCTCAGCCTGATCACAATTAGGATCTCAAAACTTGTATAGAGGTCAATCAACTACAGACTTAGACTTGTACAAAAGCATTTCACAAAAGATTAAACATAGAAGGAGCACTCAACAAAAGATCAGGCACAATTTTTCTTCTTCTCTCAAAAGTTTTACATCTGAATGATGAGAGAGGTCTTCTACACTTCTAAAGTGTCTAATGACTCTTACAACTTCTAATTCTTCTCATCTCATGCTTTCTCTCATACTTGCCCCAACTTTCTACTTGTATATATATAGGCATATAAGTACAAGCTCATGACCATAGCAAAAGTATAAGTGAGCTAGTTACAAGCTTAATGTACATATGTATACAAGTCTTCATTTCTTGAATATGCACTATCTTCAAACCTCATTTGTTGATCTTTCCTTCATCTTTTGACTTAAATTCTTTATCCAAGACATCAATTGATGATTGTCTTGCACCAACACACATGGAAAGACCCCTATGAATATTGGAGAATATCAGGTTGACTATCTGAGGAGTAGAATTCAAACACACTCTAGCTGTATGTCAATTCGGAAAGGCCAATAATTATAAAATGATATTAGGATGACCTTTTATGAGACAACTCAGGGTAGTACAAGACTAGGCAAGAGATGCATTATACCTACAACATAAGGGGACCACGACCAATATAAATTTACATAAATTTTCATATAGGGATGTGCCCCCACTTAAATGGAATCCCATACATAAGGAGGAAGATGATTTATCAATTCACAATGCAAGTTCAAGTGACCAATCATGGATGTGAGGAGATGTTGGATACCCTCCAGAAATGAGGTGGTGTTGCACAAATCCTCCTCTACACCTACCAATGTAGCTTCAGAGTACCTTAGTAGACACCTTTAGCTTCCCAAATATGCATTTGGAACCATAATGTACCTTCGAGCATCACCTTCAAATATTTATGTCAAACTAGACTTCTTCCAAGAATGAAGACTTCCAAAAACTTGCTATTTTGGGACTTGATCCTGCTCAGTATTTCACTCAGTGCTCACTCATTGATTACAATTGACCCAAGAGCTTTTAGAAATAGCTAATAGAGTCCCAATCTTGCTATAGGAAGTTATCTCACTAATTTAGGACGAGTATATGCTGAGAAATCACATTAAGAAGTTAGGGGTAAAATCCCGAATTTTTAGGAGGATGATAGTGAGCAAGCATAGGTGACTTGTAGAGAACTTATCTCACAAAGTACTGAATCAAATGAAACAAAAATTGATAGATGAGAACTAGAATGTCTAAGCTTCATATAACAATTTGAATCACATTTATTGGATAAGTATTCGCAGAGAATGCCTCAAAACAAATTCACTAAAATGAGTGCTTAGCAGCAGACAATAGTGGACATGAAATAGCTTGCATAAACTGAATGAAATGTGTAATATTATGAATTTATGATACAAGGGAGATGATGTAGGCTTAGTCATACATGTGTGGGCGTAGTCTACCCACAAGCTTGAAGCTCAATATGTCCTTATTTTTGCTCTACTACCCATGACTAAAAGTCAGGGTCTTTTATAGATGTGTATCAATTTTGAATTTTGAATCTGCCACCTAAAAGTGATCCTACCTTTTAGGATTCTAATTGATTTGATTCCAACCACTTAGTTGGGGTGACTTACAACTCGTAAAGCTACGAGATTCTCTCAAACTTTTCCTTTTACATTTATCTTGAGTTAAACTCATGAGATTTTACAAGAGGTGTTCATATGTGACTTATGGATAGTCACTCCCAAGTTGTGAAGTAAATCTTTGATATTTGGTCAAGCATCAAGGCTTGCCAAATGTACCAACAATGGATGCACGAAGTGGCTCAATTGTGGATGTGGAAAGAAGCAAAACGGAGGAGAATAAAACTCAATTGTGGCCTATCAGACATCGAAATTATCGACCCATAGATGATCCTATGTATATGCCTCAAATTTTCCTAGAGGAAGCATTCAAACCACATGGATGGATGGAGATTTTAGCCACGTTAGATGTGTGTGTAAATGAGGAAGTATTATCCATGAATGGATGTGTGAATGAAGAAGGTTATGATGTAAGTTTTTACATGGTAATCCTTCAGGAAGTGGAGGCAAGGGAATTGCTAGAAAAGGAATGGAGGGAGGAATACGAAAGCATAGAGATGAAGCCAAAATTTGATTCAGAGGAACGGTATTTAGAAGCAATCTAGTATAAGATCGAAGAAGAAAAACCCAAGGTATTAGCAATAGAAGAAGCAGCTCAAACAAGACCAAACAACGAGGAAACAATAGAGAAAGTGGAACAATCCCTAGATCTTTTCAAAGTCCCAGAGCACTTCAAAAGATACGAAGTAGAAGAGAGGAAGATAGCTATTTAAATGCCCAAAAGGGAGGCCATAGAAGGAGAAGCTTATGATAATAAGGAACAAACTAAGAAAATGGTAGTGACCATGGAAGAAGGAGAAGAGAGATATATGTATATCGAAAAAGACGTGTCACCAGAAGAGGAAGAAGAACTGATAACCCTAATTAGAGAATACAGGGATGTATTTGCATGGACCTACATGGAACTCAAGGGTATAGATCCATCCATTTGCTCCCATAGAATCCCAATGACACCTGATGCAAAACCATCGAAGCAATGCCCTTATACAATGATGTCTATTCAGCAAAAATTAAGGAGGAGATAGACAAACTGTTAGCAGTCGGATTCATTTATGAAATAGAGCACACTGAATGGGTGTCACCATTAGTGGTAGTACCAAAGAAGAATGGAAAATTAAGAGTGTGTATTAACCTAAAGAAAGTGAATGCAGCCACTATCCATGATAGCTACCCATTACCAATCACTGATCGTCTCTTGGAAAGAGTTGCACACAAGGAAGTCTATAGCTTCCTAGATGGAATCTCTAGGTACAACCAAGTAGCCATCACAACTGAGGATCAACATAAAATAGCTTTCGTAACTGAATGGGGAGTTTATGGTTTTAGAGTGATGCCATTCGGAATCACAAATGCCCTCGCTACTTTCCAAAGGTTTATGTGCCATGTGTTTAAGGAATTCCTAAGGAAGAGTATGGAAGTATACGTTCATGACTTATGCACCTATGCAGGTCAGAGAAGTGAACATATTCCATAATTATGAAGGATATTTGAGAAATCTCCACAATATCGAGTGTGCCTGAATCCTAAAAGATGTGTCTTTATGGTGAGATAAGGAAAGATCCTAGGACACATTGTATCTAAGAATGGAATTTCCATGGACAAGGATAAGATTAAGGTGATCCTAGAGTTACCTAGATCAAAAAATGCAAAGGAAGAACAAGCCTTTATGGGTCATTGTGGATATTATTGTAGATTTATCCACATGTATGCCATAATTGCCAAGCCACTATATGGATTATTAACTCAATTCACTTGGGCAGATGAGTGCAAAAAAACATTTAATGAATTGAAACGACGATTAAGTAAAACACCTATATTGAAGATACCGAATTGGAGTAAACCTTTCCATATCCATGTGGATGCATCTAATTATGCAATAGGATGCATTCTAGCTCAACCTATAGATGAAGGAAAATTAGACCACCCTATCGCATATGCGATTAGACAACCCAACCAAGCAAAAAGAAATTATACCACCATGGAACGAGAAGGTTTACGAATGGTGTATGCAGTCAAGAAATTTAGACACTACCTTCTAGCTAACAAGTTCAAGTTCTTTATCAACCATCAGACCTTATTGTACCTAGTCAATAAGACCTATAATACGGGAAGGCTAGTGAGATGGTTTCTATTGCTGATGGAGTTTGATTTGGAAGTAGTGGTCAAAAAAGGAAAAACTCACGTGAGAGCTGATCATCTCTCTAGGTTAACACATGGAGAACCACCTAATGGAGTGGCGGATGACCTACTAGATACAACATTATTCAACCTAGAGGTATGTCCAATGTGGGCAGAAAAGTTGATTCTGATACTCACACATGGACCACATCATAGAATCAACAAGGATACTAGGAAGGATTTTTTGCACTCATGAAATTTGCACATTGTGGCGGGAAGTGTTTACTATAAAGAACCAAACGGTGTATTGTTGAGTGTAGAAGAGGCTGAATAGAAGAACTTAATCGAGAAAGCTCATGTGAATTGATGGAGAATGCACGAAGGAGCCCATGGAACACTAAGGGAATTAAAATGATTGGGAGTGTACTGGCCAGATATGCCAAAAGATGTACATGAGTACATTGGCAATTGCCCAAAATGCCAAGAAAATACTCTGGAGGTTCATACATCATTACAATTCTCTATAATAGCACCAGACTAGAGTAGTACATTGGTTAAGTTCTTGAAAACATGCGAGAATGAGGAAGGAGGGAGTCTAGCAAGAAAGCGTTCCCTAGAAGAAATGAGCAAGGACTATACTATAATGGGAAGGAAATTATTCAAAAGAGGAAAGGACAATCAGCTATGACTATGCATCCACGAGGGAGAATACTTATCTATATTAGACATGGCACATGCAAGCACCATAGGAGGACATTTTTTGGCCAAAAGAATTGTAAAAATGATTCTCTTTGCAGGATTGTGGTGGCCAACTCTACATATGGATGCAGACACTTATGTATAAAGTTGTGAGGTGTGCCAAAGAGCCAAGTATCATATTAGGAGAGATGATATGCCTCTAAGACCCATGATTTGTGTGAGGGCCTTTTCAAAATGGGGCATTGATTTCATAGGACCTATTAACCCTTCAACCAAAGGATCACATGCGGAGTATATAATGATGGCAACAAACTATCTTACAAAATGGGTAGAAGCAAAAGCAACAAGAAAGAATGATGCATAAACTACGGTGAAGTTTCTCTTTGAGAACATCTTTACTCATTTTGGATTACCTATAGAGATAGTGAGCAATAGGGGAACACACTTCATCAACGAAGTAATAGAATCTTCGATGAACGAATTCCTAGTAATTCATAAAAAATCAACCCCTTATCACCCTCAAGCTAATGGTTAGGCATAGAGTTACAATAAAGTGTTATGTACCGTGTTGACAAAGATAGTCAACAACTGAAGGTCGGATTCAGACAAACAATTGCATCATGCAATTTGGACTTTCCAAGTGGCTTACAAGACAGCCATTGGAGCTACTCCTTTTAACTTAGAATATGGACAAAATGCGATCTTACCAATTGATTTTTTAGTACCTACTCTACGTGTAGCACAAGAGTATGAGTGGACAGGCCATGAACTATCCAAAAAATTAGACCAAAATCGAGAAACAACACGAAACTAGATTGCAAGCGGTTGTGCGAATTTATGCAGCCAAACAGAGGCAGAAACCATACTATGATGCACACATCAAGGAAAAGGGCTTAAAGGAAGGAGATTTGGTCCTGGTATATACATTGAAGCAAGATGCCAAGAAACTGCAACAATGCCGATACAGACCATTATTGATAAATCGAATCTCAACAAGCAGAGTAGTAAATCTAGCCACGTTAGACGGAGATCTACTTCCCACCTACATAAGCGGATGTAGAGTGAAATGATATATGGAGCCATTAACAGATCAAATGTTAGCACGAATCATAGTAGCACATAATCAAAAGAAGGAAGAAGAGAGGATTAGAGAAGAAGCACGTCAGGACGCCTTCGAGCATATCAAGAGACGGAAAGAGTGGATATGGCAAAGGGATGAACGATATCTATAGGGAGAGGAACCTATACCCATGGCCATTAACAAGTCAATAATACAAGTAATACAAGTTATAGAATCTCCCAACCATACTTAAACCTAGGAATAAAAAACATGGAGTATCAACTAGTGGATGCTCTGATTGACTCACGAGTGGCCCTACGCTATATACGAGTGCCATTAACCACTCATCTCCAAATGACCGTAAGTCCCACTAAAGCATGTACTATATGAATTGGAGGTCAAGTTATAGAATGTGCCGAAGAAGCCCTAATATCCCTTCACTTAGGAAATTCCACTATGGAGCAAAAAGTTTTGGTATGCAAAGATGAAGACTTGATCCAAAATTTGATCCTAGGGCAAGACTGGATTATTGAGAATGAAGTGAGCATACATCTTGCACAAGGATACATATTAGCCAAAATAGGGCATAAAGAAATATTTAATTTGCTGGAAGAAAGGCCGTCTCAAATCCATGATGTCATTAAACCTAATGAAGAGAACTTAAAGGAGGAGTGAGAAAATGACTCAATAAAGAGTATATCCCAAGAATGCCCTAATCTAGAATTGCTTGCAAATAGGGAAGTGTTGCATGATGGTTTGACCACCTCGCCCATGACAAATGAGCCTAAAAGAGAGAGTGAGAAATGAGCTCAGTCCCTCAAAGACGAACCTGGATGCAATTTTGGGAAGCACAATGCCAGGGTACAATAAATAATCAATGGCTAAACTATCCACTACTATCGAGCGTTCCACATAATTATTTACCAACGGAAGAATACATGGTACGAACAATAGAATTTTGGTTATCAAGATATGCGAAAATACCACACTTAGCCATCAAGATGACAAATAAACTATTAAGCATGCTCCTTATAGTTTTGAAAGTATTCAAGCATGCACAATATACATTTTTGAGCTTTATCAGCATCAATCAAGGAGCAGATGCAGTCATTTTTTACTTATCTACGACACCCAATAGACTTACAATTATGGCTATGTAGTCTAGATTAATGTTCCTCCCAAGTCCATACATGCAGACATTCGATTAAGCTTTCTTTATAGGCTTTTTTGAGATGGATTTGGAATTTTTTGTGAAAATGACTTCAAACTTAAATGCAAGACTCATGGCCTAGGAGCTTAGCTTCTTTGCAGATCATAGGTAGGCACCAGACGATGGACTGAAGTCAGCGCAGTGGAAGGAGCTAATGATATGTGAAGCCAATTTGCTAAATCACAAAGAGCAGAAAGTCATACAAACATACTCACATCACCACAAAAAGCCTGTGGGGATGATAGAGTTCAGGAGGAGGGACATGTGGAGGGAGAATCAAGTAAAAAGAGAAAAAGAAGAAGATCAAAGAGCAAAATAGCTCAATAAGAAGAACCACCCTCTGCCCAAAGCCCCACAAGGGCACGCATCAGGCTACAACACCAAAGAAGCAGGTACCGAAGAGTGGAAACAAAGAATCACAATATGACCTTTCAAGGGGAGGCCGTACACAAAGGATTCAAGATTGGATAAAGTAATAAATTGCCTGAGAATCCTAAGTGCTTCCTCGTCCACCAGGTGCATGCAGTAAAAGGAAATGAACAAGCTAAAGAAAAGCATCAGGTCCCAGAGGATGTGAATAAAGATTTAAAGATAAAACCTTTGAAGCATCAACCAAAAGATCGAAACCGATGCAAGGTTGACCAAATGATGCATGCAGCAAAAAGAAGTAAACATGATTGAGAAATACAATAGGGTTAGATGTGTGAGAACAAAGAAATATTCAAAGACCAAAAGTTAGAAAGGAGGAGAGGCTGAAACGTTGAAGAGGGTGACTAAGAGTATCACGTTCTTAGCCGTTGGTCATGCGTGGCAGCCCAAATTATCATCGCAACCTAGATTTATGAAAGTAAGGAATAAATTCTCTGATAGTCCTACTCGCTTCTTCGACCACTGGGTGCGTGTACTAAAGAGCTATAAGCAAGCCGCACATAAAGAAGTAAAGCCTGTCAAGGGACGACAAAGACAAAGAGGGGGAGAGTGTTGCAGAGTAAAGAAACACAAAAGAGGAGTCCCAAAAATTTTCAAATTTAGGGCATAATTTTTCTTCTTCGAGTTCCTATGAAAATCCCTTGAAAATATGTAAATGCACTAGAGGAGTCCTCTAGATGCATAAGCCCCAATCATTGTAATATAACTCTTGTAAAATGTTAGGAAATTAGAATTATTCAATAAAGTTTTCGGTCTCTTGTGTGAAAGGACCATTTTTAGGGCACATGTATATAAGTCACTTTCTTACTCTTGTAAATAACTTTTTTCCATTGTGAGAATTGAAGAAGAATTTTGAATTTGCCTCTTTCTTTCTGATTTCCTTCTTCTCCAAGAGCTTTTGTGTGTGTATGTAATGCTTGAAATGTGTGTGTAGGACTATTGTCTACCCCTTCCCATCACTGTTAAACTACTATAGTGTGTGTGTGAACCATAACGAGTTGTGGAGCAAGTGTTGGTGTTTCCTGCCATTCACTATTTTGCTGATAACTTGAAGCACATTTGTCAGATTTGACTAAAATTATGAGCATTAGATGCATCTCATCGAGAGCTTCAAAAGAACCTACTATTGACCATATTCAGAGTTTGAAGCTGAGAGAAAAGTTTGAATTTGTGCTTACTATTGTAAATGGTATTGCAATGTGCATTTTCAGAGAATTAGTGAGTTGGAGAGGTAGTTGAGACAACACACATGCATTGTAGCTTAGATACCTCACTTACCATCATGTGTGCACATGTCTTCATACACTTGGTACATCTAATTCCATGGATTGATAATTAAACATGTATTAATCCACCATTATATGCACTTGTGGGGCCATTGAGGGACAGTCTCATCGACATAAGTCCCTAAGACTTCACGATTTAGGTACACAATCTCTTCCCCAATCTTGTACTACTCAGATTTGTCTCATAAAAGGTCATCCTAATATCATTTCATAGTTATTGGCTTTTTCGAATTGACATATAGCTAAAGTATGTTTGAACTCTACTCCGCAGGTATCCAGTTTTATTTTCTCCAGTATTCCTAGTGGTCTTTCCACATGGCCATCTGCTAATTGAAGCTTCATGCATGTTGGTCGTAGGGCTGGTTTTCCTCATTTCTCCCAAATTTCTTTCGCAGTTATGCCTACACTAGCTCCTATGTCTAAGATGGATTTGGTCATATATCGGTTAAAAGTGATGGGTAAACAAGTATTTCCCTCATATCTTTCACTGAATTCTCCAGCTTTATCAACTGGGATTTGAATGGTTGATGGAACTTTAACTTTTGTCTTTTCCTTCATAGGCTCTCTAGTTTCTACTCTCAATTGTCCAGCTAATTGCTTCCACAATTGGGGTTTGGCTCGTATTAGTTCTTCTACTGTCAAGAGGCATTGTACCTTAGTCTTCTTGAGCTCTGCTATGTTGTGTGATGTCTCATCTCGAGACCTATCTTCCTTGCCTCTGATCATGGGAGCATGAAAAACCACAGACCCTCTCTTGTATTCTCCCATATAATTTGGTAATGTGGAAATTTTGTTTGATTCTTCCCTATTTCTGTCTAACATAGAAATTTCTTCGTACACTTTTTCTAAATTTGTTATCGATTGGGTTTCCCTTGTGTCTAGTTCTTCAAAGGTAGTGTTAAACTTTCGTTCTTTTTCCATCGTTCTTCCTAGATCTTGGCCCACAAGCCTTGTGGCCAATTGGCTTCTAGCTCTGGAATTACAAAAATCTGTTCGGCTTGGTTACTCTTTTGTTCCTCTTTACTATGTTCCTCTTTTGGTATTCTTACTTGTTTTTTATTGTTATCTTCGAGACATTCATTGAACTAGCTCTCAGGTATCCTAGTCTCTGGAAGGACTTTTCTCTTCTAGTCTTCCAACTTTGTGTGTTCTTTTTTTGGTTAGTTTCTCGTAAGTCTTCTGAATCCTCGACTATCTGTATCTTGGTCTCTATACTTTTATCCATTTTGGGTTCAAACTCTCCTTCTTTTACTGCTTGTCCTTTGGCTTGAGCTCGAGTAATGGCTCTTAATGGTACTGTGTATTCTTTATCGCTTCCAGATGATTAAATAACTTCTATCACATTAATGTGGGTAGTGTTATGAACCTTGTTGGGGTTTTTCAGGCAGTCTCTAAACAAATGATCCTTGCCACAATTGTTACAATACCCTTCCCATATTCTCGGAAGTGGTGGATTATATGGCAATGTGCATTCTTATATGAAGTGATCTCCACCACATCTATAGCATGGTCCCCTTGGTGCAGGTGGTCTCAGTGGGATTGGTGCTTTAGGTGCAGTGTACATCAAGTTCATATATTTTGGTCCATAAGAGTTGTCATATCCTTCATAACCGTAATATTGTTGTTCATATGTTTGGTCATATTCTACTGGGCTGGCATCATAAAGATAGGTTTCTCCCTAGGTCTATTCATATCCTTGATTTCTAGCCTCTGCATTAGTTAAAGGTGTAGCAAGCACTATGGCTCTTTCCATGCTTTCCTCTAGTTGAGTGTATTTGATTAGCACTACATTCTGTGGATGGGTTGGTTGTTGTCCTAGCACAGATTGTGGTTGTTCACAACCTCCTTGGTCATATGAATGGATGCTCCTTGTGGGCCCCGATGGGGGTTGTATCTAGGAATCTCTCTACCTTGCTCTCTAGGAGGGTATCCATAAGGTTTGTATTGGGGTTGAGTCATTGGTCTTGGTTGTCTATTCATAGGGAAATTTTTAGTAGTGTGGCTGGTATATTTCTGCTCAATGTAACAATATAGGTTGGGTCCTTGGGGTGGTTGTCTATTGTAAGGGTAAGGTTGTTGTATGCCTAAACTTCCTCTTGTGCATGCGTGGGATGGGTGGTCTCCACCGCACAGGTTACATTTTCGCAACATGGGCATTCTCATTGGGGGGTTTCGATAGTTTCTCTGTCCATGCACTCCTAATTTTTTTGCCACCAATTCCTATAATTCCTCAATGTTACTTGAATTAGATGTTATCGTACTCCTAGTGTCTTCTGATTTAGTGGAGCTTTATGTATTTTTGAGGTCATCCGCTAGATTGTCCTCTAAGTCAGTGCATTCTTGTAGGCACTCACTCAATGTGTGCAACTGTTTCACATAGACTAAGGTTCTTAATGTCCCATTGGTCAATCCATCTAAGAATAGGGATATCATTTTTTGTTGTGAGGGCCTATCTGTTACTGGGCATCTGTCAACATATTGGTTAAACCTTTGAGCTATTGTTTTCACTGTCTCATTTGGGGCTTGTTTGAAACTATGAATCAAAGATGACAAGTTGCGCTTAATTCATCGCTTGGTAAATTCCCTAGTAAACTCTTGGAAGAATTGTTCAATATTTCCAAAGTGATTTGGATCCAAAGGTTGGAACCAGGTTAAGGCTATTTGCGTGAGGTTTAGCCCAAAGGATTCGTATTGCATGAAGAATTCATCAACTTGCTCCGCATGGAATACTTACTTGAATTTAGCTATATGGTCATAAGGCTCTCTCATGCCATCATAATGATTTCTCATGCATTTAGCGACTTGGATTGGTCTCAATCTTCTTACTGGCTCTGGGGGTCTGATCGTTATAGGAATTGCTGGTCTGACAGGATGCATTCCTAGTTGTACACTTGACTATGGTCTTGGTCTAATGGGTGGTCCATTCATATTTTCTATCCCCGGATGGGCTGGGCTGCATGAATGTAATCCTGGCATAGTGAATCGAACATCTGTTTGGGTAGGGATGCTTCATTGACTTGTTTGCCCTGACATGGTATTCTCCATTCCTTGATGGGATCCAAAAGGGTTTTGCGAGGTAATTTCCTGCTTTCGTGGATGGAATATAGGCAATCCCATGTATTTCAATTGAGACCTATCAACTTCATCTACTCGCCAATACCTCCTTTGATTTCAGTAACTCATAGATGGTTACTGGACTTACTTCTTCTCCTCGTGTGGCTGAATCTGTTTGTAAAAGTAGGTTTGACCCATGGATCAAATATACCTCCAAAAGATAGTCATCTTGAGGTATTAGGTCTCCTCTCAAGACTTGAGTCACCATGGACTTGCCCCTTGGGGTGGTCATAGTGCCCCCATCATTCGGTCTTCCTAAAGTTTCTAGTCCTTCTAGTTCCCCTCTTTTGTTGATCTGGTCAGGATAAGCAGTCACTACATAGATCTAACCTAAATTGTCCATGTAAACTCCTCCTTCGTACTTGACTACGGGTCTTGGAACTATTGTTGAATCCGTAGAGTTTACCATTCTTGCTACTGACCTATTTATGCCATCAAGGTAAATTGGGACTCCCTATTGATTGGAGGATACATACTGTAGAGAGGTCCAATATTCTCCCTCTTTGGTGTACATAACATTCTCTCTCAGAACTGAACCATGCATGTCCTCTAAGGCCATGGGTAGTTCCTCCTCTGAGTCACTCGATGTTTTCGAGTAGACCGAGTGTCACTCTAGCACAGTGGAAAGTACCAACATGAGGAGCTTCACCTCGTTATTGTCAATCCATGGAGAGGTTAGGCCGATATGAAGATCGAGAGTGAATGATGTGTATGAAGAAGGTGGTGAGAAATGCAAGAGCATACACACACATGCACACACACACACACACACACACACACACTAGGAAAGTCACGATGGAGATCAATGGAAGGCAAAAAAAAAACTCATAATCATATTCATCATCATCTAGTTACAATAGCTCTTCTAGATCTAGCTCATAGGTGCCATCATAAACTAACAACAACCTCAAAATGAGCTCTCTACCTCTATTTATTGTTTTTGCCTAGTTTTGATCGGTTTCACATCTAGTGACCGGTATAGTTAAAAAATAGGGTTTACCTCTAATTTGAACTATCTAACGGCTTCCAAAAATTAAAGAAATTGGTGTGAGATTTCTACGTAGAATCCTCAAGCTCGAGGACTCCTCGGCTTGCAAAAAATGGAGTCACATTTGCCATAATTGGGTATATGTACATAGATTACATTGTTTTAGTGATAACAAATCATTGTTGCCATGATGAAATCTTCTAAGTAGTTTAGGTGCTTCCTCTTCTTCTATGAAGAGAATGAGTACTCGATCCTTTGCCTTGAACACTTCTCTCCTCCTCGTTTCTTTCATCCGTGATAGAACTTGATTGTGCATGAGTAATATAGTTAGCGAGTAGGTCCGTTTCCAAGGTGTGTTCTATGATGCAAAGTCCTCGGATAAGCTCACATTCAAGTTTCTCCCAATCAATGGTCTGGGGTTTGTCTCGAGGTGGGCGCATATAATGTTCTGAATACATGATTTGTTCATAGGCAAATAGGTGTAGCAAATGTATTGGACGATTGATAAACACTTTTAAGTGATATTCCCAGAAGCCGGTGGTGAACATATCTTCGAACATCTACTTATAGGAGGCGGGCATGTACTTCAATCTGTAGTGCCAAGCATAGCATACCTTGAGAGAAGGTGTCATGCTCATGTCGTAAATGAGGTCATAGTGGGAGCCTTGACATGTCGAAAGGTCTTGAATACTATCTTCATCATATCAAAAATCTTTACAGTCATTTGAGCGACAATATGGATCATCTTGTGTAGACATGGTAACCAATGATGAATGGTGGCCATCATATAGCCGACAATCAAAGTATTATTCAAAGGAGGCACGAGATATGGATAGTTGAGCCAATCTCAACATTAACAATTATTCTAGACCTTAATAGCAAATGCCTTCCAAGTACATCTGCATGGAATTGGTTCATAACATGGGTTGTACTTCAAGTGCGTCAGTGCACGCATCCACGTATGCATCATTTCCGGGTACTTTTATAGTAATTCTATGTGCCATGTGGGTTGATATATGTGGCCTCACACTGCTTCTGGTGGAACATCTTCTGGCTCAAATTGCGTAGCATGCATGGGACGCTTCTGAGTAACATTCTCAACTTGAAAATTATATTCTTCTAACAAAAGGAAATATGGCTTATATTGTAATTCACTATATATTATATGTCTACGGGGGTGATAGCGGCAAAATAGGGTGACTTCAAAATAACTTTTTCGAGGTTTGCCATGGCATGGAGTTGCATATCTATGCGAGCAGAGTGTGTCTTACCAATTCTTCGATGGTTTTTAACCACACTGGTGGAGGTAATTCGTAGGTGTGCTGGTCTTCAGGGGATGAGCAACCGCCAAAAACCCGTAAGGGTATATTCTTCTTCAAATGTTTCCTCGATAGGGATAGGTACTACTTCCTCCAGTTCTGGTAGATTAGGTGATGACTCTGGTCGAGGGGGTTCCATCATATTAGATACTTGAGTTTGTAACTCTTGTACTTTCATACATAGCATTGTCAATTCTTCCAAGAGAGCTGGTGGTGCCACTTCATATACAATGGTGGGTCCCAAAGAATCTTTAAGCAACAAAGTATTATTGGTTTCCTTGAGGGTGCAACATTCTTCTTGTAAACGGTCGTAGTCCTCAAGCACACGTGCATGGTCTTCCAGGAGGATCTACATTGATTTGGGGGGAACGGCTTGAAAGCGAGATGGAATAAGAGGCGTATCCGGATTATCCAATGTAGCTTCAAAATTCTCATGATTTTGTTGTTGTAGACATTGATTTTCCTCTGTTGCAGCATTGAGATGTCGACGAAGAAGCACCATATTGCATGCCAGTTGGGTATTTCTCATTAAGTAAACATCTAACTATGAGTCAAGCTCTTTGATGGGTTCCTGAAATTGAGCTTCAAAAGTTTGTTGTTGTTTTTGATATTCGCTTTCCAAGTTTTGATACTTTGTGTTAAGATCCTGATTGTGTAGTGTGAGTGCATCTAAGCGTACCTGTAAATCCTATGTAGTCCGTTGTAGGGTGGAATCCTGTTGCCCGAGCGACGAATATTCTATGCTAATTTGTTGAAGACATTATATCATTTGCTGGATAGAAGTATCAACAATGGATGATGATGATGATGCAAGGGTGGGGAATGATACATGTGGGGTGGTTTGCAATGCAATGGGAGTGGGAGTAGGGGAAGGGATGGTGGATGCAGTGGCAAGTGATGAAAGTGATGTGCGAATAGGTGATGTGTGAGATGTGCTACGTGGTGAGGTGGATGCATGTAATTGTGCATCTGGTGAAGCGGTGGGTGAGATGTCCATGTCACTAGTGGAACCCTTAGTAATTTCAATATGAAAAAGTGATGTTGGTGCGATAGGGCATGGTGGGGGGTGCAATTGTGTGGTGAGAGGTGTGTGAGGTGGTGTGCTTGGTGGCCATAAGAAGGGGATTAGTGGGCGAAGTTTGTGAGAGGGTCTTACAAACGTAAAAGGTGTAGATCGGGGCTGCAAAAAGGATGTGAAAGAAGTATAGAAGGAGGTTGGTTGTGTGGAGATGGTGAAGGAGCACAACGGATTAGTGGTATATGAGAGGAAATTAGGGGGTGAGGAAATGATGGGTGGCATCATAATAGGTGGAATGGAAATTGGGGGAATGGGAGCAGTAGTCAAAGTGGTACTAGAGACAGGAGCCTAATAGAAACAGGAGAAGGAATACACACATCGAGGTTATCTACAATATCAACGGAGGATAGGCTTGGCACAGGGTGAGAAGGGAGGGTTTCGGTAGGGGTATATACATAAGAAGGTTCTTCTGTGGTCAAATCCATAGTGGAGGAACCCACAAGGGGTGCTGATTTGATGGGACCAGGGGGGACAAGAATGTAGGTACCTGGGCATTTGCGAATAAGAGCCCAGCGAGGGTCAAACTTTGGCAAGGGCTTCCTAAGCAAATAGGGTAATGCTTCTGGCACACCAATAGATTTCACCAACTCATGCATAGCAGAGATAAGAGTTTCTTCGAAGCTACTGCTGACCAGTTCTTGTTGCAAGATGGCTTCACTTTGTTCTTTTGTCAATCTGGTTTTTGCCCAAACTTTATTCATGTTATTGTGGAGGCATCGGATGGTGAAGGTATAAGCTGCTACTTTTGCTATTTCTTCTTCATATGTGCTAGCTTCCCCTGAAACTTCAGCATGTGCTTCCACTTGTTGTACTTCTTCTTCGCTAGCTTCAGTATCAACATCGCCTTCATCTGTTACCATTCAGTCATCATTGTCATCTTCAAAGTTGGCATTCTCTCCTTCTAATGGTGTAGTGGGGTAAGCAGGGCATTCAAATTCTTGAGAGACGGATATTCAAAAATTGAAAATCACTAGATAACATATTGGGGATCTCAAAATCAAATGTAGTATTGATGTCCTCAATGCCCAAGCTTGTAACTGGGAAGGTGAAGGATTCAGAGACAAATGGAGAAGTTGCTGCAGGAGCTTCTACGATCATGGTGGTAGTAATTGTGGTGGTGGTAGGCACGGTGGTCTCTGTCTATGAAACTTCACAGTGTGGTAGAGCGGTTCAAGTGAACACAGAGAGGGGGAATCGTTGGTTGTGGTTGAAGTGGAGATCGTTGAGGCGAGGTTTCAGGTGTGGGCTGAGCTGATGGTGACACCGGCACTTGTAGGCATGGGATGGTGCCACACATGCACTTGACTCGGCAGGGTTCGGGGGATCTTGTGGTCTTCTTGGAACCTTTATACTGTTGCAATTGCTTAACTGGTAGGGCTCGCTCTATAGTAATATCATAGGCTAGACACATCTATATGATGCATGTGAGAGCATAGCATCCATGAACAGCCTTCTTCTTCTCCCACCAATGTCTGGAGAATAAAAGTTGATCCTGAGTGTAAGTAGCAATATCAATTGTCTGAGGCCCTGTGGTGGCAAGATACAAACCAAACCAAAGACGCTTGTGCAAAATTGTAAATCACTACTGTGTAGGGAAAGCGAAGTGATGTAGAAAGATTCTTAGTGGTGGTCAACTAAGGGGTGATGGCGGAGATGGCTGGCCATTTATCAACCTTGCTTCGATTCATCGATGCTGGGATGAGACACTCCTCTATGGGCTTATGGGTTCCGTGAATCTTGAGCGCAATCCTGATTAAGTCCAGAGACAATGTAAACTTCTTGAAGGATGGGTCATTTACCAAGGATGGTAGTACAAAGACATGTTCAATTCTGTGCGCTCCTACTCTCTTATAGAATCCACTAAATAATAGCACCAATAAAAATCTGATTTCGGGAGGGGTGCACTGAAGTAATTTGCGAATCCAGCCCTCTACCATATTAGTTGGAGATCTTCACTATTCTAGAGGTTGTCGAATTCTTGTGAAAAGAATTGGTAGCGTCTCCACATGTTTGCAATGTACATCTCCACACGTTTGCAGTGTGCCTTGATACTTACTCTTTCTATCTGTCCTTCAAGAGCATAGGTCCCATAAAACCCTAGAACTCTACCGGGATAGCCTTAGGCAAACTCTCAAATGGAAGAGCCAAGAAATCCATGATAGGCTGCCCGAGCGTTGCACTGGTAGAACCTTCAACTTGCATGATGGAAAGCTGGTGTTGCAGACCTAAGCTGAAGTGAAGAGGAAATCACATTAGTCATGCGAAATAATTCAAATCCCAAGAAGATGAGACCTCCATTCCTTTCCACCACCAATATGCTTCCTATGTAGAGTGTGATTTAACGATGTGATAAGTGAATTGTGAGAAGTGCATGCTTGATCGTGAGTGGGAGTGTGTGAGGTGTGTGGCTTTACAATTGATTTCAAATGAGTACTATCTACATAGTTAGTGTATGTTACAAGGATAGTGGTGATATGAAGTTGTCTAACTGGGTCTGCATGTACTGGTTAATAAGAGCTTTAGTTTCACTAAGAAGTGGAATTTACAAAGGAAGGTGTGTAGGGTTTCCTAGTAGTCTCAGAAAAGGTCGTCTTAGAACTGACTAAGGTTGAAGCATCAACTAGGCACTTTTTAGGTACACAGAGCTAGGGAGACTTGGATGAGCTGTCACCAAGGACTTGGGCACCCAAATTTTCCAAATATGTTACCTCGATTGAAATTGAGAAGGCTATCGAAGATCTGATGTGTTTGACTCACTAGGTACGGTCACCTTGCATATCCATCTTGGTTGAGGGTATGCCTGAGTGGATTGTCTAACAAACCACACTGATGTGCTACGTCGATGAGTATGTGGATGATGTGGCCATGTGGCTCGTCGAGGGTGAGATATCGTATCCACACGGTGTTTTGGAAAAGAAGGGAGATTGGATTCCGGTCTGTCCGCCCAATTTCTACTCGTGGATGGGTGGTACTTCTTGTGTTGGTTCGGTAGGGTGTGCTATCATGCACAAGGTTGGGGGGTCTTCTGTCACATCCAATGCCTCTGTGTATCGACTTTGGAGAGGTAGCTTGTGAGACTGTCCTACAAGTTCTAACTGAAGCACACTTCTGCGGAGATTTAAATTCACTGAGTAATGGTATAACCATTTCTGACATAGGATCATAGGTTCTATTAGATCGTCATCATGACAAACCAATAGTGTTATTGTCAAGGTCACGTTTTCTATGGAGATGGGTAGCTCAACCTCACCTATGCAAGGGGTTTCTAATCCACATAGTCTCATGAGATAGGCTTCAAGAGGCTTAATTTCATATTCCCTACAAAGAGGGAGTCGAATTGCATTCGTGGCTGCACCAGAGTCAATCAAAGCCTTACATTGTGTGCGCATGGGTTCCTGTCCTAGAGTGATATTAATGAACAGTCTCCTATCAATGATACTTGGAGATCTCTTCCACCAAGTTGGCACATAGCTACTGGGTATTGTGGGGTGTCCACCAATTGAGGTTCTCTATCTAGTCCTCTCCTTCGTAGTCTCATTCACTTAATGCGTTCCAATGCTTCTTCTTGGGGTTCAACTCTGATTCGTTCCTCTTCTTCCTTTTGCTTCTTGGCAAGAGTAAGTTATTTAAGCATGTCTACGATTAAAGGTTCCTGATATAGCTTAACTCGACATCTGCTAATATAATTAGGCAATACTTCACGTTTAAGAGTGGCTAGTTGAACTAAACCGCTAGTCGATATCCTATTCATGATCATGGGTCTGTAACCTCGTTTCTCTAACTTGTAGGCATGTTGTTTCAAGGTGTAAACTAGCACCAAATCTCCTACTCATAATCCCTTGTCTTTAATATGAGCATCAAAGTAGGCTTTCTGTCTCTTCTTAGCAGCATAAATTCATGCTGCTACTCGTAGTCTTGTCTCTCCCAAACGTTCTAGGTCAAGCATTCTGGAGGAAAGCTCATGACCTGTCCATTCATACTCTTGAGCGATCTTGAGGGAGGGTATCAAAAAGTCTAATGGAAATACTACATTCTGACCAAACACCATTTGGAATGGTGTAGCATTAAGATTGTTTTATAGGCTACGTGATAAGCCCACAAAGCATGGTGTAATTGTTGATCCCAATCCGAACGATGATTGTTCACAATTTTGGTGAGAATGTTGCACGAAATCTTATTAGTACTCTCAGCTTGGCCGTTAGCTTGAGGATGATATGGTGCAGATTTTTTGTGTACAACCATAAAGTCCTGTAATAAATATTCAATAACCTCGTTTAAGAAGTGAGTACCCCTATCGCTCACAAGCTCAATAGGAAGTCCATATCTTGTGAAGACATTCTCGAACAAGAACTTACCAGTGGTGCATGCATCATTTTTCGTAGTGGCCTTAGCCTCTACCCATTTCGTAAGATAGTCAGTGGAAACTATGATGTACTCAGCATGGGAATTCCTTGCAGGGGGATTAATAGGTCCCATGAAATCTATTCCCCATTTTGAGAATGCGTGCCCTCCCATCATGGGCCGTACGGGCATCTCATCCCTGCATATGGGATACTGAGTCCTTTGACATACATCACATCGTTTGACATAGGTGTGGGCATCCATATGCAGAGTGGGCCACCATAATCTTGAAAATAATATGGCCTTGATAATGCGATCGGGTCCAAAATGGCCTCCTGCTCCACCCTGGTGTGTAGCTTCCAATAGGTTAAGATATTCGCTTTCATGCACACATATCCTCACATAACTGTCTCATCCTCTCTTATACAAATTGTCACCAATGAGCTTGTATTCGAAGGCCTCTTGTTCTAAGCTGCGTCTACGTGCTATAGTCATGTCCTCAGGAAAGGTCTGTGTCCTTAGGTAAGTGACTAAAGCTTCACTCCAGTCTGGCGTTAGGGTCACCTAGTACAAAGTAGCATGTTCCATTGGGGGTCTAGTTCCACACTTAGGACATTCGTCACACTATCGTCGGACATCCTTTTCCATTGATGGCCAATACATGCCTAACCTTTTTAAGTTTGATAGCATCGCTTGTCTAGAATGGTGTGTCAATGCACCTACATGTGCTAATTGCAACCAATTGTTATACTCCTGTTCTTCTACACAACAGGTAAGGATATTGTGGTGGTCTTGCCTATAGATACTTCCTGCGAGAAGTTGGTATCTGTGCGCTCTCACAACCTCTTTCTCTTGGGATTTTACTTAAGGGTTCTTAGGTCTGTATGTCAGTACTGGAACTAAAGACTTGGCCCATTCACGGACGATCTCAACATTTAAGAGATATGCATCTGGTAGTTCATCTACTACCCCAATCACTGCTTCTCCGGAAGTTATCCTAGAGAGGTGGTTTGCTCTTAGGTGTGTTTTCCCCTTTTTGTCTACTACTTCGAGATCATACTCCATCAAGAGTAAAAACCAACGTATTAATCTACCAGTGTTGCATGGTTTGTTGAAAAAATACAAAAGAGCTTGGTGGTCAGTAAAGAATTTAAACTTATTTTACCAATAAATAATGGTGAAACTTCTTCATCGCATAGACCATTCCTAGTCCTTCTCGCTCAGTAGTGGTGTAGTTTCTCTCTGTAGCATTCAACTGCCTGTTGGCGTATGCAATTGGTAAATCTATATTTCCCTTCTTTGTGGGTTGTGCCAACACACATCCTATGGCATGATTGGAAGCATCTACATGTACGTGAAAAGGTTTGTTCCAATCTGGTACTGCTAGAATAGGTGCAGAACACAATCGTCGCTTAAGCTCACTAAAGGAAATCTCACATTCTTTTGTCCACTCAAAGTTGGTTAGAAGGTTGTAAAGTGTTTTAGCGATGATTGCATACATGTGTATGAATTGTCGGTAATAACCGCAATGGCCCATAAATGCTTGTACTTTTTTGATATTCTTTGGCATGGGTAATTCATTAATTACGCATACCTTATCTTCATCCATGGAGATTCCATTTTTTGAGACTATATATTCGAGTATCTTGCCTTGTCTGACCATAAAAGCACACTTCTATGGGTTTAAACAGACTTGATATTCCCTACACTTTTTGAAGATGTGTTCGAGCTCAGGGATATGTTGTGGTCTAAGCACTAAGTGAGCACATAGGTCATCCACATACACTTCTAGGTTCTTTCTTAAAAACTCTTTGAACACATGGCACATCAACCTTTGAAAAGTTGTGGGTGCGTTCATTAGCCCAAAGGGCATTATGAGAAACGCAAAGATACCCCACTCAGTGGAAAATTCCGTCTTGTGTTGGTCCTAGGGGGCAATAGCAACTTGATTATAGCCTGAGAATCCGTCAAGGAAACTGTACACTTCCTTGCCTGTGACTCTTTCCAATAGGTGTTCTGTAATGGGTAGAGGGTAACTATCCCTAATGGTGGCAACATTGGCCTTCTTTAAGTTAATGCACACTCTCAAGTTACTATTCTTCTTAGGCACGACTATGATGGGTGAGACCCATTCGGTGTGTTCTATATCGTAGATGAATCCGACTTCTATGCGTCTATCTATTTCTTCCTTGATTTTCAATGCATAATTGTTATTATACGTATAGGGCTTTTGCTTGGTGGGTTTACCCTTGGTAGTCATGGGTATCCTATGAGAACATATGTCAGGATCTACTCCTTTCAAATCTTTGTAACTCCAAGCAAACACATCCCTATACCTCTTCAATAGAGCAATCAAACTTTCTTCCTCCTCCTTAGTTAAATCATGTCCTATGTACGTGCATCGTTCTTCTCCTTCCTCGATTGCCACTATGACTTTCCTTGTGGTTTCCTTATTTTCATAGGCTTCTCCCCAACTTTTGTCTCTTTTGGGCATTCAGATCATGATTTTTCGGTCTTCCACCACATATTTCCAAAGTTTTTTGGTGCTTCCATCAAGGGTTCTTCCTCCTCGATTTTCATGCTCTTTTCCTTCCTCACCTTTTGATCTCGTTGACTGGAACTTCCTTTTTCTTCTTAGGGGTGGTGAGTTCTGGGGACATGGCTTCTACCTAGCCTAGGAATTCCTCTTCCAATGACATTTAGGTCTATTCGATTCTACTTCCCATTCCTTGTCATTTACTTGTTTACTTCGTTTTGAGATTTCTTCCTTAAGTTTATCCTCTTCTGTTTCTTCTCTTACTAGGCTTATAGTGAAGATGGATATATCATAACCGTCTTTGTCACAATGAGGGGTCCATTGTTCTTTGTTAATTGCAATATCCATAGTCGCTAAGATCTCTGTCGAGCAATGGGGTTCAAATTTCTCATCTAGAAATACTACTAGGACATAAGCTCGATCCTCCATGGGTCTAGAAGTGTGTCCTACTCCTGATGTTCTTGTTGTACCACACTCCTCTTCCTTGGTTGCGATTTTACACATCCACAGGTGTGTATTCTCATGCAACCAAGATGGATTAGATGTTAAGGATTGCATTGATTCTTTCTCTTCTTCATTCCTATGTATCATATTCCATTGCAAAGGTGGCTCATCCCTATGTGAATAGTCTATGAGGTTTACCTTCGTGGTTACTCCTAAGTGTTGTAAGTACAAAGAGTTGGTTCCCCAATCTTGTACAACTTGCAACTATCGCATAAAAGGTCTACCTAAGAGCATCTCATATGCTTGATTCTTTCCAAAATCGCATATTGCAAAGGTGTGATCAAATTCTACTCTGCAAGTGGATAGGGTAATTCCTTCCAACAATCCTAAGGGTCTTTCTTTGTGTCCGTCTGCTATCTGCAGCTTCATCCTAGTAGGTCTATGGGTTGGTTTTCCCCAACATTTCCACAGAGAAGTGGTCGCTATGGCTACTCTTGCACCTGTTTCTAGAATGTCTTTGGTAGTGTGACCCTTGAACGTAATGGGCAAATAAGCGTTACCTTCCTCTCCTTCGCTCGCATCTCCCACTTTATCTAGGGGTATCTCAGGTACCTTTTCTCATGCACTTGGTCTAGAGGAGGTTGTGGCTATGTCTCGGAACTGGTTTGCTACATGTTTCCATAGTTCAGGTTTGATCTTCAACAGCCCGTCCAAGGTCAAATGGCATTGAACTTTAGTGTTTCTAATAGCTTCTATATTCCTAGGAAGAACCGAGTTTTCTCCCCTTATGCGAATAGTGGGGGCTTTCACTTGAACTGAACAATCTTCCCAAGGGCCCGTAAAGTGAGGCAACTCTTGCAAGGAGTTAGATTCAAAACTTGTGTGCTCACTTGGTCAATCATCCACTTGATCTCCATAGATAGATGGGATGTCTACAGGGAACTATTCTCTTGAGTCATCAATCTCGAGTATGGATGGTCGAGATTCTTGTTCCTGTCTCCATCTTTCTTCTTGAATCTCTTTCAAGATGGCATGTGAATTCATATAACCTGTTGGATGATTTTCTAAATCTGACCTAGCCTGTTCAAATAGAGTGGTCTTCAAGGGTTTCGTTGGGCTAGTTTGTGTGCAAGAGCTGACTTTTGCAGGGTTAGACACAACTTGCCCTAGTTTCTCTAAGAGTACTTGAAAATGTAACTCATGTCTGGCCATAATTTCCCAATTAAGGTGCTGTGATGCCTCAAACATTGCCAGGGCTGATTCCACCAATTTCATGCACAACTTGGTTCTCTCAATTTCTAAGTCAGCTCTTGGGTAATTGTTGCTAGATTCTTCTACTTGTGGTCCTTCTTGTATTCTCGCTTGGTAGGCTTTGAACATCATATCAAGGTTTTCTAGGGTGGGGTCTGCTAGTATTGATCCTCGTTTAGAGGTGATTATTCGTGGTTCAGCCTCCTGTGATGCCATTTCTAAGATTTTAGCCCTCGTTTCCCTTTGGCTTTCCTCTAACTCCTTGATCTTTTTACCCCATTTCCTCTTGTGTCGCTCTCGTGATTCTTTCCAAGTTCTAGGTTTCTTTCCTGTTGATTCTCCTACTTCACTGGCTTTAGCTATCTTTCCTGGGTTTTCTAGTTGTGTTTGCCTTTGCGCTTGGGCTCTAGTAACTGCCTAGATGGGTATGTATTGAGGTATAGAGCCTTCAGAATGCTGCACTATGCCTATCACGTTGACGGGTGTCACTTTCATAGAGGTGTTCACAGGGTTCTTCGGGCAATCTCTTATGAAGTGATTTTTTCCACATTCAGGGCAAAAGCCTTGAATATTGAAGTATTGCGATTGCACTGCAGTTGCTGCATGTGGGCAATCTCATATGAAGTGGTCTCCTTGGCATTTATAACATGGTCCTTTGGGTGCTTGTGGTCTTAGTTTTCTAGCCTGTGGTCTCGGGTTGGGGCTTGTGTACAGGACCTGAGCATACTCTGGTTCCCAGTTTTGCTCATACACAGGGGTCTCATAGTAAGGGTCTAAGTTTTTTGGTGACTCCGTATAGTATGCTGGTGGGCAATCCACATGAGTGGAGTCAAAACTGTTTGCATTAGGGTCATTATCTATGATCAAAGGGGCCGTGGGCACTAATGCCAAGTTGGAATTGTCCTCTAGGGCGGCATACTTTAGCGAGACTACATTAGCAGGGGGTGGAGGCTATTGTCCTAGGACAGGTTGTGGCCTTGGCTGGGCTTGATATGGTGCTTGACTAAGGGGGTGCTCGATAATATTGTTGTGGTTGGTACTACCCTTGGTATCTACCTGTCTGATATTGTTGAGGGTAGTTCTGCGTAACCACTTGTTTGCTATATGGACAATCCTGAGCAGTGTGGTTTGTGTATCTTTGCTCTATAGTACAATACACTCCGTTAGAGTTTCTTATGGGTTACAATGCATGTGGACACATGTTTGCCATATGGTCACCTCCACAAGTATAACACCTTGAAGGGGGGGCTAATTTGATGCCTGGTTTGCTAGAAACTCCTAATAATTTGGCCACTTGTTCCGCTAAGTCCTCTATTGAGTTGGAACGCCTGGATGAAGTCTCTGTAGTGCTATCAAAGTCTTTACAAACCTTAGGAAGTTCTAGCTCATCTCCTAAGTTATCTTCTATGTCTACATAGATACGTAAACATTGGTCCAAGGCTCTTGGCTCCTTCAAGAAGACGTATGATCTCAGCTTAGCACTAAGAAGGCCATCTATGAACAAAGCTATCAATTTAGCCTGAGTTGTTACTTCCAATGGGGGACATCTTTCTATGTATCGTCTAAATCTTCAACCGGACATCCTTACTATCTCTTGACAGGTTTGTTTGAATGTGTATATCAAAGAAGACATGTTGTGTCTGATTCCACTCTTGGAAAAGTCCATAATGAAGGACTCCATCATGTGGTGGATGTCTCTAAATTGATGTTGGTGCAATGGTCGGAACCAATCCAAGGCATCCCCCTTTAGAGTGACTCCAAAGGCATTAAATTGTGTAAACATGTCTTCAACTTGTTCGGCCTATAGCACCTAAAGTATGAAGTAACAAGTGCTAAAATACTTGATGACTTGCCACTGACCAAATTTACCTCTACACGTATGATTCATTCACTCCATAGCTATAATCATCACGAAGGCACCTTGGTTGGGCTATTCCCTGGCAATGGCACCAAAAAGATGTGTACCTAAGTCATGGAGTCTTAGGGACTTGCGTTGATGAGACTCTACCTCAATCGCCCCACAAGTGCATATAGTGGTGGATTAATATACGTTTAAGTATCAATCTAAAGAATTAGACGTACCAAGTGTATGAATACATGTGCACACATGATGGTAAGTGAAGTATCAATGCTACAATGCATGTGAATTGTCTCAACTACCTCTCCATCTCATTAACTCTTTGAAAATGCATATCGCGATACCATTTATAGTAGTAAGCACAAATTCAAACTTTTCTCTTAGCTATGAACTCCGACTATGGTCAATACTAGATTCCTTTTGAAGCTCTCGACAAGCCACATCTAATGGTAGTATTTTCTATTGAATTTGACAATCTACTTCACGTTATGAGCAAAATAGTGAATGGTGGGAAACACCAACACTTACTCCACAATTCCTCAAGGCACATACACACACTACAGTAGTTCAGAAGTCATGGGAATGGGTAGACAATAGTCCTACATACACATTTCAAGCATAAAACACACACAAGAGCTCTTGGAGAAGAAGATAATCAGCAAGCAATACGCAAATTCAAAATTCTACTTCAATTCTCACAATGGCAAAAATTTCTTTACAAGAGTCACCAAGTGACTTATATACATGTGCCCTAAAAATTGGTCCTTTCACACAAGAGACTGGCACTTTTATTGAAAAGCTCTAATTTCCTACTATGTTACAAGGATTATGTTACAAATGTTGATACCAAATAGTAATAGTGTAGAAAATCTGGCTTTGGTAAGGAATCCTTAAAGTATTCCACCAGCCTTGTGCATTGCCATATGACTTGAAGTTCTGGTGTGTTTTGGAGAGTCTCAAACTCTTTGGAAAAGAATTGGAATCGTACCCATGCCCTATCATACTCACACTTGGACTCCTAGATGTACTTCACCTCTCCTATGGGCCCTAACATGCCATTGAACCAGTGAGAGTTTGCATGAACTCTCTTGTGGGAGGGTCATGTATGGGCATTTGTTGTAGGTGTTGCATCTCTACTAGTTGTTCAGTTGGTGGCACTTCAATAGGTATATTTTCCATATTCATTCCTTCTTGACTCACTCTTGCCTACAAGCTAGGGCCTGCTGTCTCTACCATGAGATTGTTCATAGTTCTTGATGCTTGTCTACTAGAAGAGGAGAATCATATTAGCATTGCATAGGAAACATGATATTATGGTGTTTCCTTCACAATACCAACATGATACCCAAAGTGGTTAGGGGTTAGTGGGTGAGGTGTTCGAGATGTTTGTGAATGGCGGCTAGTAGGTTAGTAATTCCCCTAGATGCATAATTTGGATGTGCACTGTACTCATCATGTAGCTTCTTTGATGTGGATTGATTTACAAAATTTGGTCAAGAGGTTTGATACAGGGTTTAGTTCTCCAAACTTTGATCGTGGGATCATAGCTTTTGGTTATGATGACATGTAAAGGTTTCTGGACTAGATTGTGTTGGATTTGGGACTTTTTGGGTACCCATTTCCAAATATTCCTAGGTGTGACCAGAGATGTGATGGTGTGGAGTGTAGATGTTTGTCCTAGGATTTGTGCCAAGAGTGCCTATGAGTATTGATTCAATCTTGTGAGATGAGGTGAACCTATTTGATCTCATAAGCAGGTCTTGGGCACCCAAATCTATCTAGCATTGGGGACAACCTTCCTTGACCACTTTGGGACCAAATAGATATGGTCCATCTAGTTTGATGCCTAAAATACTCTTTCATTGTAGTCCTTGACTAAGTAGTTCGTTTGGTGCATCTTTGGGATCCTGTCTCTAGAGCAGAGGGTTATGAACCCTTGCATATCCAGATCTGCTTCATTCCATGAGGTACTTTATGTTGCACCGATCGCTGATCTTGCTTCTTGATTATTGGCTTCCCCTATGTCGTGTGTTTCCTTGCTTGATTTCCTAGTATCCTCTTTGGAAAAGAAGGGATTTCCTTATTGACTTCTGCACCTCCATCCAGAGTGACAATCTTCTGCACCATAGAACCTTAGACAAGAATAACATCTTTATCATCATGTGTGTTCCTGGAAGGACCAGGAGTGGGTATCATTCCTAGTTCCTTGAGTGATAGGTTTTCTAATTCAATTGTGATGCGATTTTGATTTACCCAAACCTGAAGAAGTTTACTTCTGAGGTTTGGGTTGATTTCATGATCATAGATCTAGTCTTGACCCAAGACCAAAGATTCGGTGAGATCCTTGTCTTCACATAGTAGCACTTTGACTATCACTAGAATCTCTTGAATGTAGAGGGGAGTTCCACCTCACCCGTGCAAGGGGTTTCCACTCCTCCCAATCCTATGAGATATGCTTCTATAGGATTGAATTTTAATTGAAATTCTTGATAGTAAGAAAGTCATACTACACTAGCGCCTACTCTTAAGTCAATTAAAGCTCTTATGATCCTTGCACTCTCTCCTTGTCCTACCTTGAGCATCACAAAGGGTCGTCAATCAACTATCCTATGGGAGCATACACATGATGATTCACACATGTCCATGTGATATCTTGGAGCTTCCTGAGTGTCTGACCTAGGCTGATCTCTACCTTGTTTTCTCAATTTCATTTGTCGGATGCGTTCCAAAGCTTCTGCTTGCACTTTTTCTTGAACTCATTTTTCCTCTTTCTCACTACATGAGCATTGTAAATACCATTTCTAGTATATTAGACTCAATTTTCTTCAAGCCGAGGACTCCTCAAACTTGAGGAGTATTAGAAGTACCTACATATTAGTTTCCATATTCTTTAGAGCTCATTTGAGCCTCCAAAAGAGCCTAGGAACTTAATTTTTTACTAGGCCACACACTAGGCATGGACAAGACCAAAAGTTAGTAAAAAAAATATAAAAGGAGCTAGAGAGCTCATTTTTGGGGGCAACAAATTGGGAATTGGAGTGAAAAAAATATTGTAATCTTGTTTTATAATAATTAAAGATTCCATTGATCCATCTCTTTGTCTTGCCATGTGTGTGTGTGTGTATGTGTGTGCATGCTAGTGTGCTTCTACTCACACACTTGTGCATCTCACTTGCTAACGGTCATCATACCCTCTCCATGTCTTCCTGGATTGACAAGTATGAGGTGGATCTACTCATATTGGTACTTGCCATTGTGCAAGAGTGACAATCTACATTTGAAAATCTTCAATGCCTTTGATGCTTGCTTGTGATTCGTCTTGAGCTACTTGAAGTAATCTATGAAGTCAGAGAAAAGGTGTTTGTTCACAACTAAATTTTCTTAGATTTTTGCATTTGGACAAACTTTCCTCACCCTAGACTCGTGGACATGTGCAAATACACTCACTTTTTTGATCCCCAATAGGACTGATAAAATATAGAACACTTCAAGTGTTTGCAAATATGTCATTTTAGCCTATTTTGCAAGTCCCTTAATATTTAAATTAGTTCATGAGACCTTTCTTCTCTACTTTTGGTACTACAAATCATATGTTGGTCTTTGATCAATTTTCATTTTATTTGCAATGATCCATATAACCTATTCCAAGACTTCTCGAGAGTCAATAGCTTTGACCTAACTATCCACTAATTACTATGAAGACTCATACTAAACAACCTACATGCTTAGAAAGACTAGAAGCATCATCGATAGATAAAGTATGAATGATTTTAGTGGAAAACCCTAAATTCTCTACTATAACTTCAACAGGCTTGATGATTTTGTGGTTGCTCTGAAAGGTACATTGAAAGAAGTGAATCAATGCCAAAAACTTGAAACAAGGGGGTGAAGGAGTTTTGATTATTTTAAAACAAAATTTCTCTATTTGGCCAAGTTTAGAATTGATCTGCAAAACTGAGTGCTTATGATTGGGGCAGTTGCTCTAAGGGCTTAACAAGAAAAAAAAACAACAAATAGGTCACACAAGAAATGTGAGCTGCTACACTCTCAATAGACAATGAAGGATGATGTTATAAGAAAAAAATAATAGCATAGAGGAATAGACTAGTAGACAAAGTTGAGAGAAAGATAGAAGTGGATTAAGAGATAGGGAGCTCAAATTTGTAGATTTCCAAGCATCTCAAAGTCTGCTACAGGTTTACCAGAACTCGTCTGGGTAGTTCCGTTCAACTTTTTGAGATACAATCAATTTTGTGCATCAAGGTATTTTAGTCACTGGCCATGGCTGAAAGCAGTGATGTATTTTGTATGTTGGCTATTGAGGATAAGTTCGATGGTACCAACTACCCATTGTGGGCTTATATGATGCGACATGTATTGGTTACAAAAGGACTGTGGAACATTGTGTAGGGTGTTGAAAAACATCCTATCACACCTGCAACTGTTACAACTGTACATGATGCACAAGGTGTCGAAGATGATGATATTTTGCGTATTCCTATCCATGCTGCAGTTTCTATTGCGGTTTCTGCTGCACCTACTACAAAGCAGATTTGTTGGGATGGTAGAGATGCTTAGGCACATGCATTGATAGCTTTGTCTGTCAAACATGCCATTATTCCTCACATTCGCTCTTGTAGAGCAGCTAAGGATGCTTGGGATACACTTGGGCCACATTGTACCAAGCTAGGAATGAGGCTCATGTTGCTTACCCCCGAAAATAGTTGGAGAGTGAGCACATGAATGAAGGTGATTCTATGTATAGTTTCCTAACAAAGATCAAAGACTTGAAGGAACAATTGATTTCTGCTGATGAGGTTAAACCAAATAGCTCATTTGTGTAGACCGTTCTAAATGGTCTTCCTAATTCATATCAGAGTTTTGCTTCTACTCTTCAGTTGATGATGAAAGGCAATCCAAATGCCTTGTCATTTGAGGAGTTAGTCTCTGTTCTATTGCAGGAAGATCAGTCCAGGCAGAATAGGTCAATTATGCTTGTTGCAGATCAAGCTTTCCTGGCTAGTCAGAAGGGCGAAGGAAAATGGAGCTCTTCAATTAGTAAGCAAAAATCTGCTAATTTTGCACAATCGAAGAGGGAAGACAAAGATGAAAAGAAATCAGAAAAGAAGAAATTGTTTTGCAAGTACTTTAAAGGAAATGATCATATCATAAAGAACTGTCCAAAATTGGCTGCTAAAGAGGCAAAGAAGAAAGAGGATAGAATGGTAGTTGCAGAAGCCTCTACACCAAAAACAGAGTCTACTAATCTTGTGCAGGAAGAAGAATGGATGTTTACTACTGTTTGCAATGACCCATCTTCTCATGAGTAGTGCACGTCTGCAATAGACTCAGATGTTTGGTACTTTGATAGTGGGGCGACCAAACCTATTACCTCGCAGCACAGTTTCTTCTCTTCACTCGAGCCTGCCCCTACAGGGAATTTGGTTACATACACCAACAACTCCTCTTATCCTGTTATGGGAGTTGGTAAAATCATTTTGACTACTATTGATGGTAGTTCTTTCTCTTTCTCAAATGCTTTGTTTGTGCCAGGGATCAAGAAAAATCTGTTATCAGTTTTTGCATTAGCCAAGATTGGCTTGGTTGTGAAATTGTTGATGACAGATGTACAGTTCATGATTTGTCAAATGGCGATGTGATTATTGCTTCTGACATTTTATGTCTTGGGTTGTATAAGCTCATAGACTATGAAAGATGTGTAAATGATTTGGCATGTGGAGTACATGATTCTTAGGCTATGTCAGATGCAAAGCTTTGGCATGCACGCTTTGGTCATCTGAATTTCGCTAGTTTGTTACACCTACAGAAATCTGAAATGGTGTCCTCTTTGCCCAAACTTGAGGCACCCGGAAAACATGTTTGTGAAGGTTGTATTTTGGGCAAAATGCAGCATTCTTCCTTTCCAAAAGATGGTTCAGTTTTGGCTACTCAGAATATGCAGCTTGTACATAGTGATGTTTGTGGTCCTATGCAGACACCTTCTTTTGGAAATTACCTTTACTTCGTGACTTTCATCGATGATTTTTCCATGCATGCGTGGGTATATCCATTGAAGGCAAAGTCCAAAGTGTTCATGTGCTTCAAACAGTTTTTGGTTCTGGCTGAAAATCTATCAGCATGTAAAATGGGCACCCTCCATTCTGATCGAGAGGGGAGTATATGTCTTCTAATTTTAATGCATTTCTGGCTGAACGTGGGATAAAACACCAGTGTACAGTGCCGTATACACCAAAAGGGAATGGAGTTGCTGAACGAAAGAACAAGTCACTCATGGAGATGGCGAGGTGTATGGTCAAGAGTCAGGCTTTACCACATAGTTTCTGGCTTGAGGCTGTCATGTGTGCAGCATATGTACTTAACAGGTGTCCCACTAAAGCGCTACAGTCTATCACTCCATATGAGGCTTGGCATGATCGCAAGCCATCTGTTGCTCATCTGCGTGTTTTTGGTTGTTTGGCATATGCACTAGTGCCTGAACAACATCGCAGAAAATTGGATGATAAAGCAGTAAAAGGTATTTTTGTTCGGTATATTTTTGAAAGTAAAAGGCTATCGTCTGTAGCATCCACAGAATAAATGCATTCTGGTTAGCCGTGGTGTTGTTTTTGTGGAAGATGCTATTCAGCCATTGCTTTCATGTACTAAGGAGACATCTTTTAGCTCCAAAGACATGTATGATACTTTGCTGCCTCTTTTTACAAGTGGACACTCTAGTGCTTGTCCTAATGAGGCAACTTCTAAGCCTTTGCAGGTTTCATGTGATGATGTAGATCATCCCATTTCTGATGTAGATTTACATGATGCACTTGTTAATGAGAGAGCTGACATTGAGGAGGCAAAAACTATGCCAAAATGGCTGATGTAGACTTTGCGTGACAACAAATTAGATGCACCTCTCTCATATCTACTCGATCAAGCTCTCATAGTGCCTCTTTTGCATCAGATTGCTATGTTATGGCTGCATCTAGTCTCTGTGATGAAAATGAGCCTGTTTCATTTGACAAAGCACAAGATTCAAAAAATTGGATGGCTGCTATGCAATCTGAATATGATGCTATAATGAAGAACGATACTTGGTCTTTATGTGACTTGCCTCTTGGCAAGAAGGCCATTGGCACAAAGTGGGTTTACAAGCTGAAGCGTAAGCCTGATGGAATAGGTGACAGGTATAAGGCTAGGCTTGTTGCAAAGGGTTATGCATAGGAAAGAGGCATTGATTTTGACGAGACCTTTGCACCTACATGCCGTATGACTACTGTTCGGAGCATTTGTGCACTTACAACCCATCATGGTTGGAATGTACATCAGTTGGACATTAAAACTACATTTCTGAATGGTGATTTGCATGAAGAAGTGTATGTTTTTCAGCCCCGTGGCTTTGTGCAGAAAGGGCATGAAAACCAGGTGTGCAGGTTAAAGAAGGCATTATATGGTTTAAAGCAAGCACCATGTGCTTGGTATGAGAAGATACATGCCTATCTGATTGCACATGGTTTTGAGAACAGTCCAATTGAAAGCACCTTATATGTTAAGCGTGCTAATGATGTGCTTCTGATCATTGTTGTCTATGTTGATGACATGTTGCTCACTTGTCCTATTGAGAAGCATATTGCTGATTTTAAGGCTGATTTGCATGCCTCTGAGATGTCTGATTTGGGGCATTTGCATCACTATTTGGGCATTCATTTTATGCAAGTTGATGGTGGAATGGCTTTGTGTCAGACGAAATATATTGACACATTATTGCAACGTTTTGGCCTTGAAGACTGTAAGCCTATTGCCACTCCTATGGAGACAGGTTTACGATTTGTGCTGGAGATGCATTTGATGATGTCCTCTATCAGTAGGTTATTGGATGCCTGATTTACTTATGCATTACTCGACCAAATATTAAGTTTGCTGTATCACAGATGAGCAGGTTTATGCATTGCCTAGGAGTCAAGCATTGGCAGGCGGTTAAGCGCATCGTTCACTACTTGAGTGGTACCCGGCTACTTGGTTTGTTTTATCCCAAGGGGGGATCACTACCGCCAGATTTGCATGCTTTTTCTGACTCTGATTGGGCTGGTTGCTATGACACTCATGTGTCCACCAGTGGCTTTTGCTTCATGCTTGGTAGCTTATGTATATCTTGGTTGAGCAAGAAGCAGCCTACTATGGCCACTTCCAGTTATAAGGCTGAGTATAGGGTAGCTTTCACAACGATTGTTGAGTGTGTGTGGCTCAGACGCCTTATGGATGATTTGGGTGTTCGTTAGTCTTCTGCCACCACCACCTTCACTGACAGTTATAGCGCATTGGCAGTTGCAAGGAACCCTGTGTTCCATGCTTGCACTAAGCACATTGAGGTGCATTATCATTATGTTAGGGAGGGGTTCTCTACTGGGGAGATCAGCTTGGCATATGTGCCCATGCAGGAGAACATTGCAGACCTTTTCACGAAGGCTTTGCCTAGGGAGATGTTTGAAGCTTTCCGCAAAGCTTTGGGCTTACTTCCTTTTGTGGAGTGATTTCCACATAGCTTTGCACTTCCTTATACATGAGTGCCAACTACTCATTCACCGCATCACTCCCAAGGGGGATTTGTTGATATATTTAGGTAGTGATGTGTGTGAACACTCTAGGACCGCCGGGGCACTTTTTTAACTCTTTAGGAGGTTTTTTCCCTCAGCTTGTATATATGCCTATTGCCCTAATGGGCTACATATCATTGTACATTCTAATGGTAATGCATTCAGTATTGTGTTCTGTGCTCCAAGCTTCTTCTTCTTCCTTGTGTTGTTTGCGTGCTTCCACAAGCATCTAACTCCAACAAGAATAGTCTACACAAGTGAACTGTGAGGCAAGACTTCATCAGTAGAAATCAACTGTTCTTTCAAATCTTTGATCTTTGTCAAAAAATTATCCATGAAATCACCTTCATTCATATGCTCACTCTCCAAATGTTTTCGGAGGTAAGTAACATGGCCTGATGAAAAGAAGGAGATACTGTGTCTACCTACACTGAATGTTTTTGGCAATTACTATTACTTATTTGTTCGCTTGAAATGATTCTTGAAGACACCTTCCAACAGAAATATGAAGATGGTTTGGAGATGGGAATCCAAGCCAAGCTCAACACACTACGTCCCATGACCCACCCTCTACAAAGCTATGTCTTTTGCACATGATGCTGAGAAGGATTTTCATTCTATTACCAAGTCCATTTGCTTACAACAAATGCACCAATGACGACAACCAATCAAGTCTAATTTTCCTTTCAAGCGTCCCTTTGCTAGTCTTTCTTCTCCTACTTTTCAGCACCCACCTACTTTCCAATGCCCACCTACTTTTCAACACCCTTCCCAGCCCAATTTCTCACCAATATCCAAGTCCACTCCCCTACAACCCAGAAAACCTCCAACCCTTCAAACTACAGTGATGGATGCTCAACAAAAAAGGCCGTATCACTTGCTGGCATTGTGGTAAGTTTGGTCATACTAAAGCTAAATGTAAGCTCCAAACTAAAGACATGGAACCTGTCAAAGCTCAAGTACAAAACATGGAGGTGGTTCTTGAAGACATTCAACTTGATTGGACCGAAGAAGCATTGGAACAAGATCTAAGTACCTTGGGTAACAAAATTTCTATTCATTCTTTACTTTGCATGCAAGGTACTATTAATAGTAAAGTTGTTTTATTTCTCATACACTAGTTAAAGATCTCCAATTAAACCCATTTCCTTCTATGTATAAAGTTAAGGCTACATTTCAACGAAACAGATATAATGTTACAAGTGAAGTGCATAACATTCAAATTTGTATAGGCTCATACGTATGAACACACATTTTTAATTGCTCTTTTGTAGTCATATGGTGTTATACTTGGTATGCCTTTTCGTCAGCATTATAATCCATGCATTGATTAGCATACACACACAATGAGTTTTAAGTTTAACAATCAAGATATTTCTTTGTGTGCAATACATGACTTCCAACCATTTCCATTAATTAGTCATACTCAAGTAAAACGTGCATTTAGGAAAAGCTACAAATCATGTATTGATTTTGTCAATAACATAGTTGATTATACACATACACTTCCTCATGCACATAAATTGTTTATGGATTCCTATAAGGATTGTTTTATGGCTGATTTGCCTTCTAAACTACCACTCTAGGGGATCTGCTGATCACAACATAGACATAATTCCTGGTAATTCTCCCCCCATAAAGCACCATGGACCTTTATATCAACAAGAATAACTACTCAAGTTAAGGATTTACTCCATAAAAGACTAAAAAGAAATAGATCTTCTCCCTTTGGAGCACGTGTTCTTTTAGTGGAGAAGAAGAACAAGACTTATAGGATGTGCATTGACTATAGAGCACTCAATAAGACCACAATTAAAAATAGATAGCCTATTCCTAGGATAGATGATTTTCTAGATAAACTTCATGGAGCACATGTTTTTTGCAAAATTGATCTTAAATTTGTGTATCATCAAACACGAATGACACAAAATGACATTTATAAGACTGCCTTTAGAACTCAAATTGGTCACTTTGAATTCATGGTAATGCCTTTTTGACTTACCAATGCACCTACTACATTTACACGCATGATGAATAATATTTTTCTTGAATACCAAGCTTTTGTTCTTGTTTTCTTTGATGATATACTTGTCTATAGTGATAATGATGATGACCACGAAAAAAGCATTTAGCAACACTTTTTAATTTGTTATGCAAAAACAAACTTTATGCCAATCATGAAAAGAGTTACTTTTTCCAAAAAGAATTAGAGTATTTATGACACATTGTTTCTAGTCAAGGTGTTCATGTAGATCCTGTTACCGTTAGTGTCCATGTGAAAGGCCAAATGGCCATCGGACACTTCTTTGTATATGTTCTTTAATAAAACATATAGTGGCCTGGTCAGTCACAGACTGTAAGTTTGACCACATTTGTAAGACCTAAGAAGTCTGTCTTCGTCCTCCCTGTGTACTGTGTTTTCTGCGTATTCTATAGCCTCTATGCGGAGTACTGTGTGCAGCCTCAGGAACTCGGTTTTCTACTCAGAGCATATCTTCGTGGAGCTCTCAAGAAGGAGAGCGCACTGCGGTGCATCACCATCGAAATACTTCACTGGTATCAGAGCAGTTTGAGGCAAAAGCTTTGTTCCTTTTGTGCGAGCGAAGCGAGCACCCCCCCCCCTCCCATGCCCAAGACTTTCTCCAAGGCTTACGAGTAAGGCGGCGACCAAGGCATAGACCTTGGCATACCTTGTCATCCGAGTCATCGAAGTCACCCTTGGCGCCATTGGCTGCATGCGAGGGAGGACCTCAACGATCAAGGAATATAGAGGTTCCCGGTACTTCTGGGAGGTCACCCATCCCAGTACTGTTCCCCCTAGAGCTCGCTTAACCATGGCAATCTCTTGCCACTAAGCTACACTCGTGGTGTTTGAAGAAGGGGAAAGACTAAGGTTGACATCACCTTGAACAAGTTTTGGTCCTTCAAAGCTTCATTTTTGCTTTCAAAGCCTATTTTTGAAGCAATTTTGGGGTGATTTTGGAGCCATTTCGGAGTACTTTCGCACATAGTTCTCTTCACACAGGTCCAAGAACATCAAGAAGAGTGTTCCTTGTACTTCTCAGACAATAAATATCAACCTTTGGGGCTGTATTTTCAGCCACACTCGTAAAACTACAAGTTTCTCGAGGGGTTTTCAGTTTCGGTGGGAGCAGTCGCTGCAACTTTATGCAGGTTTTTAAAGCCTAAAACATCAGAGTTGACAGACACTGGCAGGTGTTATTGGCTAGTTTTTGGGTTGTTTATTCAGCCTTTTAGTATCACTTTACTGCATATATTGAGCACATACACACCATGTACGCTTCTGTGGATACTGCTTATGTACGTCCATGTGGTCATTGATATAGCGGTTACATTCTTTGCATAAAGCCTTTTACATTTGATAAAGAGGGTCATGGTGAGGTTTTCTTAACTGGGAGACACCCAAATGTTAGGGTCTCTTCGGTGATGCAGGTGGAAGACTTACCCAGCCTCGCCATAGGAGATGTATGATAGTTGTTCATAGGTGCTCGATAAGCCTAGTTGGCTTCTATTGGGTAACTGATTATATGTAGTGGAGTCAGTGATTCACTATGTAGGTAGACATGTCAGTACTTGCAGTTTTATGATACTTTGACACTGGTCATATGCTAATTTTGCAGAGGATACTCTGGCAAAATTTTTCCAGATTTCTGGTTTAGTCAACTATACAGTGGTCGATTTACTCCTTGATACACTTATTTGTTAGTGTTTGGACTCTTCTAGCTCCATTATCATTCTATTCAGTTCTCTACGATCATGGCATCAGAGGTCTCAGGCACATCCGGTGGATCAAGTCTAGTGCTAGTGTTCCGAGGAGGAGCTATAACTTGCAGGGCAAAGACCATTTTGAGATCCGAAAATTTGATGGCACAAACTTTGCTCTATAGAAGAATCAGATTAAAGATGTGCTGATTCAAAGGAGGCAATGGAAGCCAGTAACTGGGATTTCAAAGAAGCCTGCTGACATGGATGAAAATGATTGGGATGATTTAGATGAAATGGCCAGGTCTACCATTCGCATGCACCTAGCAGGTAATGTTTACTTTACAGTATTAGACTGTGAAAGTGCAGTGGAACTTTGGAGGAAGTTATGCAATACATATGAAAAAGCATCAAATAAAGTGTATCTGATGAGAAAATTATATGACCTTCGTATGAAGGACACAGATAGTGTTGTTGCTCATCTAAATGAGTTTGATGCTATATTCTCCCACTTACAGGCTGTTGAGTATAGGATATGCACATATCTTTATTTGTGCATAGGAACCCTTTTTTTTTGTATCTACCTAGAGTTTCACATAAGAACCCTCCCTAAGCACTTTTTGATAAATTCTCCAACACTATGGTTTGGAGACTTGTAAATATATCCTTTCTTTTTGCAAAAGTAGGAGAAAACCCACGTCAAAATTCCCACGCACGTATTCTTGGAGATATGGTTGTTAGAAGAATATTTCCCAAGATCTTTTTGATATGTTAGTTAGAAAGCATGTGCTCCTTTTTGACTAGTCAAAAAGAGCACATGGGAGAATGTGCCTAGCCTATATATAGAGGCTCATTTCTTGTAATAAAGGGGGGCTCTTGGTTCAACGTGCTCATGTAAAATCTTCATGAATGGAAGAACTCTCTTTTATTCTAAGGCTTTGTGCATTTATGTGTGTAGTCTTGGAGTGTGAGAGGGTGTGGTGTGTGTGTACTTGCTGAACCTTCCTTTGTGTGTGAGTAATGTGTTGCATTACTTGTATTTTCCATGTGTGACCATGATCCTTGACTCCCATCTCTCCATGTTTTCAAGCATGTGGCATAGCCCGGGGCTGATGCCAATGGCTTGAATATGTTGGAGAATGGGATGGATGAAGGGAGATTCTTTCTTGGGTCCTCCTCTTGCTTCCATGCAAGGTGATGTGGGTTGGTTGCTCCCCTATGCTCTCAACAACAAATTTGGCGCCGTTGCCGGGGATGGTCGGCCTTTCATCACTTGGAGAGCTCAAGAACATGTGGTAAAGTATTGTGTTGCAATTTTTTTTGCTCATTTGCGTAGGATTTGAGTTTGTGCATGGCACTTTCACCCTTCCTTTGGGCCAATTGCTCCCCATTGTCTTGCTTTGGTAGTGTAGTTTTTGGTTCATTTTTGCATATTCCACAAGAACAACCCCTAACCCCCTTCCCTCTTTCTTTCTCACATACACACAGACTCCCACACACCCACTGAGGCATCACCATCCATTTCTCCTCCATTTCTTGATTTCAGTGATTGCCTGGAAAAGAGAGAGGGGTAGTACCTATCTGCTCCCTTCTCTCTCTTCAACTTCAAGAAAACTACAAAAAATAAAAGGAGAGGCGGTTGAACTTTTGATTTCAAATATCCACGCTTCTTCTTCCTAAACTTGCAAAGAACTTTGATCTTCTTCCTTTTTGGCTCGGTTTGGAATTATCGTGTGACTCGTAAGGACCGGGGCTTGGAGGCATCGGTGGTCTTTTGTTTCTCTTTGAAGTTTGCTTTCTCTCTCATCATTAACAACTTTAGTGGAGGACAGGTGATGTCTGACAAAGGAACGCACACGCGACTTATGGACTACGGAAGCTCGTCCTCATCTGCGCTGTAGTTGGAACTTGGGGGGATGAGCTCCCTTTGCTCTCCCTCCATGTCAAGCAAGCTACCTGTAAGGGAGTGAAGTGGAGTAAGCTTGGGCTTCCCCTTCTTGTTGAGCAGCTCTGCGAGGCAGACGAAATTCCCTACTCTACACTCATCTAGGAGTGAACTCTGAGTTCTACCTTACTGGTTTGGAGCTCAACTCCCTTTGTGGAACCTTCATGTCGGAGCCACGGTCCTATGGCTCCCTCTCCGTCTCAGAACGACTTCCCCAAGCGCTGAGGTGAGTCCTGCTCACCGGATTCCTAAAGAGAACGACCTTGCTCAGGATCGGTAGTCTCTCAAGTCGTGCAGCGCGCCCTCAACTGTTGCCCTCATCGATGATTTTCTTTGCACCAATCTATCTGAATGTGTGGATGTTGAGCGCTCTGGTGGTCAGCGATGAACTCCTCGACTCCCCTCATCTCATCTCTCTACTCATGGGCTACTCCTTGCATCACCGTATTTTGCTTCACAATCGCCATGCTCCTTGCTATCGCTGCTCAGATGTATGATGCTGGGTTGAGTCTATGAAGCCCCTTTTTGGGTTGCCATTTTGCTCGACTTCTCCAGGTTCTCCTCAGTCCAACATCTACAGAAACGTACATTTCCTGGGAATTGAGCCACCGGCTCCCTCTCCTTTCCAGTTCCTTGAGGTGACTGTCAAAGATTTGCCTGAAGGAATGCTCGTGCTATTCCCTTGCCGCTCCTCTCCTCCTAAGTATGCTGTGATAGATACCTGTTGAAGAACGGAGGGACTTCATCATACCAGGAACCTTGTGGAGCATTAACAGTCATAGCACTTCACTATCCAAAGAACCTACAAAACTATGAGGTCATGAGAACTTGCTCGTGTATGCAAATTACACTCTCAATAGGTGGAACGAGTACGGATGGATCTGTAATGGGATCCAACAGAGAACGAAGGATGGGGATTCCACTCGACACGACCAAGGTGAACACCCTGTGGATACGTCACATGGCAAAAAAGCTGTAAATATGACAAGGAAGGAGTCACAATTGTGGAAGAAGGAGCTTTGGACTGATGCTCTACCTACCATGAGGTCTTGCCTGACTTAGAACCAGTCCAAACACGGTGCTGCACTTGTTCTAGGTATGTCGTCTCTAGCATTGATATGCTAAGCTTTCAGAAAATCATCGAGATAGGCACATGAAGTGGATGGACCCTCCTTAAATACCTTACTAGAGTGCAGCTATGTGCAGCAAGAGCATCCTTGTAAAAGATTACATGCTCAGCAAATCTATCAAACATCATTAGGTGCTGCCTCGCTCCCAGCTTACGTGTTTTCCAGAAGAATCCTCAGCTTCAGCAAGGCCCATTCCAGATTATTCTAGCTGAATATTATGGCTACTTACATTATGACTTATCTACTAGTGTTGGAAAAGGGGCAAGTGTAGGTTGGAGACGTGCTGCCTAAAGGAGAAGATAAAACAAAGGCAGGTCACCATCCTAATGAAGACCAGGGAAAATTGGAACTAGTCAGTTTTGGAAAATTTGTCTGCTTGAGCCATGATCAAGGAATTTCTGGATGTCAAGGACTGATAAGTGTTTATCATATTGTGGATGCCTTTACTTGTATCAAATGTAATGTGACCAGGACTTATATCATGTTAAAAGCTCTGTATGCCCTTATTGTTTCAAGCTCTTTTGCTTTCTATTCTATGGTGTATCACAGGATTGCAGACTTTTTGATCTTCTTATGAGAAAGACTTCCTGTGACTATTCATGAGGGAACGTGTCCAAATTATTGTATGACCATGTCTACATATGGATGGAGAAGGACTGATATCTTGGGCACACTTTGGAAGGTCTGTGGTTCTCATCCTTTAAAGGTTTTCTTTAGCAAATCAAACGATGCGACAAGCCGTTACTAAGGACGATAAACTGGATCAAGCAATCTTGGGCTACTCCTAGAGTCGAAGACAGCTACACAACCATTTGCTGCAGCAACCACTCCGGAACTGCCCTTGTGAAGAGGCTTTTCTACCGCTTGATATTGCAAACGGAGGAGCATGCTGCTCCACCATTCTCCATGAATGAGGAAGATTAGAGAAGGAGGCTTCATCTGAATACATCAAGGCTGCTATGAATGCTGCATCTGAAGGATCCTTATTTGAGGCTAAATACAAGGTTATTTTTATGGCTGAAGACAATAAGTCCTTGCCTAGCAAGGATACCTCGGAGATAACCATAACTCACACTCGACATCGCTACTGCAGTAAATCACACTAGGTGCTGGTCCTTGGCTGTTGTGTACAGAGGAATAAGATCCAAAGGTATCTGATGAAGAAAAAAAAGGATGGACGCTGCCACTATCAAAGGCTCAAATTTTGAAATTCAACCTTATGGAATTGGGGCTTTTCAGTGACCAATGTCCACAAGACGTGGTTGGAACAAGTTAGTACAACAACAGACTTGAATGATTTGCAGCTCATCTTCTTTTACTCTCAGGAAAAGCTGAGAAAAAGTCACTGTTGCCTGCTCCCATGCATGTATCAGATTCCACAAGCTACTAGAGTTGCTCTGCCAAGCTGAGCTTTACTTGCAGTTCTTGATGGTGAAGATGGATGAAATGCAAAAGTAAGACTGAAGGTTCCTCTGAGTATCTACAACTCAAAAGCAAAGTCATAGTTTTGGGCAGCTTGCAGGAGTTTGATTTAAAGTCTGGAGCTCTGCACTTTTTTACCTGGTGTGATGAAATTCAAAAATGTTGTAGCATTATTGGTAACAATAAATTATCAACAGGACATATGCAACTGAAAGAAAGTAGTGGTGACAAAAGAATCTTTTGGCACGACATCCCTGATTATTTCCTGCCTGGAGCTCTCAGTACAATTGCACCTGCTTATAAACTTGTTCTAGGATGAGCGTGACATGCTCCACACAAATGGCAAGATTGGTTTATAGTTTGGATATATTATTCTGCCTGGCAGATGATAGATGCATTCTGTGCATCCATGGCGGGCCTGAAAAGAAAACATCCTTGCTACTGGTTCAAACTGTGGAACTACTCTAAAGTGCTCTTTGCATCTCAGATGGTACAAGCAGGTCCATCCGAAAGAAACATTGAAGAGGATACTGGTATGGAACCCTTCATGTACTCCCCACCGCCTGCAGCATTTGAGGAAGTTAAATCTTAAAATGAAGCTGTGCAACTTTGAAGAAGTGGTAAGGACATTGGAAGCACTTTTAAAGTACTTATGAGTGTTTGGGCTTAGGTTTGGTGCAGCAGCTGAATAAATGAAGAAACTTTTTGAAAGTTTTAGTGATTGTACATCCAGACATATATAATCATCCTCGTGCTTATCAGACATTTACAGCTCCTGATCAAGTCTTCAGAGATATTCAACCTCCTGAAACAAATTTTGCTGAAGCTAGGAAGTCCACAGAGTGGAGTGATGAAAGATGTTGTCTTGATATTCTTATTTGCTGCCTATTATTTGCAGGTTCTAGATGTGGTTCCTGAATCTTTTATGGAACCTATCTCTTTTCTGCATAGGGGAGGGTACTTTGATTCACAAAAGTTGATGGGTTCTTCTTCGATGCCTTCTTATAGAAGTGACATGCTGCCTGAGATAAGTTTGATTGATCAGACTTGCGGGGCTTCTGCTCCCTTGGATGCTATAAAGTCCAGAATGATTCCTGGTTGGTATGGATGATGCACCCTTGACTAGAGCCTCTGTGATTGCCCTGCCTAGGTATGACTGCCCTGCCCTTCTAAAGATGGGCCCAACAAGATTGCTGCCTGTTGGACAACAAAAGCTGAGTGGGCAGACATCTGTGAATGTCATCTATTGTTGCTTCTCATGATTGAAGGTTCAAGCAGGATGTGTTGAATACTCTCAGCTGAAGGTGGTTGACTAGTATCAAGACTCATGGATTGCCACGATTTGGGTACTTATAGGGATAAATGACTTCATTACAGAAGTCAAAATGCTCCAGCAGCTGATCCCTTGCTTGCTCTCAATTGTTATGTATGTCCCATGGTGTCTTTTGAAAATACAGGATGATGCACCCGCAAGGGATGGTGTCCAAAACTCCAAAGCTCCTGAAAGTCTTCATGCCAATTTTGGTGATTACCCTTAGGGGACTATGTTTTAAGTAAAAAATATTACGACAGTCACCTTGCTTGTTTAGTTTTCAGTAAATAGTTATTTTTCAGGTCTTCCAAACAATGCAATACATGTCTCTTCAGCAGCCTGATGGCTGGGCTGACTGCCTCATGGGAGGATTGTGTCGCCTAGCATCTAAAGACTCCACCACTTGGAAGCATTTGCAAGAATCAACACTGAGATAGGATATGGACCTCTTCTCCAACATTTGTCTTCTTTGAGTTGGTGGGCTGACTGCCTCCTAGGAGGATTGTGTCGCTCACCATTGCGGAAACTCTTGGGAGAAATGTATTACTCTGATGTTTTATGATCACATCTATTGGCTGAAGGTTTTTTCAGGAACTAGTCCAAGGGAGGGCTACATATTCGGCAACAACGGATGATCTGCTGGATTTGTTGGGCTGACTGCCCTTACGGGGATTGTGTCGCTCAACACTGAAGACCTGAAGACTGAAGACTTGCAAATTGGAAGACTTGAAGAGCTGCAGATGAAGACTTGAAGACCCAAGCCTGGACAGTGCTGCAATGAATGCCCCTCTAGTCTTAGCTTTGTCGAGGACGACAAAGGCTAGGCAGAGGAGGGTGTTGAGTATAGGATATGCACATATCTTTATTTGTGCATAGGAACCCTTTTTTTTTGTATCTACCTAGAGTTTCACATAAGAACCCTCCCTAAGCACTTTTTGATAAATTCTCCAACACTATGGTTTGGAGACTTGTAAATAAATCCTTTCTTTTTGCAAAAGTAGGAGAAAACCCACGTCAAAATTCCCACGCACATATTCTTGGAGATATGGTTGTTAGAAGAATATTTCCCAAGATCTTTTTGATATGTTAGTTAGAAAGCATGTGCTCCTTTTTGACTAGTCAAAAAGAGCACATGGGAGAATGTGCCTAGCCTATATATAGAGGCTCATTTCTTGTAATAAAGGGGGGCTCTTGGTTCAACGTGCTCATGTAAAATCTTCATGAATGGAAGAACTCTCTTTTATTCTAAGGCTTTGTGCATTTATGTGTGTAGTCTTGGAGTGTGAGAGGGTGTGGTGTGTGTGTACTTGCTGAACCTTCCTTTGTGTGTGAGTAATGTGTTGCATTACTTGTATTTTCCATGTGTGACCATGATCCTTGACTCCCATCTCTCCATGTTTTCAAGCATGTGGCATAGCTCGGGGCTGATGCCAATGGCTTGAATATGTTGGAGAATGGGATGGATGAAGGGAGAGTCTTTCTTGGGTCCTCCTCTTGCTTCCATGCAAGGTGATGTGGGTTGGTTGCTCCCCTATGCTCTCAACAACACAGGCTTAGAAAATGGATATGGATAATGAAATGAAAGAAGTATTGCTGTTATGCACCCTGCCATCATCATGGGATACGTTTTGCACAGCTATTAGCAACAGTGCACCTGGGGGTAAACTCATCTATGATGACATATGTGGAGCACTCTTGAGTGAGGAGATTCGTAGAAAATCTATGGTTGGCACTCAGAGTGGAGATGCATATAATGTTCGTGATTCTTACCAAGGAAATAATCAACAACGTGGTAGGAGCAAGAACAAGGAAAAGAATGGTCAACGGAATAAGAGTAGAAGTAAATCAAGGAAGAGGGGTATCGAATTCCATTATTGTCATAAGAAAGAACACATGAAGAAAGAGTGTTATGCACTAAAGAATGCTAAAGGTAAAGGACAGAATGTTGATGGGCATGTTAAACAGTTACCTGCACCATCTACTTCGACTGCGAAGATTGAAGAAATTAATGCTATTTCTGATGATGCTGATGTGTTGACACTTGATAGTACTGTGCCATCTGAGGCACTTATGGCTGATTCTCTTTCCCACACCTGGCTGCTAGATTCTGGTGCTTCTTTCCATGTGACACCACATAGAGAATGGTTCTCTAATTATGCAGCAAAGTCTCTTGGTACCGTGCGACTTGGTGACTCTTACCAGTGTGATGTTGTGGGGATTGGAGATGTGGTTGTGCAGTTCATTGATGGTTCAAAATTTACTATGCATAATGTATGCCATGTACCTCAGTTATCACGGAGTTTGATGTCAGTTGGTCAACTTGATGACCTTGTTTACAAGGTGGTCTTCTATGCTCAGTCCTTTCGTATATCAAAGGGCAATATGGTTATTGCAAAAGGAAGCAAAGTTGGCTCACTTTATCCTTTATTTGTATCACAAAAAGAACACTTGTTAGCTGTTACTGAACAGCCTATGGCTTGTATTTGGCATGGTCGTTTGGGCCATATATCTCGTAGTGGAACGGAAAATCTTTCTCGTTCTGGCTACTTACCTGTGTTATCTTTCTCTGATTTTTCATTTTGTGAGCATTGTCAATATGGAAAGCAAACCAAAAATGTGCATAGAACGCACATTGACTCTTCAATTCAACCTTTAGATCTCGTTCATACAGATGTGTGTAGTCCTATGCCGACTAGGTCCTTAGGTGGTTCTCTTTACTTTGTTACTTTCATAGATGATGCTACTAGAAAAGTCTGGGTATATCCTATCAAATCAAAGGATGATGTATTCCCTACTTTCAGAAAATGGCTTCCTTCAGTTGAGACTGAAAAAGGAACTAAGCTTAAGGCTTTACATTCAGATAATGGGGGTGAGTATACCTCACATGAATTCAGCCTTTTCTGTCAGTCTAGAGGGATTTGTAGAGAGTTTACAGCTCCTTATACCCTAGTACAGAATGGTGTAGCTGAGAGGATGAATAGAACTATTCAAGATAGCGTAGTCTCTATGTTGCATCATGCAAACCTCTCACAAGGTTTTTGGGCAGAAGCAGTATTGACTGCAGTTCATGTGATTAACCTTTCACCTAGTACTACCAAAGGTCTGAAAGTGGCACAAGAGTTATGAACAGGGAAACCACCATATTATGATCATCTTCGAGTTTTTGGGTGTGAAGCATATGTTCATATACCCAAGAATCTTAGACAAAAGTTGGACCATAAGTCAAAGAAATGCATTTTTCTTGGATATGGTCGAGAAGGACAATTTGGGTATCGCTTATGGGATCCTGAAACTCGGTTAGTGGTCAGAAGTAGTGATGTCATTTTTAATGAGTCTAAGATGCATAAACAGCCCATTAAGGAGGTTGAAGTGAGAAGAGTGGTGTTTGAGGATACTAGTCCTCCGGTTAGCATGCATAAAAATGTTGCACATAGGGATGTTCAAGAGAATGTCCATTCAGATCAGTCTGCACATGTTCCTATTCAGCAACCATTGAGACGTTCTGCACGTGCCTCATATCCACCTGATAGATATGTTCCAGGTTTAGATTTTGTTATGCTAACAGATGCCGGTGAGCCTTCTTGCTACAAAGAGGCTATGCAGACAGAGGATCATGTCAAGTGGGAGTGTGTCATGAAGAGTGAGTTGGATTCTATTCACAAGAACGGTACTTGGGACTTAGTACCTTTGCCAAAGGGCAAGAAAGCTTTACCATGTAAATGGGTATATAAGTTGAAACTCACATCAGATAGTGCTTCTCCAAAATATAAAGCACGACTTGTTGCAAAGGGTTTTAAGCAACAACATGGTGTTGATTTTGAGGAAATCTTCTCTCTAGTGGTCAAGATGACTACTTTGCGCATGTTGCTTGGATTCGTTGCAATGAAGGACTTAGAGCTAGTCCAAATGGATGTGAAAACAGCTTTCTTGCATGGAGATCTTATAGATGAGATCTATATGGAACAACCAGAGGGTTATGTAGTTCTTGGCAAGGAAAGTCTAGTTTGTAAGCTCAAGAAGAGCGTGTATGGACTTAAACAGTCTCCTAGACAATGGTACCAAAAGTTTGATGCTTTTATGAAGTCCCAAGGCTATTCTCGGAGCAATGAGGATCATTGTCTCTACACAAAGAGATGTTCTGATGGCAGCTTGATATGCTTGATACTTTACGTCGATGATATGTTGATTACTGGGAAGTCCTCTTATGATTTGTCAATTCTCAAAAAGAAGTTGAGTCAGACATTTAATATGAAGGATTTGGGGGATGCCAAACATATTCTTGGCATGCACATTACTCGTGATAGGAGTAAAAGATGCATATACTTGTCTCAAAGTGAGTACATATCCAAAGTACTTCACCGATTCAATATGCAGGGTGGAAAGGCATTGAGTACACCTTTACCCACATATGTGAAAGTGAGCAAGGATGACTGCCCCAAATCAGATGAGGAAAAGGAATTCATGATCGAAATTCCCTATTAGTCTGCTGTTGGTAGTCTCATGTATGCTATGGTAGCTACGAGACCAGACATTGCATTTGCAGTGGGAGTTGTGAGCAGATATATGTCTAATCTTGGCAAGAAACATTGGAAAGTAGTCAAAATGATTTTGAGATATCTGAGTGGCACTAAGGACAAGTGTCTATGCTTAGGTAGAGGGAAAGCATCCATTATTGGTTACACAGATTCTGACTATGCTGGTTGTGTAGACAATTGTAAATCTACATCAGGGTACATTTTTCATTTTGCTGGAGGTGCTATCTCTTGGGTGTAGCTTTGATTCAAGATGTAGACTTCACATGTGTCCTCCCATAGGAATTATGATGAGTTTCACTATCAAGAGCATATTATATGTTGGTGTAAGTTTTGCTATGGCATGTATCAAAGACCACAATTAGAATGTATTGAACATGAGGCAGAGTATGATACTTTTGAGCATGCACCACCACCTAGTCAACGTGATAATGCTTGAGTATGTATTCTTCTTATAAATTAATGTCATTATTTTATTTTAAACCCATATACAAAATCAAGTTATTGTTTATATAGAGGAATGTTTGCTCAATGATGATGATGATGATGATGATAATAATTCTCATACTCATAACGCTAATATACCTTGTACACATCATGGACTTGTTGTTCATCAATTACAAGCAGAGGTTTCTAGAAATCCTCTACCTCTTGGTTTAGAGACTGAAACGGCTGGAGATTATCCATTGCCAGCTCATGATCGTTCTCTAGTACAAACATATAATAGAAGAAGATATAGAGGATGGAATAGAGGACCACTTCCTTTAGATGGAGAGGTTTTTAACTTTTGGGGTAATCGCTATATGATTGCTCCATCCACTATTAATAGTGTTGGTCGTGGTCTCTTTATTGTAGAGGATTTGTATGTGCCTCTAGACTTTGAAGTCACTCTTATGTCATTTTGTGTTCCTATATATGGATGGGGAAATTGGCATCAACTTGCACATTATTTTCAAAGCATGAGTACTTATGGAATATGCTTGAATGTAGCATCCCTTACTAGTAGAGGGATTTCACACACAAAAAATGAAAGATTATATATTGATGGAAGACCTTACACGCACGGAAATATAGCAAGTTTAATAAATGGTAGTCGAGGGTTACATAATAGTTCAAGTACTAATTTCACATTTTAGGTGCGTCAAAATAGTCATGAATCACCATACATGAGTAGATATGTAGCAAGATACATAGTTGTCAATGTTATTACTTTGTTACATGCTGGTGATGAATTATTAGTGAATTATGGATGGCGTAGACCTCCAAGAGCACCTTTTAGCTAGAGAGATAATGAAAACTTTCTATCCACCTATCTTATGTTGCATTGGAAAACTCTAATTTCAATCTCTTATCAAAATAACTTACATATTTAATTTTATGTTTAAAGTTTACTTTTCATTCATTTATGGAATATTGATGATTTATTCATGTGTGTAGATTCCAACGTATGATGTTGATGATATTCCACCACACCATTCATAATTTCCAGTAAGACATCATTTATCATAAGCTTCTATGAGGAGGCTATGCAAAAGGGATCATGTGGAATATGCAAGGTTGAAAGACCTATATTCAGAAGAAGATAAAGTACAAGATTTTTGCAACAATGATGAAGATGATGGCATGGTAGATTTTATTGAGGATTGATATCAAAAGGACAGTGAGAGCATTAATATTTCTAAAAATGAGAAATATCTTCGAGAGGAATGTCTAAAGCATGTATATGAAGGAAGTCATTTGACATGACTAAGTGCAAGCTCACTTATTCTCAATATTCAAAATTGTTTTGGATGGAGTAATCTATCTATTTTGGCACTATTAAGGTATAATTTTTAATTTTCTATCTATTTACATATATATACATGCATACATATATACATATAAATACATACATACATAGACATACACATATACATGAAGGCATACACATATATAAAGATACACACACATATACACACATACACATGTTATGAAAGTAAGGTCAAATTATACATACGTATATCGAACGAAGATATTCTATCCATCTAGCCTTTGGAATTGTCTGCCCAGCCTTTAGAATCCTCCTGACACATCTGCTTCTCCTATTCTAGTCGACCTAATACATGTGCTACAAACTCTTTTATGAACTTTTCATACAAATATTAAATATCATTTAGCTATGGAGGTATTAGGTCATTTGAAAAATGGGAGAAGAAAATTTATCTGGAAGTTTTTGAAGGATGGAAGAATAATTTTAAAGGATGGGAAGAAAGAAATGTCGATTCAATGTAGGTTCTTGTTCTTACCTTAGCTAAGGTAAGAACCAGAACTTGCATTGAATGGATGCTTTCTGTCTACCCATTCTTTAAAACTATTCGTCCATCTTTTAGAATCTTCCAAATAAATTTGCTCCTCCTATTTTCCAAACTACCTAATACCTCCATAGCTAATTGATACTTTATATTTGTAAAAAAATATGTAAGTCTTAGTTAGCAAGGCAGATAATTGATTGACTATAAAATGAGAGACAACCAAACCATTCAGTGGTCTAGATATCTATATGAAATTCTACATACGACAATAAACAAAAAGAAAATTAAAAACGAAATCAAATATACACACCTACACATACATACATACATACATACACATTCATACATACATACACATACATACATGCGTACACATATATCCACACATACACATACATGTTAGTATATGATCAATGTATACCCCTCATGATTGTATGCACATTTTGTAAGGCCCCCATTATGAGGAGAAGCCAAGCGTGCATTACCCAATTGATGGGAATCCCAACTTGTATGTTGGATGAAGGTCATATTGGACCATGTAAGGTATTGTAAGGAAAGAGAGTTACCAGGGTCCCCAATTGTGGAATATTCCCTATCGGAGTCAAAAATCATTTATATTTGTTAGGCCGGTTCAACCGGTCTAAGCCGTGTATGGCAATTACGTGCACGGTGGCCGCCCACGCTCTACCGCCCATGTATAGCCGTCCATGCAAGGCCACCCATGTTCCTATATATACATGACTTCTGCACTACCTGAGACATGCACTTGAGCCAGCATACCTCTACCTTGTATCTCCCTATCTAGAGTTGTCTAGATCACCATTTAAGTTGTACCTTGAGAGCGCACGAGTGGACAATGCCATCATCTTTGTACTTGTTGCTAGTATAAAATTGTTGAGATTCTCCTATATGTGTTATCTTCTCTGCTATTGCTCCTGTGTTATATTGCGTAACTATTGTCTTACATGGTATCAGAGCCGTAAGGTTTGAATAGCTTGAGAAGTATCACTATTTTAGCCTACTAGCAGACTAGAATATCAGTAGATTATTCGAGTGATTCAATGATGGCTTCATCGTCGAACATTGGACTTGGTGCTTCAGCTAATGTTAATGCTGCACCTATTCGAATTCACCCACCTACATTCACTGAAGGGAAGCTGGATGGAACCAACTATACACTCTGGAAGTTCAAAATTTCTACAATTTTGGACTCCTATGAATTACTTGACACTGTCATGGGACCGGTGGGATTAGATCCAGAGCCTATACCAGTTGACGATCCAGCTAATTCAAGATTGATGATTCAGCCAGATCCAGATCTTCTACGAGCTTGGAAGAGGCGGAATGTTGATGCATTATGTGCAATTGTCACTAGTGTAAGTGATTCTGTGCTTACTTTGGTTCAACATACTACTAAGGCACATGAGGCTTGGGGCATATTGGCTCGACAATATGAGACCAAGAATCACACTAGGATATAGAATTTAGAAAATCAGCTGGCAAATGAAAAGCATTCTGATTCTGAAAACGCTCAAGATTTTATCAAACGGATAAAACATCTTCAAGACCAATTGGCTGCAGTTGGTGTTGTTATAACACCAGAAGAGTTGGCTCGAAGATGTGTACGTGTTCTTCCAGCAAAGTATGATGGATTAGTAACAGCCCTTAACACTTAGGTAAGACCAACTCCCCTCACATTTGAAGAGTTTTGTGCTATACTTTTAGAAGAGGAGATGCGGTTGAAGAATCGGCAAACTACAAGTGATGCTGCATTCTCAGCAAATGCAAAAGGTAAAGGCTCTTCTGATGGATCAAAGAAGAAGCCAAAGAAGAAAAAGTTCACAAGAAGTTGCTTCTATTGTGAAAAGAAAGGTCATGCCATCAAGGATTGTAGAAAGAAGCAAGCTGATGAACGGAATGGGACTGTAAAATCATCGTGGAAGAGCAAAGAGTCTGCAAACAATACAGAGTTAGAAATATGGGTAGCTATTGAAGAGGTATGCTCATCTGCTCAAGCTCTTGTTGATGAACCATGGATTTTAGATAGTGGAGCTTCTCGCCATATGACCAGTAAAAAGGATTAGTATAGTTCCCTAGTGCCTCTACAGGAATCCATCAATGTAGTGGTGGGAAATGACTCCAAGTGTCCAACAGAAGGAACTGGAACCATCTCTTTTATCACTTCTCCAGGTGTTGAGGAAAAGTTATCCGATGTTCTCTATGTACCTACACTTAAAAGAAATTTGTTGTCAGTTTCTGCAATAACACATCATGGACTTGAAGTTCACTTCAATAAGAGTGGTGCAGAAATCATGGACTCATCAGGTAATGTAGTAGGTAAAGGCATAAGACGTGATAACTTGTATGAGTTAAGTGCCTTAACTGCTTCAGAAGATAAAGATGTAAGCAGGTTATGGCACCAACGATTTGGCCATCTCAGATTTGCAGTTTTGAAGGAGATGCAAAGAACAGGGATGGTTGCTCATTTGCCTGCATTTTCAGAGTTGTAGGAACCTTGTGAAGCTTGTATCATGGGCAAGCAACAATGAAAGGCATTTCCAAGAGAGACTAGCAATCGATCTCAAGCTCCTCTAGAGTTGGTACATGCTGATCTCTGTGGTAAAATGTCTACACCTGCTTTAGGAGGATCTTTCTACTTTTTGTTGTTAGACGATGATTATAGTAGAAAGATGTGGGTTTATTTCATTTGAGAGAAGGCTGATGCTTTTGAAAAATTTAAAACGTGGCATAAGTATATGGAAAATGAATCAGGAAGGAAACTGAAGAAATTCAGAACAGATAGAGGAGGTGAATTCTTGTCAACAGAATTCAATAATTACTGTAAGGAGCATGTTGTGAAAAGGCAACTTACCACAGCTCATACACCTCAACAAAATGGCGTTGTTGAGCGCAGGAACAGGACAGTAGTTGAAATGGATCATTGTATGTTAAAGGCTCAAGACATGCCTGATTCATTTTGGGCAGAAGTAGTCAATACAACAGTCTACATCCTCAATCAAAGCTACACAAAAGCACTAAAGGGGATGACTCCTAAAGACGCGTATTCTGGTAAAAAGCCTTCAGTTTTGCATTTCAGAATTTTTGGTTGTGTCTGTTATGCACATATCCCTGATTCAACAAGATCAAAGTTGGATTCAAAAAGCAAAAAGTGTGTCTTCCTAGGATATAGTGAAGAGTCTAAAGCATACAGGTTGTGGGATCCTGAGGCAAGGAAGATTTTTGTCAGTCGAGATGTGGTGTTTGATGAACGATCACACTTAGTAGAAGATAAAGATAAATCTATTATCTCATCAAATGGAGAAATATCTCACCTTGTGCCTATCAAAAGACAGGTTAAAGTTGAGGAGGAGGAAACATCTGATGGAGAAGTTTCCTCAATAAAAAGCCTGATGGAGTATATCCACTCCTAGTTGCAGCAAAAGAATGATAGGCCCTTCCTAGGACCAAACAGTTCACTACCACAGTCCACCAAAAGTTGAATTGCTCTCTGGACCTGAAGACTGAACCTATGAAATTTTGCACAGTAAAAATAGACTCTCTAAGCTTTCCAACAAGCCATAGATCACTCAATTTGGAGAATGTTAGCTATGCCAAACTCCTTGCACAAGATAGACCCCATAGATCACTCAATTTGGAGAATGTTAGCTATGCCAAACTCCTTTCACAAGACAGACCAAAATCTGCCCAAACTGGTGCTTGCATCTATGTGTACCTCCCAACACACATATATTTGGAAATATGCAGAGATAAGACCAGAGACCTTTCAAGCTCAATATACTCAAGATTAATGAACACTTGATACTAAGATTACATCCAAAAGAAAGCTTACAATCATAGAAACAAAATGAGCTATCTTGCAAATGAATCGGACTACTACACAAAGAGATATGGGTGATCAAAGATCACTTCCTATGAGAAAACTTCAGCAAGCAAGGGGCTTGCTTAGCTAGGGGCTAGCTTAGACCTGGAGAAAACACTCCTAATGAGAGCCTACAAGTGCTCAAATGCTAGAGGATGATGGCCACGACTTTGCTCCATGTCTTTGCTTATATAATGCTCAAAAAGGTGGTTGTAAATTTGAATTCAAAAATGCCCTCCAAATGATCCTGACTTTTCTCCATCAATTAGGTGAGTAAAGGGCTGAGAAAACTCAAGGAAAAGTAGTTGTATATTCTACCAAAAAGTGTGATTGATGTGGCACTTCAACTTAGCATGAGTTCCCACACTTGAGATTGCTAAAATTCTAACAAAGCCAACCAGTTGTAGCTGCACAGCGTAAGCCACTACCGAAGTGGGCACAACAGCTCTTTGATGATCACAATCCACATGTAGATGTACCAGAATCATCCTCGGATGGATTATGAAGATCAAAGAGAATAGAGGAGCAAAGAAGAGCCTCAAAACACATTGTTAACATGGCTCTAATGGCAGATATCATGGGCTTGATAAAGGAATCTACCACCATTGAAGAAGCCCTTGATGATCCAAGTTGGAGAATGGCAATGCAGTCTAAGTATGAGAGTATACTCAAAAATGATACATGGGATCTAGTCGACTTGCCGCCAAAGAAGAAGGTAATAGGTACTAAATGGATTTGGAAAGCTAAGTATAAAACAGATGGAACATTAGAAAATTATAAGGCAAGATTAGTTGCACAGGGTTTTTCACAGATCGAAGGATTTGATGTTCAAGAAACTTTTGCACCAACAGCACGCATGACAACTACTCGGACTGTACTTGTAGTAGCTGCACAAAAGGCCTGGCCTATTTTCCAGATGGATGTCAAATCTGCATTTTTGAATGGCCACCTCAAGGAGGAGGTATATGTATCTCAACCACCAGGTTTTGAGGTGCCCAATTCAAAAAATAAGGTTTGCATGTTGAAGAAAGCTTTGTATGGACTTAAGCAAGATCCACGGGCTTGGTACCAATGGATAGATAATTTTTTCAAAAATATGGGTTTTGAAAGAAGTACTTCTTATGCTAGCTTGTATGTAACGAAAAGGGATAGCAAGCTAGTTGTTGTCATTGTATATGTAGATGATTTGATCATTACAGGAGATCATCAGGAACTCATCAATCAAACTCGAATCAGCTTGGGAACTGAGTTTGAAATGACAGACTTAGGTCTACTCCATTTTTGTCTGGGAATTGAAGTATGAAAAAGGAAGGATGGCATTTTCATCTCACAACAAAAATATGCCAAAGAAATTCTCAAGGCATTTGTAATGATGGACTGCAAACCAACTAGCACACCTATGGAGGTAAAGCATAAGCTATCTATGGATGATAACATGCCTCATGTAGATGCTAAGAAGTATAGGACGCTCGTTGGAAGTCTTATTTTTCTGTGCAACACTAGACCAGACATTTGCTATGTTGTTGGAGTGTTAAGCAGGTTTTCCAACAAACCTAAGGAGAGTCACTGGAATGCTGGAATGCGAATTCTAAGGTATATTGTAGGAACCTTGGATTTTGGTATTTTATATAGCACAAGTGATACACTTCAAGGATATTGTGATTCAGATTGGGCTGGAGATTGTGATTCTAGAAAATTAGTTTCTGGATATTGTTTCTCACTTGGTTCAGGAATATTTTCTTGGGTAAGTAGGAAGCAACCAACTCTTGCACTCTCCTCCACTGAAGTAGAGTACAAAGCAGCTTGTTTTGCTTCTTGTGAGGCAGTCTGGTTAAGGAGAGTTCTTGCAGATCTAGGCTTTCCATCAAATATGGCGACTGTACTCAAGTGTGATAATCAAAGTTGTATGGCTATTGCAAAGAACCCAGTATTTCATGCTCGCACCAAGAACATAGAAGTACAGTACCATTACATTTTGTGAACTAATTGAAGATGAAATTGTGGACCTATAATATTTCCCAACAGAGGCAAATTGTGCTGACATATTCACTAAAGCACTTGGAAGAGAGAAGCTCAACAGGCATCTTCAAAAGATGGGCATAGGACCGAGACCTACTTGATTTATCATCGGTAAACATTGAGGGGGGTGTTAGTATATGATCAATGTCTACCCCTCATGATTGTATGCACGTTTTGTAAGGCCCCCATTATGAGGAGAAGCCAAGCGTGCATTACCCAATTGATGGGAATCCCAACTTGTATGTTGGATGAAGTTCATATTGGACCATGTAAGGTATTGTAAGGAAAGGGAGTTACCAGGGTCCCCAATTGCAGAATATTCCATGGAATATTCCCTGTCAGATTCAGAAATCATTTATATTTGTTAGGTCGGTTCAACCGGTCTAAGCCGTGTATGGCAATTACGCGGGCAGTGGCCGCCCATGCTCTATCGCCCATGTATAGCCGTCCATGGAAGGCCACCCATGATCCTATATATACATGACTTCTGCATTGCCTGAGACATCCAGTTGAGCCAGCATACCTCTACCTTGTATCTCCCTATCTAGAGTTGTCTAGATCACCATTTAAGCTCTACCTTGAGAGCGCACGGGTGGACAACGTCATCATCTTTGTACTTGCTGCTAGTAGAAAATTGTTGAGATTCTCCTATATCTGTTATCTTCTCTACTATTGCTCCTATGTTATCTTGCGTAACTATTGTCTTACAATACATACATATATACATACATTTCTTTATTTATTTTTATTAATATGCCTTTTTTCATGAACTTACAGGTTATTATTTGAAACGTTTTTACCAACTTAGAATATTCTTCCTACCTCACATGATGAAATGAAGAAGATAATCAACAATCTTAGTATAGATTGTCAATGTATACATGCATGTCCTAACGATTGTATTTTATATAGAGGTGAATATGCAGACTCTTTGACATGTCCAAAGTGTCAATCTCCTCGACGTGAGGACGAAGAAGGTAAAATCTTAAAAAAGGTGTTGAGACATTTTCCATTGGCTCCACAGATTAGACATATGTTTCAAAGCCCCCAACTATCAAAGCTTTTGACATGGGGACATGATCATAAAATTACTCATGAATAATCAAAATTCCAATAGATAATGCAGCTTTTCAGCATATTGATTCTACATGGTCTGATTTTGCACAAAAACCATAGAATCTAAACTTAGGAGTTGCATTAGATGGGGTTAATCCATTCTTCATGAAATCTAGTTCATGTTCAACATGGCCAATGGTAGTCATAAACTGCAATCTTCCGCCATATCTTAGCATTAAAAATGAACATTTAATGCTTTGATTTTTAATCCCAAGAAAAAGACAAGTTAAAGATATGAATATATATCTTGCTCCTCTCATTGACGATCTCCAAGAGTTATGGAGAGGCATTAATGTCATTGATGTATCGAAAAGCATCAATGAAAGATATATTACGGTTCATGGTATTGTGGCTTCGACCATTCATGATTTTCCAAGATATGATGTTTGTTTAGGTATTGATGTAATTTTTTTATTTAATATGCATACAAATATAGGTGAGTTAATCTAATTATATTTTTATCGTTTTCATGATGCAAGAATATCTACTAATGTTTATAAAGCTTGTCCATATTGCAGTGATTGGTTGAGATAAATTTATAGTAAGGATCTCAACAAAAAAATTTATCTTCGACATCGATGATTCTTGCATGATGATCATCCATTAAGATGTAAAAGAGAAGCGATACATTTTAATGGAAAGCTTGAAATACGTCAGTGTCCAAAACTAATGATGCCTATGGATTGGTATCGAAAATGGATAGATGGGTCTCTAATAGATCCAGAATCAGAAATCTTTAATGATGATGAAGATAATGAGAATGTGAAGAGAGGTAAAGGAAAATTGGCACTCATAGAGAATATATCAATATGGTATCCTTTGGAGTATTGGAAAGAGTTAAAAGTCTATCATCCTCTTGATCCTATGCATATATTCAGTAATATTGGTTATTGAATATGGCAGCATGTTCTTGGATTGAAAGAAACCATAACATCAAGGGATGATTTGAAGGACCAAAACTCAAAACCAAAGTTATGGCCAGTTTTTGGTAGACATTGATAGGAAATGACTTATGCACCTACTCCTTGGGTACTTACGACAAAAGAGATGCAGACTATCAACAATAGGATTCAATTGATTTGGAATCCTACAAGATACAGAGCATCTTTCTGGAACATGTTTACTATGGATGATAAGAGCTTATCTAGGTTAAAGAACCATGATTGGCATAACTTTTTGAAGCACATTTTACCTTTGGTTATCAGTGGATGTACAACAAAAGGAGTACGAGATGTGATCTATTGTCTTGGATCACTTCAAGGTAATTATGATACTTTTATATTTAATATATATGAATATTTGATATCTTTTATTTTTGAATTAATTTCTTTATGATTTTTTTAATGATGTGTATAGGTGGATTACATCAAACGAGATCGACAAAAATGTGATCCCACAAAAGAAACGTGAATGCAAGGAGCTACTATGTTTGATGAAGAAAGAGTTTCCTACTTTATTTTTTGATATTCAGGTTCATTTATTAGTCCATTTGGTAGATGAAATAGAGATTGTTGGTGTTGTCAACACTCGATGGATGTTTTGGGTCGAGCGATTTATTGGAATATTAAAAGTTTATGTGCAACAAAGAGCGAAACCAGAAGGATCCATGGCAAAGGGTTGGATGCTTGAGGAGTGCATGTACTATGTTAGTGAGTACCTTGAAAGAGTTCATGAAGAAGCCCTGCATGCATGGACCAACGATTCTTCTTCAGCAATAACAGACGAGGTATTATCAGGTAAGGGAGTTCCATTTTTATTTACAATTCAATAAAAAAATGATGTTTCTACTTTTGTAGCATATAATAACGAATGCATGCAAGCATTCATAAGTGAGTACGAACAAGAACTTCAAAATCTCCGCAGTAAAAGATGGAGAAACGAAAGATAAAGATGTAATCTCAATAATAATGAGATTACAAATATATCTTCTTTCCCGGATTGGCTATATACTTGTTTGCAAGGAGCCAATGCAAATAATGAAGAAATCTCAAATGAGAAGAGAGAGTTAATGATAGGTTGTGAACAGAAGGTAATTTTATTTTAATAATATTCTATTTTTTTCATATATGTATATTAGTTTGTCTTTAGTAATTTAATTTCTTTTGCAGGCTTGAATTTTCACTAATATATGGGCTTTTGGACAGCATATTAGAATCAAAGCTATTGATTCTTTACGTAAAACAGAGAATTCTAGCATTTTTGCTTCTTTTAAGCAATTATCACGTGCTAACTTAAAAGACACGAACCTTATAGATGGTGAACTTGGTTACATGGGAATTGTGGTTGGTATCTACAAAATATGGTTTCGTACATTCAAACAGGTCAAAAAAAATGTTATATTTTTTATGATAGAGTTTATTATTTTTTTAAGCACCTAATAATGGTTTTTTGTTTTTATATATTTTGATAGGCCATTTTGAAGGTTGACTAGTTTCGAGCTGAGTATAAAGGTAGTAATTCCACATTGAGGAAGGAATTATCTGGGTTTTGGGCAATTGATTCTTCCAAGGTAATGCAATGTACTAGAGAACCATATATTCTTCCTAGGCACATTGAACAATTTATAAAAACCCTGATGCTCATCCTTGGTGGCAAGTCATTCATGTTCAACCTAGATGTAGGTCATTCTTTGAACAGTTTATCGTTACAGAGATGGAAGAAAGTCCTCTTGATGATTTACCATCAGTACTGATACATCAACATTTCAAAGAGAAATTAGAATCATTGTACATGGCAACAATACTAATCTTCTTGATGAAGAGGATAATACTCTACATGCTGATTCTACTGATGATGAAGAGGAATTACCAGACATCAATATTAGTCCATCGATAGATGATGTCATTCATGAAAACACAGATTTAACAATAGAAGAAATAAATGAAATCAATAGGATAATGAAGATGAGACTATATTTATGTCTTACCAAAATGATGGCAATAATGAAAACATATGAGTAGATTAGATAGTAAATCCAACTCTAGTTATCAAT